>JAJTTY010000003.1:2400000-3019127 GCA_036971295.1 Dactylellina cionopaga | reverse complement strand
ACCAGAAACAACAAAAAGAACAAGAATAATCACATATTATCAAAAAAATAATAATTACGAAATTACGAATAGAAAAGATTTAATAAATAATAAAAACTGCCAAATAATTAATTTTAAATTAACTAATTTTGGAAATATCCGATTTATTAATATATACAATCAAAAAGAATAATGTCAAAATGGCAAGTTCACAACAAAAAGATTATTCTCAGAAATAACAAATTATATTAACAAAAAAAGCATATTAATTGGTGATTTTAATTCACATTATTCATTATGGAACTCAGAATGTCAGAGTCCCATCAGACATAAAGAAATAGTAAAATAGATGAAATTAAAAAATATACAACTAATAAACAAACCAGATATGCCAACTTTTCATTATAATAAAGGAAAGAAATCATCAGTAATCGACTTAACGCTAGTAACAAACAAAATAAAAACACTTATCAAAAAATGGAAAACAAATAACAACTTGGATGCCGGATCAGACCACAAAGTTATTACTTTCAATATAAAATCAAATAATAATAATTTAGTAGACAACCCATTATCAACAAATAAATATAATTAGAAAAAAACCGATTGGGAATTATTCGAAAAAGAATTATTAAAAAACAATAACGAATTAAACAAAAACGACGAATGGAATAAAATATTATATTTAAAAAACAATAAAAAAACTAATATGGAAACAATAACAAACAAATTAATAAAAATAATAATTAAAGCGGTTGAAGCATCGACACCAAAATTAATTATTATACCAAAATCAAAAATATAGTGGGGTGATGAAATAAAAGAATTAAGAACAAAAATGCAAAATTCGAAAAAACAATAAAAAAAAGAATGAAATGACGAAAATTAGAGTTTATTCAAATATAAACAAAATAATTATTTCAGAATAATTAGAAAAACAAAAAAAGAAAAATGGTATAAATTTTTATTAAATGTAAAAGATAAAAATATCTTTAAAGCACTAAATTATTCAAAACCAAATAAAATATAAATTGTTCTAAATATAATTTTCCAAAACAATACAGCAACCAAATTCAAAAAAAAAGCAAAAATATTTAGAAAAACATTATTCCTGGAAATACCAAAATATGAAAAACAAAACAATAATAAAATAAAAACCAAAACAATTAATTCAGAATTAATAATTTGGAAGAAAATTAAAAACAGAGAAATCAGAGAAGTAATAAACACATCAAATTCAAAAAAAGCGCCAGGATCAGACAGTATTAATTTTCTATACCTTAAAAAAGCATATAAAATAATACCAGAAAAATTTAATTCTCTTTTTAAAAAATTATTAAATTATAATTACCATCCAATTAATTTTAGACAGGCAGTAGGAGCAATACTACCAAAACCGAATAAACCAAATTATAATATTCCAAAAGTATATTGAATTATAAGTCTTTTAAATTGTATGGGAAAAATATCCGAAAAAATAATAGCAAGATGAATCGCATATATTTCTAAATTAAATGAAATATTATATTATGAACAAATAAAAGGAAGAAAACAAAGATCTTCAATCGATGCCACTCTTTCTCTTATTCATAATATAGAAATAGCGAAAATAGAAAAATTAAAAACGTCAGTATTATTATTAGATGTCAAAAGTACTTTTGATAATATATCAAAAATAAAATTAATTAAAACAATTAAAAACATGAAATTCCCAAAACCATTAATTAAATGGATTGGAAATTTTATATCAGAAAGATCAATTAAACTAACATTTGATGGAAAAATTGAAAAATTTTATTCAATAAAAACTGGAATATCCCAAAGATTACCAATATTATTAATTTTATTTTTATTATATTTAAAATCACTTTTCGATAAACTAAAACAAAAGCAGAAATCTATCAAAATACCAAATTATATTAACAATATCACAATTATATTAATGAATAAAAATATGGAATTAAATATAAAAGAATTAAAAAAGGTAACCAAAACCACATTCACATAAACAGAAAATAATGCAATAGTATTCAACAATATTAAATCTAAATTAATTCATTTCAATACATTAAAAAAAGAAAGAAATACGATATTATAATTACCAAACAATACAATAATAAATCCAAAAAATATATTACAATAGCTAGGAATTTATTTTGATTGTGGTTTAAATTTTAAACAACATATTAAAAATAAATTAATCGCAGCAAATAGAATATTTAATTATATTCGAAATCTTGCAACATCAGAAAAAGGACTAAATATAAAAGCATTAATATAACTTTATAAAAATTACATTTACTCAATCTCTAACTATAGAGCAGAAATATAATAGAAAAATCAAAAATCATTAATTAAAGAATTCGAAACTTTACAAAATAAAATGATTAGAAAAATAACTGGTGTTTTTAAAATAACACTAATTTATTTATTAGAAATTGAAACATCAATTTTACCATCAGAAATACAACTCAATGAAATACAACAACAATATGCATTACGATCACTATATTTAAATAAAAATTATCCAATTAAAATAAAATCACCAAAAACCTTCCCACCCAAATCAATATTTAGAAGAAAAAAAGACAATAACAATTATTATTTAAAATGGCACTAAAACAAAAACAAAAATAAAATATATAAAACAACATTAGATTTTGTTTTAGCAAGAATTAATTTTCTTATTAACCTATACACGAAAATAGAAAATATTAATATAGATCTAGATTTACCATAGATCAAAACAAATATTAATTTTCAAATAAACAACATATAAAAAGATATTGAAGCAGAAAATTACAAAATTAAAAAACAATTATTAAATTCAAAAGAAAATTTAATAATATACACAGACGGATTGTTATTATTAAAAAAAAAAAAAGAAGAAAATACAAAATCAACCAATGCCAGTATTTATAGAGAAATAAATAATAAATTTGTTTTTAAAATAGAAATCAGCCTGGGAGACAAAATGGAAGTTTATAATGCTAAACTAATTAATTTAAGGGAAGGATTTAATCAAGCCCATAAATTAATAATTCAAAATTATAAAATAAAAAATATATATATATTTGTAGACAACCAAACAGTAATCAAAAAACTAAAAAAACTAAGCAATAATCCAGGATAAACAATTACTGAAGAAATTTAGCAAATCAGAAGTGAAATAAATTCATATAATATTAATATATTTATTGAATAAGTGCCTGACCATTGCGAAATTATTGGAAACAAAAAAGCAGACCAACTTGCGAAAAATGCAGCAAATAAAATAAAAAATAGCAAATATGCATCAGCTGCATATTTAAAACAAATAACAAAACAACAAAGTTTAATAGAATAACAAGAAAAATGAAAACAACAAAAAGAAAGAAAAAATTATAATAATAAACCAAATCTAAAAAAAAATAAAATATTATAAAACTCTAATAATAATTTTGTTTTGTTAATTACACAATTGAGAACAGGCTATGGTATATTCAATAATTATTTATATAAAATACCAGGTTCCAGAATATTATATAAATATTATTTATATCAAACGACAAAACAAACACCAAAACATCTGATTATAAAATGTAAATTTTATAAGAAAGAGAGGGGAGAGTTAAAAAAAAAATTAAAGAAATTTCCTTTTAATTTTAATACATTATTATTCACTGATAATAGATTGAAATAATTGGAAGAGTTTTTGATTAAAACAAAAATAACCAAAAAAAAAAAGAATTACAAAAATACAATTAATATAAGATGGGGAAATCTTAAAAAAGAATAAACCAAAATTAATTAATTATGAAAAATTGCGGAGGAGTAAATATACAATATGAAAAGACGCTTATAACAACTGTTTTACATAAAGAAAATAGTAAAAAAGGATAGGGAGGGTGAAATCCCCCAGAAAAACAAATAAAACCATAAGAAGACAAAATTAATGTAAAGAACAATTATTTTGCCCTGCAAAATAATTATTACATATGTATTTAACCGATTTCCAAACCTGCCATAACCGAAAGGTTGCATGCAGTATGATTAATAATAATAATAATAATAATAATATAAAATAATAAAAGAACAAAAGGAAGAAATCGAAAAATTGCAAAAAGAAAACATTTTATTGAAAAATAAACCAGAAAACCAGAGGACATATGCACAAACTACAAAAATACAGAAAACACAAAGAACACCAGAAACATCAAAAACACCAAAAACAACCAACAATATAATTAATCAGAGAAGATTAATTATTCCACGGAATATAATTGAAAAACCAACAATTGAACTAAATATTTATCAAGAAAAGATAAATAAAATCCTCAATATCCAAACAAAAAACCCAGAAAAAATTATTTCTAGTATTTCAACAAATAAAAAAAGCAATTTAATTATTATTACACACCAAAGCACGACAAACACTAAAATTCTAAAATATAAAAACAAAATATATAAAGAACTAGTGAAAATCAATAAAAATATAATAGAACCATCGAAAATCAAATCATAGGGATTTATTATAATTCACAAGGTATTAACAATCAATTACCAAACAAAAAATAAAATGATTTAATTGAAAAATAAAATCAAAAAAAACAACACCAATATCAAATTAATTAGAAAACCAAAATAATTAACTGCAGAAGATAAAAGAATAAATAAAATAAGGTCTTCAATTATTATTACCATTAAAAATAATAAAATGGCAGAAGATATTTTGAAAAAACAAATTATTTTCGTTGGAGAAGAAACATTAAAAACAGAAAAATATTACACTCTTTTTTCAAAAGACTAATGTAACAACTGCCAAGGTTTCAGATATTTTAGTGCAAAATACATAAATTACATAAAATGCAGAATTTGTGCAGAATCATATAAAACATATTTGCATAATTGTAATATATACTTTATAAAAAGAAAACTATGTGAACACACCACTATAAAATACATATTATACGGTGGTGAACACTTGGCAAATTCAATTAAATGTAAAAAATTGGGAGCATTAAAAATAAAAACCAAAAACCAAATTAACAGAAACATCAGAAACACGCAAAATACAAAAAATATTTAAAAAATAAATAAAATAAAGATTATTCAATTAAATTGCAATACATCGACAAATGTAATGCAGAGCATTTTAAATTCAGCAATCAATTATAAAGCAGATTTAATTTTTCTGCAAGAACCGTGGATCGCAAAAAACGGAACGACAATAAATATTAATGGTTTTACACTATTAATGCCAAAAACAACAAAAAGAACAAGAATAATCACATATTATCGAAAAAATAATAATTACGAAATTACGAATAGAAAAGATTTAATAAATAATGAAGACTGCCAAATAATTGATTTTAAATCAACTAATTTTGGAAATATCCGATTTATTAATATATACAATTCTAGAGGACATATGCACAAACTACAAAAATACAGAAAACACAAAGAACACCAGAAACATCAAAAACACCAAAAACAATTAACAATATAATTAATCAGAGAAGATTAATTATTCCGCGGAATACAATTGAAAAACCAATAATTGAATTGAATATTTATCAAGAAAAAATAAATAAAATCCTCAATATCTAAACAAAAAACCCAGAAAAAATTATTTCTGGTATTTTAACAAATGAAAAAAGCAATTTAATTATTATTGCATATTAAAACATGATAAACATTAAAATTCTGAAATATAAAAACAAAATATATAAAAAACTGGTGAAAATCAATAAAAATATAATAGAACCATCAAAAATCAAATCATGGGGATTTATTATAATTCACAGGGTATTAACAATCAATTACCAAACAAAAAATAAAATAATTTAATTAAAAAATAAAATTGAAAAAGATAATGCCAATATTGAATTAGTCAGAGAACCAAAATGGTTAACTGCAGAAGATAAAAGAATGAACAAAATAAGATCTTTAATTATTATTATTGTTAAAAGTAATAAAATAGCAGAAGATATTTTGAAAAAACAAATTATTTTCGTTGAAGGAGAAACATTAAAAACAGAAAAATATTACATTTTTTTTTTAAAAGACTAATGTAATAACTGCCAAGGTTTCGGATATTTCAGCGCAAAATGTATAAACCACACAAAATACAAAATTTGCGCAAAATCACATAAAATATATTTACATAATTGTAATATATGCTTTATAAAAGGAAAACCATACAAACATATTATTATAAAATGCACATTATGTGGTGGTGAACACTTGGCAAATTTAATTAAATGTAAAGAATTAGGAGTATTAAAAATAAAAACCAAAAACCAAATTAACAGAAATATCGGAAACACGCAAAACACAAAAAATATTTAAAAAATAAATAAAATAAAGATTATTTAATTAAATTGCAATATATTGATGAATGTAATACAGAGCATTTTAAATTCAGCAATCAATTATAAAGCAGATTTAATTTTTCTGCAAGAACCGTGGATTGCAAAAAATGGAATGATAATAAATATTAATGGTTTTACACTATTAATACCAGAAATAACAAAAAGAACAAGAATAATCACATATTATCGAAAAAATAATAATTACGAAATTATGAATAAAAAAGATTTAATAAATAATGAAGATTGTTAAATAATTGATTTTAAATTAACTAATTTTGGAAATATTCGATTTATTAATATATACAATCAAAAAGAACAATGTCAAAATGGCGAGTTCACAATAAAAAGGTTATTCTCAGAAATAACAAATTATATTAATAAAAAAAGCATATTAATTGGTGATTTTAATTCACATCATTCATTATGGAACTTGGAATGTCAGAGTCCCATCAGACATAAAGAAATAGTAAAATGGATGAAATTGAAAAATATATAACTAATAAACAAATTGGATATGCCAATTTTTCATTATAATAAAAGAAAAAAATTGTCAGTAATCAACTTAACGCTAGCAACAAACAAAATAAAAACACTTATCAAAAAATGGAAAACAAATAACAACTTGGATGCCAGATCAGACCACAAAGTCATTACTTTCAATATAAAACCAAATAATAATGATTTAATGGATAACCCATTATTAACAAATAAATATAATTAGAAAAAAACCGATTAGGAATTATTTGAAAAAGAATTATTAAAAAACAATAACAAATTAGATGAAAATGATGAATGGAATAAAATATTATATTCAAAAAACAATAAAAAAACTAATATGGAAACAACAACAAACAAATTAATAAAAATAATAATTAAAGCGGTTGAAACATCGACGCCAAAATTAATTATTACACCAAAATCAAAAATATAGTGGGGTGATGAAATAAAAGAATTAAGAATAAAAATGCAAAATTCAAAAAAACAATGGAAAAAAGAACGAAATAACAAAAATTGAAATTTATTCAAATATAAACAAAATAATTATTTCAGAATAATTAGAAAAACAAAAGAAGAAAAATGATATAAATTTTTATTAAATGCAAAAAATAAAGATATCTTTAAAGCACTGAATTATTCAAAACCAAATAAAATACAAACTGTTCCAAATATAATTTTCCAAAACAATACAGCAATTGAATTCAAAAAAAAAGTAGAAATATTTAGAAAAGCGTTATTCCCAGAAATACCAAAATACAAAAAACAGAACAATAATAAAATAAAAATCAAAACAATTAATTCAGAATTAATAATTTAAGAGAAAATTAAAAATAGAGAAATCAGAAAAATAATAAATATGTTAAATTCAAAAAAAGCGCTAGGATCAGATGGTATTAATTTTCTATACCTTAAAAAAGCATATAAAATAATACCAAAAAAATTTAATTCTCTTTTTAAAAGATTATTAAATTATGGTTACCATCCAATTGATTTTAGATAGGCAATAGGAGCAATACTACCAAAACTGAATAAACCAAATTATAATATTCCAAAAACATATCAAATTATAAGTCTTTTAAATTGTATAAGAAAAATATCCGAAAAAATAATAGTAAGACGAATTGTATATATTTCTGAATTAAATAAAATATTATATTATAAACAAATAGGAGAAAAAAAACAAAGATCTTCAATTGATGCCACTCTTTCTCTTGTTCATGATATAGAAATAGCAAAAATAGAAAAATTAAAAACGTCAGTATTATTATTGGATGTCAAAGGTGCTTTTGATAATGTATCAAAAATAAAATTAATTAAAATAATTAAAAACATGGGATTCCCAAAACTATTAATTAAATGGATTAGAAATTTTATATCAAAAAGATCAATTAAACTGGTATTTGATGGAAAAATTGAAAAATTTCATTTGATAAAAACTGGAATATCCCAAGGATCACCAATATCACTAATTTTATTTTTATTATATTTAAAACCATTTTTTGATGAACTGAAATAAAAGCAGAAATCTATTAAAATACCAAGTTATATTGATGATATCACAATTGTATTAATGAATAAAAATATGGAATTAAATATAAAAGAATTAGAAAAGGTAACCAAAACCATATTCGCATGGGTAGAAAATAATGCGGTGGTATTTGACAATATTAAATTTGAATTAATTCATTTCAATATATCAAAAAAAGAAAGAAACATGATATTACAACTATTGAATGGTACAATAATAAATCCAAAAAATATATTATAATAGCTAGGAATTTATTTTGATTGTGGTTTAAATTTTAAACAATATATTAAAAATAAATTAATTGTGGTAAATAGAATATTTAATTATATTCAAAACCTTGTAATATTAGAAAGAGGACTAAATACAAAAGTATTAATACAACTTTATAAAAGTTGTATTTGCTCAATCTCTGACTATGGAGTAGAAATATAATAGAAAAATCAAAAATCATTAATTAAAGGATTCGAAACTTTATAAAATAAAATGATTAGAAAAATAACTGGTGCTTTCAAAATAACACCAATTCATTTATTAGAAATTAAAGCATCAATTTTACCATTAGAAATATGATTTAACAAAATATAACGACGATATGTATTATAATCACTATATTTAAATAAAAACCATCCAATTAAAATAAGGTCACCAGAAACCTTCCCATCCGAATTAATATTTGGAAGAGAAGAAGATAATAATGATTATTATTTAAAATAACACCAAAATAAAAATAAAAATAAAATATATAAAATGATGTTGGATTTTGTTTTAGTAAGAATTAATTTTCTTGTTAACCCATACACAAAAATAGAAAATATTAATATAGATCTAGATTTACCATAGATCGAAACAAATATTAATTTTCAAATAAATAATATATAAAAAGATATTAAAGTAGAAAATCATAAAATCAAAAAATAATTATTAAATTTGGAAGAAAATTTAATAATATACACAGACGGATCGTTATTATTAAAAAAAAAAAAAGAAGAAAATATGAAATCAACCGGTGCTGGTATTTATAGAAAAATAGATAATAAATCTGTTTTTGAAATAGAAATCAGCCTGGGAGATAAAATGGAAATTTATGATACTAAACTAATTGGTTTAAGGGAAGGATTTAATTAAGCCCATAAATTAATAATTCAAAATTATAAAATAAAAAATATATATATATTTGCAGACAACCAAGTGGCAATCAGAAAACTGAAAAGATTAAGCAATAATCCAGGACAAACAATTACTGAAGAAATTTAGCAAATCGAAAGTGAAATAAATTCATATAATATTAATATATTTGTTGAATAAGTGCCTGGCTATTACAAAATTATTGGAAATGAAAAAACAGACTAACTTGCAAAAAATGTAGCAAATAAAATAAAAAATAGTAAATATGCATCAACTGCATATTTAAAACAAATAACAAAATAATAAAATTTAATAAAATGGCAAAAAAAATAAAAACAACAAAAAGAAAGAAAAAATTATAATAATAAACCAAATCTGAAGAGAAATAAAATATTATAAAATTCTAGTAATAATTTTGTTTCATTAATTATATAATTGAGAACAGGCTATGGCATGTTTAATAATTATTTATATAAAATACCAGGTTCCGGAATATTATATAAATATTGTTTATGTCGAATGATAGAACAAATATCAAAACATCTAATTATGGAATATAAATTTTATAAGAAAGAGAGGAGAAAGTTAAAAAGAAAATTAAAGAAATTTCCTTTTAATTTTAATATATTATTATTTACTGATAATGGATTGAAACAATTAGAAGAGTTTTTGATTAAAACAAAAATAATTAAAAGAAAAAAAAATTACAAAAATACAATTAATATAGGATAAGGAAATCTTGAAAAAGAATAAACCAAAATTAATTAATTATGAAAAATTGCGGACAAATATATAATATGAAAGAACGCTTATGACAACTGTTTTATATAAAAAAAACAGTAAAAAAGGATAGGAAGGGTGGAATCTCCCAGAAAAACGAATAAAACCACAAGAAGACAAAATTAATGTAAAGAACAATTTTTTTGTCCTGCAAAATAATTATTACATATGTATTTAACCGATTTCCAAACCTGCCATAACCGAAAGGTTGCATGCAGTATGATTAATAATAATAATAATATTGGATGTCAAAGGTGCTTTTGACAATGTATCGAAAATAAGGTTAATTGAAACAATTAAAAACATGGGATTCCCAAAACCATTAATTAAATAGATTGGAAATTTTATATCAGAAAGATCAATTAAACTGGCATTCAATGGAAAAATTGAAAAACTTCATTCAGTAGAAACTGGAATACCCCAAGGATCACCAATATCACCAATTTTATTTTTATTATATTTAAAACCATTTTTCGATGAACTGAAACAAAAGTAGAAATTTATTAAAATACCAAGTTATATTGATGATATCACAATTGTATCAATGAATAAAAATATAGAATTAAATATAAAAGAATTAAAAAAGGTAACTAAAACCGCATTTATATAAACAGAAAATAATGCGGTGGCATTCAACAATATTAAATCTGAATTAATTTATTTTAATACACCAAAAAAAGAAAGAAACACAATATTATAACTACCAAACGGTACAATAATAAATCCAAAAAATATATTACAATGACTAGGAATTTATTTCGATTGTAATTTAAATTTTAAACAACATATTAAAAATAAATTAACCACGGCAAATAAAATATTTAATTATATTTGAAATCTTGTAATATCAGAAAAAGGATTAAATACAAAAGCATTAATATAATTTTATAAAAGTTGCATTTGCTCAGTCTCTGACTATGGAGCAGAAATATAATAGAAAAATCAAAAATTATTAATTAAAGGATTTGAAACTTTATAAAATAAAATGATTAGAAAAATAACTAGTGCTTTCAAAATAATGCTAATTCATTTATTAGAAATTGAAGCATTAATTTTACTATCAGAAATACGACTTAATGAAATATAACGATGATATGCATTATGATTACTATATTTAAATAAAAACCATCCAATTATAATAAGGTCACCAGAAACCTTTCCACTTGAATTAATATTTGGAAGAGAAGAAGATAATAATGATTATTATTTAAAATGGCATCAAAATAAAAATAAAAATAAAATATATAAAATGATGTTGGATTTTGTTTTAGTAAGAATTAATTTTCTTATTAACTTATACATAAAAATAGAAAATATTAATATAGATCTAGATTTACTATGGATTGAAATAAATATTAATTTTCAAATAAACAACATACAAAAAGATATTGAAGCAGAAAATCACAAAATCAAAAAACAATTATTAAATTCGGAAGAAAATTTAATAATATACACAGACAAATCGTTATTATTAAAAAAAAAAAAAGAAGAAAATACAAAATCAACCGGTGCCAGTATTTATGGAGAAATAGATAATAAATCTGTTTTTGAAATAGAAATCAGCCTGGGAGACAAAATGGAAGTTTATGATGCTGAACTAATTGGTTTAAGGGAAGGATTTAATCAAGCCCATAAATTAATAATTCAAAATTATAAAATAAAAAATATATATATATTTACAGACAACCAAGTGGCAATCAAAAAATTGAAAAGATTAAGTAATGGTCTAGGATAAATAATTGCTAAAGAAATTTGGCAAATCGGAAGCGAAATAAATTCATATAATATTAATATATTTGTTGAATGGGTGCCTGGCCATTACAAAATTATCAGAAATGAAAAAGCAGACCAACTTGCGAAAAATACAGTAAATAAAATAAAAAATAGTAAATATGCATCAGCTGCATATTTAAAACAAATAACGAAACAACAAAGTTTAATAGAATGGCAAGAAAAATGGAAACAACAAAAAGAAAGAAAAAATTATAATAATAAACCAAATCTAAAAAGAAATAAAATATTACAAAATTCTAGTAATAATTTTGTTTCGTCAATTACACAATTGAGAATAAGCCATGGCATGTTCAATAATTATTTATATAAAATACTGGGTTCCGGAATATTATATAAATATTGTTTATGTTGAATGATAGAACAAACACTAAAACATCTGATTATGAAATATAAATTTTATAAGAAAAAGAGGGGAGAATTAAAAAGAAAATTAAAGAAATTTCCTTTTAATTTTAATACATTATTATTCACTAATAATGGATTAAAACAATTGGAAGAGTTTTTGATTAAAACAAAAATAACCAAAAGAAAAAAGAATTATAAAAATATAATTAATATAAGATGGGGAAATCTTGAAAAAGAATAAACCAAAATTAATTAATTATGAAAAATTGCGGAAGAGCAAATATACAATATGAAAGGACGCTTATAACAACTGTTTTATATAAAGGAAACAGTAAAAAAGGATAGGGAGGGTGGAATCCCCCAGAAAAACGAATAAAACCATAAGAAGACAAAATTAATGTAAAGAACAATTATTTTGCCCTGCAAAATAATTATTACATATGTATTTAACCGATTTCCAAACCTGCCATAACCGAAAGGTTGCATGCAGTATGATTAATAATAATAATAATAATATAAAAAAATAATAAAATAAATGAAATTAAAAAATATATGATTAATAAATGAATTAGATATGCTAATATTTCATTATAATAAAAGAAAAAAATTATCAGTAATCGATTTAATATTAACAATAAATAAAATAAAAACATTTATCAAAAAATGGAAAACAAATAATGATTTGGATGCTAGATTAGATCATGAAATTATTAATTTTAATATAAAATTAAATAATAATAGTTTAAAAGATAACCTATTATCAACAAATAAATATAATTGGAAAAAAACTAATTGGGAATTATTCGAAAAAGAATTATTAAAAAATAATAACAAATTAGACGAAAACGACGAATAAAATAAAATATTATATTCAAAAAATAATAAAAAAAACCAATATGGAAACAACAACGAATAAATTAATAAAAGTAATAATTAAAGTAGATGAAGCATCAACACCAAAATTAATTATTACACCAAAATCAAAAATATGGTGGAATGACAAAATAAAAGAATTAAGAACAAAAATTCAAAATTCAAAAAAATAATAGAAAAAAGAACAAAATAACAAAAATTAGAATTTATTCAAATATAAACAAAATAATTATTTCAGAATAATTAAAAGAACAAAAGAAGAAAAATAGTATAAATTTTTGTTAAATATAAAAGATAAAAATATCTTTAAAATATTGAATTATTTAAAACTAAATAAAATATAAATTATTCCAAATATAATTTTCCAAAATAATACAGCAACCAACTTCAAAAAAAAAGCAGAAATATTTAAAAAAACATTATTCCCAGAAATACCAAAATATAAAAAATAAAACAATAATAAAATAAAAACCAAAACAATTAATTCAAAATTAATAATTTAAGAGAAAATTAAAAATAAAGAAATTAAAAAAGCAATAAATATATTAAATTTAAAAAAAACATTAGAACCAAACAATATTAATTTTCTATACTTTAAAAAAATATATAAAATAATACCAGAAAGATTTAATTCTCTTTTTAAAAGATTATTAAATTATGGTTATCATCCAATTGATTTTAAACAAATAATAGGAACAATACTACTAAAACTAAATAAAATTATAATATTTTAAAAGGATATTAAATAATAAATCTTTTAAATTATATAAGAAAAATATCCGAAAAAATAATAGCAAAACAAATTATATATATTTCAGAATTAAATAAAATATTATATTATAAATAAATAGAAAAAAAAAAACAAAGATCATCAATTGATACCACTCTTTCTCTTGTTCATAATATAGAAATAGCAAAAATTAAAAAAATTAAAAATATCAGTATTATTATTAAATATCAAAGATACTTTTAACAATATATCAAAAATAAAATTAATTAAAATAATTAAAAATATAAGATTCCCAAAACCATTAATTAAATAGATTAGAAATTTTATATCAAAAAAATTAATCAAACTGGCATTTAATAGAAAAATTGAAAAACTTTATTTAGTATTATTATTATTATTATTAATCATACTGCATGCAACCTTTCGGTTATGGTTTGGAAATCGGTTAAATACATATGTAATAATTATTTTGCAGGGCAAAATAATTGTTCTTTACATTAATTTTGTCTTCTTGTGTTTTTATTCATTTTTCTGGGGGATTCCACCCTCCCTATCCTTTTTTACTATTTTCTTTATATAAAACAGTTGTTATAAGTATCCTTTCATATTATATATTTACTCCTCCGCAATTTTTCATAATTAATTAATTTTGGTTTATTCTTTTTCAAGATTTCCCTATCCTATATTAATTGTATTTTTATAATTTTTTTTTCTTTTGGTTATTTTTGTTTTAATCAAAAACTCTTCCAATTATTTCAATCCATTATCAATAAATAATAATATATTAAAATTAAAAGGAAATTTCTTTAATTTTTTTTTTAATTTTCTTTTTTTTTTCTTATAAAATTTATATTCCATAATCAGATATTTTAATATTTATTCTATCATTCAACATAAACAATATTTATATAATATTCTAGAACCCAGTATTTTATATAAATAATTATTAAATATGCCGTGGTTTATTCTTAATTATGTAATTAACAAAACAAAATTATTATTAAAGTTTTATAATATTTTATTTCTCTTCAGATTTAGTTTATTATTATAATTTTTTCTTTCTTTTTATTATTTCTATTTTTCTTACCATTCTATTAAACTTTATTATTTTGTTATTTATTTTAAATATGCAGTTAATATATATTTGCTATTTTTTATTTTATTTACTGTATTTTTCGTAAGTTAATCTGCTTTTTTGTTTCCAATAACTTTACAATGGCCAAATATCCATTCAATAAATATATTAATATTATATAAATTTATTTTACCTTTGATTTACCAAATTTCTTTAGTAATTATTTGTTTTAGATTATTATTTAATTTTTTTAGTTTTTTAATTATTATTTGGTTATCTGTAAATATATATATATTTTTTATTTTATAATTTTGAATTATTAATTTATGAGTTTGATTAAATTCTTCCCTTAAATTAATTAGTTTAGTATTATAAACTTCCATTTTATCTCCCAGACTGATTTCTATTTCAAAAACAAATTTATTATCTATTTTTCTATAAATACTGGTATTGGTTGATTTCATATTTTCTTCTTTTTCTTTTTTTAATAATAATAATCCATCTATATATATTATTAAATTTTTTTCTGAATTTAATAATTGTTTTTTGATTTTATGATTTTTTGCTTCAATATCTTTTTATATATTATTTATTTAAAAATTAATATTTATTTCGATCTATGGTAAATCTAGATTTATATTAATATTTTCTATTTTTATATATGGATTAATAAGAAAATTAATTCTTACTAAAATAAAATCCAATGTTGTTTTATATATTTTATTTTTATTTTTGTTTTAGTACTATTTTAAATAATAATCATTATTATCTTCTTCTCTTCCAAATATTGATTTGGGAAGGTTTCTAGTAACCTTATTTTAATTGGATGATTTTTATTTAAATATAATAATTGTAATACATATTGTCATTGTATTTCGTTAAATCATATTTTTGATGGTAAAATTAATACTTCAATTTCTAATAAATTAGCATTATTTTAAAAGCACTAGTTATTTTTTTAATCATTTTATTTTGTAAAGTTTTGAATCCTTTAATTAATAATTTTTAATTTTTCTATTATATTTTTACTCCATAGTTAGAGATTAAGCAAATATAATTTTTATAAAATTATATTAATGCTTTTGTATTTAATCTTTTTTTTAATATTGCAAGGTTTCAAATATAATTAAATATTCTATTTGTTGCAATTAATTTATTTTTAATATATTATTTAAAATTTAAACCACAATTGAAATAAATTCCTAACCATTGTAATATATTTTTTGGATTTATTATTGTATGGTAGTTGTAATATTGTGTTTTTTTCTTTTTTTGGTGTATTAAAATGAATTAATTTAGATTTAATATCATCAAATACCATTGTATTATTTTCTACTTATGTGAATGTGGTTTTAATTATTTTTTCTAATTTTTTTATATTTAATTCTATATTTTTATTTATTGATATAATTGCAATATTGTTAATATAACTTGGTATTTTGATAGATTTCTACTTTTATTTCAGTTTATTAAAAAATGGTTTTAAATATAATAAAAATAAAATTAATGATATTGGTAATCCTTGGGGTATTCCAGTTTCTACCAAATAAAATTTTTCAATTTTTCTATTGAATACCAGTTTAATTAATCTTTTTGATATAAAATTTCCAATCCATTTAATTAATAATTTTGGGAATCCCATGTTTTTAATTATTTCAATTAATTTTATTTTTGATATATTGTCAAAAGCACCTTTGATATTTAATAATAATACAGACATTTTTAATTTTTCTATTTTTGTTATTTTTATATTATGAATAAGAGAAAGAGTGGTATTGATTGAAGATCTTTATTTTCTTTTTTCTATTTGTTCATAATATAATATTTTATTTAATTCTGAAATATATGCGATTCATCTTGTTATTATTTTTTTGGATATTTTTTTTATATAATTCAAAAGATTTATAATTCAATATATTTTTGGAATATTATAATTTGGTTTATTCAATTTTAATAGTATTGTTTCTACCACCTGTCTAAAACCAATTAGTAACCATAATTTAATAATTTTTTAAAAAGAGAATTAAATTTTTCTAATATTATTTTATATGTTTTTTTAAAGTATAGAAAATTAATATTGTTTAGTCCTAACACCTTTTTTAAATTTAATATATTTATCACTTCTCTGATTTCTCTATTTTTAATTTTCTCCCAAATTATTAATTCTAAATTAATTATTTTGGTTTTTATTTTATTATTGTTCTGTTTTTTGTATTTTAATATTTCCGGGAATAATGTTTTTCTAAACATTTCTACTTTTTTTTTGAAATCAATTGCTGTATTATTTTAGAAAACCATATTTGGAACAATTTATATTTTATTTGATTTTGAATAATTCAATGTTTTAAAAATATCTTTATCTTTTGTATTTAATAAAAATTTATACCATTTTTCTTTTTTTGTTTTTCTAATTATTCTAAAATAATTATTTTGTTTATATTTGAATAAATTCCAATTTTTGTTATTTTGTTTTTTTTTCCATTATTTTTTCAAATTTTGCATTTTTATTTTTAATTCTTTTATTTCATCATTCCACCATATTTTTGATTTTGGTGTAATAATTAATTTTGGCGTTGATGCTTTAACTGCTTTAATTATTATTTTTATTAAATTATTTGTTGTTGTTTCCATATTGGTTTTCTTATTATTTTTTGAATATAATATTTTATTCCATTCGTCATTTTCATTTAATTCGTTATTATTTTTTAATAATTCTTTTTTAAATAATTCCCAATCAGTTTTTTTCCAATTATATTTATTTATCAATAATAGATTATCCACCAAATCATTATTATTTAATTTTATATTGAAAGTAATAACTTTGTGATCTAATCCAACATCCAAATCATTATTTATTTTCCATTTTTTGATAAATATTTTTATTTTATTTATTACTAATGTTAAATTGATTACTGATGATTTTTTTTCTTTATTATAATGAAATGTTAGTGTATCCAATTCATTTATTAATTGTATATTTTTCAATTTCATCTATTTTATTATTTCTTTATATCTGATGGGACTCTGACATTCTAAGTTCTATAATGAATGATATAAATTAAAATTACTAATTAATATACTTTTTTTATCAATATAATTTGTTATTTCTAAGAATAATCTTTTTGTTATGAATTTGCTATTTTAACATTATTCTTTTTGATTATATATATTAATAAATCTGATATTTCCAAAATTATTTGATTTAAAATCAATTATTTAACAATCTTCATTATTTATTAAATCTTTTCTATTCATAATTTTGTAATCATTGTTTTTTCGGTAATATATTATTATTTTTATTATTTTTATTATTTTTGGCATTAATAATATAAATTTATTAATATTTATTATCATTCCATTTTTTGCAATCTATGGTTTTTGCAAGAAAATTAAATCTGTTTTATATTCAATTACCAAATTTAAAATACTCTGTATTATATTTGTTAATATATTGCAGTTTAATTAAATAATTTTTATTTTATTTATTTTTTTAAATATTTTTTGTGTTTTGCGTATTTCTGATATTTTCATTAATTTAGTTTTTGGTTTTTATTTTTAATACTTCTAATTCTTTGTATTTAATTAAATTTGCCAAATGTTCACTATTATATAATATACATTTTATATTAATATGTTTGCATAATTTTCCTTTTATAAAACATATATTACAATTATGTAAATATGTTTTATATGATTCTACGCAAATTCTGTATTTTGTGTGGTTTGTATATTTTGCGCTGAAATGTCTGAAACCTTAACAGTTGTCACATTGGTCTTTTAAAAAAAGAGTGTAATATTTTTCTGTTTTTAATATTTCTCTTCTAATGAAAATAATTCGTTTTTTCAAAATATCCTCCGCCATCTTATTACTTTTAATAATAATAATAATTGAAGATCTTGTTTTGTTTATTCTTTTATCTTCTGCAGTTAACTATTTTAGTTTTCTGACCAATTTAATATTGGCGTTATCTTTTTCGATTTTATTTTTCAATTGAATCATTTTATTTTTTGTTTGATAATTGATAGTTGATACCCCGTGAATTATAATAAATCCCTATGATTCGATTTTCGATGATTCCATTATATTATTATTATTATTATTAATCATACTGCATGCAACCTTTCGGTTATGGCAGGTTTGGAAATCGGTTAAATACATCTGTAATAATTATTTTATAGGGCAAAATAATTGTTCTTTACATTAATTTTGTCTTCTTATATTTTATTCATTTTTCTGGGGGATTCCACCCTTCCTATCCTTTTTTATTGTTTCCTTTATGTAAAACAATTATCATAAGCGTCCTTTCATATTATATATTTACTTTTTTACAATTTTTCATAATTAATTAATTTTAGTTTATTCTTTTTTAAGATTTCCCCATCCTATATTAATTATATTTTTATAATTTTTTTTTTTTTTGGTTATTTTTATTTTAATTAAAAAATTTTCCAATTATTTTAATCCATTATCAGTGAATAATAATATATTAAAATTAAAAAGAAATTTTTTTAATTTTCTTTTTAACTCTTCTCTCTCTTTCTTATAAAATTTATATTCCATAATCAAATGTTTTAATATTTATTCTATCATTCAACATAAACAATATTTATATAATATTCCAGAATCTAATATTTTATATAAATAATTATTAAACATACCATAACCTATTCTCAATTATATAATTAATAAAATAAAATTATTATTAAAGTTTTATAATATTTTATTTCTCTTTAGATTTAATTTATTATTATAATTTTTTCTTTCTTTTTATTATTTCCATTTTTCTTACTATTTTATTAAATTTTATTATTTCGTTATTTATTTTAAATATACAACTAATACATATTTACTATTTTTTATTTTATTTGCTGCATTTTTTGCAAATTAATCTACTTTTTTATTTCCAATAACTTCACAATAACTAGATATTTATTCAATAAATATATTAATATTATATAAATTTATTTTGCCTCCAATTTACCAAATTTCTTCAGTAATTATTTATCCTAAACCATTACTTAATCTTTTCAATTTTTTGATTACTACTTAATTATCTGCAAATATATATATATTTTTTATTTTATAATTTTAAATTATTAATTTATAAGCTTAATTAAATCCTTCTTTTAAATTAATTAATTTAGTATTATAAACTTCTATTTTATCTCCCAGACTAATTTCTATTTCAAAAATAAATTTATTATCTATTTCTCTATAAATACCAGCACCAATTAATTTCATATTTTTTTTTTTTTTTTTTTTTTTTAATAATAATAATCCATCCATATATATTATTAAATTTTTTTTCAAATTTAATAATTATTTTTTAATTTTATAATTTTTTATTTTAATATCTTTTTATATATTATTTATTTGAAAATTAATATTTATTTCGATCTATAATAAATCTAAATTTATATTAATATTTTCTATTTTTGTATATAGATTAATAAGATAATTAATTTTTACTAAAACAAAATCCAACATTGTTTTATATATTTTATTTTTATTTTTATTTTAATACCATTTTAAATAATAATCATTATTATCTTCTTCTCTTCCAAATATTAATTCAGATGGGAAGGTTTCTAGTAACCTTATTTTAATTAAATAGTTTTTATTTAAATATAATAATCATAATACATATCATCGTTATATTTCATTAAATCATATCTCTAATAATAAAATTAATACTTCAATTTCTAATAAATAAATTAACATTATTTTAAAAACATCAATTATTTTTCTAATCATTTTATTTTATAAAATTTCAAATTCTTTAATTAAAAATTTTTGATTTTTTTATTATATTTCTGCTCTATAGTCAGAAACTGAGCAAATACAACTTTTATAAAATTATATTAATATTTTTATATTTAATCCTCTTTCTGATATTACAAGGTTTTGAATATAATTAAATATTCTATTTACTACAATTAATTTATTTTTAATATATTATTTAAAATTTAAACCACAATTAAAATAAATTCCTAGCCATTATAATATATTTTTTAAATTTATTATTATACCATTCAGTAGTTGTAATATCGTATTTCTTTCTTTTTTTAATATATTAAAATAAATTAATTCAGATTTAATATTATTAAATACTATTGTATTATTTTCTGTCCATACAAATACAGTTTTGGTTGCCTTTTCTAATTCTTTTATATTTAATTCTATATTTTTATTCATTAATACAATTGTGATATCATCAATATAACTTGGTATTTTGATATATTTCTGCTTTTGTTTCAGTTTATCGAAAAGTGGTTTTAAATATAATAAAAATAAAATTGGTAATATTAGTAATCCTTGGGGTATTCCAGTTTCTACCAAATGAAGTTTTTCAATTTTCCATCAAATACCAGTTTAATTGATCTTTTTGACATAAAATTTCCAATCCATTTAATTAATGATTTTGGGAATCCCATGTTTTTAATTATTTCAATTAACTTTATTTTCAATACATTGTCAAAAGCGTCTTTAATATCTAATAATAATACCAATATTTTTAATTTTTCTATTTTCGCTATTTTTATATTATGAACAAGAGAAAAAACAATATCAATTAAAGATCTTTGTTTTCTTTCTCCTATTTATTCATAATATAATATTTCATTTAATTCTGAAATATATGCGATTTGTCTTGCTATTATTTTTTTGGATATTTTTCTTATATAATTTAAAAGATTGATAATTTGATATATTTTTAAAATATTATAATTTGGTTTATTTAATTTTAGTAATATTACTTCTACTGCCTATCTAAAGCTAATTAAATGGTAACCATAATTTAATAATCTTTTAAAAAAAGAATTAAATTTTTCTAGTATTATTTTATATGCTTTTTTAAAGTATAGAAAATTAATACTGTTTAGTTCTGGCGCTTTTTTTGAATTTGATGTATTTATTGCTTCTTTGATTTCTCTGTTTTTAATTTTTTTCTAAATTATTAATTCTGAATTAATTATTTTGGTTTTTATTTCATTATTATTCCATTTTTTGTATTTTAGTATTTTCGGGAATAATGCTTTTCTAAATATTTTTATTTTTTTTTTAAAGTTGGTTGTTATATTGTTTTGGAAAACCATATTTAGAACAATTTATATTTTATTTGGTTTTAAATAATTCAATACTTTAAAGATATTTTTATCTTTTGTATTTAATAAAAATTTATATTATTTTTCTTCTTTTGTTTTTCTAATTATTCTAAAATAATTATTTTGTTTATATTTGAATAAATTTTAATTTTTGTTATTTTGTTTTTTTTTCTATTGTTTTTTTAAATTTTGCATTTTTGTTCTTAATTCTTTTATTTCATTATTCCACTATATTTTTAATTTTGGTGTAATAATTAATTTTGGTATTAATGCTTCAATTATTTTAATTATTATTTTTATTAATTTGTTTGTTGTTGTTTCCATATTGGTTTTCTTATTATTTTTTGAATATAATATTTTATTCCATTTATTGTTTTTGTTTAATTTGTTATTATTTTTTAATAATTCTTTTTTAAATAATTCCCAATCAGTTTTTTTCTAATTATATTTATTTGTTAATAATGGGTTGTCCACCAAATCATTATTATTTGGTTTTATATTAAAAATAATGACTTCATGATCTAATCCAGCATCCAAATCATTATTTATTTTCCATTTTTTGATAAGTATTTTTATTTTATTTATTACTAATATTAAATCAATTACTAATAATTTTTTTCCTTTATTATAATAAAATATTGGTATATCCGGTTCATTTATTATATATTTTTTAATTTTATTTATTTTATTATTTCTTTATATCTAATAGGACTCTGACATTCTAAATTCTATAATAAATGATGTGAATTGAAATTACTAATTAATATACTTTTTTTGTTAATATAATTTATTATTTCTGAGAATAATCTTTTTGTTATGAATTTGCTGTTTTAATATTATTCTTTTTAATTATATATATTAATAAATCTGATATTTCTAAAATTATTTAATTTAAAATTAATTATTTGGCAATTTTCATTATTTATTAAATCTTTTTTATTTGTAATTTTGTAATTATTATTTTTTTAATAATATATTATTATCCTTATTCTTTTTATTATTTCTGGCATTAATGGTATAAAACCATTAATATTTATTATCATTCCATTTTTTATAATCTATGGTTCTTGTAAAAAAATTAAATCTGTTTTATATTTGATTGCTGAATTTAAAATGCTCAGCATTATATTCATCAATGTATTACAGTTTAATTAAATAATTTTTATTTTATTTATTTTTTAAATATTTTTTGTGTTTTGCGTATTTCTGATATTTTCATTAATTTAATTTTTAGTTTTTATTTTTAATACTCCCAATTCTTTACATTTAATTAAATTTGCTAAATGTTCACCACTACATAATATACATTTTATATTAGTATGTTTATATAGTTTTCCTTTTATAAAACATATATTACAATTATATAAATATATTTTATATAATTCTATACAAATTCTACATTTTATATAATTTGTGCATTTTATACTAAAATATCCAAAATCTTAGCAATTGTTACATTAGTCTTTTAAAAAAAGAATATAATATTTTTCTATTTTCAATATTTTTTCTCTAACAAAAATAATTTATTTTTTCAAAATATCCTCCGCCATTTTATTACTTTTAATGATAATAATAATTGAAGACCTTGTTTTATTTATTCTTTTGTTTTCTGCAGTTAACCATTTTGGTTCTCTGACTAATTCGATATTGGCATTATCTTTTTCGATTTTATTTTTCAATTAAATTAAATTATTTTTTATTTAGTAATTGATTGTTGATACCCCGTGAATTATAATAAATCCCCATAATTTAATTTTCAATAGTTCCATTATATTTTTATCAATTTTCACCAATTCTTTATATATTTTGTTTTTATATTTTAGAATTTCAATATTTATTATACTTTAATATGCAATAATAATTAAATTACCTTTTTTATTTATTAAAATATTAGAAATAATTTTTTTTGGGTTTTTTGTTTAAATATTAAGGATTTTATTTATTTTTTCTTAATAAATATTTAGTTTAATTGTTAATTTTTTAATTGTATTCTATGAAATAATTAATTTTCTTTGATTAATTATATTATTAGTTATTTTTGGTATTTTTAATATTTTTAGTATTCTTTATATTTTCTATATTTTTGTAGTTTATATATATATCCTCAGGTTTTCTAATTTATTTTTTAATAAAATATTTTCTTTTTACAATTTTTCAATTTCTTCTTTTTGTTTTTTTATTATTTTATATAAATTTTCATTTATATCTAGTAATTTTAATTTTAAATAATTAATATATATTAATTTAATTAATTTAATTCTATTTTTTTTATTCTAATAAAATAATATTAGATCAATCTCATCTAATATTATGCTCAATGGGTGTTCCATTTTAATTTGGTAACACTTTTAGCATCTACCCCTTTCTTTTATATGTAGTGATAATCACAAAATCTTTATTATTTTATTTGATAATAGACTGATAAATATATTGTTCTAATTGTTGATATTTTATCAAAATTCTCTATTGATTGAGTGCTTTTGATTGATATGGTTTTTGTTGGTTTTAGTTGATTTGTTATCTTTGGGTCTATTAGAATATTAAGGTAAGAATGGATTTTTGGTAAGTTTCTCCACCAATTTTATTTTTATTATATTTAAAACCACTTTTTGATGAACTGAAACAAAAGCAGAAATCCATCAAAATACCAAGTTATATTAATGATATTGTAATTGTATCAATAAATAAAAATATGGAATTAAATATAAAAGAATTAGAAAAGGCAACTAAAACTGTATTCATATGGGCAGAAAATAATATGGTAGCATTTAATAATATTAAATCTGAATTAATTTATTTCAATACATTAAAAAAAGAAAAAAACACGATATTACAACAATATAATAATAAATCCAAAAAATATATTATAATGGCTAGGAATTTATTTTGATTATAGTTTAAATTTTAAACAACATATTAAAAATAAATTAATTGCGGTAAATAAAATATTTAATTATATTTAAAATCTTATAATATTAGAAAAAGAATTAAATACAAAAACATTAATATAATTTTATAAAAATTGTATTTACTCAGTCTCTGACTATAGAACAGAAATATGGTAGAAAAATCAAAAATCATTAATTAAAAAATTCAAAATTTTATAAAATAAAATAATTAGAAAAATAACTAATATTTTTAAAATAATATTAATTCATTTATTAAAAATTGAAGTATTAATTTTATCATCAAAAATATGACTTAACAAAATATAACAATAATATGTATTATAATCATTATATTTAAATAAAAACTATTTAATTAAAATAAGGTTACCAAAAACCTTCCCACCCAAATCAATATTTGGAAGAAAAGAAGATAATAACGATTATTATTTAAAATAATATTAAAATAAAAATAAAAATAAAATATATAAAATAATATTGGATTTTATTTTAATAAAAATTAATTTTCTTATTAATCTATATATAAAAATAAAAAATATTAATATAAATTTAGATTTACCATAGATTAAAACAAATATTAATTTTTAAATAAATAATATATAAAAAAATATTAAAGTAAAAAATTATAAAATTAAAAAATAATTATTAAATTTGAAAGAAAATTTAATAATATATATAGACAGATTATTATTATTAAAAAAAGAAAAAGAAGAAAATACGAAATCAACCAATACTAATATTTATAAAGAAATAGATAATAAATTTATTTTTAAAATAGAAATCAGTCTGGGAAATAAAATAAAAATTTATAATATTAAATTAATTAATTTAAGGGAAAGATTTAATTAAGCCCATAAATTAATAATTCAAAATTATAAAATAAAAAATATATATATATTTATAAATAACCAAGTGATAATTAAAAAACTAAAAAGATTAAGCAATAATCTAGGATAAACAATTATTAAAAAAATTTAGTAAATTAGAGACAAAATAAATTTATATAATATTAATATATTTATTAAATAAGTACCTGGCCATTATAAAATTATTAGAAATGAAAAAGTAGATTAACTTATAAAAAATGTAACAAATAAAATAAAAAATAATAAATATATATTAACTGCATATTTAAAACAAATAATAAAATAACAAAATTTAATAAAATAATAAAAAAAATGGAAATAATAAAAATAAAAAAAAAATTATAATAATAAATCAAATCTAAAAAGAAATAAAATATTATAAAACTTTAATAATAATTTTATTTTGTTAATTATATAATTAAAAACAGGCCATGGTATGTTTAATAATTATTTATATAAAATATTAGATTCTAGAATATTATATAAATATTATTTATATTAAATAATAGAACAAATACCAAAATATCTGATTATAAAATATAAATTTTATAAGAAAAAAAGAGGAGAGTTAAAAAGAAAATTAAAGAATTTTTTTTTTAATTTTAATATATTATTATTCACTGATAATAAATTAAAACAATTGGAAGAATTTTTGATTAAAACAAAAATAACCAAAAAAAAAAAATTTACAAAAATATAATTAATATAGGATGGGAAAATCTTGAAAAAAAATAAATTAAAATTAATTAATTATGAAAAATTATAAAGAAGCAAATATATAATATAAAAGAATACTTATAATAACTATTTTACATAAAAAAAACAGTAAAAAAGGATAGGGAGGGTGGAATCCCCCAAAAAAATGAATAAAATATAAGAAGATAAAATTAATGTAAAGAATAATTATTTTACCCTGCAAAATAATTATTACATATATATTTAACCGATTTCCAAACCTGCCATAACCGAAAGGTTGCATGCAGTATGATTAATAATAATAATAATAACTAGTACCAGTATTTATAGAAAAATAAATAATAAATTTATTTTTGAAATAGAAATTAGTCTGGGAGATAAAATGGAAGTTTATGATATTAAACTAATTAATTTAAAGGAAGGATTTAATCAAGCCTATAAATTAATAATTTAAAATTATAAAATAAAAAATATATATATATTTATAAATAATTAAGTGGTAATTAGAAAATTAAAAAAACTAAGTAATGGTTTAGGATAAATAATTATTAAAGAAAATTAGTAAATCAGAAATGAAATAAATTTATATAATATTAATATATTTATTAAATAAATGTTTGGCTATTATAAAATTATTAAAAATAAAAAAATAGATTAATTTATAAAAAATGTAATAAATAAAATAAAAAATAGTAAATATATATTAATTATATATTTAAAATAAATAATAAAATAATAAAATTTAATAAAATGGCAAGAAAAATAGAAATAATAAAAAGAGAAAAAAAATTATAATAATAAATTAAATTTGAAAAAAAATAAAATATTACAAAACGTTAATAATAATTTTATTTTATTAATTATATAATTAAAAATAGGTTATGGTATATTTAATAATTATTTATATAAAATATTAGGTTCCAGAATATTATATAAATATTATTTATATTGAATAAATACTAAAACATCTGATTATAGAATATAAATTTTATAAAAAAAAAAGGGGAGAATTAAAAAAAAATTTAAAAAAATTTCTTTTTAATTTTAATATATTATTATTTACTAATAATAGATTGAAATAATTAAAAAAAATTTTAATTAAAATAAAAATAATTAAAAGAAAAAAGAATTATAAAAATATAATTAATATAGGATAAAGAAATCTTAAAAAAGAATAAATTAAAATTAATTAATTATAAAAAATTGTGGAGAAGTAAATATATAATATAAAAAAATATTTATAACAATTATTTTATATAAAGAAAATAGTAAAAAAAAATAGGGAAGGTGGAATCTCTCAAAAAAATAAATAAAATATAAGAAGACAAAATTAATATAAAAAATAATTATTTTATTCTACAAAATAATTATTATATATGTATTTAACTGATTTCTAAATCTACTATAATTGAAAGGTTGCATGTAGTATGATTAATAATAATAATAATAATATAAAATAGAAATATAATAAAAAAATTAAAAATCATTAATTAAAAGATTTAAAATTTTATAAAATAAAATAATTAGAAAAATAATTGGTACTTTTAAAATAATATCAATTTATTTATTAAAAATTAAAATATTAATTTTATTATCAGAAATATGATTTAATAAAATATAATAATAATATGCATTATAATTATTATATTTAAATAAAAATTATTTAATTAAAATAAGGTTATTAAAAACTTTCCTACTTAAATTAATATTTAGAAGAAAAGAAGATAATAATAATTATTATTTAAAATAGTATTAAAATAAAAATAAAAATAAAATATATAAAATAATATTAGATTTTATTTTAGTAAAAATTGATTTTCTTATTAATTTATATATAAAAATAGAAAATATTAATATAAATTTAGATTTATTATGGATTGAAATAAATATTAATTTTTAAATAAATAATATATAAAAAAATATTGAAGTAGAAAATTATAAAATTAAAAAATAATTATTAAATTTGGAAGAAAATTTAATAATATATATAAATGGATTGTTATTATTAAAAAAAGAAAGAAAAAAATACAAAATCAACCAGTACCAGTATTTATAAAAAAATAGATAATAAATTTGTTTTTAAAATAGAAATTAGTCTAGGAAATAAAATGGAAGTTTATAATACTGAACTAATTAATTTAAAGGAAGGATTTAATTAAGCCCATAAATTAATAATTTAAAATTATAAAATAAAATATATATATATATTTGTAGACAGTAATCAGAAGATTAAAAAGACTAAGTAATAATCTAGGATAAATAATTATTAAAGAAATTTGGTAAATTAGAAGTGAAATAAATTTATATAATATTAATATATTTGTTAAATAAATGCCTAGCTATTGTAAAATTATTAGAAATGAAAAAATAGACTAATTTATGAAAAATGCAGCAAATAAAATAAAAAACAGTAAATATGCTATATATTTAAAATGAATAATAAAATAATAAAATTTAATAAAATAGCAAAAAAAATGGAAATAATAAAGAAAAAGAAAAAATTATAATAATAAACCAAATTTAAAGAGAAATAAAATATTATAAAACTCTAGTAATAAATTTATTTTATTAATTATATAATTGAGAATAGGCTATGGTATATTTAATAATTATTTCTATAAAATACTAGATTACTATATAAATATTATTTATGTTGAATGATAGAATAAACATTAAAACATCTAATTATAGAATATAAATTTTATAAAAAAAAGAGAGAAAAATTAAAAAGAAAATTAAAAAAATTTCTTTTTAATTTTAATACATTATTATTTATTAATAATAGATTAAAATAATTAGAAAATTTTTTAATTAAAACAAAAATAATCAAAAGAAAAAAGAATTACAAAAATATAATTAATATAATAAAATGGGGAAATCTTGAAAAAAAATAAACCAAAATTAATTAATTATGAAAAATTGTGGAAGAGTAAATATATAATATAAAAAAATACTTATAATAACTGTTTTATATAAAAGAAATAATAATAAAAAATAAAGAAGGTGGAATCCCCTAGAAAAATAAATAAAACATAAGAAAACAAAATTAATATAAAAAGGAATAATAATTATTATTATTATTATTATTAATCATACTACATACAACCTTTCAATTATAGCAGATTTAGAAATCAATTAAATACATCTGTAATAATTATTTTACAGAGCAAAATAATTGTTCTTTACATTAATTTTATCTTCTTATGTTTTATTCGTTTTTCTAGGGGATTCCACCCTCCCTATCCTTTTTTACTGTTTCCTTTATATAAAACAGTTGTCATAAGTGTTTTTTCATATTATATATTTGCTCCTCCGCAATTTTTCATAATTAATTAATTTTGGTTTATTCTTTTTTAAGATTTCCCCATCCTATATTAATTGTATTTTTATAATACTTTTTTCTTTTAGTTATTTTTGTTTTAATCAAAAACTCTTCCAATTATTTCAATCCATTATCAATAATAATAATGTATTAAAATTAAAAAAAAAAAAAATTAATTTTCTTTTTAACTCTCTTTTTTTTTTCTTATAAAATTTATATTCTATAATAGATGTTTTGGTGTTTGTTCTATTGTTTGAGATAAATAATATTTATATAATATTCCGGAATCTGGTATTTTATATAAATAATTATTAAACATGCCATAACCTGTTCTTAATTATATAATTAATAAAATAAAATTATTACTAAAGTTTTATAATATTTTATTTCTCTTCAAATTTAGTTTATTATTATAATTTTTTCTTTTTTTTTGTTATTTCCATTTTTCTTGTTATTTTATTAAACTTTATTATTCTGTTATTTATTTTAAATATCTGATGTGTATTTACTATTTTTTATTTTATTTATTACATTTTTTGCAAGTTAATCTACTTTTTTATTTCTAATAACTTCATAATGGCCAAACATTTATTTAATAAATATATTAATATTATATAAATTTGTTTTATTTCCAATTTACTAAATTTCTTTAGTAATTATTTGTTTTGGATTATTATTTAATTTTTTCAGTTTTTTGATTACCATTTGATTGTTTGTAAATATATATATATTTTTTATTTTATAATTTTGAATTATTAATTTATGGGCTTAATTAAATCTTTCCCTTAAATTAATTAATTTAGTATTATAAACTTCTATTTTATCTCCTAGGTTGATTTCTATTTTAAAAACAGATTTATTATCTATTTTTTTATAAATACTGGCACTGGTTAATTTCATATTTTCTTCTTTTTCTTTTTTTAATAATAACAATTTGTCTATGTATATTATTAAATTTTCTTCTGAATTTAATAATTGTTTTTTAATTTTATAATTTTTTGTTTCAATATCTTTTTATATATTATTTATTTGAAAATTAATATTTGTTTTGATCTATATTATTATTATTATTAATCATACTGCATGCAACCTTTCGGTTATGGCAGGTTTGGAAATCGGTTAAATACATATGTAATAATTATTTTGCAGGGCAAAATAATTGTTCTTTACATTAATTTTGTCTTCTTGTGGTTTTATTCGTTTTTCTGGGGGATTCCACCCTCCCTATCCTTTTTTACTGTTTCCTTTATGTAAAACAGTTGTCATAAGCGTCCTTTCATATTGTATATTTGCTCCTCCGCAATTTTTCATAATTAATTAATTTTGGTTTATTCTTTTTCAAGATTTCCCTATATTAATTGTATTTTTGTAATTCTTTTTTCTTTTGGTTATTTTTGTTTTAATCAAAAACTCTTCCAATTGTTTCAATCCATTATCAATGAATAATAATATATTAAAATTAAAAGGAAATTTCTTTAATTTTCTTTTTAACTTTCTTCTCTCTTTCTTATAAAATTTACATTCCATAATCAGATGTTTTGGTGTTTATTCTGTCATTCAACATAAACAATATTTATATAATATTCCGGAATCTGGTATTTTATATAAATAATTATTGAATATGCCGTGGCTTGTTCTCAATTGTATAATTGACGAAACAAAATTATTACTAGAGTTTTGTAATATTTTATTTCTCTTCAGATTTGGTTTATTATTATAATTTTTTCTTTCTTTTTATTATTTCCATTTTTTTTGTTATTCTATTAAACTTTGTTGTTTTGTTATTCATTTTAAATATGCAGCTGATGCATATTTGTTGTTTTTTATTTTATTTACTGTATTTTTCGCAAGTTGGTCTGTTTTTTTGTTTCTGATAACTTCGCAATGGCCAGGTACTTATTCAACAAATATATTAATATTATATAAATTTATTTCACCTCTGATTTACCAAATTTCTTTAGTAATTGTTTATCCTAGACCATTGTTTAGTTTTTTCAATCTTTTGATTGCTGTTTGGTTGTCTGTAAATATATATATATTTTTTATTTTATGATTTTGAATTATTAATTTATAAGCTTAATTAAATCCTTCCCTTAAACTAATTAGTTCAGTATCATAAACTTCTATTTTGTCTTTCAGGCTGATTTCTATTTTAAAAATAGATTTATTATCTATTTTTCTATAAATACTGGTATTGGTTGATTTCGTATTTTCTTTTTTTTTCTTTTTTTAATAATAATGATCTGTCTGTGTATATTATTAAATTTTCTTCTGAATTTAATAATTGTTTTTTGATTTTGTGATTTTCTGCTTTAATATCTTTTTGTATATTATTTATTTAAAAATTAATATTTGTTTCAATCTATGGTAAATCTAGATCTATATTAATATTTTCTATTTTCATATATAGGTTAACAAAAAAATTAATTCTTACTAAAACAAAATCCAACATCATTTTATATATTTTATTTTTATTTTTGTTTTGGTGCCATTTTAAATAATAATTGTTATTATCTTCTTCTCTTCCAAATATTAATTCAGGTGGGAAAGTTTCTGGTAACCTTATTTTAATTGGATAATTTTTATTTAAATATAGTGATTGTAATGTATATTGTTGTTATATTTCATTAAGTCATATTTTTGATGGTAAAATTGATGCTTCAATTTCTAATAAATAAATTAACATTATTTTGAAAGTACTAGTTATTTTTCTAATCATTTTATTTTGTAAAATTTCGAATCCTTTAATTAATGATTTTTAATTTTTCTATTATATTTCTGCTTTATAGTTAGAGACTGAGTAAATGTAATTTTTATAAAATTGTATTAATGTTTTTATATTTAGTCTTCTTTCTGATGTTGCAAGGTTTCAAATATAATTAAATATTCTATTTGCCGCGGTTAATTTATTTTTAATATATTGTTTAAAATTTAAACCACAATTGAAATAAATTTCTAGCCATTGTAATATATTTTTTAGATTTATTATTATACCATTTGGTAATTGTAATATCATATTTCTTTCTTTTTTTGGTGTATTAAAATGAATTAATTCAGATTTAATATTGTCGAATGCTACTGCATTATTTTTTACCCATACGAATATGGTTTTAATTGCTTTTTCTAATTCTTTTATATTTAATTCCATATTTTTATTTATTGATATAATTGCAATATTGTTAATATAATTTAATATTTTGATAGATTTCTACTTTTGTTTTAGTTCATCGAAAAGTGATTTTAAATATAATAAAAATAAAATTGGTGATATTGGTGATCCTTGGGGTATTCCAGTTTCTACCGAATGAAGTTTTTCAATTTTTCTATTGAATACCAGTTTAATTAATCTTTCTGATATAAAATTTCCAATTTATTTAATTAATGGTTTTGGGAATTTTATGTTTTTAATTGTTTTAATTAACTTTATTTTTGATATATTGTCAAAAGTACTTTTGATATTTAATAATAATACTAACATTTTTAATTTTTCTATTTTTGCTATTTTTATATTATGAATAAGAGAAAGAGTGGCATTGATTGAAGATCTTTATTTTCTTCCTCCTATTTGTTTATAATATAATATTTCATTTAATTCAAAAATATATGCAATTCATCTTGCTATTATTTTTTTGGATATTTTTCTTATACAATTTAAAAGATTTATAATTCGATATGTTTTTGGAATATTATAATTTAATTTATTCAGTTTTGGTAGTATTACTCCTACTGCCTATCTAAAACCAATTGGATGGTAACTATAATTTAATAATCTTTTAAAAAGAGAATTAAATTTTTCTAATATTATTTTATATACTTTTTTAAAGTATAAAAAATTAATACCATCTGGTTCTGGTGTTTTTTTTGAATTTGATATATTTATTATTTCTTTGATTTCTTTGTTTTTAATTTTCTTCTAAATTATTAATTCTAAATTAATTATTTTAGTTTTTATTTTATTATCGTTCTGTTTTTCATATTTTGGTATTTCTGGGAATAACGCTTTTTTAAACATTTCTACTTTTTCTTTAAATTTGGTTGCTGTATTATTTTGGAAAACCATATTTGGAACAATTTGTATTTTATTTGGTTTTAAATAATTCAATGTTTTAAAGATATCTTTATCTTTTGCATTTAATAAAAATTTATATTATTTTTCTTCTTTTATTTTTCTAATTATTCTGAAATAATTATTTTGTTTATATTTGAATAAATTCCAATTTTCGTTATTTTGTTCTTTTTTCTATTGTTTTTTCAAATTTTGCATTTTTGTTCTTAATTCTTTTATTTCATCACCCCACCATATTTTTGATTTTGGTGTAATAATTAATTTTGGCGTCAATGCTTCAACCGCTTTAATTATTACTTTTATTAATTTGTTCGTTATCATTTCCATATTAGTTTTTTCATTGTTTTTTGAATATAATATTTTATTCCATTCGTCGTTTTCGTCTAATTCGTTACTATTTTTTAATAATTCTTTTTTGAATAATTCCCAATCAGTTTTTTTCCAATTATATTTATTTATTAATAATGGGTTGTCCACCAAATCATTATTATTTAGTTTTATATTGAAAATAATAACTTCATGGTCTGATCCGGCATCCAAATCATTATTTATTTTCTATTTTTCAATAAGTGTTTTTATTTTGTTTATTACTAGCGTTAAGTCGATTACTAACAATTTTTTTCCTTTATTATAATAAAAAGTTGGCATATCCAATTCATTTATTAATTGTATATTTTTCAATTTCATCCATTTTACTATTTCTTTATATCTGATGGGACTCTGACATTCCAAGTTCCATAATGAATAATATGAATTAAAATTACCAATTAATATACTTTTTTTATTAATATAATTTATTATTTCTAAGAATAATCTTTTTGTTATGAACTCACCATTTTAACATTATTCTTTTTAATTATATATAATCAGATATTTTTAAAATTAATTGATTTAAAATTAATTATTTAACAGTCTTCATTATTTATTAAATCTTTTTTATTCATAATTTCGTAATTATTATTTTTTCGATAATATGTGATTATTCTTATTCTTTTTATTATTTCTAACATTAATAGTGTAAAACCATTAATATTTATTATCATTCCGTTTTTTGCGATCCACAGTTCTTGCAGAAAAATTAAATTTGCTTTATAATTGATTGCTGAATTTAAAATGCTCTGCATTACATTCATCAATATATTGCAATTTAATTGAATAATCTTTATTTTATTCATTTTTTAAATATTTTTTGTGTTTTACGTGTTTCCAATGTTTCCGTTAATTTGGTTTTTGGTTTTTATTTTTAATGCTCCCAATTCTTTACATTTAATTGAATTTGCCAAGTGTTCACCACCGTATAATATGCATTTTATGGTGGTGTGTTCATATGGTTTTCCTTTTATAAAGCATATATTACAATTATGCAAATATGTTTTATGTGATTCTACGCAAATTCTGCATTTTGTGTGGTTTGTGCATTTTGCGCTGAAATGTCCGAAACCTTGGCAGTTGTTATATTGGTCTTTTGAAAAAAGAGTGTAATATTTTTCTGTTTTCAATGTTTCTCCTCTAACGAAAATAATTTGTTTTTTCAAAATATCTTCCGCCATCTTATTACTTTTAACGGTAATAATAATTGAAGACCTTGTTTTGTTCATTCTTTTGTCTTCTGTAGTTAACCATTTTGGTTCTCTGACTAATTTGATATCAGCGTTGTCTTTTTCGATTTCATTTTTTAATTGAATCATTTCATTTTTTGTTTGGTAATTGATTGTTGATACCCCGTGAATTATAATAAATCCCCATGATTCGATTTTTGATGGTTCTATTATATTTTTATCGATTTTCACTAGTTCTTTATATATTTCGTTTTTATATTTTAGAATTTTAGTGTTTGTTGTGCTTTGGTGTGTAATAATAATTAAATTGCCTTTTTTATTTGTTGAAATACTAGAAATAATTTTTTCTGGGTTTTTTGTTTGGATATTGAGGATTTTATTTATCTTTTCTCGATAAATATTCAGTTCAATTGTTGGTTTTTCAATTGTATTCCGCGGAATAATTAATTTTCTCTGATTAATTATATTATTGGTTGTTTTTGGTGTTTTTGATGTTTCTGGTGTTTTATTAGTTTATTTTCCTTTAAATTTGGTTTATTATTATAATTTTTTCTTTTTTTTTGTTATTTCCATTTTTCTTGCTATTTTATTAAATTTTATTGTTTTGTTATTCATTTTAAATATACAGTTAATGTATATTTACTATTTTTTATTTTATTTACTACATTTTTCGCAAGTTGGTCTGCTTTTTCATTTCTAATAATTTTATAATAGCCAGATATTTATTCAATAAATATATTAATATTATATAAATTTATTTTGTTTTTAATTTACTAAATTTCTTTAATAATTATTTATCTTAGATTATTACTTAGTCTTTTCAGTCTTCTAATTACCACTTAATTATCTACAAATATATATATATTTTTTATTTTATGATTTTGAATTATTAATTTATAAGCTTAATTAAATCCTTCCCTTAAACTGATTAATTCAATATTATAAACTTCCATTTTATCTTCTAGGCTGATTTCTATTTCAAAAATAGATTTATTATCTATTTTTCTATAAATATTGGTATCAGTTAATTTTATATTTTCTTTTTTTTCTTTTTTTAATAATAATAATTTATCTATGTATATTATTAAATTTTTTTTTAAATTTAATAATTGTTTTTTGATTTTGTAATTTTCTATTTTAATATCTTTTTATATATTATTTATTTAAAAATTAATATTTATTTCAATCTATAATAAATCTAAATTTATATTAATATTTTCTATTTTTATATATAGGTTAATAAGAAAATTAATTTTTATTAAAACAAAATTTAATATTATTTTATATATTTTATTTTTATTTTTGTTTTAGTGTTATTTTAAATAATAATTATTATTATCTTCTTTTCTTTTAAATATTAATTCGGGTAAGAAAATTTCTGGTAACCTTATTTTAATTAAATAGTTTTTATTTAAATATAATAATTATAATATATATTATTGTTGTATTTCATTAAATTATATTTCTAATAATAAAATTAATATTTTAATTTTTAATAAATAAATTAATGTTGTTTTAAAAGCACTAGTTATTTTTCTAATTATTTTATTTTATAAAATTTTGAATTTTTTAATTAATAATTTTTGATTTTTCTATTATATTTCTGCTCTATAATTAGAGACTGAGTAAATATAACTTTTATAAAATTGTATTAATACTTTTGTATTTAATCCTTTTTCTGATATTACAAAATTTTGAATATAATTAAATATTCTATTTACTATAGTTAATTTATTTTTAATATATTATTTAAAATTTAAACCACAATCAAAATAAATTCCTAGCCATTATAATATATTTTTTAGATTTATTATTATACTATTCAATAGTTGTAATATCATATTTCTTTCTTTTTTTAATATATTAAAATAAATTAATTTAGATTTAATATTATTAAATACTATTATATTATTTTCTATTTATGTGAATATGGTTTTAATTGCCTTTTCTAATTCTTTTATATTTAATTTTATATTTTTATTTATTAATACAATTGTGATATTATTAATATAATTTAATATTTTAATAGATTTCTACTTTTGTTTCAATTCATTAAAAAATGATTTTAAATATAATAAAATAAAATTAGTAATATTAATAATCTTTGGGATATTCCAGTTTCTACCGAATGAAGTTTTTTAATTTTTTTATTAAATGCTAGTTTAATTGATTTTTCTAATATAAAATTTCCAATCTATTTAATTAATGGTTTTAGGAATTTTATATTTTTAATTATTTTAATTAACTTTATTTTTGATATATTGTCAAAAGTATCTTTGACATCTAATAATAATACTGATGTTTTTAATTTTTCTATTTTTACTATTTTTATATTATAAATAAGAGAAAAAATAATATTAATTAAAGATTTTTATTTTCTTCCTTCTATTTATTTATAATATAATATTTTATTTAATTCTGAAATATATGTGATTTGTTTTATTATTATTTTTTTGGATATTTTTTTTATATAATTTAAAAGACTTATAATTTAATATACTTTTAGAATATTATAATTTAGTTTATTCAATTTTAATAGTATTGTTTTTATTATTTATTTAAAACTAATTAGATAGTAACCATAATTTAATAATTTTTTAAAAAAAGAATTAAATTTTTCTAATATTATTTTATATACTTTTTTAAAATATAAAAAATTAATACTGTTTGGTTCTAGCGCTTTTTTTGAATTTGATATATTTATTATTTTTTTGATTTCTCTATTTTTAATTTTTTTCTAAATTATTAATTTTAAATTAATTATTTTAGTTTTTATTTTATTATTATTCTATTTTTCATATTTTAGTATTTTTAGGAATAATATTTTTTTAAATATTTTTGCTTTTTTTTGAATTTGGTTGTTGTATTATTTTGGAAAATCATATTTAGAACAATTTATATTTTATTTAATTTTAAATAATTTAATATTTTAAAGATATTTTTATTTTTTGTATATAATAAAAATTTATATTATTTTTCTTCTTTTATTTTTCTAATTTTTGTTATTTTATTCTTTTTTTTATTATTTTTTTGAATTTTGTATTTTTGTTTTTAATTCTTTTATTTCATTATTTCATTATATTTTTGATTTTGGTGTAATAATTAATTTTGATGTTAATACTTCAATTATTTTAATTATTACTTTTATTAATTTATTTATTGTTGTTTTTATATAAATTTTCTTATTATTTTTTAAATATAATATTTTATTTTATTTGTCATTTTTGTCTAATTTATTATTATTTTTTAATAATTCTTTTTTAAATAATTTTTAATCAATTTTTTTCCAATTATATTTATTTATTAATAATGGGTTATTTATTAAATCATTATTATTTAATTTTATATTAAAAGTAATAATTTTATGATCTAATCCAATATCCAAATCATTATTTATTTTCTATTTTTTAATAAATATTTTTATTTTATTTATTACTAATATTAAATTAATTACTGATGATTTTTTTCCTTTATTATAATAAAATGTTGGCATATCCAATTTATTTATTAATTATATATTTTTTAATTTTATTTATTTTATTATTTCTTTATATCTAATGGGACTTTGATATTCTAAGTTTTATAATAAATAATATAAATTAAAATTATTAATTAATATACTTTTTTTATCAATATAATTTATTATTTTTAAGAATAGTCTTTTTATTATAAATTTACCGCTTTGACATTGTTTTTTTTAATTATATATATTAATAAATTTAATATTTCCAAAATTATTTAATTTAAAATTAATTATTTGGTAATTTTTATTATTTATTAAATCTTTTCTATTTATAATTTCATAATTATTATTTTTTTGGTAATATATTATTATCCTTATTTTTTTTATTATTTTTGGTATTAATAATGTAAAATTATTAATATTTATTATTATTCTATTTTTTGCAATCTATAGCTTTTATAAAAAAATTAAATCTATTTTATATTTAATTATTGAATTTAAAATATTCTATATTATATTCATTAATGTATTGTAGTTTAATTAAATAATTTTTATTTTATTTATTTTTTAAATATTTTTTAAACACACCACCATAAAATGCACATTATGCGGTGGTGAACACTTGGCAAATTCAATTAAATGCAAAGAATTGGGAGCATTAAAAATAAAAACCAAAAACCAAATTAACGGAAACATCGGAAACACGCAAAACACAAAAAATATTTAAAAAATGAATAAAATAAAGATTATTCAATTAAATTGCAATACATCGACGAATGTAATGCAGAGCATTTTAAATTCGGCAATCAATTATAAAGCAAATTTAATTTTTCTGTAAGAACCATGGATTGCAAAAAATGGAATGACAATAAATATTAATGGTTTTACACTATTAATGCCAGAAATAATAAAAAGAATAAGAATAATTACATATTATTGAAAAAATAATAATTACAAAATTACAAATAGAAAAGATTTAATAAATAATAAAGACTACCAAATAATTAATTTTAAATCAATTAATTTTGGAAATATCCAATTTATTAATATATATAATTAAAAAGAATAATGTCAAAATGGCAAGTTCATAACAAAAAGGTTATTCTCAGAAATAATAAATTATATTAATAAAAAAAGTATATTAATTGATGATTTTAATTCACATCATTTATTATGGAACTTGGAATGTCAGAGTCCCATCAGACATAAAGAAATAATAAAATGGATAAAATTGAAAAATATACAATTAATAAACAAACCGGATATGCTAATTTTTTATTATAATAAAGGAAAAAAATCGTCAGTAATCAACTTAACACTATAAACAAAATAAAAACACTTATTGAAAAATAGAAAACAAATAATGACTTAAATACCAGATTAGACCACGAAGTCATTACTTTCAATATAAAACCAAATAATAACAATTTGGTGGACAACCCATTATTAACAAATAAATATAATTAAAAAAAAATTGATTGGGAATTATTTGAAAAAGAATTATTAAAAAACAGTAACAAATTAGATGAAAACGACAAATGGAATAAAATATTATATTCAAAAAACAATGAAAAAACTAATATGGAAACGACAACGAACAAATTAATAAAAGTAATAATTAAAGCGGTTGAAGCATCGACACCAAAATTAATTATTACACCAAAATCAAAAATATAGTGGGGTGATGAAATAAAAGAATTAAGAACAAAAATGCAAAATTCGAAAAAACAATGGAAAAAAGAACAAAATAACGAAAATTAGAGTTTATTCAAATATAAACAAAATAATTATTTTAGAATAATTAAAAAAACAAAAGAAGAAAAATGATATGAATTTTTATTAAATGTAAAAGATAAAGATATCTTTAAAGCACTGAATTATTCAAAACCAAATAAAATACAAATTGTTCCAAATATAGTTTTCCAAAACAATACAGCAACCGAATTCAAAAAAAAAGCAAAAATGTTTAAAAAAACATTATTCCCAGAAATACCAAAATATGAAAAACAGAACGATAATGAAATGAAAATCAAAACAATTAATTTAGAATTAATAATTTGGAAGAAAATTAAAAACAGAGAAATCAGAAAAGCAATAAATACATCAAATTCAAAAAAAGCGCCAGGATTAAACAGTATTAATTTTCTATACCTTAAAAAAGTATATAAAATAATACCAGAAAAATTTAATTCTCTTTTTAAAAGATTATTAAATTATGGTTACCATCCAATTGGTTTTAGATAGGTGGTAGAAGCAATACTACCAAAACCAAATAAACCAAATTATAATATTCCAAAAACATATCAAATTATAAGTCTTTTGAATTGTATAAGAAAAATATCCGAAAAAATAATAGCAAAACAAATCGCATATATTTCTGAATTAAATGAAATATTATATTATGAATAAATAGAAAGAAGAAAACAAAGATCTTCAATCAATGCCACTCTTTCTCTTATTCATAATATAAAAATAACAAAAATAAAAAAATTAAAAATGTTAGTATTATTATTGGATGTTAAAGGTGCTTTTAACAATATATCAAAAATAAAATTAATTGAAACAATTAAAAACATGGGATTCCCAAAACCATTAATTAAATAAATTAGAAATTTTATATCAAAAAAATCAATTAAACTGGCATTCAATAAAAAAATTGAAAAACTTCATTCGGTAGAAACTGGAATACCCCAAGGATCACTAATATCACCAATTTTATTTTTATTATATTTAAAACTACTTTTCGATGAATTGAAATAAAAGTAGAAATCTATCAAAATACCAAGTTATATTAATGATATCGCAATTATATCAATGAATAAAAATATAGAATTAAATATAAAAGAATTAGAAAAGGTAATTAAAACTGTATTCGCATGGGCAGAAAATAATACAATAGCATTCGACAATATTAAATCTGAATTAATTTATTTCAATACATCAAAAAAAGAAAGAAATATGATATTATAACTACCGAATGGTACAATAATAAATCTAAAAAATATATTACGATGGCTAGGAATTTATTTCGATTATGATTTAAATTTTAAACAATATATTAAAAATAAATTAATTGTGGTAAATAGAATATTTAATTATATTTGAAATTTTGTAATATTAGAAAGAGGACTAAATACAAAAGCATTAATATAACTTTATAAAAATTACATTTGCTCAATCTTTAATTATAAAACAGAAATATAGTAGAAAAATCAAAAATCATTAATTAAAGGATTTGAAACTTTATAAAATAAAATAATTAAAAAAATAATTGATACTTTCAAAATAACACCAATTCATTTATTAGAAATTGAAGTATTAATTTTATTATCAGAAATATGACTTAATGAAATATAATGATGATATGCATTACAATCACTATATTTAAATAAAAACTATCTAATTAAAATAAAATCATCAGAAACCTTCCCACTTGAATTAATATTTGGAAAAGAAAAAGACAATAACAATTATTATTTAAAATGGTACTAAAACAAAAATAAAAATAAAATATATAAAATGATGTTGGATTTTATTTTAGCAAGAATTAATTTTCTTATTAACCCATATACAAAAATAGAAAATATTAATATAAATCTAAATTTACCATGGATCAAAATAAATATTAATTTTCAAATAAACAATATACAAAAAAATATTGAAACAGAAAATCACAAAATCAAAAAACAATTATTAAATTTAGAAAAAAATTTAATAATATACACAGACAAATCATTATTATTAAAAAAAGAAAAAGAAGAAAATACAAAATCAACCAGTGCCAGTATTTATGGAGAAATAAATAATAAATCTGTTTTTGAAATAGAAATCAGCCTGGGAGATAAAATAGAAGTTTATAATGCTAAACTAATTGGTTTAAAGGAAGGATTTAATCAAGCCCATAAATTAATAATTCAAAATCATAAAATAAAAAATATATATATATTTGCAGACAACCAAGTGGCAATCAAAAGACTAAAAAGACTAAACAATAGTCCAGGATAAATAATTGCTGAAGAAATTTGGTAAATTGGAGGCGAAATAAATTTATATAATATTAATATATTTATTAAATAGGTGCCTGGCCATTGCAAAGTTATCAGAAACAAAAAAACAGACCAATTTGCAAAAAATACAGTAAATAAAATAAAAAACAGCAAATATGCATCAGCTGCATATTTAAAACAAATAACAAAACAACAAAGTTTAATAAAATAGCAAGAAAAATGGAAATAATAAAAAAAAAGAAAAAATTATAATAATAAACCAAATCTGAAGAGAAATAAAATATTACAAAACTTTAGTAATAATTTTATTTCGTTAATTATACAATTAAGAACAGGCTATGGTATATTCAATAATTATTTATATAAAATACCGGGTTCCGGAATATTATATAAATATTGTTTATATCGAACGATAGAACAAACACCAAAACATCTGATTATGGAATGTAAATTTTATAAGAAAAAGAGGGGAGAGTTAAAAAGAAAATTAAAGAAATTTCCTTTTAATTTTAATATATTATTATTCACTGATAATGGATTGAAACAATTGGAAGAGTTTTTGATTAAAACAAAAATAACCAAAAGAAAAAAGAATTACAAAAATACAATTAATATAGGATGGGGAAATCTTGAAAAAGAATATACCAAAATTAATTAATTATGAAAAATTGCGGAGGAGCAAATATACAATATGAAAGGACGCTTATGACAACTGTTTTACATAAAGGAAACAGTAAAAAAGGATAGGGAGGGTGGAATCCCCCAGAAAAACGAATAAAACCACAAGAAGACAAAATTAATGTAAAGAACAATTATTTTGCCCTGCAAAATAATTATTACATATGTATTTAACCGATTTCCAAACCTGCCATAACCGAAAGGTTGCATGCAGTATGATTAATAATAATAATAATAACTATGGAGCAGAAATATGGTGGAAAAATCAAAAATCATTAATTAAAGGATTTAAAATTTTATAAAATAAAATGATTAGAAAAATAACTGGTATTTTTAAAATAACGCTAATTTATTTATTAGAAATTAAAACATCAATTTTATTATTAGAAATATAATTTAATGAAATATAATAAAAATATATATTATAATTATTATATTTGAATAAAAACCATTTAATTAAAATAAAATCACTAGAAATCTTCCCACCTAAATTAATATTTGGAAAAGAAGAAGATAATAACAATTATTATTTAAAATGGTATTAAAATAAAAATAAAAATAAAATATATAAAATAATATTAGATTTTGTTTTAGTAAGAATTAATTATTTTGTTAATTTATATATGAAAATAGAAAATATTAATATAGATCTAGATTTACCATGAATTGAAACAAATATTAATTTTTAAATAAATAATATATAAAAAGATATTGAAACAGAAAATCACAAAATTAAAAAATAATTATTAAATTTAGAAGAAAATTTAATAATATATATAAACAAATCATTATTATTAAAAAAAAAAAAAAAGAAAATACGAAATCAACTAGTACTAGTATTTATAAAAAAAATAGATAATAAATCTGTTTTTAAAATAAAAATCAACCTAGGAAATAAAATAAAAATTTATAATATTGAATTAATTGGTTTAAAAGAAGGATTTAATTAAATTTATAAATTAATAATTTAAAATTATAAAATAAAAAATATATATATATTTATAAATAATTAAATAGTAATTAAAAAATTGAAAAGATTAAATAATAGTTTAAAATAAATAATTATTAAAGAAATTTAGCAAATTAAAGGCAAAATAAATTTATATAATATTAATATATTTGTTGAATGGATACCTGGCTATTATAAAATTATTAAAAATGAAAAAATAGATTAATTTATAAAAAATGTAATAAATAAAATAAAAAATAGTAAATATGTATTAACTGTATATTTAAAATAAATAATAAAATAATAAAGTTTAATAAAATAACAAAAAAAGAAAAATAATAAAAAAAAAGAAAAAATTATAATAATAAACCAAATTTGAAGAAAAATAAAATATTATAAAACTTTAATAATAATTTTATTTTATTAATTATATAATTGAGAATAGGTTATGGTATGTTTAATAATTATTTATATAAAATATTGGGTTCTGGAATATTATATAAATATTGTTTATGTTGAATGATAGAATAAATACTAAAACATCTGATTATAGAATATAAATTTTATAAGAAAGAGAGGGGAAAGTTAAAAAGAAAATTAAAATTTTTTTTTTTTAATTTTAATATATTATTATTTATTGATAATGGATTGAAATAATTGAAAGAATTTTTAATTAAAATAAAAATAATTAAAAGAAAAAAGAATTATGAAAATATAATTAATATAGGATGGGGAAATCTTGAAAAAGAATAAACCAAAATTAATTAATTATGAAAAATTGCGAAGGAGTAAATATATAATATAAAAAAACACTTATGATAATTGTTTTATATAAAGGAAATAGTAAAAAAGGATAGGAAGGGTGGAATCCCCCAGAAAAACAAATAAAACATAAAAAGACAAAATTAATGTAAAGAATAATTATTTTGCCCTGCAAAATAATTATTACAGATGTATTTAATTGATTTCCAAACCTGCCATAACCGAAAGGTTGCATGCAGTATGATTAATAATAATAATAATAATCAACTGATTCAATTCTACTTCTTTTATTCTGATAAGATGATATTAGATCAATCTTATCCAACACCATGCTTAATGGGTGTTCCATCTTAATTTGGTGGCGCTTTTAGCGTCTACCCCTTTTTTTTGTATGTAATAATAATCGCAAAATCTTTGTTATTTTATTTGATGATAGATTGATGAATATATCATTCTGGTTATTGATACTTTATTAAAGTTCTCTATTGATTAAGCGCTTTCGATTGATATAGTTTTCGTTGGTTTTGGATGATTCGTTATCTTTGGGTCAGAGGCTCGTCTTTTCCGAAGGTTTTTATAAGTCTTTTGAATTCTTCTTATGAAATATTTTGTAAGTACATTTTATAAATTTAATATTTTTAGTTTTTTGATTAATAATTAGGTTATACTTTTCTAGTTATGGATATTTTAGAACTAAATTCATTTATTTTGGTAATTTAAAAATATTAATTATAAGTTTTTCTTTATATTTATTGATAATGAGGTTAATAGTTATTTTATAAGTTATAATATTTAAAAAACTGTTGTTAAAAGCTAAAATATTATATATAACTAATTTTTTTGTAAATTTTATTTTTCTTTATAAAATGTAGTCATGCAAGATATAATTATCTTCTACCTTACTATTAACTAGGCTTAATTCTAATATTTCATTAATAACTGATGGTATAAATAAATAATATTTGTTTTTTATAAAGTTAAATTATTGGTATAGTCCTTTTTTTAAAAAACTATTGTTAGAACCTTTAGGTAATTCTAGTTCCTGTAGTATATTTAATTTTTTGCATAAATTCTTGCAACTTCTCTAGTATTTTGGATTATAAAAAAATTGGACTTATAATAATTAAAAAAATAATACAAAAATTAATAATTTAATTTAATATAATAATAATAATATTTCTAATTATCTTTGAATTCTTTGAGAATTGGTAACTTTGGGCAATTAAATTTATGATTTTTATTAATATTATGGTTTATTTTAATGTAATAATTGGTATATCTGTAGAGAAAATTTATATGTTTTCATTTTATACTATTGTTACTGTTAATATTATTATAAAGATAATTTTTTTTATAAAATATTATATTTGTGATTAGAATTTATTATTAACAAAATTCATATATTATAACTAAAAAAGAATATTTTTCTAATTTTTATTATAAAGAATTATTATAGATTTTATATTATAAGATATTTAGATTAATTTGGGTCTAGTTAAAATAATATTTATAATATAATTATAAATTGTCTTTATAAGTAGTATATATGAATTCTTTTTTTTTATAAAAATTATAATTATATTTATAAATATAATATATATCTTGTATAAAAATAAATTATTTTTCTTATTTTTTGCTAGACAAATTTTCAGTATAATTCTAGTAATTTTTAAAATTATTTGCAAATTTCTGATTGTAAAGAAAGGCTATATATTTATGAGTAACAATTTGATAAAGAATAAAATTACTTTGTTTGAATTCATGTATATAAGATTCTCTTATAATATTATATTCTTTTTGTTAATAATAGTTAATGTAGTATTTTTTATAATAAACTATATTATAAAATCATTTTCTAATTCTAAAGGTTTAATTATATCTATATTTTAAATATTAATTGGATTTGTATATTTGTATGTATTTTTAAAAGAAAGTCATTTAGGATAATAGTTATTTAATAATTAGGGAAATTGTGTTATATCAGAATCCTTATTTAGTGCAATATTTCTTTTTATATAATTAAAAAGGAAATTCTATAGTTTCTTTTTATTATTTTTTAATTAATGGGGTAGATGATATAGAATAAATTCGAATAAGATTGTATAGGTTAAATAAAGATTTTATTTTTTTGATATAATTTCCTAGATTTTCTAATTATTTATATAGTTACCAGAGTTAATTCTGATCATTATAATCATAACTAATATATTTTCCTGAGATAATATTTTGCTAGAGCTAGTAATATTTATTTGGAGTAAATTTAGCCTTATATAGCTGATTTTCCTAATATTCTATAAAATTATTAATTAGATTATTAATAGATATATTATCATCTTCTCTATCTTATAATTAAATTATAAGTATTTAGAATTATTTTATTTTTTATTTGCTTTTCTTATTATTGCTTTCTTGGTAATTGTTAGAATTATATTGTTTTTATTATTTATCTAGTTGAAATTTTTCTTTTAAAGTAATATATTATAATATTAAGTTATGTATCCTTATTTTCTATAATTATAGTATTTTACCATATTAGATTTTTATTTTTAGATTATATTACTAAGATTCATAGGTTTAAATCTGTAGATTTTATTTAAAATATAATATTTATTATTATTTTTATTCTAATCCTTATTAAATTTATTATTATAATTTTTCTTTTTTCCCTATTAGTTGAAGTTATAGTTTTTATAAGTTTATTATTTTTTATAAAATTATTAATTAAACATTTCTTTTTATTATTAAAGATTGCATTATTAATTTCAATAATAAGTTTCTATACTTCCATATAATTAAGATTAGGATTCATAAGTTAATATTTAATAAGCCAAATTTGATTATATAATTTTAATCCTTTGATAATGTGGTGAAATACAATATTAAACTTATATCCTACCAAAGGTAGATACTAATTAAATTATTAGAAATAGGATTAAGCTAATCTGATTTATTTAAAAATGTTAAATTTTTTAAGAGCATCCTTAATTTTATCTATATGTCTATAATTTTATTAAAGATATTTTATAAAATTAAAGAATGTTTTAAAGAGTTTATACACTAAAAAAGTGTTTTCCTTAGTGTATATATTATTTTTAATAATATTGTATTTATTTTTGAATATAAGAAAGGTATAAAAGATAGTTTTTTTAAGATACATTCCTGCAAACATTATTTTATACATTTCAATTAGAAATCTGTCTAAATAAAAAAAGAAATAATTTCCGAGTTAATTAAAGAATTAATTAAATTTCTTAAATTATCCTTTATATTTAATTAGATCTCCTAATTATGGTATTTTATAAAATTTCATAATAGATTGTTTAATTTTATTTCAATTTCTTTACCCATGGCCAATAAGTCCAGATCTTTTGCCTTTATTATTAGATGGATTGTTAGAGTTCTCTTAAGGTTATTTACTATTTTTTTGAATAGATTATTTTATTATATTATTAATTCCTTCCATTTTAATATTCTTCTTATATTATTGTTGGGAGTTATAGAATTCTTAAGTTTTGGTAGCAGATATTTTGTTTTGTATATAGTTGTTTAGACTTTTGATTAATTTTATAGCTAAACTAAAATTTCTACTAAATTTATTAAAAGTTTATTATTATTTTTAATTCTCCTTTTAATTTTGCTTAGAGAGTATTTCTTTAATTAATGTCTTAACTTAAGTTCTTAAGTATTAGTATATTTTTTATTTTTTAATATTATAATTAAATTTAAATCTTTCTATTATTAATTCTTTGGGAGAAATGGATTCTATATTTAAATAGTTTTTTCTTTTATAACCAAGTGTCTAAATTACTGTATATACAAATTAATTTAATTTATAATAAAAGTCATTAAATTAATAAAAGATTAGTTTTTTATTATTATCTAATTTGCTATTTTTGATGTTTTCTGACTTATAGTCTTTTTCTATAATAAAGATTATTAATCTTTATTAATAATTATTATAATACAAATGTTTATATCTTTGAGACATATAAAAGATAGAGGATAAATTAGATATTTTAATATCAAATATATATATATAATTCTTCTAGACTAAATTATATTTAATTAATTAAAGTATTATACCTATTACTTAAATATCTGGTTAAATACTTTAGGTAGTAACAAGTATTACTTAACTTCTGTCTCACAGTTCTATTTATTTAAAATATAGTTCAAGGAAGTATATATAAAAAAATAAATAATTCTGGGGTATTGAGAGTATAATAATAATAAGATAATATAATTATAAATTATATTATGCTAAATTATTATGCTGTTGAGTTAATTAATAAAGATTTAAAGAAGATTATTATTATTAAAGTATGAAGCTATAGTTATATACATGAATATATATCTATACATCTTAGGTATTCAGTTAATTAGTTTAAAAGTGAACTAATCAACTGAACATTTAAAATTATTTAGTTATTCAGTTGCCAAAATAGATAAACAACTAAACATTAAAATATATTATTAATAGGGGTATTCTATAGATTAAGCAAAATATTTAATAATCTATAATTTATAGTAAATCTATTAGTTCTATTGTTATGTATAAATAAGTATTAACTATAGTACAGTCTTTGATAATAGATTAAGTATTATTAAAAAGCATATTAAAGGGGTATAATTTTTATAATAAGAAATCAAATAGAATATTTTAATATATTATAATCAAGATAAGTGAAATCTAATGCAGCGCATTATCAGCTGTTACACGAATATCCCGTAGGGGAATTTTGTATATACCATTGGGATGTCTGTGATACTATTCTTTTTCTTTAATTATTTATATAATATAATAAGCTTTAATAAAGTCAAATTTTATAAATAATTTTATTTTTTTTGATTTTATTAAAAAAATCATTGATAAGTGGTAGAAATACTTGATTTTTAATAATAATATTATTGAGATTTTAGTAATCAATATATAATTATAATTTTCTATTTTTCTTTAATATGAATAGGATAAGATATTCTGTTAGAGAGATAAAAAAGCATATAAATCTTATTTTAAAAATAATATAAATATATTCTTGTAATATATCCATTTCTTTTTTAATACATGTGTAGATAGGTATGAATCTAAAATATTTTCTTTTTTATAAAGGTATATAGTGATTAAAATTAGTAGATTGAGATAATATTATTTTAAATACAAGTTTTTCTACTATTTTCCATAATTTACTTTTAATCCAGTTAAGTAATTATTATATTTTTAATATAATTTTATTAATATAAAATATAATTTTCTTTATTATATTAAATTTATTACATAATTAATTTTTGATTTTTTTGTTAAAAAAATATTCTATATTACAAAAATATATCTCTTTATAGATATTTTTTTTATTATAAAATATTTTATAAATATATTTTATAAATTCAATATTTTTAATTTTTTAATTGATAATTAGGTTATATTTTTCTAGTTATGGATATTCTAAGACTAAATTCATTTATTTTAATAATTTAAAAATATTAATTATAAATTTTTTTTATATCCATTAATAATAAAATTCATAATTATTTTATAAATTACAATATCTAAAGGGTTATTATTAAAAACTAAAATGTTATGTATAATTAATTTTTTTATAAATTTTTTTTTTTTATAGGGTGTAGTTATGCAAAATATAATTATTTTTTATTTTACTATTAATTAAACTTGGTTTTAATATTCCATTAATAATTAATAACGCAAATAAATAATATTTATTTTTTATAAGGTTGAGTTGTTAATTTAATCCTTTCTTTTAGAAATTATTGCTAAAATTTTTAAATAATTTTTATTCCTGTAGTATATTTAATTTTTTATATAAATTCTTACAGCTTTTTTAATATTTTGAATTATAAAAAAGTCTAACTTGTAATAATTAAAAAGTTCAAAAAAAAATTGATAATTTAATCTAATATAGTAATAATAATGTTTTTAATTATTTTTAAACTTTTTGGAAATTAATAATTTTAGATAATTAAATTTATAATTTTTATTAATATTAAGATTTATTTTAATATGATAATTAGTATATTTGTAGAAAAATCTATATATTTTCATTTTGTACTATTGTTATTGTTAATATTATTATAAAAATAATTTTCTTTATAAAATACCACATTTATAACTAAATTTTATTATTAATAAAATTTATATATTATAATTGAAAGAAAATATTTTTTTGATTTTTATTATAAAAAATTGTTATAGATTTTATATTATAGAATATCTAGGTTAGTTTGGGTCCAGCTAAGATAATATTTATAGTATAATTATAAGTTATTTTTATAAGTGGTATACATAAATTCTTTCTTTTTGCAAAAATTGCAATTATACTTATAAATATGATATATATTTTATATAAAAATAAATTATTTTTCTTATTTTTCATTAGATAGGTTTTTGGTATAATTCCAATAATTCTCGAAATTATCTATAAATTTCTAATTATAAAAAAGGGCTATATATTTATAAATAATAATTTAATAAAAGATAAAATCACTTTATTTAAATTTATATATATAAAATTCCCCTATAATATTATATTCTTTTTATTAATAATAATTAATGTATTTTTTATAATAAACTATATTATAGAATAATTTTCTAATTCTAAAAATTTGATTATATCTATATTTTGAACATTAATTAGATTTACACATTTATATATATTTTTAAGAAAAAATTATCCAAGATAATAATTATCTGGTAATTAAAGAAATTATATTATATTAGAATTTTTATTTAATATAGTATTTTCTTTTATATTATTAAAGAAGAATTTCTATAGTTTCTTCCTATTATTCTTTAATTAATAGGGTAGATGATATAAGGTAAATTTAGATAAGATTATATAGATTAAATAAGGATTTTATTTTCCTAATATAATTTCCTAAATTTCCTAGTTATTTATATAATTACCAAAATTAATTCTAATTATTATAATTATAATTAATATATTTTCCTAAAATAATATTTTGCTAGAGTTAGTGATATTTATTTAAAGTAAATTCAGCCTTATATGATTAATTTTCCCAATATTTTATAAAATTATTGATAATATTATTAATAGATATATTATTATTTTCTTTATCTTATATTAAATTATGAGTATTCAGAATTATTTTATTTTTTATTTATTCTTTTTATTATTACTTTCCTAATGATTATTAAAATTATATTATTTTTATTATTTATCCATAGAATTGAAATTCTTCTTTTAAAGTGGTGTATTGTAATATTAAGTTATATATCCCTATTTTCTATAATTATAATATTCCATTATATTAGATTTTTATTTTCAAATTGTATTACTAAAATCCATAGGCTTAGATCTATAAATTTGTTTGGAATAGTATAACATCCATTACTATTTTTGTTTTAATCCCTGTTAAATTTATTATTATAATTTTTCTTTTTTTCTTATTAATTAAAGTTATAGTTTTTATAAAATTTATTATTTTTTATAAAATTATTAATTAAACATTCTTTTTTATTATTATTAAAAATTATATTATTAATTTTAATAATAAAATTTTATACTTCCATGTAATTAAAATTAAAATTCATAAATTAATATTTAATAAATCAAATTTAATTATATAGTTTCAATCCTTTTATAATACAATAAAATATGATATTAAACTTATATTCTACCAAAGGTAGATATTAATCAAATTATTAGAAATAGAATTAAGCTAATCCAATCTATTTGAAAATGTTAAATTTTCTAAAAGTATTTTTAACTTTATCTATATATCTATAATTTTATTAAAAGTATTCTATAAAATTAAAGAATGTTTTAAAAAATTTATATATTAAAAAAACATCTTTTTTAATATATATATATTATTTTTAATAATATCATATTTATCTTTAAATGTAGGAAAAATATGAAGGATAGTTCTTGTTAGAAACGTCTGCTCGTGTGCTCTATATAAGCGTAGTCCCATGAGGGCATGTAGGTCTCTCTATTGTATGAATAGGGTTTTCCGAGGCGGCGGCGGTAAACACCTTAATGGTTATATCCTTATCTGGACTCTATTCTAAAGAATGCTCTAAGAGAGGGAAGCATGAAGGTAACAAGACTTGATACTTGCTATTGCCCACCTCTCCTTAAAGTAGGTGACCCGGCAATAAATGCCTTTGCTATTAAGTATTCTATCACTACAATAATACTCCGGCTTAATCAATAATAGGGTATCAGTATAGTTCTTATAAAGCTTACTCTATTATTTTTACAAAATTCTTCTTATTAATAGATTTTTGTTTCTATTGAATTTAGATATTTTTATAGGGAGAGATTTCTCTTTTTATTATTTATGTGTAGTGATTTTACTTAGAGATATCTTTAAATAATAAAAGCTTAAATCCTTAATATTCTTTTATTAAATTACAGACCTCTATAATATCATAGCTATAATTTTTTATAGGGTGGTTTTAACTTCTATAATTATAATATTATATTTTATATATTAGAATATTTTTATAAATAATACTTTTCTATCAAATAAGATATTTTTATTATGTTATACTATTTACTGTGTTTAAAGATTTTTTATTAGAGATTGTATAGATCTTTGACTCTCTTTGGAGTATACTTTAATTTAGGCATTGTTGTGTCTCTAAATAAATTAATGTTAATATTATATATTTTTTTAAATATTAGTGAAAGGGATAGCTCTTATATTAGTGCTGTATACTTGTTTAGGTTGGTATAAAGACTATTTATAACTAATGTTTTATATATAGGGTTGTTGCCTTTATATTTGGACTATTTTATCTTTATATTTATTCTATTTATAGAATTGCATTTTTTGTGTTATACTTTCTATAAATAAGTGTTATTAATCTTTTTAAAATTATATATGTGATGTTAACTTCTGGAGTTTGCTCTATAGTTACTTTTTTTAGCACTTAGCAGCTTATTGCAATTATACCTTTTAGCTATGGTATTAAATTATTTTATGTTTATTCCCCAGCTTATTAGAGTTGAAAGGTAGGGTAGCAATACTGTTATAGAGCGTGGTTATACTTTAAAATATTTTTCTGGTATATATAGATTTTCTATCCACCTTAAATCTTTATTTTTGATTTCTTTCTTTTTTATTTTATTTTATATAATTGAAGTACTCCATTAAATTAAGAAAACCCCTTCTTTAAAATTTAATATATTTTTTGAAATAGTTGCTCTTGCTTTTCCTGGTAATAATATAATTATTCCTTTTAATAATAGTTTCTCTAATGTAAATATCATTGATTTTATTTTAAAGCATGCTGTTTATGCTCCTGCTGTTGTTTATAAGGTAGTAATTCCTTATTAGAGGTATTACACTAATTTAAAGTATAACCACCATATTCGCTGCATGTAATTGTTAGTAAATAATTAATTGAAATATAAGCCTTGTTCTCGTGCAGGTATATCTTGTACTTTCAATAAATCTACTATTCTACTTATATTTATTAAATAGAGGTAGTTTTAATAAGTTAAATAAACTGTTAATATTTGCTCTGTAGTAATACTTTTTTACCTTATTATTACTAAGATAGAAGCTCATTTCTTATGGCCTAAAATTCTATTAAAAAATCCTACTCCTGAAGGATTGTTATCTTTAAATTATAACCTTCTTTTTGCTGCTATTATCCTCTTAAAGAACTCTACCTATGTTGGGTATTCTCAGCTCTACAAAGCCAATTTTCTGGTATTTCTTCTTTTTATGTCTAGTGTTGCACCACCCCTACCATTACTACTAGTAAAAGATTTCACTACCTAAAAACATATGTGACTTTAAAAAACTTATATTTGTGTGCAAATTTTAATAGATCTAGAAACCATAGTTGTTAATTATATAATTGATAAGTAAAATAAATGCCTATTTTTTTATATATAAAATATATGTTAATATTTGCTAATAAATTTTCTTTCATAAAGATAGTAACAGTATAGAAGGTAAACTTAAAAAAGAAATATCTTTTATATGCTAGGTATATTAATTTTGTTAGATTTAGAGTCTAGTTTTGCTTAAGATTTAATATTCTTGGGTTTACCAAAATAGTCTTGGGAAATTTTTTCTCCTTTTTTTTTTTTTTTTTATAATTTAATATGAAAATAGATAAATTCTTAATTTTTTATTTTTTTTTAGAAATTTATATTTTTAAAAATTTCATACTTAATTCTTTAATATATTTCATATGTAAAAATAAAAGTAATATTTTTGTGAAGATATTTATTATCATTTCAATTGTTAGAATAAATTCTAGAATAAATTTTTTATTTTAAGCTCTTTTTCTAATCTAAAAATATTTAATGTTATAGTATTTAGTTTTTTACTAATTATTAAAATTATTAAATATGATAATTATGCTTTTATTATCCATATAAAGGATAATTGATAATTATTTACTATAAAAGATACTTTATTATTTGGTGTATATCTTTTAATAATTTATAAATTTATATTTCTTTTTTTTCTGCATAATTATTTATTATAACTTTTGTTTTTATGTTAGAGGTAGTTATTATAAATTATAATTTATTTGATTATAATATGTTTATACTTAAAAGATTATATATATATTCTGAGGTAAAATATTTTATAATTTTTTTGGAATTAAAAATTTGTGTCCAATTTATATTAGAGTATTTTTTTAATTTTATATCTTCTCTTTTATATGTAATATCTAATTTTGTAGAATTTAAAAAATATCTATAAAAATAGATTATAATATCTAGATATTTTTCTTATAGCTCGCTAGAATATTAGCCTAGTTTAACAATAATATATACTATATCAAGATGTATATCTTAAATAGTATATATAATACTTTTTAATATACTTTTATAGAAAATAGTTTTTTTGGTAAATAATAATTTATTAATACTTTTTAATAAATATACTTTTAATATTAAAAATATATTTTATATTCTTACTTTAAAAAATCCAAATTTTTTAAAAATGTTTTTTATATAATCTTTTTAATTTATATATAACCACTTTTCTTCTTTATTTTTAATTATTTTTATATTAAAAAACTTTTTTAATTTTCTTATATCCTTTATTTTATATTTCTTCTTTAAAATTATCTTAGCTTACTCTATTTTAGAAAAATCTTTTAAAAAAATTAAAATATTATTTATATAAATAATAACTATAATATCTTTATTAATATATAAATATTTATCTGCCTAAGAGCATTACATTTTAAATAAAAATATTTTTAATAAAAAAAATACATAAAACTTTATATTCTAGAAATATAATACTTATTTTAAATTATATAATAATTTTAGAAAAAAGAGTGTTATTATAAAAAAATTATTACTTTTATATCCAAATAATAATTCCATATACACTCTCTCAAATAAAGGTAAAATAATATTTAAAAAAATAGTTTTAATATCTATTTAATATATATAGAAATTTATATTTACTATAAAAATAAGCAAGAATTTGATAATCTTTATATTAACCACAAAAGCATACATTTCAGTATAATATATACTAAATTTTTATTTATATCCTTTAATTACCAATTTTATTTTATAAAGCAGGTTTTTATCTAATTCTTTCTTTTTTTTAAAAACTTAATATGTTCTTATATACTTATATTCTTTCAATACTTAACTAATTTTTATAAAATTTTTTTTTTTTTTTAAAAGATAATCTCTTTTTTAATAGATTTTAATTATTATTAAACATTTAATAATTTTAAAATATTCTCTAAAGAAATAAATTTTATCTTTTCCATTAAAGATATTACTTTCATAATATATGCTTTTATATTTAAAATTATTTTATAAGATTTTCCTTTATTTTTTTTTTACAAGATTATGTTTTTTTATATAAAGATCTCTAACTAAATCTTAAAAAATATTACTAATTAATTCTTATTTTTAGTGTTTGAATGGTACAAAAAGAGTTTTATAAGAATATTCTTTAAAAACTATCTAAATTTTTAAAAATCTTAAAAATTAGTAATAACTAATAGTAAAATTAAGCTAATTAATTGTAAAACTAGCTGTGAGTTCTTATATAAAACATCTTCTAATTTATCAAATAAATATTTTTTTAATTAAAGAGTGTTTTTTTCTTAATAATAATTAATCTATCAATAAAACCATAAAATTTCTTTTCCTTTTTTTTTTAAAAAATAAATTTTTTAAATAATAGAAACTTCTTTATAAATAATAATTGTTTAAAAAATAAATTTTTCCAATTTTTAAAATAAAGATCATAACTATTTTTAATTAAGAAAAATCTTTCTATAATTCTAATATCATTGATTATAATAATTATTCTTTTTATAAAATCTTATATTTTATATTAATTAATAATCCTCATATAACCAACAAATATATTTTTCTAGGTGTGGTATTAAATAAAAATCTTCAATCTTTTTTTTTTAGAGGTAATGGTATATATATAATATTTAAAAGAATAAATATTTTATATTTAAGTATTTTATTATAAAACAATTTATATAATACTTTACCTGAGGTATTTTCCTCTTCTTTAAATATAGGTTTTTGGTTAAACAGGCAGAAATTTAATATGTATACTATTATTTTTATATCTTTTAATTAGAAGTATTCTGGGAGGTTAAATTCTATCATTATAAAACTGTTCATATTTCTTACAAAGCAATTCACTTTTTTAATTTTATTATTTTAAACATAAATGTATACAGCATTGGGTTTAACTATAATATTTTTACTAAAAATGTAATCCTCTATATTAGAAAAAATAAATTTTTTTATATTATCTATTTTTAGTTTTGCCACCCTTTTATCTACAGCTAATTTTACTGAAGTAACCCAGTATATGAATTTATTTTAGAATTCTTTTTTAATAAAATAAAATCTAATTTATTTATATTTACTATAATTATTTACAATATTTAGAGTATACTTAGTATTAAAAATTACTAATTTATCAAAATATTTAATCTTATACTTATTCTATAAACCTATTATTTATTAAAAACCTATACTATTTATATAAATTAATTCCAAGGATTATATAATTCTTTAAATAATAAGTACTTTATATGGTAGAATAATCTGCTTACTATAAATATATAATTTACAGATGTGATCAACTCTATTTAAAAGTGTAGAATCTTTTATACTAAAAGTGGTGAGGACTCTTTTGATTATTCTAAAATAGAGGTAGCCTAGTTTATAATACTATATTTTTAATAATGTGGAGGGAGGTATTGTATACTTATTTAAAGCATTCATTCTAACAATGATTACTTTTATAATTATATTTTTTATTTGTTTTCTAAGTATAAAATCTAATTCTGGCTCATTAGGTAGAAAGGCCAATTAATTAACAATATTATTTTTTATTTTATAAAAACCAATAGCCTTATTCTCATAATATACTCCTATTATAAAAGTGTTATATTAAATAAGAGTATAATCTTTATTAAAAATTATTTTAAATTTTTTCTTAATAAGGCTTTTTATAGAAATTAGATTTAATATTATATTTAAAATATAAAATATTTTATCCTTTTTTATAATATATGTACTAGTTTTTATTAGGATGGTATTTACACCTAATATTTTTATATAAAAATTATTAACTAATAAGATTTTTCTATTAATCTAAAAGAAGTGGTATATTTTAAAAAAAAAAAAATTATTAAAGATCTAGTTATTTACTCCTAAATCTAAGTACTTCTTTCTATTAGAGGGTACTCTGGTAGAGATAGTATATTTATATACCTTTAGATTTAATTTATAAAAATTCTTTATAATATAATAAAATAGAACTATTAGTTTACTACTATTTATAATAATTAATTTTATAGGATTTTTTTTAAAGTAATTTATTTTTTTATAATTAAAGTAAAAGAAATTATCTTTTTTTTTATAATATATACATAAATTGTTAATACTTTTCTTTGGAGGTCAGGGTTCTTTACCTCAAAGATCTATTCTAGACTTCTTCTAAGATGTATGTTACTCTTCTGTAGAGTTTGTTGGTTTGAGTTTAAAGGTTCTTTTATTGTATTTATTTGTTCTATTTTCTAAGATAATTGCTTTTACAGTTATTAAAATATCCTTGCTTTAAGAAAGTCTTCTTTATTCTTTATTATAAAAAGGAGGTTAATAAAGTGGGTATGATATTTCTGGTAGGTATATACATCTTGGTTTTTGGTAATTATAATAATCATTTTTTATACTATAGTGAATTATATTATAACATCATCTCTTATTACTTTAAAAATAACAAGGGATACATGTAAAAGCTTTTAATCTTCAAAGCCTTTATTATCTAAAAGAATATATTTTTTTTCAAATTTATCAAAACTATAAAAAAAGTTAACTATTATCTTATAAGAGATTTTACACTTAATTATTTTTATATTCTAAAATTAATTCTCTAATATAAAAATTGAATTTTCATTGGAAGGATAGAACTTTTAGTAGAAATATTTTATAATTTCGCAGGAATTCTTAAAAAGAAGGAGGTTCCTTAGGTGTATGTTAACAGTATGGACTAAGAGGTCAGTTGCACATACAGTTGCTAAAAGCATATCAATTTCAAAGATTATGTCTACCTTTTGATTACCCTCTCTTTTAAAGGGTTAGGTGTGTGTAATGTGTTAAGGTGGACATACTATATCTAAAGGTTCCTCTGGTGGAGGAGCGTTTTCTTTAATAAGAGTGGTAAGTATAATGCCTTTTTTGATGATAATACTCATTTGTAAGAGCACGCTCAACCTCTATAACATATAATTCATGCTATTGTATTCGAGCATTAGGATACCGTATAGAAGGTTTGCGGAGGATGTGTTTAACATCATGTTATTTTCAGGTTACGCACTATTAAAGAGGTAACAGCGCCTTTTAAAGAAATACGTCATTCTTATAATGTGTTAGAAACATCTGCTCGTGTGTTTTATATAAGCGTAGTCCCATGAGGGCATGTAGGTCTCTCTATTGTATGAATAGGGTTTTCCGAGGTGGTGGTGGTAAACACCTTGATGGTTGTGTCCTTGTCTGGACTCTATTCTAGAGGATGCTCTGAGAGAGGGAGGCATGAGGGTAGCGAGGCTTGGCACTCGCTACCGCCCACCTCTCCTTAGAGCAGGTGACCTGGCAATAGATGCCTCTGCTATTGAGTGCTCTATCACTACAATAACAGTTCTTTTAAAATATATTCCTGTAAACATTATTTTATATATTTTAATTAGAAATCTATCTAAGTAAAAAAAAAAAAAAAAAAAAATTTCTAAATTATTTTTTATATTTGATTAAATCTCCTAATTATAATATTTTATAAGATTTTATAATAGATTATTCAGTTTCATTTTAATTTCCTTACCCATAGCTGATAGATCTAGATCCTTCACCTTTATCATCAGATAGGTTATTAAAATTCCCTTAAAATTATTTATTATTTCTTTAAGTAAACTATTCTATTATATTATTGGTTTTTTCCATTTTAATATTCTTTTTATATTATTATTAGGAATTATAAAATTCTTAAGTTTTAATAATAAATATTTTGTTTTGTATATAGTTATTTAGACTTTTAATTAATTCTATAATTAAGCTAAGATTTCTGTTAAATCTATTAAAAGCTTATTATTATTCTTAATTTTTCTCTTAATTTTACTCAGGGAGTATTTCTTTAATTAATATTTTGATTTAAATTCTTAAATATTAATATATTTTTTGTTTTTTAATATTATAATTAAATTCAAATCTTTCTATTATTAATTTTCTAAAAGAGATAGATTTTGTATTTAAGTAATTTCTTCTTTTATAACTAAATATTTGAGTTATTATATATATAGGTTAGTTTAATTTATAATAGAAATTATTAAATTAACAAAAGATTAATTTTTTATCATTATCTAATTTACTATTTTTAATATTTTCTAACTTATAATCTTTTTTTATAATAAAAATTATTAAACCTTGTTAATAATTATTATAATATAAATATTTATATCTTCGAGATATATAAAAGGTAGAGGGTAAGTTAGATATTTTAATATTAAATATATATATGATTCTTCTAGACTAAACTGTGTTTGATTAATTAAAATATTATATTTACTACCTAAATATCTGGCTGGATATTTTAGATGATAGTAAGTGTTACTTAGCTTTTATCTCATAGCTCTATTTACTTAGAGCACAGTTTAAGAAAGTATATATAGAAAAATAAATAATTCTAAGGTATTAAGAATATAATAATAATAAGGTAATATAATTATGAGTTATATTATACTAGGCTATTATACTATTGAATTAATTAATAAGGATTTAAAGAAGACTATTATTATTAAAGTATAAAGCTATAGTTATATATATAAATATATATTTATATATCTTAGATATTTAGTTATTTAATTTAAAAGTAAACTAATTAATTAAACACTTAAAGTTGTTCAATTATTTAATTACCAAAACAGGTGAATAATTGAATATTAAAATATGTTATTAATAGAGGTATTCTATAGATCAGGTAGAATATTTAGTAATTTATAATCTATAATAAATCCATTAATTTCTGTTTATAGTGCGTAAACAAGTATTAGTTGTGGCACAGCCTTTAGTAGCGGATTAAATATTATTAGAAAGTATGCCAGAGGGGTATAGTTTTTATAGTAAGAAATCGAATAGAATATTTTAATATATTATAATTAAGGTAAGCGAAATCTAGTGCGGCGTACTATCAGCTGTCACACGAATATCCCATAGGGGAATTCTGTATGTACCGCTGGGATGTCTGTGACAGTATCAAATATTAAAAATTATATTAATATTAATATTTATTTATTTAGTTACTAAAGTTATTTAAATCAGTGATATAAAAAATTAGTATATTAATATTTTACTTTATATGTTTTACCTAAATAATATAGTAGGTTTTATTTTAAATCACTTATCTAATCAATATCTATATCATGATTTTAATAAAAATAGAAATTATAATATTCTATTATATTATAACTATTTGGCAAATAATAATATTGTAATGATAATAGATCTAGAATTTATTTATTAAATAATTAATAGAAATTACCTAAATATTTATCAGTTTCTTATAATTAATTATAAAGTACTAATACTAGATATCCAAAATTATTATCCTTAAATTATCTTATTAATAGATAATGTTATTAAATTTTGGCTATTAGATTATATTAGTCTGGAGAAAATTAATAGTAGTGGGGTGGTATTACTATTTAATATTTATACTATTATACACCAAAACCCCTAAGGTAATAATTCATCTCTTTTATTCTATAAATAATAAAGGAATATAATAGTACTTTTACTAAATATTAAAAAGGTAGTAGTTCCTACTAATAGAAAAACTACCATTTCTGAATCCAGGTAAACATTTAATAAATTTTTTTAATAAAAAGATATTCGGGAATAAAGAATAAAATTATTAAAACAATAAAAATCTAATAATAAACAAAAGATTAAACTAGGAATACAATAGATAAAGAAAATATATCATTATTACAAGATAAATAGAAATGAATATGATATTTACAAGAATAAATAAAGTTAATATTATATGATTAACAGCTACAAACTACCTACTAACATCTATTACTAATTATTAAGTTCTTTTTAATATATTCAAAGAATATTTTTAGGATAAAGTCTTTTTAAAAATTAAAAAATTTTAAGATAATATTTTAAACACCATTATAAAAATTAATTATATGTATATTCAAATATTTCTAGCCATCAGTAATTATTAAATAAATACTAGTTAACTGAATGAAGCTAGGAACTAGATTATGAGATTTTTTTGATATGGTATGCTAAGTTCAACACATTTTGGTGACTGGTTTGCTAGCCATACATTTTTGCTCAGATGACAGGGGTCTGGCCTTGCTTGCCTACCAGACTGGTTCTACAGCCGATTTTGGTTTTGCTGATGTTGCTTATAAAGAATATTTTTAGATAAAATTTTTTATATTGTGTAGGATAAAAGGAATAAAGCTATATAAATAATTATTAATAATAATTATAACCATATAAAATAAATAAATAATATTCTTTAATAAAAGACATGAGAGGTTTACCTATAATCATCTTGAAACTAATAAAGTTATAATATCAATTATCCCTAGGTTTAAGTAAATAAAAGCTTAAGATTAGCATACTTTACTCTCATTTATTTTTTATCAAACATTTTCTATTTTTTTATGCTTTATTTATCTTACTATATATATTATTCCTGGGTTTATAATAAGTAAGTTAAGAAACTAGCTTTTTTAAGCTTCTTAAAGATTAGAATTAGTCTTATAACGTCTGTTAAATGGTTATTGTTTTAAATGATAAATTAATACTAGTAGCGGCGCACTGGTGTTAACTTGAAAATTTTTTTGATGTGGTGCTGCCATCTCGCTTAGATGATTTCCGTCCCACACCAGCAATTCGGCGTCCCATGTCAGCTGTAGGACGTCCCCAACACACTTCTTTTTGCTGATGCATCTTTAACCAAAAATAGTTTCTAGTTAAAAGATCTTATATCCATTTAATTCTTTAATATTTATATATTAAAAAGTTATAGTATTAAGATATTAGGGATTATTGTATTTTTTATTAAAGATATAGAAATGTTCTTTAAATATAATATATTCATTGTCACGCGTGGTCCTATAGTGTTGACCACCGCACTAAAACGCAAGTTACCGAGTGCCTGACACTCGGCCCTATAGACTATATAAATGCCTTCACGAACGAAGCGTCTCGTGACATTCATTTTTTATAATAAAGTTAATAAAGTTAATAAATAATATATTTAAATTTTATGTCACACTACCGTGCTCTGTTGAGGGGAGCTGAAAGGTGAAGTGATACGCTGATTTCAGTAAGGTGATAGGTGCTTAGATTATCCAGTGTTAAATCCCATTGACACTGGTAGAACAATCTAATATACATAAAAATTACTGTCGGCATACAAGGGCAGAGAACCCTAGGCGGCGCTTGCTATCTCCCAAGTATCCCTATAGGATATTAAATATTTGGTAGTAGGTGTGACAATAATATTAAATAATAATACTATTTTAATGCGTACCAAACCCTTGAGTATTTGGCAACAAACATAATCTAATACCCGTGATACCACTGGCATCTACCATCTGTAGCCTCAACAATAGCTTTTATTATGTAGCCTTGATAAGGGCTCCAGTTATGTTACCTCGATGATAATTTCATGTGCATCAGCTCTGCGAGTCACGCGGTGCTGACTGATGTATCCCGATGTTCAAGTTGCTCGCGGCCATCAGAGCCATGCGAGCCAACACTTCTTTTTTGCTGATGAATGGCTCCTGGCAACGCAATTCTTTTGCGGGCAGCCTCTGGAGCCACAAAATTTTTGCGAATGTAAGCTAGTAATATTATTATAGCCCCATAGGGTGGATCAGGTTAGATGGAGCGATAGACTCTACTAATATAGAGGATGATGGATCGTGATGGGGAAGGTGTTCCATCTGATGAGTTTAAAGAATTATATCCTTTTTTTGTTGCTAGTATGGCTATAAATGATAAGGCTATACCTTCCATCATAATTAGTATATCTATAATAAACCAAAGATCTATAACGGCGACGGTATTAACACCTATCTCCACAGAAAGTATTTTATTTAATAGAAAACTCCTAGCCCGATGGAAATTTCTTGCGGGATGATCGTCCATCGGACGGAACGAGCCTCAGACGGAAGTCAAGGTTCCGTTTGGCCCATCCTGCCTTAAACTATTTTAGAGACTGTATTGCAGCTATCTGTGATTTTTTCTGATTGATTAAACATTCCTTAAATATGTGTTGTCTGAAGTAAAATCAAAACTCTGGGATGAATCGACTGGTCTTATAACCAGACTATGTGTTGCACGGACGAAAGAATCAACATCTCGTTCGCGTACTTGCCACCTGTTGTAAAAACTTTAACCATCACAACTTCTAGCATCCCACAGTCGAAAACTTATTTTGCGAACAGCCATATAAACCCCGATTCTACAGATTTCCATATCACTGAACAAGGTACTAGAATCCAGCACTGCGAGTTGACGCGCTTTCTGTATTTATCCTTGTTCTGCTAACAGCGTACGATTCCTTATAAGTTTCTTGCAAGAACGATCAGTTACAATGTCGGAGCACGAAGAGGACCTCATTGATTACTCCGATGACGAGATTGGAAATGAAGCCCATGCACCAGCGGAGGTACCTGGAACTTCTGGCAATGGAGATTCGAAGAAGGGCGATATCGCGGCATCGAATCAAGCCGATAAGAAGGGCTCCTACGTTGGAATCCATAGCACCGGTTTCCGTGACTTCCTCTTGAAACCGGAACTGCTAAGAGCGATCGTCGACTGCGGATTCGAGCATCCTTCCGAGGGTCAGTCTACATCTCCTGCTATGTCCGCTTCCCTGTTATATCCCTTGCACCAGTGATCGCGTCGTCTTCGGACTTCCGATAATTATATGTAACCTGGAAAATAAGTTGGTGCCAGCTTGTTCGAGAGCATCAAGGAAGGTAGTATGCGGTAGCCGTACTGGGCCGACACCTGCCCAACCAGCCCGAGGGACCGCTGGACGTACAAGCACTGGTCCTCCCGCTGTTAATGCCTCAGGAGGCTCCAGTTTCATCTGCAGCTAGATCATAGACAAAAGAAACTGGAAAACTGGCGGCCAAAATGGAACAATTCCATATCTAATCACCGGCATCTTGGGCATGGGTGTGGAGCCAGGCATAAGCTACTATTCCGGTAGTTCTAAGTCTCGCTTTATCTCGACATTCAACTTGACCAGCAATGATATGGCCGTCTGAGCCCGGCAATCCTTACCAACGGGTCAAGGGATTTTTTACTACCTCCAGGATGTCCTCGGCTGCCCCTTCAGATTCAGACTTATATCCGTGCCTGTTATTCCATTTTGCCTCGTTTGACCCCTCTGCTTTCGACCTTTTCTAGTCGGTCGTCACACGATCGACCCTTAATAATAATTAGCATCTAACACCCAAGTTGCATGATACAGTCCAGCAAGTTTGTATCCCTCAGGCCATTTTGGGCACGGATGTCCTTTGCCAAGCGAAGTCTGGTCTGGGAAAGACTGCAGTCTTCGTATTAACTACGCTCCAACAACTTGATCCTGTCGCTGGAGAAACATCTGTTCTGGTTATGTGTCACACCCGTGAACTGGCCTACCAAATCCGCAATGAATACACTCGATTTTCAAAGTACATGCCAGAAGTCAAATGCAGCTTCTTCTACGGTGGCACGCCAATGCAAAAAGATATTGAAATACTGAAAAACAAGGATACACACCCTCACATCATTGTTGCGACCCCAGGACGTCTTAACGCACTTGTACGAGATAAACATCTGCGGTTAGGAAGTGTCAAGGCGTTTGTTCTTGACGAATGCGACAAAATGTTAGACCAGGTTGGTTAGTATTGCAATGCTTCCAGTTTTTATTTTTTTTACATTTTTATTTTGTTTTTGATCGAAAAATGTCTAAGAACGACTAACTTTGCCTAGATATGCGTCGTGACGTTCAAGAAATATTCCGGTCGACACCACAAAGTAAACAAGTCATGATGTTTTCCGCCACTTTGTCTCAGGATATTCGACCAATTTGCAAAAAATTCATGCAATCACCTCTAGAGATTTTCGTCGACGACGAAACGAAACTTACTCTCCATGGCTTGCAACAGTACTACATCAAGTTAGAGGAAAAGGAAAAGAATCGAAAGCTGAACGACCTCCTGGACCAACTTGAGTTCAACCAAGTCATAATTTTCGTCAAATCGACTGTCCGGGCAAACGAATTGAACCGACTCCTAGTCGAATGCAATTTCCCATCGATCGCTGTGCATTCTGGCATCTCACAAGAGGAACGCATCAAGCGCTATACCTCATTCAAAGAGTTCAACAAGCGTATATGTGTTGCCACCGATGTTTTTGGTCGTGGGATTGATATCGAACGTATCAATCTTGCTATCAACTATGATCTCCCGGCTGAACCCGACTCATACCTCCACCGGGTTGGACGCGCAGGTCGCTTCGGTACCAAGGGGTTGAGTATCAGTTTCGTTAGCAGCAAGGAAGATGCAGATGTTTTGGACAAGATTATGGAGAGGTTTGAAGTGCAACTTGAAAAATTCCCGGATGAGGGTATTGATGCTAGCGGGTGAGTGATTTGCAGCCTTGTATCATATGATTTTTCTAATTACAGGACAGGTACATGAATACTTGAAGCCGCCGTACAATAACGCTTGCAGTGTTGAGCACAAACGGAAACCCTGTCGACTGCCAAACCCCCAAGTGTTGCTAAGGTCGGCTTGAGGATCTATATAACGTTCGTGGGATCAGGTGTGCCCAAGCACCCAATATGTATTTCAATAGAACAATTTTTTCCGCACTGCCTCCTCTCGTGATTCTTTATCAAACATACGAGTTTGTGTTTACCTTAACGACGTGTCGCTACAACCGATTCCACAGAGATGCTTCTTGTCAGCACTTCTTAATTAAATGTTGAGGTATTCGTGACTACCTTTGATAGTTGAAGGAATGAGAACGATAAACGGTGAGATAAAGGTAATGATGCTAACAATAATAAATATTGATTCTACGTTTCCGTTGATAAATGTGATATTTCAGGGGAAATTTGTTTGAGGGGAATCCCCCACGTTTATATGTACTGTCTGTTGTTGTGCAACAATTGTTAATGGAAAATCGTAAAACGTGCCTTTTTGTGAGTACTTACCATATAGATTCCAACAAGAGGTTCAGAAGACAGTATAGATCCTGAATGAAATTCCTTCAAGGCAAGATAGGCCGCGCTCGAACAAAGGAACCGAGTGAATGGGCTAGCGCATCCATTTGGACAAAATGTAACTTTTTAACCGTGAAAAAACGGGGCTCCTGGTATCGTGAATGCCTAATACCTTGATCGGCAACCAACAGCGAATGTTAAGAGACGAGATGCTGTAGCTGCTATATATAGCACATCGTCGAAACGAGTTCATTAAGTTGGATATCAGCTGATATTTTTGCGTACTTATTGTCCATTTTGCTGTAACTAAGCGGCGGTATTTGTGGAATCGTGGCTCAAACAGCTCTGGATATTGACCGGCCTTCCGACTGGAAGATTTAAAAGAATTGCCGTGGATGTGGGACATGGGTAAATCCTTATACTGGTTCATCGACCAAACCTTCTTTCAAGAGTAGCCACGCGCGTCTTGAAATTAGATACGATTTCCTGGATACGGCGGATTCGATCAAACTCCAATTCTAACTCATCGATTTGATGCAATATCTCCTTAAATCTTTCGATTTCGGCGGTTGCTTTATCAACAGCAGACATATGCTGTCGGTGACTTTGGTGAGTGGAAACCCGGGTTTGTTCTGAAAGCTACAGGCGCAAAAGAGGAGGCAAATTAGCGAACAAACAAGACGAGGGGCACTCCATGGTAAAGGAAAGCTGGTAATTAAACTATCGTGATACCCTTCGAGAGGGGCAGACGGGGGGATAGAGTCGGGGATAGGTGACATAAAAGGAAAATGAAAAATGAATTTGTAGTACAAACACTCTCGATCCTCCCCGCTATCGCAGCTAGCAACTGATCGAAGTGAGAGGAGAGGGCACCGACGGTGGAGGGGTCCAGTAAGTGGCCGGAGCCCGAAGAGGTAGATGGAGACGCTAAACCAAGCCGCCGTGAGTGATCTCTTATCAACTCAGCATCGTTTGAAGAGATGGAGTTGCGGGACGATCGGCGTCTTCCGTCATGGGAAGCCATTCACGATGGATACAAGAAGGAGGCTAGCGTATGAATACTAGGGGTTGAGGAGTTGTTATCGTCAAGAGTTTACGCGGGGCGAAGGAGGAGGATGGGGGAGAGGAGGAGGAGTAGGAGGAGGAGGGAGGGAGAAGAATAACGCGATGTCATAGAAATACCAGATATTGAAGTTGTCGACATAGTTTACCGCAAGGGCATTGTCGTACTTCCCTTACCCAGAATAAGGGTTTACTCAAATATACGAATAATCCAGTGCTTATCCGTGTGCTCATACATATTTCAGGAAACCATTCCATACTTGTCATCATGAAGTATGCAATTCGAATGTCAAGAGTTAAGTCCTGCCCAGAATGCGCAGTTGAGTGTAGTGCGCCACTTATGTGGCTTTATGACACCGTGCCACATATTTCAACCAATGGAAAGAACGGAAACAAGTTGGGGTTTTCAGATGACTGGCTTGTGCTTCTTCTTCTTCTTCTTCTTCTGTCACGAAATTCACACAACATCTCAACCGATAATAGAGCGGGAGCAACCCCACTACAAACACTTTACCACTCACGTCTAATCCGCAACTAGTTGAAAAATCAAAACTCACAGAAATACTAGAATCTCAAAATGCCAAAGAACAAGGGAAAAGTTTGTCAAACCCCTCTTCGACTTCGAGTTCGAAGTCATCTGAATCTAGCTCCAGTGTGTGCTCACTTTCTCTCTTGATATAGGGTGGCAAGAATCGCCGTAGGGGGAAGAATGAGAACGACAATGAGAAAAGAGAGTTGACCTTTAAGGAAGATGGCCAAGGTACGTCTGTAGCTAAATGTTTATCCGTCCTTGGTGTTTCCAGAACTTTGCCATGACATCCCTCACACTTCCTCTCTTGGTCTATACCACATTTAATCTTTAGGTTTCCTAACCATCGTGTATAGAATATGCCCAGGTTACGAAAATGCTTGGTAATGGGAGACTAGAGGCTATGTGTTTTGACGGGGAGAAGAGGTTGGCCCACATTCGGGGGAAGCTTCGGAAAAAGGTTTGACAAGCTGCAGCCTTATACTCTGTCTCGTAAAGGGGCACTGATACTTACCTATCTTACTTCCTCAAGGTCTGGATAAACCAAGGTGATATTATCCTGTTATCTCTTCGAGACTACCAAGATGAGAAGGGCGACGTTATCCTCAAATACACTGCGGATGAGGCGAGAAATTTGAAAGCCTACGGAGAACTACCAGAATCTGCGAAAATCAACGAAGGAACATTCGATATTGAAGGCATGGATGATGGTGGCGTTGATTTTGGCATTGAAGGTGAAGATGACGATACTTCTGATGTTGATATTGACAGGATATAAGGAAGCAGGCAAGAGAGAACGATTTCGCCTCCAGGCATTTCAATTTGTGATATTAGCTTGCCTGGTATAGGGTGCTTAGCTACCCGGTACTACAGCCCTTACTCGTGCTACGGCTTGTTTGACCGCCCATAAAGGAACCACGGTTAGCCGCATTACGAGACGACGTCTATATTATATCATAACCATCCTGTTACGAATAACTTGCGGCCTATAGCTACCCGGGGTTCAGTGATCTATTTCTATCAATCTGAGGGGATCATTCTGGGTATATTTGGTGATATTATTGGCATTCGCCTGATAGGAAAAAATATGTATATAAAAATTCACAGGCTTTTTTTTAAACTAGTGTGTGGGGTTGAAACACGGCGCAGATAGGACAGGTGATGATAACTGCGAATTGAACGGCCACTTTATTATCATTTGTACCCATCGAATCATCTTTATATCCACTAGAGTGCGAGAATTACACACACACCAGTGCGATCAACGTGAGAGGCCGTATCAAACTGCCGAATGGACTGTTGGACCTAAGGCCTCTGGGTTGCAGCGGAGCTATTACGAACGTAGAAAAGCCCAAGAAACAAATCGCTTTCATAGCAATCTCGGGACATCACAGGTTAGAACCATTATGCTTCACGTCGCGTGTAAATCTGGGAGATGGGAGAAGCTATGAGACTTCAAAAAGGACAGGACGGGATAGCGTGAAGTAAAGGAGGGAATTTTATCGCAAAGCCACCGAATCCAAAATAAAATCTGCAAGCTTGAGCACGCCAAATAGAAAAAAAGGAAAAATAATGACTAAAGATAGATCGTGAAAAAAAAAAAAAAAAATTTGAAAAGAAAGAAATGAAATTTTGAAATAGAGGGTGGAAGGGGGCATTCTGGATGTCGTAATATGAAAATACAGGAGATATTATTCGTACTTAACACCAACGGCAGTCTGGCTCAAGCGTTGAATAGTAGACTCAGGGTCGTAGAGCATATCAGCGGTAGGCTGTTGAGGTAAAAACCAATTTTCGGCCAGACTCGAGTTATGAGAGATGCTTGGGGTATCTTTCGGATTGCCGTTCCAAGGAAAGTCGTAGCTACCATCTACAGAAAATGGCGCTGCACTTTCCCCCAAGAATTGTGGACCATTCTGCAAATCAACCATGGGTTTGCCGCTATTAGGGATAATATCTTCCATGGGAGGATCAGAGCCAATAGCAAAAAGTCCTGATTCGTTATAAGAGTGGGCCATTGGTCCGACACTATCGTCAACGGAATTGAGGCGTTCGTGCTTGATTGTATCTTCTTGTAAGGAGGGCATTCCTCCAAAATTGATATGCTGGGAAAGCGGTGAGAAGTTATTCGAAGCATTTTCAAGCCTCCAAAACGAGGATGTAGGATCCTCTATACCAATTCCTACCGGTTTTGTCGCATTCCCAAAGCGAGACGCGAAGCTCGAAAACGTCTCCATATAAGTAGGAGACGCATCAGATAAGGAGCGAAATTCTCGAGAAGGAAGTGGCGCCGTAAACATGTGCGCTAAGCTTGGCCTGCGCGACCCCGAATTTGAAAATGCCAAAGAAACCCGGCTGCTAGAGGAGAGGCTTCTATTTCTGTAGGTATCATCAAATGCGGAAGTAGGAGTTTCGCAGTCATAGTTCGGGGTGATAGGTAGAGAGGACGGATATAAACTTCCATCGTAAGCGGGTGTCATATTTATCTGATCCACACTTAGTCTCGGGGACCGATTAGGCGAAGAAGGAGACGAGCAGTTGTCTTGGAAGATCTGAGATGAAATTTCAGGTTTTGATGCTGAACGAGGTCGGCGGTCCGCTGATTCCACGGGATAGAAGCTGCATTCCTTTTTGAGTCTGATGCAATTTGAACAACGGCCACTTTCATCCTTAGCCAAGATGCATCTTATCTTCCGCCGTCTGCAGTGACCTAAAACCCAATATCAAATTAGATTACGTCCAATGGAAGATGGGTAAAAACGGATTGATAGCTCATTTCCTATGTAATTATCTGGCGATTATTGGCAAATCTCACACTTGGAGATTTGTAATACATTGGAAAGATGCGTATCAAGTGACAAGGATGAAGAAACCTTAGGGATAGGATTGTTCGAGCTTGGGGGTAGAATAGAGAGGGGAAGGTTAACCATACCACATGCGACAGACGTTCGGTGGTAACCGAGTTTATTTCGCTTTTTATCTAACTGGTATGCGAGGGTCACAGGAGATATGTCATCCGTTGTACTAGCTGATGGGACTGGCGGCGCGGAGACTGCGCTTGCTGCCGCTAACTGGGCCGCAAGCTGCACATTGGGAGTGGATTGCGATCTCTTAACTGACAGGGGAGTCCGTCCCTTGTTTCCTCTTCTCCAGGTGCCGTGCTGGCTCTTGGTTCCGCTGGAAACCTGGTGGCTCTGTGTGTCTGTATTTATCGGGGGAGGGGCAGATCTTTGGTGTGATCCTGATATTGTCGCTGCCTTAGTGGTATTTGTGGTAAGATGTACGTGGTTGCCTCTCTGAGAAGCTTCACCGATGGGTTGTTCATCCTTGATGAGTGTCTGGCTAGATGCTGGGGAAGGGTCGGCCAGCACGTTATGTGGTGTTTCGTAGGATGAGTTCACTTGTGGTACTAGTTTTGCGCTGCCGTCGGAATTGGGATAGAAGGCAAGAATATTGCCATGGGAGTCTTCCGAAGTAGGGGCATTGTAAGGCAGAACAGCTGAGTTGTAGTCAAGTCCAGGAACGGTGTAGTTGATGTGGCTCTCTAATGAATTGGTATACGTATGAAATGCTAGGGCACCATCGCTTTCGGTACTGGATTTGTTGACGCCCAAGGCAGAGTTATGCAACCCGTGAAGACCCAGACCATTATCGATCGCACCATGAGGTGAGAGGGTGTGGTTCTGAACGTTTGATCCCGCCGGTGCTGTTGAATTGATCTCGGAGGGAAACTGCACTCTATCTCCATTCTTAAATGGTGTAGGCATTTTTGAAACGTGAGTTCCGGCGACGGTCTAGCGACTTGGGACCAGGAAGCGTTGGTGCTACAAGTCAGTTTCCGTTGTTTAAGTATATAGGAAGCAGCAGCAATACAAAATGACAACAGTCTCGGGACCAGAGCGATAGGTAAATCTCGGGTGTCAGATGTGGGCTGGCTACATTGACATTGTTACACCATTTTGCAATAGCGTATTCAGGTCATACCGATATAAAATGATATTTGGGATCGGTGCATATACAAAACTATGGTCTCGGATGTTGCCTCTCTTCAGCCGGTCCTCATCCTATGGCCTGCCTGCCTGACTACCCACCTGCCTGCCTGCCTACTTACTTATCTTCTCCGTTCTCCTCTCTTCGTAGGAGTGCTGGAATAAATGTGACTAATTTGCAAGCAGAGGAGGGAATCGAGAAAGAGGAATATTTCTCACCTGATGTTCAATGTAGAAACTGGCAGCAACGGCAAAGAAGTGATTATACGATGATATCGCGCATTGGTTGATAGCTCGGGGTTGGTAAGGGTAAGGGGTTGCAAGCAAGCGATTGACCAATCGAGGTTAAACCTGTGAAGGTTCGCGAGTCTGTTGGCGTTCTCCCTCTCCCCCCTCTCCTTCTCCTTCTGCGTCTTGAGAAAAGGGATGAGATGAATAGCACACCTTGTTTTGGGGTGTTCGCAACCTCAAGCTGTGGCTAGAGCTCTCCACCAAAATACCAATGGATTGAACCCGACAGAGTGTATATAAACCTCTTTCTTTTCTTTTATTTCCCTTTCTTTTTTCTTTTTTTTTTTTTTTTTTTTATAAAAAAAAACCACCTCCCAAGAGGGAAGGAAATCAAAAATCGTCGAGAGGAATTATAGCCAGGAGTCAATCAAGATATCAATTCTGAATCGTGCACCACATACACACAACGCATAAACGCACATACACACTGTCGCAAACTGTTCGAATTCTCCCGGGTCGTATTGTGATTATTATGAAGGTGATCGGAGTAGCGAGAAGGTGACAATTAAGCAGATAAAGGCAGCGACATTGCGGCGCTGGGAACCATAAGATAGTGCTTGTCAAGAAACCAAGGGGCCAAAGAGTGGAGACGACGGATGATGAAGAATGTTCGGTTGAAGCGGAGACAGCAAAGGCTAAGAGGGGCAAACCAATAAGTACTTATTCCGTACTAGGTTACCTGTTCAGCAGTCTGTCCTGGCTAGCCAAAGCAAACCTAAGTACTCTGGCGTTGGCGTTATTTGGACCAAACGTATGCATGTAAGCCAGAGCACCCTGACAAGCCTCCACCTGTACAGAAACGTCTACTTGGTACGACTATTTTTATGATGGGCGGCTGTCTTGTATGCCACAGAATATCGGTGATCTCGACAGATATGTGAATACCTACCTAGACATCAAGACGAGGAAAGATAGTTGTCTTCGAATTGTAAGTTAGCACCAAAAATCCGGCCTTCACTAAAATTATTTATCGCCATCTAGTTTATGCACGTAAGATAAACAAGTATCAATCACCGCTATGCTGACTTTTTTACGGTTTTCTACAAATGCGCCTTAATTTTTGGGTTGTTTTCAAAGGGGCGTCTAAAAGTTCAAACTAGGTAAATATATATACCGAAGCTCTTATATCCATCTAATGAGTAAACCCCACTCGAGTATTAGTCCCGCGATGCGACCCTCCACCGTTGTGTCATCAAGTATGGACCCAATTATCTAATAAGTACACTACTCGTTCTCTCACTTACAACACATACACTATCTTGACATCGGCCAACCAGTCTCGACGTCTAGCAGCGAGGCTGGCAGGCCATAAACGATGTGAGAGAAAATGCTTCTACTTGACTTTATTCTCTTCCCAACAGAAGCATCTAGAGTTTTTTTTTATAACTATATTACAATCAGACTTCTCGTAAAGTGGACTCATAGGTCCGCTTCTTAGTAATCTATCTCTCTAGATTTCCTGTGGATCCGGGTCTTCGAACAACACTATACTGCAATCTGAAATCTGTAAGGTAAAAGCTCACTGCCAATAGTTAGCCCTAATTCAATGAAAATCATATCATTAAAACATATCGATACCCATTTGCAAACCCACCCGAATGTTCCTAAGGGTTCATTATACTTGAAAGGATGAGGTCTTTAAACATTTCGTTTTCGAGACCTTTACAATGGAGGACAAACCCTCTTGAAAAGAAAATTACTGGGAATCAATCGCCCGTGGACGGCGACGACGACGGCGATGGCGGTGGTTTCGAAGCCCACTTTGCTGAAGAACCAAACTGCTAACGACCCTCCTCGGACGAACAAAATTCCATGAAAAGGAAAAACGAACAGGCACCTGATTGGTCACGCTGGCCAAAGTTTTAAACTGCACAACCACAAGCAATCTACCTCCAGTCTAGACCAAGAAATGCTCGTGGGTAACCTAGTAAGTTAGCATCATGAGCTAGCCATCCGGATATAAGAGACGCACCTTGTGAATGGCGCCTTCATCCCCTCATCCCCTCATCCCTTCACCCCTAAACTCTTTTTATATATTCGTTCTCGTAATACCATCTTCCCAACGGATAGGCCATCAACATGACGTGTTTGTTCGCCAATCTGCGACCAAGAACCATTTGAGGTTACCTAGACTGAGATGATACTTCCTGTCTCTTCTTCCTTTACTCTTGCACAAATTAAAGATCAATGCAATTTTGATAGAAGGAAACAGGGTGGTGTCTATATAAATAATGACAATAGGGATAGCATAGTGACAATAGAGATGGTACTTAAGACGTGGTGAAGTGCTCTCTGCAATGATTAGATCAGGAATGGCACCTTCACTTGAAATATGGTGATGAAGTGATTCTTTAGAAGATTTCATTTATATTACTATACAAGGTACAAAAGCTATTACTTCAGGGTACGTTGGAATAAATGGTAGTCTTGTAGTCACGTCACCCAAGAGAAGAGCTAAGGCTAAGGTAATAACCCCAGACTATAATGAAGAGTTCATTTTGCTGGTTTCTTAGACTCTGTTGTATGTTTTGTGTTGCCACAGCAAAAGAAATGTAGAAGCAGAGGAAAAAAGGCCTGTCTCATCAAAGATGAAGGAGAAACAGCCTTCTTTCTATTCATTACCTCAAAATAGATTATCAACATTTCGCACGACTAAGTCAGCACAACCCAAGAAAGCTCAACAACCAGTAGAACCATTACATGATAATGTATTGAGCTGGTAAATTTAAAGATTTGTTTGAATGGCATGTCAATGAATCTCGAAAGGGAAGGTTGATTTAAAGGATATAGATTATATAAACTGAGATGCTAGAGCTTGAGGTTTTGGTAATTAGCTCTAACTTAGATATAACGTGCTGATATCTACTAAATGGGTGTCTTGTACGCAGTCCCATCCGGGGAGCAAATTATTCAATCTCACGTAGTATCGTATATATACAAGTGTCAACAAGGGATACCAATCAATCATAGAATCTTAAACACACTAGAATATATATACAACTGTATATGTGTGTACGTGTGCGCGGTGTTAATCCACGGGCTGGCTTGAAAACGGGAGATGATAATAGAAAGGGTCTTACGCGTGGTCAAAGTTTACACAAGTATATTTCCTAAGGTAGAACCCCAAAATGCGGAAGCCCCAGTAGAGTGTAAAAAGGTGAGCATATCGCTCGGAGAGAATACTAGTTAACCCCTCAATTAGAACTTTAACTAGAATCCCGGGATTTGATTCGATACCTGGGTTGGACGTTCACTGGCAATATGATATGGATAGATACTTAGTAACAATAAAATGAAATATATATATATATATATAGAGCTTCAGGCTCCACACGTGGGGGGGAGACTTTTTTATTTTAAAAAAAAAATTTTATCCCAAAAAAAAAAAAAAAATCCATCCAAACAAAAACTACGAAACTGATTGAGGAAATATGCCAAGGGGGGCATACTGTTTTCAGATATTGAAATGAACAGTCTTGATTTTTTGAAAGCCTAGACTAAGCTACTCGGCAGCAGAATCTGTGAGAGCTATACACCTCTCATTCACCATTTATTTCCTAGAAAATTAAACCTAGAGCAGCTTAAAACCCGAGCATTGCTTTATACTAAAGCATGACCTGGTAATACATTCAACACTCAAGATGATTGTGCAGGATGAGGTTGCGGCATATGCCCAGGGGGCATCCCGTACTGGCCGCGGTGTGCTTGCGCTTGTTGTTGCTGTTGTGCGAGATACTGATAATGCTCTGGCGGTATATAGCCTCCTGCAACAGGAACCTGTGTGGGCATAGCCCGAGTCGGCTGTGGTATTTGCATATGACCGTGTTCTTCGGGGGATTCCGGGCTATGGAGTGGGGTGTAAGTCAACCCGGAACAAGTCGTGATATTAAGATTTTAGGTTTACTTACGCATCATCAGGTTCGGTGTTCTCTTGCATTCCAGGGATATTTGGTTCTGGCGCGTTAAGACATGCCTGTATGAGATTTTTGCCTTCTGCTCTGGTTACGAGAGGCTGTAGCTTTGGGGTTGTAAAAGTGTACACCAATCCCGTCTCGGAAACAACTAACAACAGGACCTGTGTTCCTGTGAGTACCGAGAGTTCGTATGCCTAGACAAAGCAGAACAAAAAAAAAGTTGACGTCAGCATGTGGTCGGTCCCCCCTCTGGTCCAAAGGATGTCTGCAATCCGTCAAACGTACCTTTTTCATGATACCGGCTTTCCGTTTAGAGAAAGTTATATGTCGGCGGGATTTATCTTGGATAAATTTTATTTCGATCTTGCGTCTTTCACGGCCGGGTTTGGAATCGTCATCATCGTCGTCGTCGTCTTGCGAGGGCCGCATTCTCTTCATCCCCCGCGATTCATTTGGGACATTTCCCGCGCCCTGTGCCAGGCTTCCATTACCAAGATTTGAAGCACCGACAAGATCATCATGGGCACCGGGAGAGCCTTGTCCGTCGTTATCTGACATTGTGGGTACTCGCGATATCGATCGTGGGGGGGTAATATAGCGTAGACCAGGACTAGAGATTGGGGACCGTGTGATATCCTTGATGTATTTTTCTGGAGCAATCATGTCAGCGCGATGGAAAGAGATATGATAGGCAAGAAGGCAAAGAGCTGGTAACAGGGTCCATCTCAAAGTTTAGAAAGGTAGGAAGGATTGTGAGACCATGTTTATTTGTGTTCGCTAACTTAAGTAGCGATGTGATAGAGGCTATGAGTCTAAAACTTGGGGTATAATAACAACAGTGGAAGAAACATCGCGAGTGGAATAGACACAAGGGTAGCAGTTTCAAAGGGGTTATTGTTACTATAGCATTGATATATCTATGTATCCAAGATTTATATTTTTCTGATAGGCAAGGAAAATGTAAGGGAAACGAGAGAGAGAGAGAGAGGGAAAGCTGAAGCTAAGCAATTATCGTGACAGGGTATTTTGGTTTGGTTTGGGGGTGTGGAATTGTAGGTGGATTTCAAGATGGAAAATATGGAGATAGTTGATACTTACCGAAAAGAGGTGGTTTGCTTCGAGTAAGATAGGAGAGGTTTGTGCTTCTTCTGGGCCACTCTTCTTCTTCTTCTGATCTTTTATTTTTTATTTTTTTAAAAATAATTAAAAATAATAATAACAATAATAAAGATAAAATATATTGGTGTCTTTTGCTTTTCTTCTTGCTTCCGTTTTTCACTTCCCGAAAATTTTTTTGCCGACACGAGCCAGGATGGACAGGAAGGGACAGGAGCCGGATTGAGTTGGGGTCTGTTCTTCTTTTGGGAAAAGAACAAATCGAGTACGTTCGGGGCGAGGGACTTGTCAGGATCGGGGGAGAAGGGACTTGAAGAGGAAAGGTTGTTGTTGTTGTTGTTGTCTGTTTTTCTATGAGCAGGTGGTAGTTAGCAGCAGTGGTAGCAATAGCAGCGGTGGTCGTTTAAAGCCAGCAGAGAAAGATAGTAATAAGTTATAACAGCAGTGGTGGTTGGCGTTTAAGAAATAAAAACTGGACAAAAGCAGGGGGATAAATGTAATAATAGAGCGTTCGAGTGTGGGATTTACTCAAACAAATTAATATTTCATATTATTTCATTTGTTTTTTTTGGGAGAAAAATAAAAAAAAAAAGTAAACCAATAAATTAAATATTGAACAAAATAATAAATTATTTTTTTTAAACAAATAAGAATATCAAAAACACACCCCGGATATACTGTACCTACCTATTTGTAAATAAGTATATATACAAATATAGTATATACTAGATGTGTAGATGTAACAATAGAAAGGAAACAGGAGGAGTTGCGTTGTTGCGTTGCGGTTGGTCAAACAAACACAACGCGACCAACTTATTACTTGTTCTTTCGGTCAAGTTTGAGCAAAGAAAGTAGAAAGAGAAGAAAGAAAAAAAGGGGGGAGGCTGGACTTGGAATTGGGTTTGAATTTGGACTGGGACTGGACTGGATGGGGAAAGGAAAAAAATGGATCAAAAGGATCAAATGGGGTAATAAATAGGACTTAAACGAGCGGACCCTCCCACACTCACACCCACCTGGTTGTCAAGCGTGCTTCCCGGAAGCCAGCCTGGTCTCAGCTCACCTAAATTAAATTGAAAGGAAGCAACGTTAAAGTATATAAATTAAACAAAAAAAAAAAAGGGAAGAGAGAAGAAAAATTTTATTTTTTTTAATAAAAGAAAATGGTAGGTTTTAGTTGGGGGGTTTTTTTTTGTTTTTTGTTTGGCCAACGGGATTAATGCTTGAGTGCACCTCTTAAGCGAGTAGGTCAATTGGTCGGCAGTCAGTCAGTAGGAACTCTTCGTTTCTGAGTGAGTAGGTGAGTGTGCAGGTACTCAAACAAGTTATAGCTCTATACTCTAAGTATATACTTATTTATATTAGAAGTATACAATAATCTGTGATACTTCGTCCTATCGTGGTAGTGGGCGGCGGTGGAGAGGAAGGAAAGAGATGCAGCAAGTGTTTGTCGGCTCACCAAACCGGATTCAGACGGTGCTTTATATGCCCATCCAAACAAGGGAATTTTTGCGTTTGCGAGCAGGAGGTGGGGGAAGGGCGCTCTGACCTGCCTCATTCTTTCTCCCGAAATGCACAACCACGACCCTGAAATAATAAACACATCGTGTTGAAATGGCAACATACGCGACCAGTGTCATGAATGCATTCAGCCTTCACCCCGACCTGACTTCGCATCAACCCTTCGCTCTACACGCATATACTGGGCGAGTCCACAATGTTGTGAAGGCTCAAAACATTCACTTATTGGTGTATCTATACACTCCAATTTGCCGTTCACTTGTCTCTCAGTCTCGGTCTTTCTCCTTCCTTCCTTCCTTCCTCTTCCTTCCTTTCTTTTCAAGTCTCAAAAATACTTAAGCAGCCTGCATATTTAATTTAGATGCAAGTATTTGTGAAACGGGAGTCTTGCCGAGAGCAGAAGCTCGAGCCGGCTTGGTCTGGCCTCCGCTTGACCATTTTGAGCACAAGCTGAGCCGGAACCATGCAGCCTGCCAAATGCGGCGTCGCCAGCCTGTAGATCTCGCTAGCCTCGGGTTCCCAAACAAGTCTCGAGAAAATTACCCAGCTGGGAAGTATTTGACGCCAGTCGAATCGACTGGGATTACACCAGTGAGGACTTGATATATAGAAGGAAACACTTTAAATATTTGATATAGAAGCTTATAGAATTAGAGAATCACACGCAAAAAAAAAAAACATGAAAGTAAGTAAAATTTACAGAATGATAATAAAAGTATTAATGGTATTAATAGTATTAATAATCCAAGAAGAAAAAAGAGAAATATAGCACAAGTGGGGCCTATCAACCCATAAGGAGATGCCATAACTCAAGCAAGACCCCCCCGCTGCCTTTCACATAGTTCCCCTCCTCATCATACTTCGCTGTGCTCTGGAAGAGGTAGCCATACATAAGTTCTTTCATCCTATCCATCAAGCCAGGGTGTTTGAGAAATATGGCTTCATCGTGGAGCACGATCAATTGCCTATCACGTCCCGACGAAACAACCTTCGTAGACTCTGATGTGATATGAGAAGGCTTCCGGAGAGCGGGAGCGTTCGCAGCCTCGTTCGAGAGTATCATCCATCGCGGCCGCTCCGCCGCCGGGTTAGTTCTCGACCTAAGATCGTCACTCTCGTTCCACAAAGATACTTCAAGCGGAAACCCGTCAAAGTGGACACCGTTAGAGCTCAATGACCCGGTTGCTTGCGACTCTGTTTCGTACGTCATCTTTATCCAATCGGGTCCCATAACTACCTCATTTGCTCGTCTTAGCATATCGGGGTTGACTGGATAATCCGATTGCCTCGTGTCACCACTTGCCAGAATGTCTACAGGTGTTCCTGGAGGGAAACAAGCCTTTAGTCGAAACTTTGCTTTATGATTGAACGGGTTAACAATGGTTCCATGATTCTGCATATGGTCCAAAATGTGGTTCCACGTGTTATTGTTCGCAACTAGAAGGGGGTGAGTGACTCTAACGGAAGTGTATGTATTACTATCACTTGTGACAGACGCGGTAGCGGTAATGCTGGGTTGCCTTTCGGATTCAAGTCGGTGGTTTTGCGCAACCGTAGATCCAGAGCTAGCACCAAAACCAGAAGAATACCCTCTGTCATCTTGGGGCATAGAGACAGATGTTCGTCGGTGAGAGCCACCATGCTTATTGTATGTCGATCTCCGGCTTAACGTTGGACTGGAAGACCGAGCCGGGATGTTCCATTTCATTCTCATGTCATCTTCAAGGGCAACACGCTTGTTCTCCGCCTCTTCATCAGAGAGGGCATTCCACAAGCACGCAGGCAATATAGGAGGGAAGTTAGCGAGTTGGTGTTCTAAGTCCCTTCGCTTCTGCTCCTCTTCGACAAGAGACACTGTATCGGTACGGCGTCGTGCTTTCGAACCAAAGCTTGCGGTTCCTTTAGGGGGGTTATCCACTCGATGCAAAGACCTAAGGGACGAGCTGAGTGTAAGCCAACGTGTAATAAATTATTGTAGATGTAGACTGTTATTCGCTTACGATTCCGTAACTGCATTATCCATCTCCGAAGGATCGTAACCCTATGCGCGTGAAGGTGATGTCAGAGGACGAATAATTCAAATTATATACTGGGGCCGTATTCTCAGATGCACACCTTATACTTCATGTGTGTTAAGTGGCTCGGTATAGTTTTCCGATTTTCACGGTTGGGGTGGGTGTTTCCACTTTGAGTAGGGCCGAGGGATCCTCCCTGTGAGATTTTTGATTTTTGGAATATCGACTGGGCCTCACCGGCTTCAACTAGATTTTGCATACCAGCTTCGGCTCTCTGCCTAAGTGAGGACGCTGTAATGAGGTCGTGGTCTCGCCATCCAGGATTTGCATGTTCTATTGGAGCTTCGATTACACTAGTGACAAATTCACTTTGAGGCCAAAGCCTTTGCGATGGCTCCAACTCTGAGGGAGATTGGACAAAGGTTGGTACCGAGAATAAGCCATAACCAGCAGTGGACTGTTGACTAGCCTGGTCTACTGGCGGTTGTTGAATTAGCGATTGGCGGTGGAATTCAGACATCATGTGCGACATCTCGTCAGGATTCCGAGGACCGTTGGGTCGGTTCGCAGTGTTCATGGTGAAAGCAGCCGGCGTCGCAATCGTATCGATGCTTGTTACCGGATTATTTATCGCTACAAATAACGTTGAGAAGGGTTTCGTTTTAGGGACCCTAGATGAAGGAGGTCGTGTATAGCGCGGTGGTGGTAGTGGTGGTGGTTTTCGATTCGCGTCGGGATAGAGTGTGTTTAACCGGGAGTCTTGGTAAGCGTGAGTTTAGTAGTATTGTAGAAAATATCTTGAAGTGCCTCTCCTGAGTCTGTCTGGGGCTCGCTAGCAATAACTGATCTCAAACTTTGGATAGGGACGGCGTCGGATGAGGTGACGGAGACAAGTATGTAGGACATGATTACTAGGGGATCATAGCCGCAAAATCGCAAACAAAAACAACAGAAACAACAACAGGACAACAACAAAAGCAACAGTGCTGAAATGAACAACAAAGAAAGAAAGGGAGGGAAAGATAAGATGGTATGGTCTCTCTTATATTGCAAGGCGTATAATATCTAACAAATCTATTCTACTAGTCACCAGCCCAAGTTGAAGATTCCCAGGGAGAAGACGATTCGGAGTACGACTTTGAACAAGACTTGCTTAGGTTTAAAAAACGGCGAGATACCTTCAAAGCAGAGATTGAAAGACGCTCCAGACCCATGACCAAACAGCAGATCGAACAGAAAAAACGCATGCATAAAAAACCGCCATCATCTCTCTCTTCGTCACCACTGAGCGACTTACCTGACGACTCTGGTGAAGATGACGAGATTGTAGCCTTCCTCAGACCTTCTCGCCATCATAACATCAGAGATATGCGGCAAACCACAACAACCTTGACCATTGCTGAGATAATCAAGCGGAAGAAAGAGAACGAAGAAAGAGACGACCAGATCCGACGTGCGCAACGGTTGTTGGAAGAAAGCGAGTTTTCGAAGTTAAAAAACACTGACACTCTAACCAATATCGGTTCTTATATAAAACCAGAAGAAAACAAGACCCTTCTAACCATTTTAAACCCTACCGAGCTAAAGACCGAGCTAAATATCGGCCAGTGGACTTTTTTCAGCAATGGGATGGATACAGTTGACCCTTCTAGGCTTCACCATACCCAGCTAATATCAATCTGGGGATCCACCATAGCAAATTACTCAATCAATATTCCGGGGATTTCATTCGACAGTATGTCATAGGTTTCCATTGCGCTACCAAGCCATTGCCACAAAGACTAACATTTTAAGATGACAATAAGATTCGGGATTCCCTAGTATCCGGAATGATAGCAGCTTCTCTAAAAAGCGCAAACATTAAATTGGAATCGCCGATCCAGTCTTGGGTGCTTGATGAATGTATTACAAAAACCCTTGGCACGTTTCCTTATATTATCGCAAAGAAAACTTACCTTTCCCATTAATTTAGTGTGCGTCCAGAGAGACCAGGATCTCTCTATTGCATATCTAAACATAACAATAGTAAGAAACCATTGAGAAAACATATACTAGTGATTCACTAAATTTTTAAAATCTAGGCCGCTCAAGGAAACCTAAGGACAATACTCGATGAGAAGAAAATAATACGACTCTTTGAGTTGATCGGCGGCTCAAAAGAGGCACTTGATCTTAGTTTACCTCTCCAGACGAGCATCGATGGTATATTTCTCTAGACGCTTTCCTCGATCGGCGGGACTAGATGCTGATATGGAACTCCGGGCAGAAGGATACAGAGAGCGCGGTTCCAGTGATCAGGGTTCTTCGTTTACACCAAGTTGGTGGAACGTGTCTTTGATACTAAAGCTGTTCACCAAGATTGCACAAAGGTACCATCGCTAGTTCTCGCAATCCTCCAAACTCCACTAAATACGTCATTCGAAATAGTCTAAACCCCCAGCAGCTAAGGGTCATTTGGAACTTAGCTATAAGGTTGTCTCTGGATGGGCAAAGGACCAGAGAGAAAAAATGCGACAGTGAACTCGTAAACCTGATGGAAACTCTTATGGAGCAGCTCGAGTCCTATAACCATCAGTTCGTTGAGGTATGGATGAACCGAATTTATAGGCTATGAACCCAGGACTAACCAGCTCTCATTTTGGGATTTTGCTAGCTTGTCTTATCAGAGTTGAAAACTTCCATCCTTGATCGACCTCTACAGCTACAGGTATTGGATATAATACCCATGACCAGCGTGTTTTCCCACACATTCAGGAGACGGCTCGCATTACTGTTTTTTTCGAATAACCCGGATTGTTTAATAGGAGAGCCAGACCCGAATGTTTTGATCCGCGAAATCTTTGCCACTTTAGAAAGCAGAGACATAAAGATCGCAAAAGGGGAGACCTATATCAAAGTCCAGAGCACAGTTGATATGATAAATATTGCAATAGACGATGCGCGGTGGTATTGCAAAGCAAAGCCTGCAGCTAGTGACACTGAGCCAGAACTGCTGCTGGACAATCTGATCTCACACCTGAAAAGGTCGAAGGAATCAATCCAGGAAGGCAACGACCTAAACATCGAGAAATCAAACGCAAAGGACTCCCTCGCAAAACTTATCCTCAGACTTCAATGCACCTACCCCAAAACAAAGGCGGCTCAGACTTTAATGGACCGATATTTCCGGCCAGCCATGATGGGGTAGGTTTGGCGCTGATAATACGGAGGATTGGAGCTTATTGTATTATCTAAGGGGTGAAAAACGAACAAATAAAATGAAAATAAAAAATAAAAGCGAAAGAATTGCGGTTATTTGAACCGGGGAGTCCTGGCAGAAAAAGACAACATTACACCATACTCGAGCGCTATCATGTTAGATACGTGAAGTTACCAATATAATTTCCTAGTAAGGAAAAAAAAAAGAAGACCGTGGCGTAGAGCAACAGGTTACGATTTAGCATTTCTAGTCGTAGAATTTTCGGTTCGGGGAAGGCCCAAATAGAGTATTTCGAACAGCTGGTAACGCTTCCTCCTCAAGAATGTTCAATCGTTCTTCTAATGTATTATTGATATCAATACGACCAGTACCGCTGATTATATGGACTCCTCCAGCGCTAGTATGTTGTTAGCGGTATGATAGAAAACCACGGTATACTTGTGTTCAAGGCCTGGGGTACTTACGAATCTTCCTGCAATTCACTGGTTTCATCCAGTGTAATTGCAACATCGTGGCCAGTTTTTTCTTTATACGCAGTTGAGGCTGACTTCGCGGCATTTTTGACTAGCTCAAAGTCCACTTTCCTCGCTCTGACAGAAACCCTGGGTTCCGCAAGAGCAAAGGCACCTTCCAAGATCAAACCCTCGAGAACTTGGTTGTATTTATCTTTATCGTGGGCGATTTGGCCGAGACTCTTCCTAGCATCTTCAAAGATACTCTCCAGAAGCTCTTGTCTTACACTTAGCACTTTGAGTCTGGTCTTATTTGTGACGTTTGAACGAGCGATTTGTTGTGATAGCTCCGCTTGCTTATGCTTTCTTTCAAACTGACCATCGATAGCCACAGTTTCAGAACGTACGAGTCTCGATTTCTCAATAGCGAACTCCTCGTCCGCTTTAATCTGGATCTCGCGAGCCTTCTCCTGAGCCTCCTGCTTGATGAACGCCGTCATCTTCTTCAGCTCTCCATGTACCTAATACGTCGATAATATTTAGCTAATAGCCCCCTCCGGAACTTGGTGAGGAAATACCTGTTCGTCCGTTAGCGACATTGCGTGGTTCCGAATATGAGATTCCAAAAATTTCTCCCGGAGGTTTCAAGGGAACGAGTATAGTTGCGGGGTTCAAGCGTAGTGGGGTAAAATGTGGTGGGGAGGATAGAGCGAACTGGATTGGCGATTTCGTAAATATTGAAGATGGGATACTATTATTAGGCTAGTGACGCAACGCTTTTCGAGGGTTCCTTTTTAATGCTCCTTGTCACAATTATAACTAAAAATTCAATAATTTTGTTCTTCAAAGCGCATCTTCAATACGTAACTGGGTATCAATTATAGAGTTATTAAACAAGGTAGAGTGTATATAAGACATTATTATATTGCTAGCCAATCCACTGCCTCTTAGGATTGCTTTGCAAGACAGGCATGGATTCTTCAGTCGGTGGTCTTTTCAATCATCATGAAAGTTGATCTGTGAGGGATTGTTTGGACTCCTTTTGCGAAACCACTGCATCCAACCGTGACGACCAAGGGTCTGAAATGTCGCGAATACCAAATAAACCAACATGCTTCAAAAGAACGAGAATATCAGAACTATGCGAGCAGAAGACCCGGCGATACGCCTGCCTAGGGGCGAACGCGGTCCCCCTCTTCCAAAAGGCTTCCACGCTCATCTGATCGGACCGATCCGCGTCCGTTGTACTCTGCAGGTGGAGAGGATGCCTCTGACTCAAGTTCAGCTAGTATTTCCCGCGTCTCAGTCAGTGTTCGACGACGAGTGACAGTACCGTATCGACTCGCTGAGTTTGGTGACCGCCTTCTTTCATTGATTTTTAAAATTTTGATGTTGAGATATCTAAGCCAACTAGGCGAGGCGATAGGAGAACTGGGAGGCGGCTGTGCGAGAAGGCTAGTCTCTTCAGATTCTTCGTCGTCCGTAGATGAACCGTTGCTCGCGTCGTGTGCGAATTGCGGACTGCTTTGTTCTAATCTCCACGACAATGCGAGGACGCCAGAGAGTAGCACAAGCACACCTATAGCTATCTGAAACGGGCAACACTTTCATTAGCTCCGTAAGAGGATAAGAGGAAAGGAAAAGGCAATGAAGCTTCGTACAAGTGACGAGGATAGTATAGAGAGTCGTCCAGCTTGATTATAATAAATTAGTCCGTTCGAGATAGCAAAGATGTTATAAATGCAGAACACAAGCGGATAAAGAACGCTCGTAGAACAAAGTTTTAAGCCTCGATGTAGATAATATAGTTGGGATAAAGCCGCTGTGAGGAGGCCGAGGACGATAACCCAAGCTGGCCAACTAGTGAATTGGTTTTCACCATTTACGGCGGTTCGAATTAACAGTTCGACAGCAGATTTTGCGAGGAGGAGAGAATCGGCAGAAAGAATACCACTGTGGGTCTTGAAGTTAATCCATATGATTCACATCTGATCTTGCAGCCTTAATCACGCTACAATTTACAATTATGCAATATTCTTACCTGATACTCCCGTAGGCCGCACCCCGGATTATTCGCCACCTACTGTTACCAACAGCCCGTCTCGCACTGTTACTCACATGTGCGAATGCTATCAAGCAGACAATAATCAAACCCTGACCCACTAGCCATACGAGAAATTCTTTTCGATAAAATAGCGCGATCAATTCGTCAAGGTTATGGACTGGTTCTTTCAAGGCGCCAAATATGGCTATGAGAGCAGCTCCAGTACAAACCAGTACCGTGCCAACTAGCGAGAGCAAGGTGAATGGCTCTCCAAGCAAAGCGCTCGCACATATCGAATTGAAAACTAAGCCAGACTGCGATCCGGATAACACAAGCGATTAGCGACATCCGCTCTGTGAGGCAGGCCTTTTGTCCCCCAGAGTTATTTTTTCTCCAACTTCTCATATTCTCTCGCGCTTATAACACAAACAAAAATAAAATGAAAGGTCTACTAGATTACCAATTCACAAGGAATGGCGGGAGAATGTAGCCGATTAATGACGCGAGGGGCCTTACTGCTTGTAACGGGGAAAGAATAACGAGCGGCAGGGTGCCTATTTGAACTGAGCTACCGAGTATGTTAGATGTGATGAACAATCCCATCCCAATCTGCACAAAAGAGAGAAAAGATGATTGAATATCAGCACTCTGTTTACTTCTAAAAACAGCGGATTGGATAGAATAGCAGCTAGATTACGTTATGGAAAACGAAAGGAGAAGAGATTTGAGAAATATAATAAAAATAAAAATAAAAATAAAAATAAAAACAGAGGAAGGAGGAGGAAAGGAAGGAGGGAGGTAGAGGAGTCGCTGGAAAATTTCTTGACCATGATATTGAGTGCGACCAGCGAGAAGTTCTCACCTGCCATCGGCGCCGTCTATAAGGGGGGCGTTGGGTTGGCCGCTGTTCCTCGAGGAGGTGTGATTTTCGCTGGAGTGTAAGACCTAGGGACTGGATGGACGTAGATATGACACCGACGAAGACTCCTAGGATGATAGCGGCGTGCGAGGAGAGATCGAAGGGGGGCATTGCCGAAGGTTAGCAGCCGCCCATAAAGCGGCTGCTTGAAGGCGAAATGGACTCGAAAGAACCGCCCTAGGGTATGTAGATCTGCTAAGTAGGCTAGAAAGGAGGATAACAAGGTCCGACGATTTCATTCGGAGGGATGGGATGGGAGGTATCCTCTCGAATGGTGATAAGTCTGGCGCCGGTCGCGCAGGGGCCAGGCGCAGTAGCAGCTCTTCTAAAGCGTTACTAGTAACTAAGAGGCTGGGGGTTTCGACTGCTAATATCGAGAGCAGGATAGAAGTGAAGGACCGTGAACTTTGGAGGCGGGGGTTTTCTGGTGTTACTTGGGAGTTAATGGCAATAGAGACGAGAGGGAATATGTGAAAGTTTGCATCACACGGCTAACAGGACACGAGATGGTTGGTTAGCGCTTTACTCGGCAGTCGGAGTAGTAGCTAAGGCAAAGATAGATAACATACCAGGGAGAAAGGGGAAAGCAAGATTTAAGATCGGATACGTATATGGATGGATACTTAGGTATTTCAAGTATATTTATATATTATTGTTACTCTGTATAAGCAAGGACTATTGTCATGACTTGATGAATATAGACAGATGAAAGAGAAAGAGAGAGAGCGAGAGAGATGTTGGTAGGGACAGGATCGACAACGACGACAACGATGTGACCGACGACGACGATGGTGATAATGACAACAACAATAATAATAATGATGATGATGATGGTGATGATGATGAAGGTAGTTTGGGTTAGAAGTGGTGGTCGTTGTTGTTGCTGTTGCTGTTGCTGTTGTTATTATTATGATTGTTGATGTTGTCGATGTTGTGGTGATGTGGTGATGGCGATGGATGTTGGTAGTGGTGGTGGTGGTAGTGGCTGTTGGTGGCTGTTAGTGGCTGTTGGTGGCTATTGGTGTGTGTGTGTGTGTGTGTGTGTGTGTGTGTGTGTGACGCCACAGATACGACTCAAAGCGCGCCACAGACCGCCGGTTGTTGGACCTACAACCAGGTAATCACGTAATGCAGGTCAAGAAGTTGAGACCGATTTGGGCATTCGGTGTACACTTCCTTAACTTGGGATTTACGGCCGTGTTAAATCCGAGTCTGCTTCATCTTGACGTTCACGTACACATACGTCAGTAAGTACGCAAGGAAGAGAAGAGAAGAGGCGCGGGATGAGTAAGATCCGGGGCAGCCGATGGTCCGGAGAGTATCTCACAGTGTAGCTGTAGGCTGTTTGTTGCTATTCTCGGACAAGTTGATAGATCCGACCCAACCGCGAATTGTGCCCATTAACCGGCACCAGCAGACTTGGGCGGGACTTGGGCAGGACTTGGGTGCTCTGGGCGATACCTAACTGGTCACTCCCACCCACCCTACGCGACTTTTCTGATTTCATATTGATTATTCATTGCATTATTATTATTATTATTACGATCATTTCAAACCCAACCCAATTAGGCCCAGCCCAAACCCAACCGCCGCGACCTGCGACCTGCAGCCTGCAGCCTGCAACTTATAAACCTGTTGCCGGCTGTGACCGGCCCTGCCACCCAGCGGAAGCACACCGGACCAGCACTACAGCAGCAACAGCAACAGCAGAAGCAGCAGGCGGGCAGGCGGGCAGGCAGGCAGGCAGGCAAGGTAAAAGTGAGAAAAGTCAACTAACTAGGTTCTTCTTACTTACTTACCTTACTTACTTCTTCTTGTTCTTCTTGCTTATGCATGCAGCGCAGCCCCCTTTCCCTCTCTTCTCGGCTTCTGACAACCACCTCCCCAAAAATTCCCATTCCATCGACGCCTCCCTTCCTCTTCCCCTTCCTCTTGCTCTCCCCCATTCCGTACTTGCTCCCTCTCTTTCCCTCCTCTCGTCCCTCAGTTGGTTATAGTTGGATTCAGACCTCGTAAAGTTATTATTATTATTGTTGTTCTTCCTCCTCCTCCTCCTCCTCCTCCACTACCCATTACGAAACATTAGCTTTGGCGCCCGCAATTGTTGTTCTTCCCGGTTTTCCCGACATCACCATCTATACTCCTGTCACTGTGTCAACACCCGCCCCTTCGGATCACTCTTCAATCAACACTCAAATTATTTCTTCCCCACGCAGACACAAACACAGACACACACACACACACTCTCTCTTGAACAACGTAGCATCCGGGTCGGGACCCGTTGCATTCCATGATTCATTCGACGTCACTCACGACACCTTTGGTTTTCTTGCTCTGATCGCTCACCCGTTCCTTCCAGGATAATTCTTTGTTATTCTTCTGGGTGTTTAAATTTTATTTTTTTTGCGCTTCATTATTTCCATTGCTTGATTCGAGATCCAACCGATGGCGACACAGAAGCCCGCCGAAGGTGGGACGAAAAGAAAGTCTTTCTGGGGCCGCAAAGAGGGAAAAGCGGAACTAGGAGGTCAGACATCCTCTGACAGCGAGGACGGGGAGGATAACGGCGCCTTCAGTCGAAACATCTACGTCAACTTACCCCTTCCGGAAGCGGAGCAAGATGAAGATGGCAAACCTCTAGCCCAGTATGCTCGTAACAAAATACGTACCGCGAAATACACTCCTCTTTCCTTTATACCTAAGAATCTTTGGCTTCAATTTCACAATGTCGCCAACGTTTATTTCCTCTTCATCACCATCCTGCAGGTGAGTATTTTCGACGTTTAGACACCATTATTCCAAGAGCGGAGGGAAGAAGCTAACCCGCTTTCTACAATCTTTCCTAGATATTTGCGATTTTTGGAGCTTCAAATCCCGAACTGGGATGTATACCTCTTGTCGCTATTCTCCTTATCACAGGCATCAAAGACGCCATTGAAGATTATCGACGGACGGTGCTTGATTTGGAACTTAACAACACCCCGGTGCATATTTTACTAGGTGTTCCGAACATAAACGTTACCGATGATCAAATATCTCTGTGGAGGCAGATCAAGAAAGCTTCGACTCGCGGCTTTCGCTTTTTGTTTCATTTCTTCAAGTCGCTGAAGAGTAAGGGCAAGTCTGACGTAGAACATGAAGGCGGTGCATCAAGGACAAGGAATCTGCAAAGGATGCAGACCAGAGCTTCTATTTACACTATTGCAGATGACAATGAAGCTATACAGATGACGCCAGTACCCTCTCCAGCACCTACGAACAACCGATTTTCCTTTACTTCCAACCAAGAACAGAGAACCACTGCCCATCCCAGCTCTTCTAGCGGCTCCAAAGCCAACGGGAAAGTGTCTCCAAGTGGCAAATTCTACGGCTCTGTTGTGGACCCCCATTATAACGCGAAACGGGAATCAGCTGCCAAATTCAAGAGAGACAACTGGAAGAACGTGCGTGTTGGTGACTGGGTTCGGATCTACAACAACGAAGAAGTACCTGCAGATGTCGTAATTCTGGCGACATCCGATGCCGATGGTGCCTGTTACGTCGAAACTAAGAACTTGGACGGAGAAACCAATCTCAAGGCCCGACATGCCTTGCATTGCGGAGCGGCAATAAAGCACGCTCGAGACTGCGAGAGGGCAAAATTTACAATCGAAAGCGAAGGGCCCCACGCAAACCTTTACGCCTACACTGGCCTCATAAAATGGAATCAAATCGATGCTTCCGATGAGAGCAAGCCGACGGTTCCCATGAATGAACCGATATCCGTCAAAAATCTCCTTCTTCGTGGTTGTTCGCTTAGAAATACTGACTGGGCCATCGGAGTCGTCATATTCACTGGCGGCGAGACGAAGATCATGATGAATGCTGGAATAACGCCGACAAAACGAAGTCGAATACAGCGTGAACTCAATATCAATGTACGATACCTAACCAATACTCTTTTTTTTGTGAACAAGGCAACTTTGATGAAGCTAAGCGGGCCTGTTGCTAACATTAATCTAGGTGCTTATGAATTTCCTCATACTTTTTATTATGTGCTTAATCTCCGGGCTCGTCCAGGGTGTATTCTCTTCAAAGTCCGACGCATCACAGAGTTTCTTCGAATACGGCTCCATTGGTGGCTCTCCAGGAGTCGACGGGTTGATTACGTTCTGGACGACCGTTATTCTTTTCCAAACACTTGTCCCGGTGTCTCTTTATATCAGTCTCGAAATAATCAAGACGGCGCAGGCATACTTCATATTCAGCGACATATTGATGTATTACGAGCCTCTCGATTATCCGTGCACACCCAAATCATGGAACATCTCGGATGATGTCGGTCAAATTGAATACATCTTCTCCGATAAAACCGGCACTCTTACACAAAATGTTATGGAATTTAAGAAATGCACCATCAACGGGCGACCTTATGGCGAGGCCTATACGGAGGCATTTGCTGGAATCCAGAAACGCCAGGGGATTGATGTCGATGTAGAGGGCCCAAAAGTAAAGGCTCAAATTGCTATGGATAAGAAGAATATGATACAATCCTTGCATCAGATTGACGACAATCAGTATCTTGACGACGAAAGCGTCACTTTTGTTTCCCCCGATTTTGTTAAAGATCTGACCGGGACAGCCGGGGACGCCCAAGCGGCTGCTTGTCATCACTTTATGCTTGCTTTGGCACTCTGTCACAGCGTCTTGCCAGACTTGGTATCAGAAGACCCGCCTCGAATCGAATTTAAGGCACAATCCCCAGATGAAGCCGCACTTGTGGCAACGGCTCGGGACATGGGCTTTGGTCTCGTTGAACGCACGCAATCTGGAGTCCGTCTTAATATACATGGCAAACAAGTTGGCTATCAGGTTCTAAATACTCTTGAATTCAACTCCGCACGCAAACGGATGAGCGCCATCATTCGTATGCCAGACGACAAGATTATTCTGTTTTGCAAAGGCGCCGATAGCGTCATATATTCTCGGCTAGTGCCAGATCAGCAATCAGAGTTGAGGAAAACCACAGCAGAGCACCTCGAAATCTTTGCGAGAGAAGGCTTGCGAACTCTTTGTATCGCTGAGCGCGTTCTTACTGAAGAAGAATATCGGGAATGGATGCAACAATATGATGCAGCCGCCTCAGCTAGTGTTGGGAGGGATGAAAAAATGGATGAGGTCTCCGAACTCATTGAACAGAATCTAACTTTGCTTGGCGGAACCGCCATTGAAGACCGCCTACAGGATGGCGTTCCTGATGCAATCGCGCTTCTCGGTGACGCTGGTATCAAGCTCTGGGTCTTGACAGGTGACAAGGTGGAAACAGCCATCAATATTGGATTTTCATGCAATCTTTTGAACAATGAGATGGACTTGATTATTCTTCAATCCGCCGAAGAGACTACGGAGGCAGCTCACGCCATGATTTTACGAAACCTCCGGGAACATTTCGATATGCAAGGTGGCGCCGAAGAACTGGCGATGGCCAAAAAGAACCATGACCCACCACCGCCGACCCATGCTGTCATTATTGATGGTGATACACTCAGGCTCGTTCTCGACGATGCCGTGAAGAATGACTTTTTGTTGCTTTGTAAACAATGTAGGGCAGTCCTATGTTGTCGTGTAAGTCCAAGCCAGAAGGCGGCAGTGGTGCGGTTAGTCAAAGTCGGACTAGATGTTATGACATTAGCGATTGGTGATGGTAATACTCCCCTTTACATCCGCGATATCTCCGTTAGTCGAAGAGATACGTCTTTGCTTTTGGACGCTATGAAATTAACAAGATTTTACTAGGTGCGAACGATGTAGCAATGATCCAAGAAGCGGATGTCGGTGTTGGTATTGCGGGAGAAGAAGGTCGGCAGGCAGCGATGTCTTCGGATTATGCTATTGGGCAGTTTCGCTTTCTTTGTCGCCTAGTCCTAGTTCACGGTCGCTGGTCCTATCGCCGTTTAGCTGAAATGATAGCTAATTTCTTTTATAAGGTATTCGTTAACACGCACGCTCTTTTGGTTTTTGCCCTATGACTATACCAGCAGCTGCTAACCGTTACTTTTTATGCTGGTAGAATCTCGTTTGGTCATTTGTGTTATTCTGGTACCAAATATACTGCAGCTTCGACGGATCATACCTTTTTGACTACACGTATGCTGTCTCCATGCCAAAAAATTGTTTGCGTACTTCCTTGTTAACCGCATCGCAGATACGTCTTGCTATACAACTTGGCCTTCACATCTCTCCCAGTCATCGTCATGGGAATTCTCGACCAGGATGTAGATGATAAAGTGTCTCTCGCTGTTCCTCAGCTCTACCAACGTGGTATTCTTAGGCTTGAGTGGACTCAAACGAAATTTTGGTGAGTTAATTTTCCCCTTTGCTCCAAAGTTCGCCTTCGGCTCCCCAAAGTATTCAAGCCATTGCTCACGAACGCTGGACCTCATTTAGGATTTATATGTGCGACGGCATTTACCAATCTGTTATCACATTCTATATGACCTATCTACTCTTCGCAGATGGAGGATTTACCTCATCGAGTGGCCGGATGCTAAACAATCGGGAACAAGTTGGTGTTTACGCCGCTAGCGCCTGTATAGTTGTTGTCAACGTCTATGTGCTCATGAATCAATATCGCTGGGACTGGTTGTTTTTGGCTATTGTTGCCTTCAGCATCCTGCTCATTTGGTTCTGGACCGGTGTTTACTCCCAATTCATGGACTCTGTGAACTTTTATAAGTCCGCAGAACAGGTATACGGAGCATTGAGTTTTTGGGTCAACTTGCTCATCACGGTAGTCGTCTGCCTTCTACCAAGATTTGCTTGTAAGGTCGTTCAAAAGCTTTACTTCCCCTATGACATCGATATTATTCGGGAACAAGTTCGGCAAGGCAAATTTCGATATCTTTACGAAGATGAAGGTACGATGGCACTACCACGAAGTTCTATGAGTTCTGGCGTTTCCAACCTTCACAAATCACGTCCATCTAATCCATTTGCGAGCGAAGAAGATGACGAACGGCCAATATATCCTCCCAGCATCGCACCAACAGCTACCACTGCTGGCAAACGAGAAAGCAACCATGGCAGCGATGGCGCCGAAAGTGACATATTTTCACTTCCGGCACATAGATTCTCTATGGATGAAAGACCCCGCAATAGCTTCGAACGAATTCGGGCCTCCATGGATCGGACACGGGCGAGCTTCGAAGCTAGTAATGACTTTACATCGGCCGCAATGCTGGCAAGGGTGGAGTCCAGGAATTCTATCGCATTCTCGAGACGGAGAAGTGCACTCGCGGCTGAGTATTTTGCTTGATTACAATCAGTTCATTGCCAGGGGTAAGCGCCATATATTCGATATTACCCGACTACCAATTCGAGATGTATATAATAACCGCATGCTATACCCCTGTCGATACTTATCCACCTTTGTTTCTTATTGTTAGCCCGGTTTGCTCATTGCCAAAAGGTTGGCGCACAGGCGTTACATGCATTTCGATACCTAAGGGTTCCTACTAGAAAACCTATAAAATCTGGACTGTTCTGTTTTTTATTTCCTGTATACTATACCATGTATGATGACCCATCAATTTGCGAAACTGGTGTTTCAATTCACACTTCTAGCTTACCTTAAATACAGAGCTGTAGTCCTAGATGCACATATATACATGTAGACTGATCAGGGTTCAAATAACCTTATTACCCGCCCGTCTTATTTATTTAAAATACAATGCTCATAATACAAGGTATTCGGGATTTAAATAGAAGTGATGATGGGTATATACTGAGAATGTTATATGGATTATAGTTAGTTGTCTCAACTGCAGGGGGGGATGATAGGGCAACCTGGTCTCGTTTTCAGACCCACCAAGGTAGGGGCGACCAGACGTTCCATACCTACCACCACCTGAAGTTATATCTAAGACGAGGTTTTTGGCTCAAGTCACCCATAACGAGCGCCACGGTCATCAGTCGTCGACGCAGTATTCCTCGATTCTGCAACACTTCTCCATTTCCTGCCAGGTGTTACCCCGACACTGCCCTCCCCCCACATTGTCAATCTCTGAGTCCGGCGCAGTCTGTGTAAACCATAACCAAATATTACGGCACTCAAAGCTACAACTAGCCCACTAACGCCAAAGAAAGCGAGATCTGAATCTTCAATGAAGTTTTTCAAATTCATACCATACAGAGCCGCCAGAGCCGCCCCACACCCAGTACTCAAGGTACCTATTGAAAACTTCGACCAATTTAGTTAGTTATTAAATCGGCCGCCTTTAGGGCTTTTCAATATTAAAGCAGTCGGCTTACTTTAAGATCCAATAGCATGAGCGAGTTCCGGTTGGCGTCCAAAATTATATTGACTCTAGTCGAATCGTTAGATTATGTTATATTTGGTCCCTAAACAAGAAGTTTTTCGTACATATCTTCGGTATTCTTGATGTTGGCAACAAGGTTGCCGGACACTTGTACAATCTCATCGGCCATCTTGTAGTATGATTCTAGTAGAAGTTCGATTTCCGAATGCTCCTCCGCAGGTCGCTCAACACCTTGTAGCTTTTCCGTCAAGTACATGCCGGCAAGGTCGTCATCCGCTTCTAAAATCTCCTCGATGGCTCCGCAAATCAACTGGGCCTTTTGTTCGAACGTAGACAATTTTTTGGAATAAATTAGGAGGAATCGGAGTTTGTCACGATCAATGTTCTCTTCTAATTCCTCCAATAATCGAACGACGTTTTCCTGCAAGATTTTCAACTCGGCTTCTAACGCACCCATGACGGATATCAATATAGCCTCGAGCGCTCGCATTTCGTAGGGAAGGCCACCCATTGGCTTCGATGACCTTGAAGACAATTTGCCCTGCAAATCATATAAGAATACGCTCTGCGTATATGTGTCGGTTGAACCGTAGACATCGAAGAGGAGAACAGCGTTGGCTTTGATAAGAGCTCGTATGTGCAACAGATTTACCAATATGGAGTTTCTTCGCACCAATATATGAGGTACAATAACTTTGGACTCGAGTTTTCGCAGGTCGCGGGGCAACAAGCCATGCGTCGTGCAAAGCTCCGTTTTTTTGAAGTCCCTAGAAGTTGAAACAACATTCCCTTGAACGGAAAATTTGTTAACAATGGGAAGCTAGCTTCGGAGTGGGGGGCTTCGAGCGGCGCAAGTTCATAGTGAAGTAAATACACTAACCTTCGGAGTCAAATTCCGTGCATCGCAGTATCATATCGCCGTGTGTTTGCAATGTAAAGCTCCTATCCAAGATGCTCTTCTCTTTTGGCGACAAGGGTTTAAGAGGAGCCGTTGCGATCTTTCTTGTGGTAGCTATGGTTGTCGGCCGTTTACAAGCCCCGACAAATCGGCGATCCAAAATATCAGTAGCGGTGTTGGCGGTAGGTCTACATTTTAGAAGTTGCGACGCCGGACGTAAAACTGGAGTGAGAGTGTGAGAATTTCGAGATGTGAAAGCGTACGGCCATGGCACTATTGACCGGCGCTGTGAGGATGGGAACCTAAATCTGTCGGTTACTGATGGTGGAAAAGGCAATCTCGACGTCCGCATGACGGGCTCCTTAGTGGGTGCTAGGACGCCTGAAGCCAGAGCTAGATTTTTATAACGAGAGAGTTTGTATAAGAAATCCCTTTCCGGCATACACGGTCACCGTTGCTGGGGCCTCATGGCGAGAGAGGAAGAGATTCTACGCCCTTCTTTATGGAAAGGAGGAAGTCGATGAAGGTCGCTGTTGCATGTGTGCACGCGTAGAGACTCGAGTGTTCTGTAAGTGATAAAATGAATTAGTTAATTCGTCGAAATTGAGCTAGTCAAAACATTAAATAATCGAATGTTCGCAAGTGTTTCAATTTGGAAAGAAGGAAGAAAAGGTGGAAAATTCACTTACTTGTTTGGCTATGAAACAATAATTTCCTATTTGGGTAATTATTCCCTTTCGGGTATTTTCGGACGGCGCCAGGCAGCAGGTGGCAGCAGAATATTTCCGAGCCTGTCAATTTATACAACAGCATACTCTACCAGCCCATATAGACCCGACCCGATCTTGCTGTCACCACTCCACAATCACCATTATCACAATTTCCTCCCCCGCATCCTCCAGGCCACCCACCAAATGGCGTCCCCCGCGGCAGTGGTATGTCGCTTTCTACACCCTCTGTCCCCGCCCCGTTTATTATCCCTCGGTCGGGGTTGGAAGTCCCTTCCCAAAACCACCGATAAACTTCCGCTATTACTCCAAACATCTCATCCCCGTTTCCTATCTAATTGATGTACTGACTCAAAGGTCTGCCAATAGCGTAGCGCTGCTGTTAAAGTCGACTGGACCAGAATCATTTCGTCTCTCTCCCTTAAAGGCACTACTGTTTCCCAGCTTCAGGCTTTTAAGAAACGCAATGAAGAGGCCCGTCGGAAAGTCAATCAACTTCATGATCAGCCCATCGAGATAGATTTCGCGCAATACAGATCCCTCTTGAAAAACCAGGCGGTCATTGATGAAATCGAAAAGGCCCACAGAGCCTTCAAGCCAGTCACCTATGATGTCTCCAAGCAGATCAAGACAATCGAGAGTTTCGAAGCGGAGGCTGTAAAAAATGCCGAAAACACAAAAGCCTCCGTAGATGCCGAGCTTGCCGATCTAGCGGCAACGTTAAAGAATATCGAAGAGAGCCGCCCTCTTGAGGAATTGACGATAGTATGTCTGATATTAAACAATCATATTTCTAGATCATCGAGAAATTAACACCTTCCTTAGGATGATGTAGCTAAGGCAGCGCCCGATATCGACAAAAGAACCGAACAGATGGTATCGCGAGGCCGTTGGCTGGTGCCAGGATACAAGGTAAATACTGTCCTCTTTCCACCTTGAAATAAGAGACATCTCAAATAGCAGTCCAACCCAACCCAACTAGAGAATATACATGTTCTAACAGGAATCAATGTTTTAGGAGAAATTTGGTGACTTCTCGCTCATGTAGAATTGGGGCCATCTCGTTTCAATTGATTCGAAACAAAAAGAACTGCAAGGGAAAACATTGTATTTGTCTTTGCCAATCCACAGAAAACATGCAGCCATATCGGTATGTACCTGGATAGAAAATGAGGGCAACTCGTAACCTAGTTTTTTTGTTGTAAAATAATACTTGATACTCGTATATAAATTAAAAAGTGAAAGCTGTTACTCTTATGTCATATGCTTGCATGCGACTTCAGTTTGCCGCAGGCGAGTTATCAAACAATCCAGCACTACTCGGAGCCATAGAGGTTTCTATTGAAGAAATTGTAAATCTTACGACCAGCCTCTTGGCCAATCACCCTAGTAAGCTCTGTTTCCTCCATGTTACTCATCTCGATGATATTATCAATCTCGAGAAGTAGACTCTTGTAATTCTTTTCATTCACACCCGGTATTGTTTTGAGGATCCCCTGAAGTATTTTATGTTTTTATAAGCATCAATCTCCCTACTAATATATATCTTGGAATGCAATTTCTTACCACTGGTGTTGCCGAGTAGATATTTAATCCATCATCCCCTTCTCCTAAGCCCACAGACAAAGCTTTGATAGGATCCGGTTCCTCCTGGTTTTTTTTCAGCTCTTGAAATATTTCAGCGGTTTGGTATGGACTCGAGGACCATATAATTCTAAGTTTCGGAAAGTGTAATGTAAGTAAAACAAGCTTGGCCTGCAAGTCAGATTGAGTTGCAGAGACCATCGCGTTCAAATCCATGAAAGGCTCCAAATTAAAAGACTTTTCCTGGTCAAATTCAATCAGTAGCACAGGTTCTTTATAGCCCGTAAGCATCGCTTCAACCTGTGAGTGTAATCTACCGTCCTTGAATGACGATATCAGGTCCTTCACCGACTTTCGTTCGACGCAAGCAGTAGGAGACAAAATATAATCTCCAACGGTTAGTGAACACGGAACAATGGTAATGTTTTTCCCGTGCAACAAAGAGGGAAGAGAGCTACGGAACTCTCGGACATCCACAACTACCTGTAGTACCATTGAAAGATTAAATTAGGGCGCTAGTCATAGACGACTAAGGGGTAACTGACTCTTGGAGGCTCTGCCGTGGCTACAAGTCTACCTCCTCCGGCGATCCGCGTATTTAGCGTTCTCAAAAAAGCTTCTTGCGGGTCATCAATTGAGTGAGAGTCGCTGGTAAGAGTGACGGTCATATTCTACATTGTGTACCCTGTTATCTAACGGAACTTGCATAGCACGAGGGAAAAGAATGAACCAAGGAATCGTAAAATAACACGGATAAGACATCTTACCGCCTTTTGGCGTATCAAGTGTGTGAATGAATCTTTCTCCCTCCGTACTCGGCTTAAATACGTCTGCTCTTCCACAGAGCCTCCGTAGTACATAAAATATACTCGAACGGCGTTGCCTAGTTCATACGAGCTTCGATATACCTCGATTCGCCGGATGAATGCCGCATCTGGGCTATACATGATGATATTTTGAGGTTGTAGTTCGTCTAGGAGGCTATCGTCAGAGTTGGTACTGTAGGCGTGTATTACAACAGCATCACTGGTTTCATGCATTCCAAACTCTGCTTCGTAACGGTTTAGGAAGTTTGGATCCTGTTCATCAAAGTTTTCGAGGATATCTGGATTGCGAGGTCCCTTTATAGAGTTAGGGTTGGGCCCGGATTTCACAGAACTACCCGATGTGTCCCGATCACGAGCTATCGCCGCGAATTGTGCTGCACCTCTCAACCTACGTCTCTTGTTCGCCGGTGCTTTCCTCGCTAGCAGTCCGCTCTTATCCTCTGTGGGTATTGATTGGTGTCCTCGCAGGGCGGTTGACGAGCGGAAGTTAGAGAAATCAGTTTTCCAAGCATGAAATGCGGCGAATTTTCGATTCATAAAGGTTGAAGGATCGGAATTTGATCCTAAAACGTCGTCTTCGTCCTCCTGTAGGTGAGTATCGTGGGTACATTGCAGATATTCCGCAAGCTGCACACAAGTCTGCTCATCATGACACATAATTAGAGTAACACAGCCTTGGCTCTGGCGAGTGACTGCCTGGCGGCTCCGAGAAATCTCATCTAAAATATTCAATAAGACCCTCCACTTTGGCTGTTCCTCCAGAACTAAATCTAGACCATGAGGATGTGCTAGTTGAACATTTTTAGGGAGATCTCCGGTATAGACCCGTCTTTTAGAAGTAGAGAAGAGGGTGTCCGCGGCGTCTAGAAAGAGCCACGGCGGCTGTGTGGGTGTGTTTATCTGGCTTTTCGGTACGTGCGAGGCTAAAACTGTTTCTAAATATTGATTAAAGGACACAGCATCAAGCGACAGAAGATTCCTAGTTGGGGTTTTCAGTACGGCATGATCTATTTGAAAAGAAAAAAAAAGTAAGAAAGAAAAAGAAAGGGGGGGAATGGGTGGGAAGAGAGAAAAAGGTGGGTGGAGGAACACGAATGCCTTACAATAAGATCGTGCGTAGGGTGCCTAGATCTGATGCTATCTGTCTTGTTCTTGAGCTAACCCGATGCCACACTGGTTCCAGCTGCCTTCGAATAAGTACATCAAAGGATCTGTGCAAGGCGCTGTCGACGCTCCAGTCTTCGATATCCAGTCCAACATTCGCCTTTCGCAACTCACTGATGGATACCTCGATGCACTGCAAGAGAGCATTTTGTATTGTTTGCATAGCTGGAGTCATGCTAACCTCAAGCTCTATTACCTCCGCCTTGTGAGCTTCAAGAGATTGAGCCACTCGCACATGATATCTCGGCCACAAACTAGATTTCCGAATGAATAAGTTACGCATAGTTGTAGAGAGCGGAGAAAACCCGTTAGAAAAGGTGTCTGGGTTTTCCGAAAATGCCTTGATGAAGCCTGTTCTGTTTTTCTGCCGAAATATGCGAACGATGAAGGCCTCTAACGATGTGGCGGTTACTCTAGATTCAAGGTTTTACGAGTTGGCAAAATTGCTCAAATCAAGGAAGCCAATGCATGTTGGTGAGATCAAAGATACACACTTCTCAGCATGCAGTACTATCAACCCTGTCACATTCGCTGCGTCTAAGAGGCCTGTGGTTATGATGAAGACATGGTAAGCATGGGGTAAGGTACTCGATATAATCTTGGGGGGGGGGGTTAAGTACTTGTGAGCAGATCTACTACTAGGATGCGAGAGGTGACTGTGAACACGCCCCCTCTGGCATACATCTTTTCCCTTGGGAGCTCAAACGTCACTACCAGCATCCGAGAAAATTAAAATATATGATTTCAATACCTTGACCCAACATTAGCAACATCGGTGTTCACAACAATCAGGCCACGAGCGCCAGTCGATCGAGAAATCGCCGCTTTTTCAGCAAGCTCTAGATAGATTATTTAGTTCAAGAGGCCTTTTTCAAACATACAATAAAAAAGGGTCTTTTACCCTCCCCAAATCGAGTATTGTCAGCCTCTCTGGCTCCAACAATGATAACGGTATTCCTACCGGTAGCATCATACGAATGTAAAAGGTTGGCCACAATCTGTTGCAAACCAAGACCTCTGGCAGCGATAACTAATGTGTCATCGCTGTATGCTTCACGAAAAATTTCTTGCTGATAGGTCTGGATTCGTAATATATCTTGTTAGCCGCGGGTTTGAGTATCAAAGATTGTGATAATAGGACTCACGAGGGGCAATGCCAATTTGATCGGTTTATTTGGAAGTTCCATGTCTGGAACTGCTTTTGAGTAAGACCGCCAGGCCGCAGCCACGGCTTTGTTCGGGGTATATACGTTATATCGCTACAGCTGCGTCTCTAGGGCTATTAAATGGCATCAGAGGCAACCAGCGTTATCTGATTTCGGTGTAGCTATATATAGTAGATAATTTGTTGGTGTGGGGTATTAAAGAATCGACAAATGACTAGAATGTCAATCCTGTTAGATTTGTATGCGTTTTTCTGGGAAAAGGACGCGATAGATCGATCCGCGAGGCGAGGGCATGCCGTGGAGATTTGTTGCTGTTTGTGTAGTGTGGTAAAGATATATGAAGTAAGCATTTAATTAAGACTTGCCGAGCGATTTAGTTAGTTAGCTAATTAGTTAGTTAACTAACTAACTAACTAACTAGTTAACTAGTTAATGTTTACCTGCTTAAGTAAGTACTTAAATATTTAGTTAACTAATTTCTTCCTTCAACTTATTTTAATTTTACAGCTGAAGCTGCACTTTGTAGCTAAACCGTGTGCAACCTACGGATACCAGCACGTAAATAGCTAAGTAGGTAAGTAGTACGGCGAACTTAAATTGGAGAGACCAGTCGCTGGCTGAGCATTGGCTCGCTTCAATCAGTATTCTATACCCTAATATATTTACCGAATTACTCAGTAAGCATTCGAGGATATCCCGATTGCGATCAGACTTAGAACCAAACGCCTATAAGCGCACACTTACGTAAATAAGCACTTGAGTAAGTAAGTAAGTAAGTGTTTATTTAATTATTGATTCGAGTACTTTACACGGCTGATTAACATCTTCAACCTAGATAACACCATTGCCGTCCGTTCAGGAAGTTATGTTAACGTCCGTTAAGCACAATGTCTGTACCTCTAACGACCGCGAAAGCAATTATTGTCCCAGCAGTGGAGAGTACCGCCATTAGCTCGATTATTATCTTCTGTCACGGCCTTGGTGATACCGGCGCTGGGTACGAGGAACCCCCGAGAACTCGTTCTTAGACTTGGGGACGTCGATATTGACCAAACGTCCCTAAACAATGGACTTAGGTGGTCCTTTTTGGCCGAGACTTGGAGAAGCAAGAAGCCATTTACTCGGACTGGTAGGTGATAATGTCTTACTTAAGGATACCTTTCGCTCTTTTTTTACGATATATGCTTATATCATGCGAGTTTAATACACCAGCTTTCATATTCCCACATGCACCAACGATACCCATTACTTGTAATGCGGGGATGCGTATGCCCGGGTGGTGAGTAGGGCTTTCCGCCTGGCTACATAATAGAAGATATTCCTCTCACACATTACATCTCGTAGGTACGATATTGTCGATTTTGGAAATCTCACTTCCGCAGAGGATGAGATTGGGGTACTAGAATACTTTCCATCAGGGCTCGAGAGGCTGGGCCGCATCTAACGAAGATCCAATCGGACTAATGAAAAATATTTTCAATTCGCAACAGCTAAAAAATAGTGCCCGCGCTCTACAGAGTATCATTACGGAGCTGGTTGGACACGGGATATCCTCCAAAAAGATTATTCTGGGTGGGTTTTCTCAGGTACCGTGCAGAACCCTGGCCCCCCAATGAGCGAAGCCGAATCTGATTGAAAGTGGTCCCAGGGCGGTGTAATGAGCTTATTAACAGGACTCACATCGGAAATGCCGCTTGGAGGTAAGATTCGATTCCACGATTGGATATTTCTGATGGAAGATTTGGCCGTGATTTATGTGGCGAGAGTACCAAAAGATATCCGTGTGTTCACGTGCTCAACATGGTAGCACTTTCTAATCAAAACGTGCTGATAGGAATCGTCGCCTTGTCGAGCTACCTACCACTTCGGAACCAAGTGCCTTCGATGATCTCAGACGCAAATTGCAAGACGCCGATATTCATGGGACACGGAAAGGCTGACCCTGTGGTTCAGCATAGATGGGGGGCCATGAGCCGAGATATCCTGCTAAAACAGAAGTGTAGAGTTGATTGGCATGAATACGATCACCTGGACCACTCTGTAGAACCGAAAGAGATAGACGCTCTTGAGCAGTGGATTGCAGAACGCCTCTTTGAATCGCCGACAGGGAGTTCGAAGAGCGAGCTGTAAAAACAAAAATTGTATCTTTAAACATGCTTAATTTGGTACTTCCTCAAGTAATTATATACTATAGGTTTATACCTTGGTGTGCCAACTTGACTCGGTCGTCAATTCCTGATAAATTGAACGCATACAAAATAATTAAAATGTATGTACTACTCAAAAACGGTGATCTCTGGCAAAGTAAGTGGAAGGTATACTGAAACACATGTATACTTTTGCCGATGCCAATTATTACTATTATAAGGGTAAGAATGTTGGCGTCAGTCGGCCACAGAGAGAGGCACAGCTGCGCAGTTGCGTCCCCCGTTTTGATACAAGAAGTCCAAGAAGTCGTCGTCGCCTCATGCGTTTGCATGTGGCGTTGTGGCTTGTGATGGGTTGCGTAGCTCACGAGCAGGCAACCACAGCTAACACATCCACCACCATTCCAATTCCACATCATGCATCATTACCATCATCATCATTCGCCGTTTCTAATATCGACACCAACATCACAGACCTGTAAACCACCGTTCATATATTTATCTAATTAAGTAAGTAAGGATATATTATCCTCACTGTTTCTCTCTCCCTTTCAGCAAATTTGGACTTCCCTTCTTGATCGCTTGAACCATTAACGATAATACCCTACTAGATTCATCCCCAATAAAAACCTGGATCAGTACTGTCCCCTAATCATTCGCTACATATTCGCTACATTTTTTTCATATCGGATATCCCATTATTTCGTCTAGATACACGTCTTGGCCCCCTGGGCCGACCTCTCCCGGCAGTCGACCCGCTAGATAGGCTGACGCCGTACATACCACCCTTTTATTCCAAAAATGGCGCCTTCAACATTGAACAAGAATGACAAAGAACAAGTCAAGCGGGTTGTTCCTTCTGCAACAAATGAGATCCTTGGAGATGGGGTAGCTCGGCTCTATGTTAACTACCCAGACAGACACCGTTGGAACTACACTGGTATCTCGGGTTGCCTTGTCCTTGCCAACGACAAGGTTGGAAGGACACACTTTTTCAAGATTGTTGATATTTCGGTATGATGTCTCCACCTGAACCTAATACGAGACTGCTTTCTTGGCTAATTGGTTTTTTTCCTTCCTCCTTTACTTTCAGCCCGCCAATAGAGGAGTTCTGTGGGATCAAGAGCTTTACGAAGGATTGCAATACAATCAGGACCGAACATTTTTCCACTCGTTTGAGATTGAAGAATGTTCCGCAGGTTTCTCGTTCACGGATGAGAAGGAAGCTGAGGCCTTTAGGAAGAGAGTTTTGAAAATTGCGCCGCTTCTGCCACCCGGCGCTCGCCAGCACCACCCTCAATCATCTACGCAAAGACCAAAGGTCAGAGATGTGTCTCATTCTCAAGCCATGGGACATCAAAGCTCGGCCGGTCCACCAGGGAAAGCTCCAGAATTAGCCCTTCCTGTCGCGGATGACATCGATCCGTCTTGGAAGCCTTTATTAGCAGAACTATACGAGTTAGGTATCACTGATGAAATGATTCGGAATAATTCGGATTTCATACGGGAATACGTCGAGCAGAACAAAGCTTCGCTTAATCGACATGAGCTTCCCGATACTTCTAATAGTACAGAGACAGAGAGAGCGTATTCAGTACCCGCCCCCCCTCCGCCGCCGCCTCCTCCTCCTCCAGTAGCTGCTCCTGTTGCTACTATTCCTGTCTCAAAACCGCCCCCTCCACCGCCTATAGCACAACCGATACCCGCGCCATCTCGCCGTGATCCACCACCGCCTCCTCCAACCCCTCGGCGGCCTCAAACGTCCAACTTCAACCCGTCCGACACTCATGCGGAGCCAAGCTCCCCCTCACACCCACCAAAGGCAACATCTTCTCCTTCACCACAACCTACACCATTACAATTCAAGGTACCCCCACCGATACAAAATGCAGGAATTTTTGCACAAAGGGACCCACCAAAGCAAGTACAGGCTCCTTCGACTGCTCCTCCTCCTCTACCCCCTAAAATACCACACGGGGATCAAAACGACCGAAGTCATGTTTTTGCTGTTCCACCAGCATTCCCTAAAGCTGGAACAGCTGTTCGACCAGTGCCTGCACCTCCTCCACCTCGCGGCCAAGCACCTCCTCCGCCACCGCCAAGAGGATCAACCGCCCCTCCTCCTCCAATACCCTCCCGCAGTCTACCGAGCAATTCCCCGGCAGCACTCCCTCCCCGTATTCCTCTTAGCAATAACGCACCAGTTTCTACGGCCCCCCCTCCACCTCCAAGAGCGCCTCCTACCGCACTCCCCGGAAACAGTGCTCCAGCCGTCCCTGCTCCTCCTGTGCAAGGATTCAGCCTAGCTCCCCCTCCCCCTCCCCCCTCCCCCTCCTCCGCCACCGTTCCCATCGGGCTTTGGGACGGGACCGCCGCCACCACCGCCGCCACCACCGCCGCCTGGAGGACTACAGGTTGCAGACTCATCAAGTGACCCAGCTTCTACCTCAGGCCAGCCTAATGACCTCTTAGCATCCATCCGTGGGGCTGGGGGGATCTCAGGGTTAAGAAAAACACCTGGGACGAATGATCAACCGAGACCAATAACTCAGGTTAGTACTAACTCTGAGAAGTCAAGTGGCAGCGGCATCGAGGGTGGGCCGGGTCTCGGAAATGCCTTGCAGCGTGCCCTAGAAATTAGAAAGAAGAAGATAAGCAAAGACAGCGGTATGTGCCCTCCCGGATCTTGCACTACGGGGCTTGGATTTAATTTCTATTTTACAAGATTTACTGACATCTACGGTGTGGATCTTAGACGATGAGGACGATGATAATACCTGGGATTGAGCTGAGCATTTGCTCTAATCTATTTTTCGTAGTGCTTTAGTGCATAGGGAGAGGGACTTGAGAGTGTTTAGAAGAGAATTCGCTGCCTGTAACTAACTATTTGTAGAAGAGTGTTTTGTATGTTGCATGTTGCATGTTTGTTGTTAGCCAGCGAGGGGTAAAGCGGGTGTCGTTGAGCCACATGTTCGATTGTGGCTAGTGTAGGTCTTAAGACCTGTCTACCCCGCCATGCATATTATTGCTACACATCCCGGCCCACATGACAAAGCAAGTCGTTTCGATAGCTAGCAGGATACAAACATATTGAAGTAAATGGGTAAGTACTTACTTATATACCAATGAAAATGTGAATCTCATAGACCTTTGTGCGAACCTATTACAATAGTTTTAGCGCTAGCTTGCTGCTACGGTCATTGAAACTTGAATTTTTTTAATTTTTTTTTGGAGAAATTGGCGCCCCGCACAATATATTCTTTTATAGATAGATAATATACTAGTGTAAGGCGTAAAGGCCCAAAAATGAATTATTATTATTATTATTATTATTATTATTATTACTATACTGGTAGATGAAATAAATGGTACAGTCGCTTATAGTAAAAGAAACAGATTGGATTGGATTAGATTAGATTGGGATTGGGATTGGGATTGGGATTGGGATTGAGGGGCACGCTCTCTCGTGATTCTTTTCTTCTTCTTCTTCTTCTTCTTCTTCTTGTTAAAGTTAAACCAGAACTTAAACAACATCACCACAACAACAATATTTCTTCTCTTCTTTCTTCCAACCACAACATCGCCTCCTCCCCATCGGTTTACCTCATCGACCATCTCGTCTCTTATAAGCTCCATCTCTTGCTCACTTCCATTCACCTCCACTCACTCTCTCTCCTTTGATTCTTGCTTTCACTCTCTTGTCACAAGAATGGATCCCGCAAAGCTAGCCAAGTTGCAAGCCTCCGTCAGAATAGGTTAGCCCTCTTCTATGCCTGGATGGAACCGATTCTCTTTCCATGGGAATCTAGTAGATTTTCGAGCTTCAAACATATCACTGACTCCGTGCTTTTACAGGGTACGTCTTATACAGGTTTTCCGTTATACAATTTCGCACACTCACCCGCAGAACTTTTTTTTTTTTTTTTTTTCCTCCCTAGCTTTTTTCACCGTTTATTCGGAGAACATGGCTGATTGATATGGAACAAGCACAGAGGAAAAGGGACACCGCGACGCAAAGTCAAGAAAACCCACAAGAGTTCTGGAACAGATGACAAGAAGCTGCAATCTTCACTGAAGAAGCTCAACGTACAACCGATTCAAGCTATTGAAGAAGTCAATATGTTCAAGGAGGATGGCAATGTCATCCATTTCTCAGCGCCCAAAGGTTAGCCAAAAATACTCAGGATAGCGCTTATGATGTTTAAACTAAATATTATGCTCTACAGTTCATGCATCCGTTCCCGCAAACACCTTTGCCATTTACGGCAATGGGGAGGATAAGGAACTCACGGAACTTGTTCCTGGTATCTTGAACCAGTTAGGCCCTGACTCATTGGCTTCGTTAAGGAAGCTAGCAGAAAGTTACCAATCCCTACAGAAGAAGGAAGGAGGTGAAGATAAGAAGGAGGATGACGATGACGACGATATTCCTGATTTAGTTGCCGGAGAGAGTTTCGAAACCAAGGCCGAGTAAATCGACAGTCTGCTCAGTTTTAAAAATCTGCCGAGCCGCACACAAATACATACACACATTTCATGTTTTGATGGCCCAGTTTTATTCTTCTCACACGTCAAATGGACAAAGGTCTTGCGATCATAGTATACAGAAAGAGGCCTCACCCACGAAGCAGAGGAACCTTTTTGTTGTAATCGACGAAATCCCAATTAATGCCGACAAAATGATCCCAACACTTGAAATTCTCAACTGCTCCACCTCTATAACCCTATCAAACCCTGCGTTGTTATTCCTCCTCGCTCCATGGAATTCAAATCGGCTCTATGGTAAAAAATTGACAATCTCCATGTGAATAAGAATCAATCCATTCAAAGCAGCACGAATGGAAATAGTATAATATACATCAAAGACAGATAATCTCGATTCTCAGATCGCATATTTATCAGGAGGAAGTTTAGTTGAATGATCCTCGGAAAGTGAAAGGAACCCGCAAGATCAAGAGTGTTGATAAAAGCCGGTCACCAATTCTATCCGGCTACTAGAGCACCCTTAGCCATATCCATACCTTATTACACGCCTTCCGCTCTTCCATAATTCCGTCGAGAGATAGTGATGAGCCAAGTATTTTAAAAGAGTGGAGTGTAATCGAATTTACGAGGCTCTTGATTGTAATTCCGCCAACACTGGGTGTTCCTCCTTCAGTTTCTTCTGCTGTCTTTCGTACCTGTATCATACACGATAATGTTAGGAGCGGTGATGGAACGTAGAGATCCCATCCTAGTATGGACGTACATCAATATTCTGCTCACTTGGACTGTTCCAACACCCGCAAGGAAGAAATTAACGGCGGCGAGCCTAAGTTCAAATAAAGGATTGAGTGAATGTTAGTACGCCTGATGGGAACAAGAATATTGTAAGTGAAAGTTGGACGGGGGTCCATTGTTCTATGGATCCCCCGCTAATCCATCCATTCATCATCCATCCAAGGGGAAAACATTACAAGTAGTTTTTGGGCTTGATAATCAAGCACCAGCGGGTCCAAATGGTTCCAGTAGCTGTCAGGGCAATGTTCTGAGTGAGCGAGAGCTTCTCCGGGGGGCGATAGAAATCAGAGATGCCAGCGATAACAAGACCCCATTTCATGACAGGCGCCTGTAAGAGGATAGTAAGCTTTGTATGTACTACGATGGTAGTTATATCAGGAGCATAGCGCTTGTTTACCCAGAAGTGCACTGTCTTCAAACCAACTTCGCTGTTCCATAGTCGAGAGAAAGTAGCAGCCGCCATAGTGGCGGTAGTGATATACAATAGAGTTGTTTAAGTTACTCGTTGGTTCCTCCGCTGTGTATACGTGCTAAGATGGAGATAAAATTGAAGAATGGAAAATGATGATTAAATTGTAATATAGAAGCGGGTAAGTTGGGACCAATTTAGATCGGGGGTTATTTCGCCTGGTCCAACGCCGATATTGGTCCGGCACCCAACCAAAAGAAGTCCAGGCTTCGGCGTTTCGAACAACCTCCACCCAACACAAAATTTCAATGAAAACATAGATCGGTATTACCATAAAAGTACTTATTTATTTACTCTTTAAGAATCGTGAAAAAAATTTGGCACCGACCGACGATTACTTAATCCATCTCCATCTCGACATCGGTATCTCGGCACCGCTTCGTCGACACCCTCCACTGCAAGCCATGGCCGCTAGATTTACATTCTCAAAGCAGCTAAGAGAGTTGCGGTTCCAGCTTTGTCAGAGCAGTACCGCCAGCAGTCCGTTAAGGTCAGTGGCCAGATCCACCTTTTGTATTAAAAGTCCCCAGGCTGACATCATCCAACCATTTCTAGATCCTTCATAACAAAATCTTATCTGCTAATGAAGAAGAACAACCCCGACATACCTATCCTGATCCGGGAGGCACAAGGTGTTCCTCCTCGTGTTTTCGCTCGATACGGTCAGTATTCGCACATATTCCTCCACCTCCTCCTCCCTAGCCTTTTATCTCTACCTGAATCTTCCATTGCTGAGAAAGGTCTATTCTATTCATCACGTAGAATTGGGGAAAGAGACAAACGTACAACTATCTGGTGAGAAGTACCTGAAGACCATACACGCGCTTCCGTCCTGGTAATCCTTAATTTTATAAACCACAGATCTCTCCGAAGCCGAAATAGAGACCAGAATATCAGCACTGGTCCAGAAATCGTTGGTGTAAATTTTATTTTAAAATTTTTACACATACCCAGAACGAACCTCGAGCGAAGTTCTCCAAACTTGAAGAAATAACTTGGAAGTATTGATTTATCCAGTTTAACTAAGTGGGTAAATTGAGGATTATAAAGCTTTCTTATTCGCTCACAGAAACATATTAGATTTTGGCTGCTTTGTTTATTAAACACAAATGAATATATTGGATATCGTTTGGCTTATGCCTTATTACGCATGTCCCTCTTAGACCACTTTAGTTGTTAATGTAACAAGAGTTAACGTGACCCTAATATAGTTTTAAACATCATCTAGGCGATATTGTGCCCAGCCGAGGCTGCCTTCGTGATGATTAAATATTTGCTTTCCTTGAGCACTGCTAGCTGCCCCAATAGCAACGTAAATCGGTAAGATATGATCAAAAGTAGGATGTGCACCTCGAGCATCCTTTCTCTTAAGGAGTTCGAGCATCTTTTCCTCCCTCTTGCTTCCAGTACTCGTTGTCATTGCCCCTTTTAATGCCATATCGAATGATTCTACGTATGGTAAAAGCTCCGTTGCGGAGAAGCTTAAGTCCCGAAGGTTGTGAACCGCCTGGCCGGAGGCGACAATTAGGTAACCAGATTCTCTCAAAGGTGTAAGAGCCTTCCCCAAAGATATATGTTTAATAGGGTCTTCGCTCGCATACAAAGACAACTGTACTATCGGTATCTCTAGCGAGTTCTTCTGCTCGGGGTCGAATGCGATACTAAAAGGAATCCAGATTCCATGGTCTAAGCCACGTTTGACGAGGCGAGATTTAATATTTGAGGACGAGAGCAGTGCTGAAACCTCCAAGGCAAGAGAGTCACTGCCTTTATGAACAAAAGTCTTTTCATAGTAATGTTTTGGGAACCCTATTGTGCTTTCTATTAGGATCGTTATATGTATACACAACGGTTTAAACTCTGGGGTATGGATGCTACCGTAGAAATCGTATATTAGATCGGTGGATTCTGCCTGGTTGATATAGATTTCATCGGCCCCACCAGGAAAGTGTGCTGAAAGCACCACAATTCCTTTAGGTTTCAAAGCTGAAACCTCGTCCCCAAATCTTTTGAACGCTGAATACGCGGGGTGATGAGTCCACTCGAGGATCGGTGGGCCTTGTGTGACAGAAAAGAAATGTTAGGCCATTCTCAGTCGATGTAATTACATTGGAGTTACAGGTCGTACATACCCCCGTGGCTAATAAAATACACCGGCAGTGCTGCTCTTGTGCTCGTGCTCATTCTTGTAATATAACAATAGCTGGGAAACTCAAAAAGACGCTTTGTGCTGCCTTTACATTGACAATTGCTCTTCTCCATACGAAGATAAGGAATATATTAAATAAGATTGCGAGTTAGTATATTCGAGTGGGCATTTATCTTTCTTGTAACTACGCGTTCCACAGGCAATTTACATCTACCATATTTCCAATCATTTGTCATTGCTTAGTTTCGAAGTCACGTCACGTCACCTCTCGGACGACAAAGAAGAACGCCCCGCACGGACGGTGGGCCATGTGACCCATCAGCCCTTCGGAAATCCAGCTCTTAGAATCTTTCACTTATGGAATCAGGTGTAATTTGTTTATTGCCATGTCTCTTTAACCATTCGATACTAGGTCTAGGCGATGATGGCGAAGATGAAATTGAAATTGATATTGATATTAAATATATCAGAAAGGATAACCAGAAACAGTAACCTGCCACTCCAACATCTAGAAATACAAAATTCCGGTACATGAAGACGACTGGTGTTACATAATCGCACAATCCGCATCATCTTTAGCTTTATTATGCCTTGAGATTCTCTCACGAGTTTTCTTAGGAGCACCTTTTCGCATTTCCTCTAGTCGCTCTTTTGCTTTTGGATGTCCTTGCCCTAAATAAATGTTAAAATTTCTTCTATATGTGGCAAAGACACAAGAAACTGAAAAGGTAAAGCTATTTCGGGGTCTGACTTACCAGCAGCTCTAAAATACCAATTTCTTGCTTCCTCGTCGCTCCCTTTCCCATCCAACCCGATCCCTAACTCTGTTAGATGGCCAACTGCAAATTCTGCTTTAGCCAAACCTTGTTCCGCAGCCTTACGCGACCAAAGATAGGCCTCAGTATCATTTTGTTCAAGAATCCCTTCTGCTCCCGTAAGATACCAACCAGCAAGAGCGAGTTCTGATTCCGCATTGCCGCTGGCCGCTGCGCGACTGTACCATGTAATCGATAACTTGGCATCGACAGGACAGCCAATCAATCCGTACGCGTAGGCAGTCCCTAAGCGATACTGCGATGGCGGATAGCCGAGTTCCGCGGCTCTAGTAAACAGTTCCTTCGCATATGCCATGTCCCGCACAATGCTTCCATTTCCATCGGCTGATTCATAGAGGATACCAAGCTGATGAAGCGAGTGTGGGTTATCCTCATCCGCCTGCTCCGCGGCTCGCTTGAGCCAAACTATGGCTTCTCGATCATTCCTTTGTTGGCCGAGGAGGCCATTATGCAGGATCATGCCAACTTTGTACATGGCGGCGGTGTCTCCGAGTGTAGCAGCCTTGCGATACCACTGAACCGCTTTTTGGGGTTCCTTTTTCGTCCCGGCTCCAATTTCGCAGCAAACTGGGAAACAATTATTTGACATCAGCATTTCATATTCACATCCACATAAAGAATCTCTTATCCTTATTCCCCTGTTTTTATTAAGTTTGACTTACCCGCTGTCCGATAGGCTGAAGGAGGATGGTTGAGCTTTGCCGCTGATTGATACAATGAGAATGCTCTGTCATGATCTACTTCGAGCCCGAGTGTGCCATCGCCATAGCAATTCGCCAGGTAAAACATTGCGTCTGGATACGGATGTGTCTGAGTAGCGAGGGAGTGAATTAAGAAAGATAAAGTAATTAGCATTGCTTGTTCGGAACTGATATTAAGGAAAAGGGGCACTAGAAAGGAATGCGAAAAGGTACCCATACCCCTGATGATATTTTTTTGATAAACTTATGCGCCTCTAATGTAAAATTCTCGCGACTCCTTCGTGCTGCCTTGGAGTCTGAATCATGCACCAAGGTGAAGGAAGCCTCTAAAAGTCTTTTTGCGAACCGGAACTGGAGGCTTGGATTGGCGGGCTGGTTGGCGGGCTTGCTGGCAATCTCATTCCTCATCAAATTAAGCATGTCAAATGTTACGGGGCCGACGTCATGAATGCTCATTTTGCCTTGCGAGACTAAAGGATTAACTTGAGTAGTGGGCAGGATATGTTGAGCTGCGCCGGACTGCGTAGAAGGAGCGTCCTGAACTAACCCAGGACGAATGGGGGCTGGGTGCTCGGGTAGCGCATCAGGGTCATCCGAGCCTACTATGGCTGAGGATGGAGCTGTGACCTGTGGGTATTGAGCAAACTTGTTATGGTCCGGTGGCCTTTGATTCGGATATATCCGTTGCGGTGGTGGACGTGATGTTGACAATGATGCGTTCCTACCGGAGCTGTCCTGTATCAACGTAGCTTCACTACCATTGTTAGATCTGACACCTGGGGCAGAGCTGAGAGGGCCGTTCGTGCGCCCATTCCAATTTTCCGTATGTTGCTGCTGGGCTGGTAGGGGAGGCATAGGTTCTAGGTGTGACCTCGGTGGATAACTATCACCTCTGAGATTTGGTTGCGACCTCGAACGATGTGCCTGCGCGCCTGAGAATTGCTGATGGGGATCGAAAGGGCGTCGCTGTTCGATATTGGAAGACTGGTGGTTGTCGCTGCTATGTATGTCGTTTCTTAGGCTATTGGAGCGAGTGTCATGGTAGGGTATGGGACCATAAGAGTCGTCGTATGCGTACAAATCAAGTACGTCTCCCACACTTCCTCTCGCCAATTCGGGTTCCCTATTTCTAGGATATCCGAGCTCATTATTCCCGCCATAAGCGTCATACACGGGATAACTTGGGTTATTGTATGAAGGCTGGTTGGTTGGGCCTCCATAGAGGCCTTGGCTCCCAGGGTCCTGCAAAAGCTCAGCGCTTCCTTGTTGTAAATGGACGGGCATAGTCTGGCTTCTTCCTAGGTCTTTATGTGGACTCGAGTATCCTTGGGGACCATGGGCGTCGCTTTGCCGATCCGGCCATGCGTTAGTTTGATTATTGCTATTGTAATTACCAGTTCCTTGGGGCGGACGTGGTCTGTGGAATTGCATATGGTTTTGGAATTGGGGTGGTGTCTGATGGCTTCGATCAGCTGGTAGCCGACCTCCAGGGCCAGAGTAGGGCGTTGGCCCGTGGTTGTTCATTGGGATCAATGACGGAGGAACTTGTCGTCGCTGGGTGCTCGCGGGGTTTTGGCGTCCGTGCCAACCTTCCGCACCAGGCGGGTGTCGCCATTGAGAGTCACCATAGTTCCTTAACGGAGGGCCCGGGTGGGGTGGATTTCCGCGACGATTATGTGCTTCAGGTTGTCTGACCGGAGGGCCTGTCTGAGCATAGGCATGAGGGCCAGGGTTTCTTTGAGATGCTGCACAAGCGCGCGCTAAAGCTCAGCATTTTTGAAGGAAGGGTTGACACGGTGTTCCATACCTGAAGGCTGGATCGAAAGATTTTCAAAGTTGGTGTTTAGACCGGCCGCTTCGTTGTGGTAGGTGTTCTGATATGGGGGGTAAGCAGGAGCTCCTTCGTTCACGGAAGGGGTTTTATCGTAGCCTCGGGACCCATACGGCCCGCCGGTATGAGTAGCAGAAGGAGGATAAGGGGAGTAAGAAGAGTCCATTTCACGTGCGCCAGCACACGCTGTGAGAATCTCTTTGATGGTATTAGATCGTTGTCGAAGCGAAGATGCAGATGCGATATGATTGATTTGCGCGACAGTGCGATGCGATTGTCCAAGTTGGTGTTTGCTGACAGACCAAACTTTTAAAACCCATACATATAATTCCCGCCCGCACCACCACCACCCACCACCCTCATCATCATCATCATCATCATCAGCATAGCTTGCGCAGCCAGCTGAGATATCCTGATTTATTCACATCCGAAATGCCGCCGTTAGGAGCCTGGACTTACGTCCAGATGGTGGTAGGGTATGTATATGTCTCCCTCCACGCCGTCGGTTTGGTCTCGTTCATACACCCAGTTGTTATCCTCTAATACAGATTTGATTCCTACTCACAGATCGGGGCTCCTAGTCGTCGGAGGGCCAGCACTCGTCATCTACCTCATGCCCTCCGAAGAAGAGCTTTTTAAGGTCGGTCGTCCGCTGGCTTGCACCCTTCGACGCTCGTTTTGCTCCCATGCGCTTACTCCGGCTCCAGAGATATAGTCCTGAACTGCAGAAGAAAGTAATCGAAGAACGACCTCGTCGCCAAAAAGAAATACAAGAGTTCTTCGACCAATTGAAGGAGTACTCAAAAAGCGATAAACCTATATGGGTCCTGCAGGCTGAAGATGCAAAGAGACGACGAAAGGAAGCGCTACAAGCAGAAGCCTTTAAAAGAAAGGAAGACGCTGCCAGAAGGGCTAGCATGCTTGCAGAGCAGCTGGAGGGACAGCTGCATTAATATTTGTTCAAAAATCTACAAGCTTAAATATAAATACACATTGAGTAAATTAAATTCTCTTATAATAACTGTTGCATTTAGATACTAACGCACAATTGTAGCAGCGTATACCGGATAATGGCACAATCTGAAAAGGAAGGCAAAGCATCAACCAGCTTCATTCAATATATATATATGAGTCCGAGCTAGGAAACAATGAAACACAGATTGGGTATCCTACTCTACATATACACCCACATGAAGTTACAGGCGCCTCAGGCATAGCAAACACATCGTTGATGCCGTATTGTCCACAGACTACAACTTTGACGCAACCCCACCAATAGAAACAATTTCGTTGTACAGCAATCTAAAAATTTATTCTTGTTAATAAAAAAATATAGCACTAATCAAGTAACGATAATGGGTTACTTACGACGTTAAAAAGTCAGCATAATCCTCGCCTGTTATTTGAGTACCGAAATACCGGGCGGCAACCTCGAATTTATTCCCCTTTGGAGCTTTCGATGATAGATCCTGCAGAACCTCTTTCATCAAACCCAAGTTGTATTCTTTTGTAACCTTTTTCCCTTCTGCTGTAGTGACGCTGTGTCTCGCCCATTGCCATAGCTGACTTCTTGAGACCTCTGCCGTTGCAGCATCCTCCATGAGGTAATTGATAGGGACACATCCAATGTTTCTGAGCCAACCCTCCATGTAGCCCAGGCCGATAGCGATATTCTTTTTAATGCCTTCTTCAGTAACCGCCCCGGGAACATTCATATTTAGCAAGTCATTCCGGGTAATTGTGACATCCTCCCGCCGAACAAACATTTGATTCGGAGTCGGCATGTACTTGTTGAAAACATCGGTAGCTATGCTGGCCAGAGCTGGATGTGCAACCCATGTGCCACTATATCAAATGAACGTTAGTGCTTCTGATGACCTTTTCTTCCTTTCTTTCTTTGAGCAATATGGGAAACACATACTCATGTCCAGCTCTAACTTCTCTTAGCTTGTCTGCTCTCACGTTGTCCATGGCTATATCATTTGCTTTTGGGTCATCTTTGATTGGAATTTGCGCAGCCATACCGCCCATAGCGTGGACACCGCGTCTATGGCAAGTTTTTATGAGGAGTTTGACATATGAATCCATGAACGGCACTGTCATCGTAACGGAGGATCGATCCGGTAGTACAAAACTCGGATTTTGTCGGAACTTTTTGATCGTTGAGAATATATAGTCCCAACGACCGCAATTGAGTCCTGACGAATGGTTTCTCAGCTCGTATATTATCTCATCCATCTCCAAAACAGCCAGAATCGTTTCAATGAGTACGGTGGCACGAATTGTACCCCTCTTCATTCCTATAGAGTCTTGGGACAGATTAAAGACGTCGTTCCAGAGTCGAGCTTCAAGATGGGACTCCATCTTGGGTAGATAGAAGTACGGCCCTGCGCCTCTCTTCACCAACTCGTGGGCGTTGTGGAAGAAATAAAGTCCAAAGTCGAACAATCCTCCAGAAACAGGCTCACCATCCACTAAGAAGTGTTTTTCGTCGAGATGCCATCCTCGGGGTCTATTATATTTTTAGGATGGATATTTAGTTATAAACGCACGAGAAAGGAATACGGGAATCTTGAGACATACCGAACAATGAGTGTAGGAAGTTTGCGATCTGTACGAAGCTTGTATTCTTTATCTTTAAGTTTGAAGTCGACCTGCCTCCTAATTGCATCGTAGAGATTGACTTGGCCGCCGACCATATTCTCCCAAGATGGTGCGCTCGAATCTACAGACTCACATAGAATTGGTTAGTTTACGGGCTTTCTTAGTTCTCTGTCAGATTTTATAGGATAAGCTTCATTCTATACCTTCAAAATCGGCCATATAAGTCCAGACGTTCGAGTTCAAGGCGTTTACGACCATCTTTCGATCTGTCGGGCCTGTAATCTCAACACGTCTGTCCTCGAGTCCAGGTGCGGGAGAGGCACCTTGCCATATGGGATCATCGCGAATATGTTTGGTCTCTGGTAGAAAATCGGGGAGGACGCCTCGGTCAATTTCTGCCTGTCTCAAGATTCGTCTGTGAAGGAGCTCCTTTCGTCTGAGATTGAAGGCACGATGTAATGTTGCGATGAAGGCAACTGCATCTTTAGTCAGGATTGCCTTGTGTGTCTCATCGACGCGTCCGAATATCTGGACTCCTTCGAGCAGACTGTCGACGGACGGCATTTTATTTTGTTCTGGGGATTGACGTATTTAAGAGCACTGAAGTTCTGGGCAGATAGATTTATAATAATCTTGGTCGTAGTGATTTTCACTTCAGTTACTCTATGTCTATACTTGACAACAAGCGTGGGCATACCTCTTATATATACTTAAGCTCGGTATAAATACAGAGCCTTTACTTTCACACCTATGTTGGCGCTCGCAGGTGTGAGCCAGTCGGGTAGGAGGAAGCTGGTCGCAAGACAAGAGCATGCCGCATCCCGTTTTGTTGCCAATGGGAACCTATCAGATGGAATCGCTTAATCGGCCGTGTGGAGGACGTTCACGTCACTAAGGCTTGGCAAGCAGCATGTGAAAATGCTTCACGTTCCAACAGACTTTTACGCGAGCGATGGAGCGATGGGCTGATAGCCGCGGAAGCTTGAGGAGGCAACCACGAGCAATCAGTACTGATTCTCGGACGCAGCACCCCCTGTTCTATTCGGGGGTGGGTTCTGCGTACATAGGAAAAAGTCCGGCAGGGCTCAAAGGTACAACAAACGATAACACTAGCGTACATGGACGGTGTGCCCAACTCCATGTCCATGTCCGATCTACATTTTTGGGGAAAAAAAAGAAAAAAACGCCACTATTTAGGAACTCAACAGTAATCTAGGTTGGCATGTCACATAATAAGTAGATAGTCCCCGCAACTCTCCGATGCTTTGATTTGGAGGCGGGGGTTTGCCTGGAATCGGCGAATTGCCGATTTTGTTCTTGGCCGTAATAGATTATAACAGAGCTGTAAGCGTTCATTTGCGACGATAGTGTAATTCTGACTGAAATAGGTTCAGCTCGGTAAGTTAGTAACGGCCCACTTACGGTCGGGGAGGTTTTCGCTTGATAAACATCGCATCCTCTACATTTCTCTTCTTCTTGGGAAGTGGGCCTTTCGATCCCAGCGCGGGGCGGCGTTGCTGTGCCGGAGCCACAGTAGCCTGACTGGGTGGCGCTAATGTTTGAATCTGCAATTGATAGAGTATTAGAAATATTATCTTATTGCTACAAGTAGAGTCTGTATTAGTACAATAAACTCACTCTCAATCTATCCATCTCCGCTTTAGCGGGAGTCAGTGGTGACTTGTCCTCATCATGGTGTCTTTTTTTCGAATTTTGCACTGGGGGTTGGTCAATAGTTATGCCAAGAGGCTCTTCTCGAATTGGACTTTCAACAGAAGTTTTTCCATTATCTTCACGTTTGACAAGGTCTCTCGAGCTTTCATATGTCTCGATTTTAGACCCTGTTTTAGTGCTTGGTTTGAGGTTTTTAAACTCGGAGACAGAGGTACTCTTCGTTGGCTGGGGAGGCACCATAGTAGTAGATTGAGATATCGAAACTCCACTAAGTCTCTTCTCGATTTGTTTGATAGTCGTTCGGCAAGGCCGTTTCATCAGTTGCTCAAAATTGCCCTCTGTGTAACAAGCCCGATCTCGAGCATCGTCAACAAGCCTGGCCCAGAATTCGTTCTTCCCTAGCGTTTGTGCATTCCCAAGGACGAACAGCGAAGAACGTGCTCTCGTTAAACCGACGTTCATACGTCGTATGTCGCTGAGGAACCCCACAGTAGACTTTTGTGAGGCACGAACGCACGAGAAAATGATTATTTCACGTTCTCTTCCTTGGAAAGCATCCGTAGTGTTGAACTCAATAGTTTTTAGAATTTGTTCACCGTAGCGCTCCACAAATTTCTGACGCAGCGCTTGTAGCTGGGTTTTGTAAGGGGTAATAATTCCAATTTTCTCGTCAAAGTTCGTTTCTGGAAAGTCTGCAATAAGCCGTTGGTAAATCAATAGGGAGACGTTGACCTCGTGGATATTTTTCATTGAATGTCCAGACATAGCTTCTTGGCCAAGCACATTAAAAAACCGATAGGGCCCAAAGAAGAGACTCTGATGCCACGGCTGCGATCGTAACGATTCCATATCTGGGGCGTTGTCTAATTGAGAATTGTAAAATACCTGACTTGGAAAAAGGCTAATGGCAGGGTGCATCCGGTACTGGATGCTGAGTAGGTGAATGGCCTCTGGGTGGTTCTTTTGCATACGGACAAACAAACTTTGCTCGTAGGCGAACTTGGATGCCTCCCGGGACAAAACGGTAGGAGGCTGCGAATGACGACGGTAAACGGTTATCCCTTGACGGAGCAAGATTTATATAGGCAATTGAGGTCTTACCAATTGTTTTGGATCCCCCACCATGATGCATTTCTTACATCCGAATTTAAGGGGTATGAGGGCGCTAAGTTCTATAGATTGCGCGGCCTCGTCAATGACAACGGTTTCAAATTCAACGTTGAGGTTTTTCAGAGTATCATGGCCAGCTCCACTCAAAGTTGCACAAAGAATGTGGGCCTCATCTAGGACTTGCTGCATAAACTCCCTCCTTCGGATGTCATTATTCCTGTTGACCATAGGAGCCTTGTCCCGTAGTTCGTCAAGCTCTCGGCCTAGGTCTTTGATTTTCCGAGTGAGCGTGTTTAGCTCCTCTCGTAAACCTAGAGGTGGTTCTCGCTGTTCGCTGCGAGCCTGGTCAATTGCTGCCCATTTCTCCTTCTTTTCTAACACTAGAGCATTCATTTGGGGTCGCAGCTCTTCTAAAGTTTTCGGCTTAGTATTGGCTTTGTCATCCTCATTTACTTTCTGAGAATTGATTTTGTTTTCGACCAGGTTTTCGAGAGCTACGTCATGAACCGCTTGGTTGATAACATCTAACCGGCCCAAACGGACGACAATGGGGACAAATATATCCCCTGATTGCCGGATAACACCTTCTTTGAGGCGGATGACCAGTTCATCCACTGCTGCGTTACTTGGCGCGCACACTAGCAATTTTTTTGATATCGGCGTCGATTGAGCCGGTTTGCCTCCTGGTATTGATATTTTAACACCTTTGTCCTCGGAGAGTAATGCTCCTATCACGGCAATAACGGTTTTTGTTTTGCCTAATTTGTATGGTTAGATAGAGTTTTATTAAGATGCAAATTCGATTGATATTACCTGTTCCTGGTGGCCTAGCAAAATAATTAGTCTAAGCGTATATGGGGAGAACATAGGCTAACTCTTTTATTACTCACCCTTGGATCAAGGAAAACCCATCATTTCGAACTGAACCGATAATTGCTCTTGCCTGAGGTTTGTTCACCTGGTACACTTTCATCGTCCTGACTGTGTGTCGATCCTCCGGCTCAATGTACACGTGTGGTCGGCCCTTGATAATTTGTTCACATAAATGATAATACGGTAATGCCTTCAAAGCAGCGTATTCTCTTTCTATTGGGGTCAAAGAAATTATTTTTATGCCCCGTAGATTCCCTTGCGGTCGAATAGCAGTGATGAACTCGGAGCTAGGTAGACAGCGAAGTGATACTTCCGCGTGAGTAACTTTGCGATTGCTAGTTGTCTGCACCATAGCAAGGCAAGCCATTCTTTGGTCTCCTGTCGTGGGGTTTTGAGATTGACTTATCAGTATAACATCTGAAGGAGCGACAATTTTTGTCGGCATATTTGCTTGAATTTCAACGAATCCATCAGCCGAAGCTCTGGTGATAACCTTGATATCAAAAACTGAGGTGTTTTGGGCTTCCTCCCTTGCTGTAACGATCTGCTGCCAGCATTCGAGTAGCAGAAGTGGCTCAAAAGTTTCGGCATATTCTTTGGCATTGCGAAAAGATTGAGTTACCATGGTATAATCTGTCTTAGTGGAATTTGGCGGTATGTCACCCTTGTGGAAAAAGTTCCAGGATAAGATGTTGCGAAAGAGTGGAATTAGGTTTGGAGTGAGTCTTGCCCTGATATCGGCGGCGCTCTGGGCTTGTCTAGGGCCTGGGTCGCCCATTGGAACACCCCGAGTAAATATAGTTGAACCACCAATGAATTCGGTCCTTCGGGGCCCTTTTGGCTTCTCAGTAGGTTTTATTGATTTTGGAATGGAAAAGACATCGTTCCCTATATCTTCCTGATCGTCAGAAGAGGAAGAGTCATCTTCTTGCACTATCTTCGGCCCTTTGTCTACTTGAGGTATCATAAGAGCATTAAGACTTTTGAGCTTCACTCCTTCTGTTGAAGTTATTGATTTGGATGATCCGGCTGATTGTACAGCGTTTCTTGCTCTGATGTCATTCCGAACATCCGACTTCAAGCTTTTCAGGAGTGAAGATCCGCCAATAGTAGAGCTCTTTGGAGCACGTTTGGTTGGCAAAGTGGTCTCCCTTTTAGTAGGTGTTTCCACTGAGAAGGTCTTTTGGTCATTCGTTCGGCCCTGGCGCGCATCTGCCACACCTCCCACGTCCTTAGGCTTGTTAACCCATGTCTCTAGATTTATTGGCACTGTCCTAGGTCGTTTTGCTAACGGCTCAACGATAGCCTCGGGCTCATCCTTGAGTTGAGGGTGCTCCTCTCGGTCTTCCTCGGTCAAGTCCGTGGGCCTGTGCAGCGCAACCGCCAACCGTAATTCGACCTTTTGTTGGTCGGTCAAATTCGTGATGTATTTCTTTCTGATCCCGACTGCCATGTTTTGGCAGACATCGAGAGCATCATTTTCCGGCGTTACACCCGCATGATGGAATTTCTTGAGCATCTGACACAATATTAATTGACACAAACCAAGAAGCGTTTCGTCCCGAAGTCGTAACCATGATGCCACTCGACTTAAGATCGCGCTAACCTTCGCAAGAAGTTGGCGGCCATCATCAGAAACCTGGTCATCCTTTGAAGCATCAAGGTCTATTGTAACCGACTCTCCGGGGTCCAAGAGCGCCCTCTCAAAGACACCAAGTTCGGAAAACAGTTTCCCAGCGTAATCCATTACATCTCGCGTGAATTCCACCATTATTTCCTTCTCGTAGACTTGTGACCATTTGATTGCATTATCAAATATGAAGCCAAGTGTTGACCATTGGTTGTTCCAATATTGGCGAAGAAGTAGCTTGTGTGTATGATTAATTTGCACTTTCTTTAATGTTAAGAGTCCGGACCGCGGACAGCAAAATATCTCCAAAATATTATCGCATGTTTTCAGGAATCGTGGCATGGGCCCGAAAGTCCGGAAGTCTCGAAGATGGGTGATGGCGTGGTCAAGCGCGATGAGGCTTTGATGAAAGTATTCGGTTAGCAAACCCGTCAATGCTTTGAGTTTCTCAAGAGTGCCAAATGCCTGTTTGAGTATATCGGCCGATGCATGATAATTCTCTTGATACGGATCAAATAACGAAGAGACGAGGGCGGCGGATGCATCTTTGTCCGAAAACAAGCGTTTTAACACAATGGCATCGTATTCGGACACACGATTAAAAAAGTTAGCGCAGGAAGTTTTTATGTGACTTAAACTCTTATTGAACTCAAGTCTTGCTGGCTCGTTCATCGGATCTCCCTTTGTGACTAACTTCTCGAGATTTGCTAATTCCGATACCCCTGATAATATCATACGAGCGTAATCGAAGTCATCGCTTGGGAATTTATCGTAGAGACCCTCCCAGATATTTGGGGAATATACAATGGCCGACGGTGTCAAGTTATTATCTTGGAGGAGAGTTTTGAAGTCGGTTTTGAATATTCTGCACTCTATCCGAAGGATCGAATGGAAGATGTGGAGAGATGTCTGTCGGTCACCTGAGTTTCCATGTGAAAGTGACTTTAGTAGTATTTGCAAATGAGAACTAGCAATAGCAATCGTTTCTCGTATAATTATTCGGTTGCCTTGGTGCTGCGCTTCATCCAAACCGAAATCCTTCCCTAGAAAGAGATCCAGTGTTTTGTCCAACACTTTGAGGCCAACACCAATACAGGATTGCCGCGCCTCGATTGGGAACCTGTTATCTTGGAGTCGTTGCAGGAACTGAAAAAGCAGGGATACGCATGCCTGAGGCCGAGTAGACAAATTCAGCGAGTCGACGAATGGATCTACCCAATCGATAAGATCGGCAAGGGTCTGATCAGGCATGGTATCGGATACTGATATTCCCAGAAATGCTTCATCAAGTTTTGGGTTATTGAAGATCAACTCGAGCAAAGCCTACGGCATGAAATATTTAGTAAAATCCGTACAAGAGATTAATATATCAACTGAAACTTACCGTTGGTGGCATTGAGCTCACGGATTCCCAAAATTGAGCTTCAGTTTTAGTGAGTAATGTTTTCAACAGAGGTAAAAGAGAGAGAATATGTGGGCTATTTCCTTGGAGGTGAGAGACAAGGACGCGAAAGATATCACAATCACTCCCAGCTATGCGACCAACAACGACGGACTTTTCCAACGCGGCTATTAGGACGGTTGTACCTTTCCAGAAGGTTGTCATGAAATTCGGATCAGCATTCGCAGATAACAGAGTGACGAGAGATCTTTTGAACTCCGGTTGTAGCCAAGCGTCGTAGTCGAATGGGCCGATGGGTTTATTCATCCGTTGGAGGCATTTGATAGCCCAATTTCTGAGAACCGGGGCCTGTGTGAACAGAAAGGCACAAAGTGCAGGTATGGCCTCAGCCATACCCATGTGTCGGCCGCCTTCTTGGATTGCACTGAACGTAGTGAGGAAGGCTCGGGCGAGATCGTCGTATTTATCAAGGAGTTGAGGAATAAACATAGAATCGTATATTGCAACGTAGACTCGGTTGTCGATGAACTTGAGGACAGAGTCGTTCACTTGGCGTTGCTGTATGGAAGTTTCAGTTGCCGATAAGACCTTCAATATTCGCCTATAGTCCCAATTATCGATATCCTCGATAAAATGATCGAGAACATCTGGAGCGTAGTCCCTACGATCTATGTTAACCAGGAAGGAATATGGGGATAAAAGGGCAACAGCAACAACCCTTCGTAATTCTTTCGGACGGTTTTCTTCGCATTGTGCCAAGCTTTCACGCAGAATTGACAATCGAGAAATCGAGTAACTTTATCCTGGAAAAGTTCAAGGGTGGGGTTATTGTATGGCTCGACAAATAATTCCATGCAAGTTACGATTGCCTCTATTCGTCTATCAAGCGTGGACGTATCGCTGCCGGGGACGGGCTTGGGATTTGGAGATCGATGGCAAAGCCAGTGGACGCCAGGAGGTAAGCTCGTGAGATATCTACGTGGAACAAGAAACGTATGAGCCGCGTTCGCAAAACCGAAAGGATAGAGGGGATGGTAACAACTACAGACGCATACCTGACTGCAGTGATCACGGGAGAATCAGAGGATTCCGCCATGGCCAACAAAACTTGCGGGATGCGATCCGACTTGGTTCTGTTGGGGTTGACGTCAAAATAAGAGGTGGTGAGCTGGGTTAGCGAGACAAGACCGAGCCATGCACTGTAGGTTCAAGCGAAGCGCGTTAGCAAGGAGGTGCATACCCAGCAGGAATAAGAAAAGGAGGGCGCTCGGTATTATTATAGCTAAGAATATGTCGTTGTCATGTCTGCTATAGTTTGAGAAGGGGTTTGGCTATTGATTGATAGATGTTGGTTGGTTGATAGTATAATGTAATTCTTTTGTTTATTTTTTATTTTACTTAAGTAGATACTTATACTTATGTATAATTTCCTCGAACAGTTTACATGAAGTGAAGCTTGCATATAGAAGGGGTTTTTTTTTTTTGGCGTTGTTCATTTGGCGTTGGCAGCAGCGATGTTGCTGTCAGTGTTGGCGTTGTGTTGGTTTGGGGGGTTTTCGAGCACGTGACTTTTCGGCGCTCAAGTCTTGATATCAATACAATTGCTTGAGTACCACGATTACTTCATAAGAATGCTTTTACGAAGTACAATACCGGTAGGTATTTTTCAAATAGGACTTCTCACTTGCTCGATACCTTCAAATTTCAATACCAATCCACAAACAATTCGGTTCTCTGCGACCGGGGAACCGTTGCCGATGCAATATCAAATGGTCCAAGCGCGGGAAAGGAACCCCGGCTCCCCGCCCGGCCATCCCTGAACAAGTAGAAAACCATCTGGGCCCGTGCCGTTCCAAAGACCCTCTTCCAATGGCAAACCGCTGTTGGCCAGACCGTGGGCCGTTTTCATGGCAATCCAAAGTTGCCTTGTCGCGTGGTAAATGAGACCGAATTGGGGGGGGGTGAGGGGGGGCCAGAGGGCCTCGACAAGAACAAAGGGGAGACGAGATAAATCACAAGAGTTAGAATAAGACCGTTGCGCCTCTGTGTTTTTTATATTTTATATTTTATATCTATTTATTCTTATTACATTACATTTCGTCTTTCATTGCTTTCGATATTATCTCGCTCTCCTCTTCTCCCAGCCGATACCACAAGTACATGCTTTTTCTCATCAGATGGATTATGGTCAATTGGCAGCATCTCCTAATTAAAGTAATACTTACTTAAACTCTACATACGAAGGGGCGACGCCGTTGAAGGAGGCCTCCAGAAGAAGGGAGGGGGGAAAGCAAAGGGATAACAAGGGGGGAAAGCGAGTGATCAATTCGAATCGCAACTTCCATTCACACCTTTTCCCAACTTCTACAGTGTGCTCGCGCTCGCTGGATGTACAGACGTACATACCTCCATACGCAAGCACGTATGTTCCTGTGTTCGGGACGTAAACTCTGATCGGAATTCCAACACGCGGCAACGCAATTAACTAATGGTTGGTTTTTTGCATCGACTCCCGTTCCCCAAAGCGCCTTGAGGTCCAAATCCTGACTGGTTCATCTACAAATTTTTCAATTTTTCAATTTTTTTTTCATTTACATGTCATGCAGGTGTCAGGTATGACTGGACACCGACTACAGAGCAACTAAATCACTCGAGCAAGGGTCTACTCTATCCCACAAGAGCTCAGAATAGCGCACCGGATCGAATTTGCACCCCCTTGCGTCAGATGCCAACACCGCCTCGAAAGCAGCAATCAATTCGCATTTGATAGATATCGTACATACTAGAATATCTGTCTGCATGTAAAGCACATGTGAGTATCATCATCTCAACATGCAAACGTCCGTATGCGTTTGCGTCTGAGACCCGGACCAGTCCTTGGTGGGCTAGTATATGCACTCCTTGGTGCTAGCTAGGAGTGCTACATGCGACTCTTTCTTTATTTTATTTTTATTTTATATTTTTATTTTACCTGCCCAACCGACTACACTCTCTTATAACCCGAACTAGTTGCAAATGCTGATATATTTAATTCCCTGACAGACCACGTAATTGCCGAACTCACAACGTCCTACCGACCCTCCTCTTCTGTTTTGCCCCCCCTCGACTCCTACTCTCATTTGTCACCGAAATATTTTTGACTTAAATATTTGCTTTTTGATCTAATTTACCATCTTGGTTCTGTTCAATGGTGGTGGTGGTGGTGGTGTGGTAGCACCTGCAACAACGACCGCCCAAACTGCCATCGTGCTACCGCAGCCAGACGTTAAATTATATAAACGGTGCCAGTTTCCCTTTTACTAGTTTTCCGCTTTTGACGAGATCCCCACCTACCTCCGCTGGAGCTTATAATAATAATAAATAAAGAACAAGGGACACAATTCAGCAAATTGTTTGAGCGGCTTTTTTTCTGTTGATCTACAATTTTGACTGACGTCAAGATAATTACATAAATATAGCATACCTTTATGTTCTCTTGATAACGACCCTAAATCTTTCGACCTGATAATCTCTTGGAGACTCTGCTTCACAAGACGATAAAGAGAAGAAGAAACAACTCCGCCATAATACAAATATGGCACTACCTTCCCCCACATCCCAACCCGCCTACCCTCACCAACAAGGTCCCTTAATTCCTTCAAGTGTCTTCCGCTCCGACAGAGAATTACAGGAACTAGTCAATAGAAGGGACATGCGGATCTCCTCGACACACGACTTGGCAGAATTCCTTAGATCTTCTCGGCCAGAGGACTATTCTCGACCTCTGAAGGCTATCGACGATCTAGCACTAGATGCCGGGCACAGAAAGATATCCTTCAAGTTCCTTAAGTCGGCTTCCAAAGATTTTCTCTCTCCGCGCAAGAATCCTCTCTCCATTCCCGTCCCTTTCCCTTCTACAACCGCGTTACCAGAGAAGGTCCGACCAGAAAAAACCTCCAAGGGAAATTCTTATTTGGCAATCCAGGTGGATTATACCCCAGGAAGAAGTGACGCGTTCGTTCCTTCGATTTGGACGCCAGTCTCAGCAAGTGATGATAGCAATCGAAACAGCATTAGAAACGCAACTTCAGCGGAATATTCTTCAGACAGGAGCAATTACAGGGATAGTATCGTCAGCGAGACGTGGAAGGAGCATGCGCCAGCATTTCAGCCCGAGTATGACAGTTTTGCCCAGAGTAACACCCGCGGAATGTCAAGATGGATGCGAAACTCCTCTGGGAGCGAGTTATCGTCCTCTCGAGCCACGCTTCTCGCATCAACCTCACAACCACCAGGTACCCTTTCGACCTTTCCAACAAAGTATGCCAGGCCAGGAGGCTCCGCAAACAATCCTGCCAATATCATAGCTCTCGCAAAACCCAAACCAAGATCATCGAGCATTCAACGGCGATACTCCTCTGATTCAACACCCCGTGCGAGTCCCCTTCCACCTCGAAACAAGCGACTTTGCTCCGGGATCCAACAAGATGATTTGTATATTCCTTTGTCATCACCAATTTCGTCAACTGTTAGCAGCGAAAGCCCAACTTCTACGGACTCAAAACTGAAAGACCACTATACAAGTCTATCAAACCGACCAGCAAGACCAGGTCCTCCTCCAAGCCGTGACTTACCATCGCTTCCAGAAGGCCACGGCGATGCCATCAACCTCGCATCTAAGATCCGTGCGGCGGCAGCCGCGAGGTCGTCCATTGGTTCGCAAATATCCCTTACAAGCGAAGTTTGCTCACTCAAAAGTCGTCGCAATGGAACCCCGGGCCGTACCCGTAGCGAACGGGAACTATCAGTCAAGGCCCGAAAAATCAAAGACATAGAAGAGCTAAGAAACCGGCGAAGCATTGGCCAAGTCGGCTCTAGCAGTAACCCTGACTTTGCTCTATCAAAGTCGAAAAAATCCTCAGGTCGTTCCAGAAAAAACAAACCAGATTTAGCTACATTCTCGCCTATCACAGTTGTCTACGAAACGGCACCTGATGGGGATAACGGGTTAGGCAAATATTGTGATAGAGCATCTGGATCCGAAGCTAGGCGATCAATATCTTCTGCGGCTTCATCTGAGGCTCTTCCATCGCATGATCGCCAGTCTTTGGATTCATCCATCAGGAGCCCCCCAGCCTTGGAAACAAGTACTGTAACAACAATATCGAATTCTATTGACACTAGTTCCACAAGCTTGGAGACTAGGATCGAGAACATGGAGAGAAGAAACTTCCTCCTTGAACAGGCCCTTCTCGCCGTTCTCCGAGGCGCAATTTGTATGGACAACAGCGCCGGTTTGGACGGCCCTGGTCTGTCTGACATTGTCAAATGCCTTGCCAATATTTCAGCTCCGACATAGCCTAACAACTGGATGTCCGAGCACTGTTCACTATCTCGTTTCTTGAGTCACATCATTTCCGTCTCCAACCCTTTCTGGTCTGGCAGGTCAGACTGTCTTAACTATCCCAATCTTGAACAAAATATTTCGCTCTTTTCCTTTCCTTTCATTCTCTTAATTTCTGATTATTTGATATCCTGCAACGTTATAACTTTGCTGTTACAAACCTCGACTTTCATTTCATTCTTCATGTGTCCTCTTTTTTGTTGGAAATCAAGACGCTTGTTTGATGGATTTCCTCTTCCCTTTTCTTCTCCTTTGCTTTTTTCTCCTATAGATGAATTTTGATTATATATTATACCTACACCCGTTTGTTACTCATTCTACATTAAGTTTTCTACCTCCATGGCCCTTTACACCATTGGTCGGTTCCCCATGGGCGTATTAATCTACCTTTTATTTTGATCTCGTCTCGGCGATAGTGGTATTGCAAAAATATCAGCAATACGCACAGCAATTATTTTTCTGTATCTTAACTGGGTAAGAAAGGTATTTGTTTAAACAAAGTACCAATCATTACCTGTGATTTTAATCATCGTTAATAATTCATTAGCAAACGAACCACTCGCGAACAGTGTATCGTTTAACTTGAGCTAATATTTCTACTTTCCTTCTAGAGGCTGATAAAAGTTAGTAAGTATTTACATTATATATTGCTATAGTTAGTTAACTAACTAGTTAGTTCTAAGTGCTCACTTATATAAGCTTGTGTACTCGCCTCAATATCTTTTTTTTCCTAGTTATATACTAACATCCTTGGTTACACAACTCCGGTGGTGGGGCGGGGGTTTTTTTCTTCCCGTTTGTGAGGTCACCACACAGAATATCAAGGTGGGTTAACACATCGCTCTAAGATTCTTATCCTAATTCTGATTCTCACCTCAACAGTATTAATATTTCTGTACACTCGATTTTTTGGCACAAAATGTTCAAATTTGTAAGAACTGTATAGCCGCGCCGTATTTTTATCTCAGCGACTGTTGTGGCTTAACTTCAATCAACAAGCTAACACACTCTTCGATCTGTAGCGCAAAACTCTTGATGTACTGACGCTTTTCCATTCATCTCGCTCTGAGGCCTCCAACCGAGTCCTCTCTGCTTTGAAAACCGCGAACACCGCTGCCGCTGAGGTGACAGCCACAACCCCTGGCCACGGTGAAAGTACAGACCATGGAAATAAGAAGCAAATATTTGAGTTGGATGTAGTCGAAGGACCAATGACAACGACTCAGCTGAGAAGTATACTAGACTACATTGGCGACGGGAAAGTAGGAGAGGTTGTGGAGGGCGCAAGAGGTGTAACGGATGCCATGAAGATGCTCGAAGGCGCCACGGGTAGCGATGCAACGAGGCGACCTATTGTGAGTTTCTAGTGACACCTGTCTTTCATATGATCAGACAGAAGGATGAATATGAACTAACCATCTTCTAATCTACGTTAACCTAGGTCGTGGACTGGAATAATGGCCGTGTGGGTGAGTCATTCGTCGTTCTACCTCGATACATCTATATTGAATACTTGCTAAAGGAAACTCGAAATTTCTATACATATAGTTCTAGGCGAACAGCAGTCTGCGATCAAACAGCTCGTGGAGTCTTTACCCCGAAGCTGAAGAATTGTAATAACTTTACGGCTAGGTATTAGGACAGGTATTTCGTCTTGTACGCGCACATATGAACAAATATCTTTCTTTCTTCATAGGGAAGAGCAGCTTTAACCACTTGAGTTTTTGAGAATGATATAGTGCTATTTTGTACCAACTCCAAACCCCTTTAGATATGTAAACTCCATATACCAAATTGAATAACCCAAGGACGGGAAAATATAACGCGAAACGCCTCCTCAACAACCCGATTTAAACGGATTAAATATGAAAGAAAGAAGAGTCGCACCAAAGTATACAGCGCAATAAAGAACATCGAGGGTATCTAAACAAATGAAGTAATGTATCAAGTGACCTGCTTAGATGATAGACAGGCTCACCTCAGCAAGCTTTTCGCCGGCTTTTTAAAAACGGACTCGGCATCTCATCTGGAGGGGTCATCTCAGGATCCCAGCAAGCCACATCATCATCACCGTTTTCCTTCTCCTTCTCCTTCGTTTTTTCCTTTTGTAATTCCAACAAACTTTTCGCACGGTAATTCATGACCGCAGATTTAACCCCGACACTGGGCTTTCTTGTTTCTGGCCCTCCATCTAGAGTTCCATTGAAGAAGAGCCGGCGATTGGGCGAAATCTGTCTGTTCTCGGCTCCCGGGTTCGGCTTCAGCATGCCATTATTCGTGCTAGTCCTCCTACCTCTCGGTGGTGTAGATGGGTTTCCCGGGTTCGCCATCGATGGGTTGGGGTTTATGGGTGCCGAGGAAACTCTGGAGAGACCCTGACGAGCACCAGCTAAGCCACCAGTTGGTACCGTTCTTGCGATACCGAACGTTGGACGAGTAAGTCTAGTTTGCAAGACACTCGGTTCGTCCCTTTGCTCGTCCTCATCTTCGTCGCTATCTTCGGCTTCAGGAAATCCTAGGCTATTACTCCTTGTCATGGTCTGCAACCTGGACGCCTTACGCCCATGCAGCGGTGAAGTTTGTTGGGCTAAAGCCCGTCGTTGCAAGACATTGTTAAGGGATGGGAGGGGTGATGCCATTGATATATCCATAGGTGACGCAGGGCAAACCTCATCCGACTTGGTGTTGTGGGCTTGTAGGTCACCTAGTGAACTTGAACGAACAATTGATGGAGCTGTTCCTGAATTTCCCAACGTCGACACGACGCTAGGAATGTCTTCGTTTGGAGTAGTCCTCTCCGTTACTTCTAGAACGCCGATTTTTTGAGTAAGTAGTTCCTCTGCGAGCCGCCTCTGGACTTCTTCGGCAACCTGCTTCTCCAATACGGACTGGAACTCAATTCGCATTGCATCTAATGCTTCGTGGTACTGTCGTTTCATATCTGATTCATGTTCGGCACATCGGCGTTTGACTTCCAACTCAACTCTTCGAAGAATCTCATCCTCCGCTTTTTCGTCCCAAACTTTACGCAGCTCAGTGTCGATCTCAACCCTCATCCTTGCAGCAGCATCCTCGAGAATTTTAGTCATGTTCTTTTCGGCGGAATCCAGCTCCTTCTCCCTCCTTCTCAATGATTCCTCTCGGCTCTTCAATGACCGGCTGATATCTAATGCATCAAGCTCTCTCCTTATCGTTCGTATAATTTGCAGGTCCAGCAATTTTGCGGTATCTGGTCTCTCCGAGGGATTTGTTCGCAGGCATAGGTCTACCACACGACGCAATTCAGGACTGTACGAATTTGGTATTGGCGTGTATCTTCCTGCTTGTATTTTTTGGCACAGGGACGGAAGGGATTTTGCATCAAATGGGGGGCACAAAGCGCAGAGTTCGTATATGACGCACCCCAGAGACCAAATATCGCTTCTCGATGTGTATGGCAAGTCGCAAACGATCTCGGGAGACATATAGTAAGGAGTTCCGACATAGGTTGTAGCCATGTGTTGATCAGAGGCTAAGATTCTGGACAGCCCAAAGTCACCTAGCTTCACACATGTCTCGTGGTCCAGGAAGACTGCCAAGTATATATGTGAGTATGCTTTTTTTGGGGATTTTTTGAAAGATTCAGCGGAAGTTCCTGGGTGGCGTACCATTTTCTGGCTTCAAGTCTCTATGTACGACGACTTCTCTGCCGCTAATCTTTGTTCCACCAGAACCGTTAAGTGCTGTAGTGACAACGGGAGTTGCTTTTTTCTTTTTATCCCACCCATCGTTCATATCTTCCAGAGCCGGGGGATCGGAGCCGTTATGGCATTTGTATAATGCCAAAACAAGTTGGGTGAATATACTCCATACGACATGTTCAGGGACCAGTGTACCATTGGACTTGCACCTTTTTATATGGGTTGATAGATCACCGCCTCCACAGTACTCCATATATATGTATAGCGACTGGTCGGTTTTGTTATGCTCACGATTGTAATAGCGAACGATGTTTGGATGCTGGAGCTTCGACAGGATGGAGAATTCAGCAGTCAGCTGCTCCTTTTCTTTAGGTGACATGCGATTGTAAGATATTTCTTTGCGAGCCAGAATCTAGATAACAGGTCAGAAGGCCCGCTTGTTAAGTATTTGATAGTGATTCTTGGGGATGTTATCGTACCAGTCCGTCACGAAGACGGCGAACCTTATGAATCTGGCCAAAGGAGCCGCGGCCTGTTCAATTGTTGTCGTTAGCTCTTGCGAACACCTGGATAGGACGCGTGGTGAGGTAGAATAGAGTCTTACCTATTAATTCTAACACTTCGTACTCTTCGCCCATATTGAGGTATGTAAAGGAGGAACTGGGGGTTAAACAGAGAGGGCCGTATATTTTGATCTCGTCGCCAAAAAAAAACAGGAACTGAAGGTTTTGTAGTGTCGGGCTATGAGAATAGTTGTGTAGGCAAGATACACACGCCTATCGAAGTGGTTGGGACGACACTGTGGAGGGCGTAGAAGGCACACGATTGTTGGTTAGCTGCAAGTCCAGCATGCAAATCCAGCAAGCGAAGTGGTGTCAAGGAGTGTTTACACGCAAGGTTGCTATGTGGCAACACTTCCGTTCAAAGCTAGATATATACCGAAGGAGGCTACTTTATTAAACTAGCTAGCCGATTAAGACAATCACGGGTATATTTATTTATTTACGAAGTACGAAGTACTTAGCACTGTAATTCCAAAGCATTTCAATGCTTGCTTAGTCGAGCTCGAGCAAGTATACGAAGTATAAGTAAGTATATAGTTAAAGTAAGTACCCAAGCGATTTCCTTCGGTTTCGTGTTATTTACCATGCCATCTTGCACGTTTTCAGCTCATCAATAACCCGACCGCCCATTTAACATTTAGTGTTCGCAGGTCCGTATAATTCTGCCCAACTCCCAAAAACACCACTGGAATACCCGTCGCAAAAACCATACTGATCAATGTCCCCACCATGTCGCCTACTGTATCGCATTTGCTAATAATAAAACCGTCTAGTTTCCTCTCTTTTCCGAACGCTGCATTGAAATTCCGAGCCTGCTGGACGCTATCCGAACCGACAAGGGCTTCTCCAACCATGAGAATTTTATCAGGGTTCGCAAACTTCGCAAACTTTTCGAGCGACGACATAAGCCTCTGGTCATTATGACGACGGCCTGCTGTATCAATAAGTACGACATCAAAGTCCTGACCAACAGCAAAAGCGACGGCATCCTTGGCGATATTAGCTGCATCTTTGCCATAACCTTTTTCGTAGAGTTCGACAACACCTCCTTCTCTTTCGGAAAGCTCCTTCAAATTCCGGGCATGCACCCGGAGCTGCTCAACCGCGCCTGACCTGAACGTATCGCACGCAGCAATCAGGACTTTTAACTTGTTCTGGAGGAGAAAGAAACATATTTTTGATAGATTTGTGGATTTCCCGACCCCGTTAACTCCGACTATAGAAATCACATAGGGCCGTCCTTCGCTTTCTCGTACTTGTTCGATTTCTCGAAGAAGATCCATCGATGTTGTGGGAGTTAGAATTTTCCGAAGCGCATCTTCCATAGCGATCTTGACCAAACTTTCAATGCCTAGCGAAGTTGTATAAGATATCAGCTTAACTCGTTTAGCATAGGAATAGGACAGCCTTGCTTACTCTGGAAACTACCTGTTTTCTGGCCCACCAGGCTTGTCTGCACACTATCGCAGATTTGCACTGCCGCCTCCCTCGCTACATTCTTTTCCAACAAATGAGTCATGACACCTGCGATTGCTTTCTCCGTATCCTCTTTTGTCAGCGTCTTTCCGCCAACAAAATTTCTCAAGTAGCCCAAAGCGCCTGCCGCCAGTCCGCCAGCCAGTCCGCTCGGCCCCTTTCTATCGGATTCTGCTTTATCCTCGGCTTTATTCGCTTGCTTCAAGATATCTTTGATCTCATAGTCAAGGTCTTTCAGAAGGAAATCGCCCTGAGTCGTTCTGGTCCCCCAAGTGCTTTGATCCACAGCTTCTGGTCTTGGCCGCATTGATTCGTCGTGCTCTTCGTCAGTACTCCCTCCGCCTGTCCCCGAATAATCCAGTTTTTGCTCCTGTCCAGCCTCAGCAGCTATACCATCCTCTGACCACACCCTCATTTCCTTTCCACGTCGTGGCTTACTATTAAGCCTTGCCGGTGACCTTTCCTCACCCGAGGAAGCGTGTGCAGAAGAAGCGCCGCTGTGACCTGCAGACTTGCGGGATCGGCGAGCTCGTCCTGGGCGCCGTCCAGAAGCCTGGAGTAAAGCCTGTGCCATCATTGCCGGAGCTGGAGTAGAGGGTATTGAGGCGGAAGTCACTTCAATAACGGGATTTTTTGGTGGTGAAACTGCTGTCTCCGTGCCTTGGCTTCGAGCAGGGTTTGCTTTATAAATCGTTAGTGCCAATTATTGCAGATTCATGCTAAATGTGGGCATATACCAGTTTGAGCGACTCCAGGCATCGGGGGAGGCTCTAGCCATTCATCACCTCCGGAGACATCCTCAAGATTGATTTCCTTGTCGGAATTGGCCGAGTCTTTATTAATAGTAGAGTCGAGAGTTCCGTTCACTGGGCGAGCGGTTGAGACACCGCCAGCTTTACGTTCGAGGGACCTGACGCTAGCGTCGAAATATTGATCGAAATGACATTGAATCTTTGCCCCATTGCTGTTTTTCACCTGATCTCCATAGAATGTTACAAACAACTTCTTGACTTGATCAAGAAGCTCATCAATCCATGTGAGTTGGAGGAGGCTTTGGTAAACTGCCTGGAGACGAGAACAATGTGGTAGCAAGGTTAGTAAATGGTGTGTAACAGAGGGGGGTTCTTGGAAGAATGCATACGACGAATATTAATCCAAAGTCGGTTGCAAGAGTCCATTTCAAGGTATACGAGTCCTTCTTGAACCATTTGCCTTCACTCCCAGGCTGTGACCTTTCTTCGATGAATACATCGGATATGAGACTATTGATAATAGAAGTTTTGACGGGAGCATACGATTTTGACCAGAGGACAACACCCGAGGTTGTGATAACTTCGAAGAGATCCAACATGGTGGAGAGAGGAATGCTGGCGAAGAGGTTGTTGATAATATTAAAAATGGAAGAAGAGCGATATCAATGACGTTGCCAAAAGGAGGTTGTTGGACCAAGCAAACAAGCCACAGCCAGTGGCTTTATTAGCAGTCACCGCACAACACAAACCGCTGTCACCACCACCCCCACCACAAAAATCCTGTTCTCCAAGTTGATATCAATTGCATCTCCACGTCCAAACTCAGCATCATCAACAATTCCAGAAGCCAAAGCTGCCCAACATGTCTAACCCACGCATTGAAGAAATCGAAGACGACGTTATTGAACCCCGCAAGGCCGGCGTTGAAGACGAAGAAGACTCTGACGACTCGGGGCATGACCACGACCATGACCACCATGACCATGATCACCACGACCACGACCACGACCACGACCACGACCACGACCACGACCACGATGGTGATATCCCAGCCGGCTCTTCCGTTGCCGTTCATTCCCGAAACGAAAAAAAGGCCCGTAAGGCTATCGCAAAGCTTGGATTAAAGCATGTCCCTGGCATCACAAGGGTCACATTGAGGAGACCCAAGAATGTATGTCCACACTCGCTACCAATATACTATTGAAAACCATCTCAAACTTGCCAATTTCCTTTTTGGAAACTGTTGCTACTGTGCTAATTCACCATGCCCTCCTCACTACAGATCCTTTTCGTGATTAACAACCCTGACGTCTACAAATCTCCTTCCTCCAATACTTGGATCATATTTGGTGAAGCAAAGATCGAAGACCTCAACTCCCAAGCCCAAGCCTCTGCTGCCCAACAGCTTGCCAACGCCGCTGCTTCATCTGCTGATGCTGGTGGCAACAATATTGAAGCAGATCTTGCCGCTGCTGCCGAAAAGGGTAAGGAGGTTGAGAAGAAAGACGACGATGACGACGACGATGAAGAAGTCAGCGAGGAAGGTCTGGAGCAGAAGGATATCGAGCTTGTTATGGCACAGGCAAATGTTTCCAGGAAGAAAGCGGTCAAAGCACTTCAGGAAAACGATCACGACATAGTCAACAGCATAATGGCGTTATCGACTTAGCGTCGGCGCTTATTTTATTTCATCGTATTCTCAAAAGCAAACAGCCTATGGATTGTCACCTTCACAAATATCAAAATATGTGAATATGCCACAGCTTCTCGTCACCGACAAGATAGGCATTAATTCGTGTGTATAAAGAATCTTGCTTCTAGTTCGACATTACAAGGCCTGATTCCACAGTATAAATTCTTGTACCCTCGTGCTAAGATTCTTCAACTGCTTCTCGCATTATCCAGGACGGAAAACCCTTTCAGATGAATTCTATAGCCGACCGGCCCGCGTGATCTATAGTTTCTGGAGAATAAGAAAAGGGCATATTGTGGCTATTAGCATCTTGCTTTATCAACTCCAAGTGGAGGAATAAGAACGGAAATCAGCGGCAGACAAGAGCCCCGAATAGGGTCGGCGGGATATGCTCCTCAGGGCCTGTCACCTTGTTTTAAAAAAACTTCTCTTATCAATGAAAGGTGTGATGACGTTAAGGAATAAACCAAGAAAATCGGGGTGACAAATAAAGATGAGTAGGAGTTGAGAAGGGTGTTGAGATAATTGACCAAGTGAAATAAGCTTAGGTAGGACCTTAGCTAAAGATCGTGTCGTATTCCCCAACCTCACCGCCTCTTCTATCTTTCTCTGGAGACTCCCGCCTATGCGCAGCTTTAGCACCACCCGGACCAATACCATCCATAATATTCTCTTTCCTGTGCCTAAAAGTAAAACCAACGAATGCTCCTCTCTCTAAAACACCTGCCCTGTCTTCCATACTCTCCAGAGCAGCTTGTTTGTCGTGGACCTCCTTGTACTTTGCCATATCGGCCTCGCTGCTGAAATCATCAAAGTATCCTGCATCGGTTTCCGAATCGAGCTCTGGAACAAATGGAGCACGGCAAGTACGTAGACGAGCAAAGTCGATTTCCGCGAAGTACTGGTGCTTGAAAACCTCAGATATGGTAGACAATCGTTTGTCTCTAGTTGTTATGCATCTGAAATTTCATGTTAGGCTTTGTCTTACAAAGAGTGATTGTCAAATAATATGAACTGTCGTACCTCGTTATCATGTCCCAGGTTCGCGTTGACAAGAAGTAATTTGGATCCTCATATTCTGGCTTCTGTAGGACCTTCTTCCAGTGTTTTAAGTTGTGCCAGGTTTCTTCCACGGACGCTCCAGCGAAAGGAGGGTAACCAGCAAGTGCCTCAAAAAGCATGCAGCCCAGTGACCAATAATCTACAGTATAATCGTATTCCTCTCCTCTTAAAACTTCTGGCGCCATGTAATCCGGCGAACCAACAATTGACTTGGCCTGTAGCGACGAGTTAGCCCACGGAATGGAAGGTTGAATCACAAGAGGGGCTTCATACGTAGTTAACATCATTCTCTCTCCAACTTTTATAAGCGGCTCTTCTCTCAATTGTTGACCTTCTGACAAGATCCATGTTCATTTCTTTGACTTTGTCAAGTTTTAGCCTCATGCTCTCTAGTTTAGAAGGGCTTAGAATGCCAGCGCTTAGTCCAAAATCTGTCAACTTAACATGGCCCGATGCGTCGATAAGGAAATTTTCAGGCTTCAAATCGCGGTGAATGTAACCCAGTTGATGGAGAGCGTCAACACAGGCAAACATTTCTGCAATATAGAAGCGGGCATGCTTATTGTGTAAAACCCCAGTATTGTTAAGTAAGGTTCGAAAGTCGCCTCCAGCTACATATTCCTGAAATATTATCAATATGGTTACTCGAATCATCAAAATCTAAGAAATACGTATAGAGACGAACTCACCATTGCCAAATAAATGTTCGTTTCATCTTGGAATGCATAGAGGAGTTTCACCAACCACGGACTGTTGGCGGCAGTCAATATGTCTCGCTCTGTCAGAACGTGTCGGATCTCATCCATCTTGAATAATACCTTTTTGTTCATGATTTTTAGGGCGCAGACTTCCCCGGTCTCTTTCTTCTTAGCAAGGTACACTTGGCCATAGCCGCCTTGCCCGACCTGGGTCAATCTTTGGAAGTCGGTTTCACGGAGGCGAGTCCTATGTTTTCTGAGATGAACACGCTCTCTACCGCAGTATTGCTTCCATTTCGCCTGGTAATCCTCAGGGTCTACGTCAAGGTTGTTTTCCTGTTTGAATTTTGATAAACGACCGCGCCTATCATGCACATATTTGAGGAGGCCGAAATAATAATCAAGGAAGTCTGTCATAAGTATGAGCGATCTTCATATATATAATGGAGGGAGAGATAAAGTAAATCAAAAGAAGAATTATTTAGATAGGTTCAGATACGTACACAGCTGAGCAACGTTCTGCATTCTCTTAACCTTTGGATCACTGAGTTTCATCTGCTCTTCTGCTGTTAAAGGTCGTTCGGGGTCATAACTTCTTGTCTTCCCTGGAGTTTTGGGAGGCCTGGGGGGTCTTGGGGCCTTTCTCCTTTGCGGGGTTTCTTGGATACCTGCTGGGGACAACGGGGATGGAGGTCTGTTTTCCTTGTCGTTCTTTTTCTGAGGTATGTCAGTATAATGTAAGACTGAGGTTTCAGGTCCAAGTGACACTCTTGAAAGCCGACTCTCCGCTTCAACAATGGCTGTTAGCCGGCCTGTTTTAGTAGCAGAAGAAGAAGGTACTGTTTTCTCCGAAGGACTCGGCTCATGACGATCATACTGGTTTCGTTTAGTGGGCGACCTGCGAGAGGCTTCTTCGACAAGGTAGGAGGGGTCGGCATCAACATTGGAGCCGTGAATTGGGATCTGGTCTAGAGATGGACGGGAGGACCGTTTGGTAGGAGAGCCGCTTGGTGATGCAGGCGCACCCTCGCGGTTAGTAGTTCGCCTGGGGATTGAGGATGGTATGTCCATGATTCTGATGTCCGGAATAGAGACAATATAAGATCAAACAACTTCTCCACGCAAGTATGCGCGATAGGTTCCTGGCTTGAGAGGTGAAAGAGGGAGAGTTTGGATCTAATATGTATTAACCGTGTCTCCGATAAGTATCATGCGGGATAGATAAACGCGGGGCACAAGCATTTAGTAAATGCCAGATTGATAATGCGATATATTTGATTAGAAGGTGGAATGGTTCAGCAATTGAGGAGAATAACAACAACAGGGAGATGTGAGACGGCTACGTTTTACTGTCCAATGCGCCGGCCGAGGCTGTTCATGTTGTTATTGAAGCTTGCACAAACGAGACGAAGACTTGACGTTGTTGCGCTTGTTGACATTGTTGACTGATGCTTTTGGTGGTGGGTGACTGATGCTTGCCCTGTTGCTCAGCAACACATCGAGAACGAGGTTGGGGCAAACGAATCTATGATCACGGGACTGATCAGCTACAACTGCAACACAAATCGACTCGTTAACTAGCTATTGCAACAACTACAACACATAGATCAAAATCCTCACGACTCCCTACCGTATAATCCCACTTACTCCCCATCCACCAGCCCTTTGAACATCCCTTCTTATTTTATTTTATACCTCTTTGCTTCCATTCTCTACATCGCTTCAGCTGTTTCCTGGACGCTATGAAATAAGCCACTCAAAAAAAAATAGCAGAAGTTTAGCATCCTATATACACACTAACTCTTTCCTCCAAAATGTTCTACGATCATCGAATTCTCACCCAAAGAAAATATGGGGTGGCAACAATATGGTCAGTTTTACGCTTCCAATATATTCTATTCCTAACTAGCTTCTGATAATGATCTATAGGTTGGTTGCTACTATTGGATCCAAAAGCAATCTCTCAAAAAAAGTCCACAAGAAAGAGATTCTTGAGGTTAATTTGGCAAAAGCATGCAGGACTATTGTTCAGTCAGAAAACCCCCTCGCCCTTCGTCTCCAGTCCAATCTCTTGTTCGGGGTTTCAAGGGTATTCTTCGAACAATATCACTATTTGTTTACAGACGTCACAAATGCCCATCAAAGAATTAGTAGAGATATCACAGGTCAATTAGATACAGGAAAGACAGATCCCGTAACGGTTCGAATCCGGTAAGTTATGGCTTTGTGACATACTTTGCCACCTGTTCTTTCTATCTATCTTTCAATTCAGCAACTGTAGTCTGAATTCTTCACACTACATGGTAGGTCTAAGAATTTGGTTTTGCACGATGATCCGACATTTGTCCCCGAGCTGGCGTTCATCCTTCCCGAGTCCTTTCGATTACCAGAAGAACAACTACACAACACTACACAACTTACCTTCGAAGATAGAACGCTATTGAGATCCGAGCTTTTGGGAAGAGGGCCTCAAATTCAAGGTAATAGCCCTCCCTCCATTGGACAACTGGTTGTTCCGGATTCATCTTCACTCGGAGGGAGTGGTCTTGGATTTCAATCATTCCTTGGAGATGACTTCCAAGGAGGAAAGAGTTACCAAGAGCAATTAGATGCCGACATCAATTTTATATTTGACGAAAATGGCGAGCTACAAGACGCTCTGACTGGCCTCCCTACGCCTCTCGAGCGAGTTCTTGAAGAGTGTAGCCAGGAACCGCCACTTGAGGAAGACGGGATTGTTGAAATTCCAAAACGCAATCGATGGGAAGTAATGTCCGTTAGCTACGAGCGGGTTCGGCGTGAGCACGATGAAGGTAAAGGGGGTATGAATGTAAGTTGAAAAAAGGCTTTTCATGACCCAAATTGCGTGATTCCTCCTAAACCAGAGAGTTAATCGTTTATTTAAAGGAAGCTGAAAACCTGGTCGATTTGGACAAATTCCAATCAGAACCTATTAGCATGGCAGGCTCCCCAAAGGCTAAGCCTTTTCCTCGCCGTGAAAAGCAACAAAAAGCAATTGGGGCAGTGGTACTGGCTTTGCGCAAGCCCGCGAAGAAAATCAGATTAGCCCGGTTTGATGATACGTTGGAGCTTAAAACCTCCGAATTGGCTGCGTTCAGTTCGAACTATTCGAAGAACATGGAGCAAATTCGACAGAAGCGATCGCAGATGCAAAAAATATATATGGCAAAAAACTGCGCTCTTGAGTTTGTATATGGCTGGAATGGGATGTTAAGGGCTGACGTGTTAAAGTCTAACCTTGCCGGCGAACACGTTCTCCGTTTGTTAAACTTAGATGCCGAGATCAAGAAAGGTATCGTGTTAGAAAAGAGTGCACCGGGCCGTAAAGGGGCGTTTTACGATACAGAAGAAGTTGAATCTGGACCTGAAGGCTCACAGCACGGCAGGAGGATTCGAGGAGAAGTAGGTAGTGATCGGATTGGGCATGATATCTCTACCTATGCGGAAAACTTTGCTTTACAGGACTTTGACCTAAATGATCAGGTGGGTGATAAACTTTCGCAAATACTAATTACACATTATATTTCTTAGTTCTAAATGTTTTTCTCGTTTTAGGAACCCGAAGTTGCTCGACGAGGACCATCTCAGCTAGATGCTAATATTATGCCCTGGAATGCTACACGCCTAGGATCAAGGGCTGGTTCGGTCGTGAGCTTTGGGGGGTTTGGGACGAGCTCTATTGGTGGAATCCCGAGCAGTATCCATCGAAACTTCTCATCTACAGGCCGGCGTATGGTTAGCCCGGCTATCGGGTCATCACGAAGATTCGGAAACCGCGGCGCACGTGTAACACCTTGCCCACTTATGCGTCATACCGTGCCAATCCGGAGTCGCACCGCGACCGCGATCCCGGGAATTGACTACACTGGCGATTCAGCGTCTGACGATGGTACGTTACTCGTAGGTAATGATAATATTGGCATAAAAGTTTGCGAAAAAGGCAGACTGGGAACCCTTGATTACGGTAGGGAACCCTTATCCTATATTAAATGCTCCCTTCTGATAGATAACGGTGTGGTTGTTTACAAATGCTGCAGCCTTTCAAGACTTTCAAAACTCACCATGGCTTCTGGAGATTCTGGAGCGAGAGAGCAATACCTTTTTTGAGTAAGTAATGAACTCCTGTGCGACTCAATGCTGTCGGTCAGAACAGTAGATCATCCATTTAAGAGGGCTGGGTTGGCTTACAGTGTTTTCCTATAACTATTAGATATCTTAGATCACAGCTCGTACGGAAATACGAATACGAGGAAGAAGGTGATGATGGGATACACTTCATGACATTTGAGGAGTTGATTTCGCCACTTTACTGCTCCTCAGCTGTTGCAGCTCAGGCAATCCACCATATCCTTCAACTTGCTACCTGCGGTTCTATTCGAGTCAAACAAGATGATTATCTTAAACCCATCACAATTTGCTTAGCTGCTAATACAACTAGCTATATTTGAAAGGTGGTCAGACTGCTTAAGGCTAACATGATCTTACGATTATTGAATGAAACATCTGGAGAAAACAATTCGATGGCTTAAAATGGTAGATGACGTTCTTTGGACAACAACCAAAACTTTGCCAAACAAATATTTTAAACTGGTACGAGAGGATGATACTAAGTACTGTAATGTAAGTTGATAACGGATAGTCTACTTTTATAGGGCCGACAGAAGGCTAACATAAACTGGGTGTGCTCCCAGACCCACGCCTGTAGTATCGATACAAAGGTTTGAGTGAAGGATAAATTAATTGTCTACATATCGTTTAGATAAACCAGCTGCGAAGGGACACGAGGCATGCTAGATGCATTATGAACCCTTTGGAAATATGGCTCCCTAGTCGCTCATAATTAGTTAGAACGATAGCTATTATCCTTGCCGTTCCCAATGAGGGTAAAAATAAATAATAATGGTAATAATAATGATAATAATAATGATAAGTGACAATATATACTCAAGCCCTTGGGTAAATAGAGTATGCAAGCCCCCCTTGTTTTTCATTTATTTTCCAGTTAACAAACAAACAAGATCCGGTCAATCACCCATACCTAGCGAATATAAGATCGCCGATAAATACTCCTAGTAGGACAGCCAAAAAATAACCAACGTTCAGAGTCATGACAGCGAACATACTAGACAAAAGACGGAAGATGTCAGTTCTGATGCCCTTGTTTCACCAAATATATAATCGACGGTAGCGTTGTTTCATAACTTACAGAAGATAGTGCAGGCCAATATTCACTACAGATAGAAGCGCTCTAACGGGATCTACGGTCCACCTCCACGGAGCAGCACCCTTGACTTCCCTCTCGCTGACGCTGGTGCTTGCCTTGTCGTCGTGAAACTGGCCGGCGATCATGACCTTTCTTGCTCTTTCATCTTCCCGCCAAAGGGACTCCTTGTGCGATTTGTAGGCAACGAGGGCACGGTAGATGATGGATAGAAGGATGAGGAATATGAGGGCGCCGACATATTGAGAGGAAGTACTCGGGGTAAAGGCATACGAGTATATTGGGGTCTGCATGACCCACTGGAATACCATAGGCATGATGTCGTGGGAGTTGGTATTAGCGGCGGAGGGTGTAGCCTGGGGGTTGGACGTATCACCAGAGTCCATGCCATCGGCCATGGAGCTGTGATCGTGGGACATGGTCGGAATAAGTGAATTTAACGGAGGATGAGGAAGGGTAATCGGCTGCAGGTGTTTGGTTTCGCTATATTTTATTTATTTATTTATTTATTCCGTTTCCATCTTGTTTGTATTTTTCTTTATGACCAAAGTGGCTACATTAGCTTTATATGTCGTCCCAAGCCATTCCTCGAGAGGAGCTTCCTGTTGTGTGGTTTGTGCACACACCATCGCCGTCAACACAGATATGAAGGCAACCCAGGAGGCGATCTCTTGGCGGAGTAAAAACACAATCTTGGCACATTCCTTGGCAGAGAGCAATTTTGCGCTTGTTTATAAGCAGGTCCGTGCAAGCGTGTGGCAGCAACAGCAGCCGATGCAACGGCAAGCAATGGCTGTTGACGTTGGTATCGATTCAAATTACCCCAGACAACCAAGTCGCTCCAATGTGGGCTAACGAGTAAAGTATATTATAGGCTACCGTCAGTCTTCCTTCTCGTCCAGCTGCTCCCTTGGATTCGTCTTGCCCACTTACCGCACAGCAACGACATATTCCGCCTGTCGATATCGTACCCGATTCCCTCCATTGGTTCAAACTCAAACACACACACACATATATAATAAAATATCACTGAAAGCATGTACGTGTGCATGTGTAACTTACTTGGCATTTCTCTCATCGAAAACCCATAGATTGGGAATCCCCTTGGAATACGTCCATCAAGACCCGGAAGAGCGTATAACGGGTCGAACAATGTCTGGATCGCTGCATTTCCTACCAAATATCACTACGGCTTAGATATAGTCCCGTATCCTCCCCTAGAACAGCGACTGTGGGATCTTACCTGCACAACGTGTGCTCTCGGTCACGTTGAACATCGGATGATCCGTTTCTTCAAAGTATGCCTCTAGGATTTCATAACTGTGCTGATTCCTGCACGTGATTCCACCCTTGGGAGGGCCGATGTTAGGCCCCCATTTTGCTAATCGCTCCTCTTCTGATGCCGTTGTTGATGTCGCTGGTATCTTGGGTAGATACGATACAATATCCATTTTGGTTAATGTCCCATCTTCGCCTAACGTGCTCTAAGAATGTGTACTACTGTTGACAGCAGGCGCTGGCACCAAAGCGGAGTTTGTGTTCTCGAAATCTTGAGACTTGTTTCCTTCGATAGACCCATCTCCGGTGAGCGGGTGTTTATCCTGGGCTCCAAGCATTTGATAGAAACCAGGCTCGGGGCCAAGTGGCGATCCGGAGTGGTCCGATACAGAGCCAGCGTCTCTCGGCTGAGCCATCCTGCGAGCAAAGTTCTCGGTTGTTGGTGTGCAACTAATACTGCGAAAGCAAGTCAACGAAGTACTTGCTGGAAACTGGCATTGGCTGGTGGGCGGGCCAAGGAGGCAAACTGCAGAACACCTCCTAGATAGTTCTGGGAAGTTGCGATAGGTATACGGAACGACGATGTCCGAGTGATCTGGCGAAGCGTTGCAGTGTCGCGAAAGTTGAGGGTTGCTGGTATTCGGACTTGAGTTACAGCAGCGATATCCGGGGCTTGTATCGATCGATGAAGAAAGCTTGCGAGATACTGGTGATGGTGAATAAATGGTAAGAAGCGGGGGACTAGGGGTAGGAGTACACTGGCTTTCACAGCAGAATTAGCGGCTGGTTGAGGCTGTTGATAGTTCAGCAGAAGTCGACTTCGGAATGTAGGAAATATTATTGGTGGTTTCCATATTGTATAGCCCTCTGGATTTCCTAACAGACGATCGAGAATGTCATCGATATCTTGTACGTGAGAAGGTTGCTATGTGTCATGGTGAATGTTGACGGTTGGTGGAAGCATTTCGTTGAGATGGTTTAAGGGTACGCACTTGATATCTAAATATCTAACAACCCTCTTCCGCCATACGCATTGTTCTGGACATAACTAGATAATCAGATAGCTGCTATTAAATAATGACCTCTTTCGATGCTATTCACCAAGGACTATCACATCAATTTAGCTCTTCGTACCCTTAGATCATCTGTTGCATTTTAGAGTGTGGCGCAAGTGGCACAATAGTTAGTTAATACTCGCCACCGTTTCTATAGTAGGTGCTTCCCCTAGCGAAGAGTGCCGATAAAAGTTGGCTAATGCGGCTGAGACAACTTGCTAATCCTGCGCAATTTTCAAATACGGGTAAAAATTTTTTTCTCGGGGGGAGGTATGGTCCTCGTAGGTTCTAGTTTTAAGAATATTTTCATACAACGTTTACGGGAGGATCTTATATTGACAAAGTTAAATTACATGTATATCTCAACGTTGTCTACACACAACCAGCATCTAGGGCTAGGTCGCAAAACAATCCCATCAAATAATCCTTTTCGCCAAAGGAACATCCAAGTAGTCTACTAGTAACTAAAGTTAGCTTGTTGTTCTTAGAACAGGTTTGCTAGCAGTTCATGACGCATCATGATAGGAACATAGATAGGCAAGATGCCCTCAGTGATCTTGGTGTATAAGTACGGCTCATGTTGTTCTGAGAACAATCACATACTTAGGCGTGTATGTTTTAATCATTGGGCTTGGGGGTTTGTGATGTTTCGGAAATTGGGTGCTCACCAGCTCAGGTTATATGTCCTCTGGTGTGAGGGAGGCGAGGATGATGGGACCAAGTCTGGTACTGTGTCTATTGCGCTGTTGTGCATGTTAGCCAACGAATGAGAACAAATAACAGAGTCACAGAACGTGGAAGAGTACGAGGGTTGGTGCTGTCAGTATATGTAAGAAATTGAATATCAGAGGCTTTCCCGTCGTTTGTATGGACTAGGCGTGTCCACGATCAAGGTGCCTCAATCGCAAATTATATCATCTTGCAGCTAGGGAAATTTAAAAGAAAGTGAGGTAACAGACGCGTTACGCGACTGACCTGAGGGAAGAGAGGAGCAGAATCCAAGAATTCGAGGCCGGAGGGACGATTGAACAACTTACCAACCAAGATTATGAATATAGTACTGATACTTAAGTAAATAAAGAAGTAAGTAAGTATAAGTAAGTACCTAGTACTTAAAACAAGAAAGAGAGAAAAACAAGCGGGTCAAAATGAATAAAGTAAAGATAAATACTCCGCGGATGGGGGAGCGAATAGAATGGCGATGGGGAAGCGGCGTTGTTGCGTTGATGTTGATGTTGTTGTGCTAACTCGCTGGGAAGGGAGGAGGGGAAGCCCTAAGCAGGCCCTAATCTGCCTTATCTGATTGACCATCTTGGGCCAGAAGCCCTGGTCACGTGATATACGCTCATCAGTTTGCTGGGAAAGCGCACCACAGCAAACGAAAATTGTGTTGGCTGTATAGTTGCTACACTCCTCGTCGACATTTTCAAAGGTCTATCTCATCATCGTCTAGTATATTCCGATCAATCATCGTAGTCGCTCTCGGCCTCGACTTCAACCTCGACCTCACCCTCCTCATCCTCTTCTTCCCGCGCAGTTCACAATTATCCCGCTGTCACCATGTCACAAGCCGAAGTTGTTTCCTCCGAATGGCCGTATGTCTTTACGAATCCAACCATACCTATCACCCATTCGAAGATGATCTTCGAGATGCCAAAATATAGCTTGGTAGCGCTGATTGCTGATATTTTGGTCCTTTTTCACATCATATAGTCAGGTCGAAACAGGCCGTGTGGTCCTAATAAATAGCGGGAAAGACGAGGGCAAGCTTGCCGCTGTCGTCCAAATTATCGACCATAAACGAGTTAGTAGCCCTCGGAATCCAAAATCGAGCCAGATGCATCGTCATTTTTGAGGCCAACAACAGCGACAGAGAGATGGAATAAAGGCGCTTGGACGTGGGGACATATAGATTGACTGACTGGCGAATTCTTTCAAATCTACACAGGCTCTCATCGACTCCCCGCACATTGAACGACAGGAAATCTCCCTCTCCCACGTTTCACTCACTCCACAAGTCATCACCAAACTCCCACGAGCTGCACGGGGCGGTGCTGTTACCAAGTACTGGGCTGAAGCTGGCGTTGATGCCAAGGCTGCCAGTTCGACATCGGCTAAGAAGAGAGCAAACCGAGATAAGAAGAGACAGTTGACAGACTTTGAACGATTCAAGGTCATGGTTTTGAAGAAACAGGTGAGATCGGAAGCCCAAACAAAAATCTATCAGTTTTTCGTAATATTCAGATTTTGGTCATATGCAATGGCTCTGAATGTCCTCCTAGAAATTTATATTTGAGTGTATATGACGATTCTAATACAAGTTGAAACTTTTTAGAGAAGATTTGAGGTTAGAAAAGCGGTTGCAAAGGCCCGAAAGTCTTCGTAAAGACATCGATTTTGGTTATTTCGCCGCGCGTCATCTTCCTCCATCCAAATACCTCTCAGTCCACGATGCTTTTCATCGCCTCGTTTTTTATCCTAATTTCGGCCACGGTGTTGCTTCGATTTTCTTATACTTTTCCCTCAAATCCTGTGTTATAGGTACTTTATCATCTTCGTTTCCCTCCACTTCGTGTTTATATATAACCTTTTATTCCTTCCTCTCTCTTGGAGGATAATCGACACGTCTCTCATGACAAATACTTGCTGGATAAGAGAATGAATAAATGCCATCCTCTAGCTTTCCAACATCGCTGTTTACTCGAAATGGGTTGCGTAAGTGGTGGAGTAGACATCTCTATAACTCAAACATGCTGCTGCTATTCATGAAGGTGTCGCTCATCATGTTGAGAGGTATATTCGATAAATTTGTCCAACGACAATCGGCGAAACGGCCCATATTTGCTTGGCTTGATTAGAATTCATGTATTCTACATAGATCTGAGAGAGAGTTACCATCCTTGGAGTTGCTTGATGTATATAAATATATGGCTAAAATAATCGATGCATGTAGGCTTGAGTTCCAAGTCGAAGGGAAGTTTGCTACTTCTAGAGCTACTAGCTCCTTCGCGATACTATAAAATTCACGCTAAGTCCGTGTCTAGGATACATTGATGAGACTGGTGGCACCGAAAGCCAGAGCCTGTTCCCTAGAGCTCTCCCAAAGGAGGGATTGATGTCCGGAAATTTTATTCATAAACCCCTAGGCCTAGGCCAACTATACAAGTTTAATAATCCGTAAACGCCAAACCGGGAGGAAACCCGGAGGAAACCCGGAGGAAACCCAAAGCAAGAACCCACAGAACCAAGAGAGAGAGAGAGAGAGAGAGAGAGAGAGAGAGAGAGAGAGAGAGAGAGAGAGAAAACATATAAGAAAAGGTACCAAGTTAGCCGAGGAATTGACCTCGATAGGTTGTATTTCGGGAAGAATAACCTTCCCAAACTTAATTCGACCGAAACGCCGTGATGTATTATTTTAGAAGGGCGAGCGTAGGGGAGAAGCGAAGGGAAAAGGAAGGAATCACTATGGATTTAAAGGTACCATACTTTACTTCGCGCAATTCCAATTTAATAACACTCCTTTCTCAAAACCCGGAATGAGATAGGTGTAACTCAAGTCGAGGTGGAGGCGATCTTGGTCGTTGATCCGTATTTTCTTCTGTCTGCACAAATTGTATGCTCTGGGGTGGCGCAGAGAATATCCTCCGTTTGAAAAAAGGAAGGACGTTGAAACTTAGGCGCCTGGCTATCTTTGATGTGCCCATATTGTATTCAGGACCGGTCTTCTTTGTCGTCAATGGCGCTGCCTCAGGGAGGACGATAAAAGAGTTTTGTGGAACTCTGCCAAAGTCGAAAAGACTAAAGAGATTTCCCCGAGAACGACGTTTCTTCGGGTATTTAGGGACTTCTAAAATGGGTTTTTTCTTCCGTCCAAGCCTAACACTCAAAGTCGACCTGCTCTTGCGTTTGGGGACTTCAGGTTCGACCGCAGGTATATTAACGGAGGGAAGAATTCGGAAGGATGGAGTACCGTTATATGACGTCGCGTTAACGCGCCCGCTGCTGCGAGAAAGTTTGAACAAGTCTAGAACCGAGGACCTTGTTTTCCTAGGCCCGCTTTCTTGACCTGCCGCTACCTTATTCCCTCCTATTCTAAATGAGTCTAGGGCTGATCTGACTTTATGAATTGATCGCCTTTGCCAGCCCTCATTCCTGCTTGGAACTAGTATCTGCTTAGTTATATCTTCTGCCAGAACTTCAATGTTTGCTTCAGATCGAGCCAATCCTAATAGACTAGAAGCAGAGATATCACGGGTGTCCGTCAATGGAAGGGTTAGCGGTTCTTGTAGATCTTCTTCTGGTGCAATGTTCTCTTTGTTACTATCCGAGTCGACCATTTTTGTGACTCTAGAGGAACTAGGCTTCTTATTGATCAAATCGTTTAAAGCTGCAAGAGGAGGTACCTTATTGGCACTAGGTTTCGTTATTTCTCGGTATTCGCCACAAGATGGTGTAGGAAGCTTTAACTAGTTTAGAGATCAGATTAGTCCCGATATGGGAAACCCGCCTGAAAATCGTATACTTACATCCTGACAAGTATCACGAGATCGAATTTTGGATTCACTACAGCGTGTATCTTCAAGAATCAAGATATCCGGCGAGATAACCTTCAGGTCGGCCATATTGCCGATACGAGGAGGAGTGCTCGTTATAATCTGAGGATCCTACTATATCTCAGCCAGAGCATTACGAAGAATTCCTAGTGTTAAAGAACATACAGAAAAATCTGGCGTACTTAGAACAAGCTGTAAAATAATCCCTGGTTAGGCGTGATACAGAAGCTGAGAGGAAGACAACATACCTTAGCATTATAAATTCCTTGAAGCCTAGAGTTCGAAACACTAGCAATAACTTCCGAGTTATTAGATGTCGGGGAATTTAGTCTGAAACTCTGTTCGTGTGGAGCCGAATCCGATGGGACAGACATCTCGAGTGTCTCCGAGAAATTGCTGAAAGAATTAGAACGAACAACAGCTAAAATAGAATTGTTTTCGGTTTCTAAGGACCTTCTAGTATTGATTCTCCTATCTATTGGCAGTGCAAACTCCGTGTCATTGTGGTAGGGGTTAGACTGCGAGTCACAGAGAGCAGGATCATTTTCAAAATTCCTTTTCAGAGATCGCCCTCGGACGGGCTTGATAGCATTGAGTAATTGATAGGAGGGTGATGTTTGATATCTCTTTTCCACTTGAACAAGGCGTGGGGCTTCGAAGGAAGATATCCTTTGTTGAACTATCGAAGATGATGCCGATGATTGGCGAACCTTCACAATATTAAGAACTTCGCCAGCCATGACAGGCGCTCGGTCTGAATCAAGGCGGAAGGTTAATACCACTAAAGACCATTTCTTCGAAGCGGTGCATAGATACATTAACTTACTGTTCCTCACGATAGTTGTAGTGATAAAGGATGGAGTTCCCTGTTTGCATTCGGGAAGGAAAACTTGCGACGGAAGAGACTTTAAGCTCTTACGAGATTCGTTGGAACCCGCAACGGATTTCCAGCTACCTTGACTGTCATGACGCTTCCCAAAAAGCGAAGAGAGACGCCGAAGCGGATTGCGACTTCTGTCCTTTTCTTCTTTCTGAGATCCGTCGTTTGAGACTGATAGCCTACTTCCCTTGGATCTGAGTGGACGAGCTAGTGATTTATCTCCTACGGCGCGGTTGGGCACACTAGCATTGGAAGTGGCGGCGTCTCGCTCTTTCCACCAAGCCATGACGGCTTTTGGTCGCATGGTGCTGCTTTTCTTCCGAATGGCAGACAGGGAACTGCGTGGCGGGCTTACTCGAAATACTGGACGTTGGCGTCGCGGTGGAGTAATTGAATCTCTTATGGTTGCCATTGGATAGCGAGCAGATGGGATATAGGCAACACCAGATTCAGTAACCTGGATTGGATGTAAGTATCGAGTAGAGGTTGTAGATGCATGATATTTGCGGTGGGTTGAGCCCCCCCTCAGAGTATTGTCTGATTGCCCTTTGTTCACATCTTGAACTTGACATTTTGTCTCACTACATCTTGTGGGTTCTAGCGGTAGAGGTGTTTGTTGGGAAATTTTGGTGTTTGGTGTGTTTGGTGGAACAGATAATGGTTGTTCGGGCTCAATACCCGTTTCATCTATTGCTGGGGCTTGGACGTAGACGGCATAAATTGATTTTTCAGTGAATGTTTCGAAATCAACTTTTTGTTCTTTTGAATTGGTGTCGAGGATCGTTCCGGACGGTTTGTCGAAGAACCGTCGAGTATTATAGAAAACGTCAAAAGCAGCTATGTATCTCGCATCGAATGTATCTTCAATTAAATGTAGAAGGTCTAAGCTCGAAGCTGACTCTGACTGATGAGAATATGGAGATTGGAGGTTACGAGAACCCATGTCGTGTGGGATCATGTTTGTAAATCTAGATAAGGGGGTGTGTTTTGAATTATCCGACTCGTCGTAAGGTAAGTTGGGACAAAAGTATGTCGGAGAAAGTGGTTCGGTGGGCGTGGGAATTGCATCTGTTAAAATCTCGGACCTCCATTGCTTGATAGAACCTTTAGCGGCTGACGGGGCCGTGTAACTCGTGATGATGTCTGGACTTCCCTTTGCCATCGAGGGAACAACGCTTGAGTCAGATAGAACCTGCTGCTCTGTAGCAGGCGGCGCCACATTTTCCTTTCGTCTCTCAGGTGTAGCTTGCGTAGGGGTCTCAGACTGGGAATCTCCCAACTCTTCCAACTCAGTAGCGGCCGAAGCTCCTCTTGGTCGGTTAGACGCTTCCAGCATCCGAAAGGACGACAGTGCCGAAGGCCCAGCTTGCGATGCAGACCTGCGAGTGGAGTTCTGAAACTGGACAGCTTCTTTGGATGCACGTTCGCTCAACGGAAGCCTGTGCCTGTTCTGAGTATTTGAAGCCAGAGAAACGGCTCGGGTGGTAGGGCGGAGTGATTTTGGTCGAGTGTCTGAAAACATTTCCTTTTGCAATTGCAGGTCTGAGAGGGACCTCCTACCGCCCCGATCTATAAGGTTGATGTTGAAGGTAGACATGATAGAAAAACAAAGCAATATCCCCGCGAGAGCCGACTACAGCAATATAAATCTACTTGACGGGGTAAAGGTGGAGGAAAAGGAGGAAGACGGCGATGGCAATGGCGGTGGCAATGGGAGCACAGTGCCAAAGTAGGCTTTTGTATCCCCTTTGTGTGAGAGCATATTCTACCCGTTTCTCTAGCCTATATCCATTGTTATTATTGTTATTATTATTATTATTATTATTATTTCTACTGTTATTTCTATTATTGTTATTTCATTTTATTTCATGTTATTATTATCTTCTCGTTATTATCTTTTTATTACATTAAATGTGATCATTTGTGTTTTGGGTTTAAAGAGTTGTTTTTGTTGTCGTTCTCACCATGTGGAAGTAGCGCTGGCGCCACCATGGCAGCACTTTCGATTATAGGAAAATTCTGTTTTAATCAAGGTCTGTCGTCGGCTTCCGTAGTCACGGGCTTGTCGGGCTGTTCGCGGATACCAAAGCTCACCAAAAATCCAATCACGGCGACCCCGCCCAAAACCCCCCATGGGATCCATTCTCCGTGAGTATGTCTTGTCCCCAGTGTGAACAACCCGCCCGAGGCGAATGGACCGAAGGCTCGCCCTGCCGCCGACAGCGTTTGAGCCAACCCATTGATGGATCCCAGACTAGACGTATTTGGCGCACAGTTTGTAATCTACAGAATATGCATCAGTGTTGATCTTTGCGAATTCCGAAAATCAGAGGAAACGTTTCAAGACGTACCAAAATCATTGCGCATGTTAAAGCGGTTATGGAGGAAACCACCTTGAGCGCTAAAACAAGCGCCAGCTCGATCCACAGCCAAGATTTCCCGATCTTATCCTCATAGCCAATAAAAGGCATAGCGAAGAATGTTAGGGCGAACAAACCCAAGGCTGCCCTGAAACTGAGTTCGTTCCCTGCCTTCTGCTGCAAGTTTGCAAAGAATAAAACTTGGAAGACGATTGTGATAACACCAGCAAATGCGAGCGAAAGTCCTATTTCCTGGACCGGGTTCGCCCGTCCCATCGGTGGAGGCGACGATACGAAAGTGGGATATAGCGAGTTGTACCCAACCGTCGCAAGGTTGAATATGAAATATGTAGCTAGCAAGACGATTGTTGAAGGTGTGAGGATCTTTTTCCAAGGGACGGGTTTCGGAAATTTGAAAATGCCGGGGAGCTCGTTATCGTCAGAATATCCACCGTCATCAATTTCATCCTCGCTCTCATGATTAACTCCTAGCAATGGCTGGGTAGGTGAATTCGAGGAGGAGGGGGGGGATCCACCGCCACGGTGCATTTTGCCATCCTTTTTACCTCTTAGGTACGTAGGCTTGACAGCACTAGTGAATTGCCGCAGCCACGAAAAGAGGTTCCGAATCCTTTTAGTGAATGGTGGTAGCTCTCTTGCTTCGGCAAGACTTTCGTCGAGAAAGAAAATACAGAGCGTGAAATCTGTGATTAAAAGTATCGCGGAGACGATATTCGGCAGACAGTATGGGAACTTTCGGACGAGATCAAATCTGGAGTCCCGTGATGATGAGAGAAGGCCACCAACAATAGGCCCCAATATGGCACCGAGGCCGTATACCACAGGCAGATATGCAAATGCGGCCGACTGATTTGATCTATCTGTGATTTCTCCGAGCACCGTAGAGACAACTCCTTGGTTTCCGTTTACCACGCCCATCAAAGAGTGCACAAGAATGGCTTCCCATAGAGTCGTGGTGAAGGCCCAGAGGACAAATGCTCCGGCGGTGAGGATTGTACCACACAGAATTACTGGCTTTCTGCCTATTCTATCACTCAGATGGCCCCAAAAGAAGTTTGCTAATCCAATCCAAAGGAAATGAAAAGAATGATTAGTAAATCTATTGCGATTTGCCCCAACGAACACAGGCAGTCGTGATTGAATATTAGATTGCTAGAAAAACTTACTTACAAATTGTGCCAGAGCGAAAGCACTTGCGATAATCCCTACGCTCACCCCGACGTCGTCTGGCTCGACCCCGGGGAACTGAGCCACCATTTCGGGAAGGTAAGGACTGATACTGTTGAATGCAGTCTGTTCAGCGAGTGCTATCAAGGCCAGCACCAAGAGCTTCTTTGTGGGAACAGGGGTCGGGGAAGCCATTCTTTGTCGCTTGGATCTTGAAAATCTTCGGTGTGGGCTATTAGGAACGTTTGAGGCCGTCGCAGCATTTGAGGCTCTAGAACTGGTTGATTCAGCAAGCGCTCGAGAAGAAGGCCTGGAATTGTTCAAATCTTGTTTCAATGGTTTCCCAGATGTTGTCGGTGGACGGAGATGCGATGGAAAACTCTGATAGCAATGGAGAGAATGGCGTCTATAAGCGTCGAGAGCGAGGAAGCTGGGTCGGCGGGGAGCATTATAATTGCTGGTTTCGGTAGCACGACCGGCATCCAATCGATCAGAGTCACTATCATAATAATTTTGTCGGCTGCGGCTGCGATTGCCATTCTTGCGCTTACGATTGGGGGCCCTGGAGTCTGGATCTTGCTGGTTTGACATTCCTGGCGAGATCTGTGCCATGGATGGCTTGTCTAGGCAGGTCTGTCTGATCAGGCCACAGCTGCACAAAAAGAAAGGGAAATCGAAAGAAGAAAAGGAATTTTAAAAGAGTTCAACTAGTAAACAATTTACATGGATTCCAACATTGAATCTGACAGAATCCTGGTGAGGGTCTGTCTGGCTAGAGAGAACAACGTTGAACCTCACTGCCGATGCAGTGATGGCGGTGGTGCTCGGAAATTATCAAGATCGATCCGATCGTGTTAATGACGCCAGGGTGTTGGGCCCATAAATTATGGACATGAACGAAAAGAAGGGTTCCTTGAATTGATGCAATATAATAATGATATAATATGCAATAGAGAACAGAGGATGCATTAATGATGATGATGATGATGATGATGATGATGATGCATGATGCATGATGCATGCGCGAGAACAGGGAAGGCGGGGGTTTCTTTCATCATATACCCGAAGGTACATGCAATTTACAAACCACACATATGCATTTCAACATGGCGCTAAAAATCGCGTTTCTCTCAGCGGCTACGGTCTTGAAAACTCCATCTAGGCCCCGGTTTAAATTTTACTTTATCAGAGCCATTTAAACTTGGACCGACCCTAATAATACAAATATAACTCGGAAATACCTCCCTTCCAAATCAGTCCAGAAGCTAGGTCGACGGACTGCAGATCTAGAACCCATGCATACTTTTTTTTATGGAGGACAGAAATAACTTTTAAAGATAGAGCACAAAAAGAGAACGAATAATATATATTTCGATGAAATGAATCAATGAGATCAACTTTTGGTAGTGGTTTGGATCAAATAACACGCCTAGATTAGTCCAATGGGATGCCTTCAAATTCGTTATATCCAAGTGCCAGATTCATGTTTTCTGTTATCAACTGTTAGTCAAGCTGATTCCACGAGGAAAGCAAAAGAGAACTTTAACAATAACTTACGCAAGCACTGGGTCGCAGCTCCTTTCAACAAATTATCAATCGTCGCGCAAATCACAACTCTCTTGCCGGAACTGTGCACGGCGAAAGCTCCGATCTCTACCCCATGTTTCCCCGATATATTTTTCACGCTCGGGGCTTCTCCAACAACTTTCACCAACTTCTCTCCAGCGTATCGATCCTGGAAGAGGTTCCGAATCTCGCGGGAGGTCATCTGCTTCTTGAGTGGAATATTGACAGTATGATGAATGCCTTGAAACCACACTGCGACATGTGGCATGAAACCAACCTCGACTCCGAGCTGCCGGCTTATCTCTCGCTCGTGGATATGGTCAGTCAAGCTGTATGCTACCAAGTTGTCCGTCAAGTTGTCAACACTATTCTTAGGACTGGGTTTGGTGCCTGCCCCGGAATATCCGGAAACCCCAAAGACTGTTGGAGATCCGTTGATGTTGTCGATCAAGGGCGCAATGGCCAGTTGGGCGGCTGTTGCGTAGCAACCAGGGTTCGATATCCTGGCCGACTGCGCAATCGTTTCCCTCTTGATCAATTCAGGTAGCCCGTAGGTCCAAGAATCGTCGAATCGGTAATCAGCTGAGAGATCCACGATTATGCTAGAACCGGGCTCCTTTGCCCCACCTCCGGCGACTATCGCATCGACAAAAGGTCTGCATACACCATTCGGGAGAGCCATAATCCAAGCATCAACCTCCTTATTCTCCTGCATCTTCTTGATATCCTCAACGTTCAAGTTCGAGTAATTGATATCGGCCTTATCATAGCCCTGTAAACGTTGTCCTTCAAGCTCCCGCGAAGAAACATGGCTGAGGGAAAGATAAGGATGATTGTTGATTAGAGAAATAAGGGCCTGTCCGGTGTATCCACGGGCGCCAACCAAGGCTACCTTTTTCGGATGAAAGGTAGCATCTTTATCCCGTCTCAATGGAGGGTTCGGGTTGGTATCCCCGGGCAGTGCACCTTCGGATTCGGTAGCATATGTTCTAATCTGCTGTCTGGTGGTATATCCACGACCGAGAGGGCGAGGTCTGGAAAGCGTGGAAAATGCTCGAACTTGCTGTTTCACGCCAGTCACATGGCTTGTAGTTCCCGACTCTTTCCCCGTGTTTAGACCTTGGCTCTTAAGCCAAGCTGCAGCTTCTTCCAAGCCGCCCTCAAAGCCGTACCAGAAGATTACGTTTTGACCCCGAGTAACACTGCCATCGGCTTTATCGAAAAACCAGGTTAGGTACTCGTCGGAGGTATTGGCAACCCATGCGAGTTTAGGGAACTCCCTCTTGATATTGCTGAATACGTTGTCAGCAACATTGGAAAGCCAGCCGTGCTTGGTGACTACGAATTTAGAAAGGATTGCAGGTTCCCCATGTTTAGAAGGGGGGTGGACGATAGCCAAGGCATCCAGTGGCTCATCCGCATATGCCTTGAACGGAGAGGTTTCCAACTTTTGTAAAAATTGCTCGACAGCAACCTTGGGTGACTCCAAGGAGGCAAAAGTGGGGTCTCTTTGGAGAGCTGCTGTTAACTTTGCAATATCATCGAACTCTGAGACACTCGTTATGGCTGTGAGTTTATTCCCGCGTCTAATCAAGGTACCGGCGCCGGTATCCGTGAACAATTCACGCTGGAGATCTTCAGTAGCGATGATGGCGACAGAAGAGGTCCTCGGCAGGTCCTCGAGCAAGTCCTTTATTTCGTTGACCTTTAAGCGTGTGCCGTATCTGAACCACCACTGTTTCGAGAGCTCCTCGTATTCCTCGTCCAAATTGATGCTTGAGATCTTTTCGTTGGTCTCGCCGTTGAACAGCCCGCCCTTCTCGCTCAGGTACACGATCTTGAGCGGCTGTAGAGATCTGGCGAGCTCGCCAGCAGCGATGTCCGCGTTTACGTTCAAGGTTTGACCGGAGGCAGTTTCTGAGAGGCTGGTCAGGATGGGTAGACAGCCGGCAGCAATTGCTGCTTCGATTGGCCGTTTGTCTACGCTTGCGATCTTGCCCACGAATTTGAATTTATCCTTGTCCAAGTAGTCGGCAGTGAACACACCAGAGTGTATAGGTCGGGCACGGACACCAAGCCGTTCCAAAGCTTCCACCAGCTTCAAATTCTCATCCAAGAAACATTGCCTGGCTACCGCAAGGGTTTTGGCATCCGTGATTCTAATCCCGCCTTCGTACTCTGGCTCAACACCTGCCGCTTCTAGCATCTTGTTGAGCTGGGGCCCTGCTCCGTGGACAACAACGGGATAGAGACCAACATGGTTAAGGAATGCCAATGCTGATGCCAAAGCCTCGAGCTTTTCTGTGATGATTGCTCCCCCAACCTTGATGACCGCGAACTGCTGGGACTGGACTGACGTGAAATGGGAAAGGTATTGCTCGACTTCGCGCTTAGAGCCAATGTTAGACAGGAGCTGGACAACCGTGTTTCGAGTTTCAAGGGTGTTATTCTTCAGGGTCGTTGGTGATGTGTAGTTGCGTCGTTGGAGGGAAATCTGAGAGGAAATGGCAACAGAGCGAGCGAGATTGCGAGCGTTGCCGCGGTTGAGATGCAGTGACCGCCTGGCCAGGCAGGTCGCAGTGCGCACAGCCTTGAGCGAGAGCGCCATTTGGAAGGCGGGGGTGCTAGGTTATTGTACTATTAGATGAGTTCTCTACACCGTTGCTCTATCAAATACCATTGATTGCGTACTCTTTATAAGTTTATGATGTTAAAATGTTTGTCGAAGTTAGCTGCTGCTTTGGTTGGTGAAAATCAACCGCCTGTTTGGAAGCGATATCGGAAGCAAAAGCTCGCGCACGCTGGCCACGGAGCGATAATCAGCAATCGAGTCAGATCTGGCAGTATCGTTTGAACGACTCTTTTCGTACGCAGCAATGTCGTCGTTGTGATGGACTCAGAACCGGAGACATAAGAATCGAAATGTGACCAGAGGAAACGAGCACACGAGGAGGTTGCTTTTAAGCAGCGGGCGAGTGGTTGGTATGGCGGAAACGAATGAGAGTTGGTGGTGAGCTTCAACGCTTGTTGAATTTTCTGACTAGTCAAAACCCAACTCCACCGCGTCGTTTCGACATGGTCGATAGCTCATATCAATTATGGAAGACTGGATTATGTATTAACCCGGGCTGCCGTCCACCGTAGCGCGACGGAACTCGTCTAGAAAAAAATTTTCTGGCAAAGCCTGTTCGCCTCCTTCTCCGCAGAAATTTATATCGCTCAATAGAAAAACGGTTGTCGCAGAGTCCCCGGGCATGAATTATAGTTATGTCACATCCCATGTACCATTTGCTCCGGGGACCAACAAATGTATACTAATGTTTGTCTACGCTTAGTCCGAGCCATTTACCCAGACAAAAGCCTTGATCTTGATGTTGCCTGACCCTGCTTGTCTGGCACCACCACCACCTTTCCTGCTCGTGACCATCTTCGGCGACCAGGCTTGAGGGAAAAAGAAATATAGATAAAAGTAGTCGTAGCTACTTCGTTGTATACTAGAAATTGGGACCAACAATGATTTTATATTAGAACTGGAACCTGTGTATGCTAGCTATCGCATACGGGCTTTCAAGCCGTTCCAGCTTCGACGATATACAAGATGCAAGAAAAGACAACCGAGACCCCAAAAGAAAAAAGAAGAGGAAAAAAGAGGAAGGGAAGATTTTTGGAAGAGGGACTGGGGAAATTCTTCTTCACAGATGGACATGCGGGAGGGGAATATTTTGAACTTGGTAGAGTACAGTTATAGAATAACACAAGAAACAAAACGAAGAACACCCTTGCACAGAAAATAAAAAGGAATCTCCCAGAGCCTAAGCACAAAAACGCAGAAGGAAACAAGCGGGATGGGCCATCGAGGAGGGCTTTCAATTAGCTCCCGTGGACGGCTCGTGATGATTCGCGGCGGTATAAATCATTCAACATGGCAAAATTGTCATTCCGATCATTCGAATCGTGCTATTCGGAGTTAAGGGCGTATCAAGTTCTTCACTGCATTTCAAAAACCCACGAGGATGCTTCAAGCTATCCTTTTATTTCTTCGTGACGACTAGAGGTGGTAAAATAGTGTTAGCATCAACTCGATAAGAGATTTCGAGAGGGGAAATAGACGGAAGGTGATCTGAAGGGTGTCTGTTACCTATTGGGACGACAATGACGGCGATGAGGATGATGATGCCGACAACCAAGCATATTCTCATCTTCATATCCTTCCACCACATCTGCTTTCGTACTCTGTTGGCACCACGCCTGAAGCCTTGCGCGGAGTCCGCCAAGTCATCTGGGATACTAGGTTAGTTTCTAACGGTAACCTGGTACAGAAACGGAGGGGTTGTTTAACTTGCGACGTACTTGTTTTATTTTGGAGCTGATTCAAGTTCTGGCCTCTTTCTGTGGTCTTGTTGATGTTGTCTCTCATAATACCAATGGTGTCGTCGATTTGCTAGAACGCATGGTGGCGGTGATGTCAGCCCTAGCTCAGCTACAAACTGCCAGCCCGAAAGCAACAACACCAAGGTGAAAAAAAAAAAAATTGAAAAATGAAAAATGAAAAGAAAAAGCGACATATGGCACGATGGGTAAATCAAATAGTTTAAAGTCAGAGCAAAAGAATAAAAGAATGAAGGTGCGCATATGTAATCAGTTAGCACGATTGCGATGGCTTTTTACTGGTTCGTCGAAGCCGAAAGGACCGAATCTCCGATCAACCCGAAGGAGACGCAATTTTACGATCGCATGAAGTTCGCGGGCAAAGCCGGAGATGGCGAAATGGTGTAAGAGTAGGGAGAGAGGGAGAGAAAGGTGCAGGAAGAACGTTGCGGGGGGGGTGGTCCGTGATGGTCCGGAATCAGGGGAAGAGCGGTGAGGTCGAGAGTTGATGGGACGAAGGAAAAAAACATATACAGCGAGGAAGGGGAGCAGTTGACAAACTTACAGCTTGAATCTGAGCTGTTCTGCTAGGGCCGTTGCCGCCCTGTTGCTGAGCACCATTGCTCGGGATATATGGATCGTACTGTTCCGACATTTTTGGGGATGTTGTGTGGAGAGAGGGACGGTCGCGGTGTAGTTGTAGCGAAGGTAGCTAGGAGGAGGAGGAGAAGTGTTTCGGATAGGATGGAGTCGGTCGAAGGAGGAGGAAGAAGAGGCGACGGTGAAGTTTACGCTTTTGGAGCTGCTTGTGTTATTGTTGCGATGATAGTAGCTTGGGGGGGGGTTTTTTCTTTCTCTCTTTCTTAGCTCTGTTGAGTGTGAGGTTGTCGCAGAGATGAGATGAGGGAGGGAAAAGAAGGAAGGGAAGGGAAAAGAAGAAGAAGAAGAAAGAAGAGGAAGAGGAGGAAGAGGGAAGCAGCAGCAGCAGCAGCAGCAGCAGGAGGTAATAATATTTGCTAGGCAGTCAGGCAACACAAGCGCCGCTACAGGTGTATGAAAGGTAAGGTATGGGTGGCATGCACAGCAACAACAAGAACAAGAACAAGAATAAGAACAGGAACAGGAACAAGAAGAACAAGAACGAGAGCAAGAGCAAGAACAGGGAAAGGGAACACAGCCCGGCCAGTCAGCCAGAGTCAGCCAGAGCCAGCCAGCTAGAAGAGAGAGGACCGGAAGAGGGCCCAGAAGAGGGCCAGCCGACGGTCCGTTTGTTCAAGCAGCGACGACGTCAAACAGGCAAAACGACCCTCCTCTCCACTATTTTCGCACACTCTACGAAATATTAAAATACGTTGTTAAGATTAATCGACTGATTGAGGAGGATATGCTCGAGTAGGCAATGTGTACACGGATGCGATACGGTCCACACGATAGCCCTGATCGCGTCGGCCAGCTGGGGCAAGTGGAGTCTGCCGGTGGTTCTGCTTCTAAGCCGGAAGGGTCCAACATAGTCGACTGCGTAAGCTCTTGCCTGAGCATGCTATTTTAAGAGTTCCAACATACAACTACACGTACTTCGTAATAAATCCAAACATCTCCAATTCGTAATTCAATAATATCAACCGGTCCTCCAGGTTCATACGTCCAAGCCGGTTGCCCATCTTTGTGCATACATAGTATTTATGTAAATCCCCGTAAACATCTGTAACATTTAATACCATCTGTAACATTGATAACATCTGTAACATCTCGAGTAATAGGTGACAAGTTGAGTCCCACACCCGGAATCATTGGCATCATAGCATCATCACCACCATCAAAATCATCATCATCATCCTTCTCCTTATCATGTGGATGCGTATTAACGGAGCCGGGCGGTTGTTGGTTCCTGGGGCCGCACCGCACCTAACCAACCAAGTAAGCAAGGAAGGCAAGAAGTTACATCAACTGCTGCGCCCGAGATGCTTTCATTGGTTGGCCCCTGTCTCACGAAAGGGGAAAACACCACCACACACACACAGTTAATTAATTACTGCTACCCTCTTCTCCAGCTTCATGAATTTCAACATCATCAACACCATCATCGCCATCACCATCCTCATCTTCATCAACCTCTCCCATTTCCGCTGCAATCCGTCGACGGACTCGTTCTTCGTCTTTCTTTCCTGCAGTGCTGCTGCCACTGCCGCTGCTGCTTCCGATCTCTTTTCAACCCTCCTCCCCCTTTGCGCCAATCCTACTCTCGTTAAACTTACCCGCCAGCCACGAAAAGAAACACAACCCGTATTATAATCGCCTTCTACTAGCCGTTTCGCATTCAATGTATGTGTTCCAAGGTCCTCCGTGCGCAAGGAAAGAAGAAGAATGTTGGTTTTGTCCTTACCAACTATCTTCACCATCCGTCTGGAATATATACATATCAACATTACGCTAACACATCGTTTATCCGTCCCTGTTTCTAGGAACTGAAAAGGTCCAAAAAAAAAAGAAAGGGCCCAGTCAAAACGCAACACAGACACACGCAAACACACATTCTTTCTTTCTAGGTTTCAGGCGTGCGACGTAATTGCAGCCAGCCATGAGATTGTTGCTCGGCCCGAAGAAACGAGCAGGATGGGCAGCGATCTCTCTGATTCTGTCCAGTGTTGTCGGGATCTGCTCTGCCATAGAACTTGACGTCAACGACAATGGTAAAACTCGCCTTCTAAACCTATCATATTATAATATTCACGCATACTGATTCGCATTTGAAGATTCCATCAAGGCCGCTGCGAAGATCGCCGCTGAAGGCCTCGTAGAGTACTATCATGGAAATGAGCCCGGTCAGATCCAGGGCAATCTGCCCCAACCTTACTACTGGTGGGAGTGCGGCGCCATGTTTGGCGCCCTTATCGACTATTGGTATTATACCGGCGACGACCAGTTCAATCAGATAGTTATAGATGGCATGTTGCATCAAGTCGGAACCGACAATGCCTTCATGCCTCCCAATCAAACTCAGTCCCTGGTATGAAACCCCTTAGGTTCCTATATAGGGCATTCACGCCTCCTGCCGAGACTCTTAGTTGACACCTGTCGCGATTTGTTTAGGGTAACGACGATCAAGCTTTCTGGGGAATTGCTGCTATGATGGCAGCCGAGAGAGGCTTCCCGAACCCTCCAGGCTCGGCTCCTCAATGGTTAGCTCTTGCACAGGCCGTGTTTAACTCTCAGGCCGTTAGATGGGACACCCAAACCTGTAACGGTGGTCTGAGATGGCAGATCTTCTCTTTCAACAATGGCTACGACTATAAGAATACTATCTCGAACGGGTGCTTTTTCCATTTGGCCGCACGTCTTGCAAGATACACTGGGAATCAAACATATTTCGAATGGGCGGAGAAATCCTACAAATGGACCCACGGCGTCGGCCTCATATCGTCCGACTACAAGTTCTATGACGGCGCCACCGTCAACACAAACTGCACAACCATGGACCGCATCCAGTGGACGTATAACGGAGGCATCTATCTTGCTGGCGCCGCTTTTATGTATAATATGGTAAAGAGATATCCCTCCCTTCTTTCTACATGGCATTCAACTTACTTATTGATAGACGAACGGTACTGGATACTGGGCCGATGAGCTTGGCGCTATTCTTGAATCTCAAAAGATTTATTTTAAAGACGAAAAAATCATGTACGAGGTCGCCTGCGAACCTTACGGCAAATGCAACGTCGACCAACGTTCTTTTAAGGCATATCTAGCTCGATGGATGGGTGTTACCATGCAAGTCGCCGCATTCACGCGACAACAAATCATGAGCTGGCTCTCGCAGTCCGCTCAGGGTGCCGCGGCTAGTTGTATTGGCGGAACGGACAAGCAAACCTGTGGTGGTAGATGGACCCCCGATGTTGTCGCTAAATGGGACGGAAATTTCGGAGTGGGCGAGCAAATGTCCGCTCTTGAGGTCTTCCAAAATCTGTTGGCACCTAATTACCGCCCACCATGTACCGCTGGCGACTGCGGTAATAGCACAGGCGACCCTAATGCCGGTACTGGTAACTCTATTCAAAGTGGTAAAACCAACAGGCCCGCTACCACTGGTGATAAAGTTGGAGCTGGTTTCCTAACATCACTCTGCTTGGGTTTACTGCTGGGCGGTACCTACTGGCTTGTTGTCTGATTGTGTGATATGGCATTATGAAGTTATTATTTCATAGCATATAGCTTAATCGTAAATATCAGCGAAAATCGAGTACCCTGGGCGATTTGTTATATAAGTACTTATATCTTATATATATATATATCTCGTATTATTGTTTTCCCTCGTTATGGGGAGGGGGGGGGGGGTTTTTTCTTTTTTTTTCCTTGTTGGGACCAATCGATGGCATTTTGGAGTGGAAAAGGAACATGTAATTTTATAGTGACGCTATTGAGGTCAAATATAATAGCCGGTAATCCATCTATTATCTCTAAAACGTTAGAATGCCATTCGGAAACATGGCACATGAATGGATTCGGGACCTGTGTTGGTCGGTTGCAGCCGGCGTTCCCCCACAAAATTTTGGTGAATGGAGAACGAACCGAGGGTTCGCGTCGACCGGCCGAGATTATCAAGCTAAATCTTTCGACTGAGTCAAGCAATGGCCGACTTGTAAAAAGTAACCTGCGCCCTCGCACTATTTAAAAGCTTAATCGCGCATACTTGAGAGTAAGTGCTTTAAAGTAATTCTTGGTAAACTGGCATTCATATCTAACATTTAGCGCACGAATAGAAATAAAACAGAATCGTCCCACGATGTTACTCCGTGGGTCTATTTTCAGCGCTGCCTCGCCTTTGAAGGCTGCTCGATCGCGGCACGTGCTCGTCGGCGCCATTTCTTCTCTGCGGATGTCCTCTTCCCTGCATCATACGCCGACGGTGGTCGAAGAGGATGCTCGTTTCCAGACAAATGTCAAAGATGTTGAAGAGTGGTGGGCGTCACCAAGGTTTAAGGGCATAAAACGAACCTATACAGCTGCGGATGTCGTTAGCAAGCGCGGGACGCTTCTACAAACATATCCGAGTTCTCACCAAGCTAAAAAGCTTTTTAGCTTACTTAGCGAAAGAGCAAAAGAAGGGAGACCCGCTCATACCAGTAAGAACCAACCACCGTTATATAATGCGTACCATACATAAATGCTTATTGACATGGAGAATGCAGTGGGCGCGATTGACCCAGTACAGATGACGCAGATGGCCGAGAACCAGGAGCTCCTCTACGTATCCGGCTGGGCATGCTCGTCCGTTTTAACGACAACGAACGAAGTATCCCCGGATTTCGGTGACTATCCTTATAATACCGTCCCGAACCAAGTCCAGAGGCTCTTCAAAGCCCAGCAGCTGCACGACCGGAGACATTGGGACGCAAGGAGAAGCATGACACCCGAACAGAGGGCGAACACCCCGTACATCGACTACATGAGACCCATAATAGCAGATGCCGATACCGGCCACGGTGGACTCAGCGCGGTCATGAAACTAGCCAAACTGTTTGCTGAAAATGGAGCTGCGGCGATTCACTTGGAGGATCAGATGCATGGTGGAAAAAAGGTACTAATTCCAAATTATCTAACGAATAAGGCGGCGAGGACGACGACTAAATCTTGCTGTTTTGTAACAACAGTGCGGCCATTTGTCAGGCAAAGTTTTAGTTCCAACCGGAGAGCACATTAATCGCCTACTTGCTACTCGCTTCCAGTGGGATCTAATGGGGACGGAAAATCTGGTAATTGCGAGAACCGACTCGGAGTCCGGGAAGTTACTTTCAAACACAGTGGATTACCGCGATCATGAGTTCATCCTCGGTGTAACGAAAGATACCAAGCCGCTGGCAGAGGTTTTAGCTGAGATGGAAGCCAACGGCAGAAGCGCCGAAGATATTAATAAAGCTGAGCTCGAATGGGTGCAAGAGCACAAGCTGGTAACATATACCGAAGGTATGATTTCTCCATAAGACTTCTCTCTTTTTTTTCTTTCTTTTTTTTTAAGTCTAAATGCTGATACTGAGCCCGCTTGCAGCCGTGAGTGAGGAGATGAAGAAATCCGGAATGCTTGATAATGAAATCGATGATTTTGTGAAAAAGGCCGCCAATATGTCTAACTATGATGCAAGGAAGCTCACCAAGTCAATTTTGGGACACGATATCTTCTATTCCTGGGAGATTCCAAGGACCAGGGAAGGGTTCTATCATTTCAAAGCGGGCGTTCCAGCAGCAGTCAAGCGATCCCTAGCTTTCGCTCCGTATGCTGACCTCTTGTGGCTTGAAACCAAGAAACCGGATGTTAAACAGGCGACTGGGTTTGCGAAGCAGATACGGGAAGCATACAAGGATAAGTGGATGGTCTACAACTTGAGTCCAAGTTTCAACTGGCTGGGAGAAGGCTTTACGGAACAGAACCTCAGGAGCTTCATCTGGGACCTTGCGAAGGGTGGGTTTGTATTGCAACTGATATCACTGGCCGGTCTTCACTCCGGAGCTGCTATCACCTGTAAGCTCCCTATACTAAAAAGAATTAGCTAGGGTACCAAATACTGACTGAATGGGACTTTAGGCGAACTATCGAGAAGATTCAAAACAGAAGGCATGTTGGCTTATGTAGACTTGGTTCAAAGGAGGGAGAAGGAACTGAAATGTGATGTTCTCACACATCAGAAATGGTGAGTAGTTGATATTACTTTATTGGAACCAGCGTTTGGATAGTCATTAAAGAAAAAACTTTAGGAGCGGAGCAAACTACCTGGATGGTATATTATCTTCAATAGCCAGTGGAAGCTCGAATACAAGCTCTACTGGAAAAGATAGCACAGAGCATGGTACGTAACAAAAGCTTTCTACCATGTATGGACTATACGTTTGGATTCTAACATTATCAACTGAAAACAGGCTTTTAAAATTCACAAGCAATAGGCATTCATGGTACTACTACTACTACTGTATAGATTAAAAAATATGTATAATGGAAAGAAACAATCAGATCATCAAAAGCAAATATCACTCGGCTATGGAATATCATCGCAGTCGTAAAAGGAATTAGTATGTCAAGGCTCGAACCACTGGACAGGGCGAGCAATCTAAAACTCATGAGTATCCATCCAACCCCGGAAGTTCGTCATCTTGATACCCTTTTCTTCATTATAAGTCTTTGCAAAGTCCCAGGAACAGCCGGCACCTTCTCCAAAAACAAGCTGGTATTTCGCGAGCTTGTCTTCTGGATCCTGTTCTAAGATTTCTCTCATGGTTTTGGTATCGAGCACCTTTCTCTGCATCACGCTTCCCACTTTCTCTTCGATGGCGTCCGCGATCTGCTCATAGGTTACGGTGTCCCCGGCGATGTACTGGATACTATCTTTTCCTTTTCCGCCTAGACGCTCGTACACGATCTCAGCTGTTACCTTACCGATGTCCTCAGCTGCTGTCAAAGTCACTTTATTATCCCAACCACCCAGTGCTGTCACACAGTTTTCCTTCTTATTAACAATGCCAAAGGGTTCGTAGAAAACAAAACTAGCAAACAGTCCGTTGCTGATGATATTCCATTTCATCCCAAGACTCTGTTCGCGAAGTAGTTTTCGGAGCCAATACTGCTCGGCGAAAAGGCCGTTACCGGCAGAAGGCCCGACGACATCGTAGTCAATGCCGAATTGCCAGGGGATGTAGTACTTTACCCCAGCGTCTCGGACAGCAATAGTGACCTTGGTGGACGTCCCCTCCGACGCAAACATCCCGGATGCGTAGACGACTGCGGTGAAGGGCTTGAAGGCTGTCTTGAGTTCTGCTGGTGAGGCGGCCTCGATATCAAGCGGCAGCCAATGGACGTTCCATTTGTCGAGCATTGAATATTTGGCTGGGTCTGTTTTGGGAAGGGAAGAAACGGTTTGCGGTCTCGCGAGGACCGTGAGAGATGTCAAAGGCTTTTTAGATGGGTGTTTGTAAAGAGACTCGACAACAGCGAGACCTAGCTCTCCGTGGCCGATTATTAGGATTGATGGGCAAGGGTAAAAAGTCATTTCGGTGGGTTTTTGTTCCGCCAAAATTATTGCGTATAGATAAGTATTCCAAGTGTAGACGGTGGAACCTATCCGAATTCGGTAAAAACAAGCTTCAAGATATTATATTATTTTAGTCGTCGACTCTTTTGTATCCAAGCGGTAATTGATTGATTTGATATTGATTGATTGATTGATTTGATGTGTGCGTGTGTGGGAAAGCAGAAGTGCTGTCTACTGTGCTGAGTAGCGATATCGTAGAAAGATGCTGGTTTTTGAAGGGGTAATATAATATATGGGGCAGAGGTTGCCTGTTTTATAGGCAGAAGCGGTGTTTTCTAGATTTAAAATCGGTGTAACTTTGAAAGCGTAGGCGATTTGATGAAGTTGAATGGATGAATGGACAGAACGGGAATGCCGACCGTTTGGGATGTTGAGGAGGTTAGCCATTATTTCTAAGCACTTCTTATTAGGTAAGTATATACAATCAATTGAAAAACAGCATTGGGCAACTGGCAATGGGCATTCAGGCGCCCTCTCTCGAATGGCAGGGTGCCAGTGTAGCACTGCTAGGTATGTATTTTGCTAACTTCGTACTGTTTGTTGAACCTTACGTTAGAAAATGGCAGTAACAAAGGTAAGTCCGGAACTTAACCGGGCTCTCGGATTTCGGATATTCATAACCATACCGCTAATTCCGTCAATCTCCGTTCCGCCCATTTCCCATTTCAAAATGCAACTTTGCCGACAGAGATGTTGCGTTGTACATGTACATGTACATAATTAGTTATGCGAAGTAGCATCTAGCTGAGATGGTAAATCTCAGTCTATCGTGTGCATTCATATTATCACTCATAAATACAATGCGAATTCTTGTAGCAGCTTCAAATCACGTCTCATTGGAAAGGAGTTTATAATAAAAAATCTTTTTAAAAAAAATTACGCAACTGGAGAAAAGCGGCTGGTTGGGTATAACATGTTCAATGACGAGGACAAGAAAAAGAAGAGTAAGAAAAACCAGATCAGCACCACACAGAATAGAAAATTGAAAAGTATTAGAACCCATAGCTATTATGTTATCTATCCGGAGACAATCACAGCTCCCCTGTGGGAAGCTAAAGAAAAAGAGGACGTAAAGAGACTCCACTTTGAGAGCAAGTATCCCAAATCAAAAAAAGTGATAAAAAAAAAAAAAAACATGTCCGACAAACGCGAAATTGAGAAATCTTAACGGTGAAAATGAAAGAGGTGCATAGGAAGAAGATGTCCAGGCTACCGCCCGCTTGAATGGGAGCAAGAGAACCGAAAGCGAACACCACTTGACTGTCTAGTCAAACAAGTGGGGTGTTTAAGAAGTGGCTCAAAACAAAGAGATTTGGATCAAGAGGGGGGGTTTTCAACCAGTAGTTTCGGTTTCGGTAATGTAGCTCCCGCGGGCGTGACTAGACAGTTGATGTTGATATTCCACGACGGCGCCGTCCAACTCGGTTGCAAGTGAGGCAGCTGACAATGATCATGAGGAAGTCGACGATTCCTATTTTAATAATCCGCCACGTTAGTTATTGCTCTCTTTCTCTCTCTCTCTCCGAATTATGACAAGATAGACGAGACGGGAGCTGCTTACCATTAACGATTGCGGTTATAGCACGCCCGATAGCGGATATAACGGTCATAATGGCTCGGCCAATGGCGCGAAGTGCATCGGCGATCTAGGATAGGGGTTTGTTAGCAAGCTCGCTTGGGCCAGGCATGGATGAATTTAAGGTATGTAGGGAAGAGGTTGACTAACACAACTAACAACGGCACCCATTTTGAGAATATGTGAAGTTTAGGAAGGTCTTTTTCGTTGGTAGATTTGTTTAGAGAGGATTGGTTTGTGGATTGATATTGATATGTTTTGCAGGTTGGTGATGGAGATGATTAATGTTGGAGTGAAGAGGAGATAGCTAGCTAGGGGGGAGGAGTATTTATACAGTCGCGATAGCTGTACAGGACAGAAAGTACCTGCTTAAAGGAGCGCACACGTTGTCGTCATAAAATATACTATATTACACCCGACAGTGCAATAATAACAATAGTAATAATAATAATGTACAAAGAATGTCGCATAAATTACGTCGTTCACAACAGAAAAAAAAAAAAAAGAAAAAAGTCAGCGTGGGTGCTGCTGTTAAGGTTGTTGCTGGGCACCGGACCTTTCCATGGAAAAAGCTCCAAATGATGTCATGCCGCAGACCAACAACATGCTGTTGAACACTCGACAACAACAACACTTTTCGCTACCTCCTGCGGACTAACTAGTCTCAACCCCAAGCCTCTGGCTCGCTTCCCCTTCTCGGCCTCATCGTCTGTGACATCGTACACATCCATCTCCTGTGTGAGTTTGCTGATGCTACCTCGAATCAAGCTATGAAGCCTCATCCGCAATTCGCCATCTGTTTCTTCCCTTTCCAACCCGGACTCTTCGAGAATCTTGATTTTCACGGCTTCCATCCGATGATCTCTTAACAGCATTAACATGATACCGACGAATTCCACCTGTGCCATTTTTTGGCCAGGACATACCCTCGGACCCATCGACCATGGTATGAAGACTCCTTTCGGTGGTTGAAAAAGCTTAGGCTGTACCGTTTCAGGCCCCGGGCTCGCTGGGCCGACCCATCGAGTCGGCCGGAACCTATATTCGTCTGGAAGCGCTGCTGGATCATCTTCATCATCCGTAGCTTCCCAACCGGGTTTATTCAGATCGCGCCAGACTTCTGGATCAAGGTGGCTTGTCACGCTGTTAAGCAGGAAAGTAACACCAGCTGGGACTTGAATGGTTGCCGTCGACGTCTTGATTACCTGGGGCGATTTTGTCATTTTGCCAATATGTACCAACGGAGGATATAGCCGAAGGGTTTCGAGCATCACACAAAGGCATCTTTGCGCCTTTGGGAAAGTTGTTGCATAGTCGACTGGCTCAGTCGGATCCGAAGGGAGGATGGCATCGATTTCTTCGAATAACCAACCTTGGTATTGCGGGTTCCGGACAAGCTCAACCAACGAATATGCGATTGTATTGGAAGTCGAATCAAAACCAGCAGCGGTGAAAATGAACATGTTGCCCATGATCTCTTGATCTGACAAAGAGGCATTCGCTTTGACTTGGTTTCCACCCTCTGCTGCCGTCTTTCTCTCTTCTTGTGAGGCGCTGAGGAGCATGCTCAAGATGTTGTTTCGTGTTATGCTCTCTCTCAAGGCACTTCGTTTCTTCTCCTCGTTAATCAAATTGGCTGTATGGTTTCTGAATTCACCAACGGCGTAGCTTAATAATTGCATGGTATCATACCCTGGAAGAAAGGACGGATACCACGAAGTAAACCAACGGGGAAGGACTGCTGCCAATACGAGATTGCCGATAACTGCTTTAACACTTTCGATATACGTGAGTTTAAAGCCGGCCTTGATCTCTTTCGTCGCCGGATCTTTCCAGGGCTGATTTCCGCCCATCCCAGCATTTGCCAGTACAGTGATGGTGAGCTTTTTGATCAAGTCGAACATGCGTTTGGTTTCCGCACTTTTAGCATGAGGACCAGAGTTTTCAAACAATTCCCCAATCAGACCCTTCGTCAGATTGGTTGCCTGATCGAAGACGACTTTGGAGATCTTTTCGTTCAGTGTCGACGCAACGAGTTTCCGATGCCGTGCCCAGATTTCTCCGTCGGTGGAGAGTACATTATCGCCAAACCTGTTAAGCAGGAAGTTGGCCACATCGAATTGTGGGAAGTCTTTCGGCCGGCGCAGAATTTCCGCTACGATTTCATGATCCCAGGTAGCTAGTTCTATTCTTGCCATACCCACGAACACCAGCGATTTGGGACAACCCTGGGGGACCGACCACCTGTTGAAAGGTTCGAATCTGAAAACATTCTCCCACCCATGCATGGTGATAGCCATGCGAGTGAATATGTCTTCGGGTAGTAAGCGTTTCAAGAGGGGGCGAAGCGGAATAGCACCAACCATCCAGAATGGATTGCTCTGTGCCGTTGGAATGATGACCATCGGTAAACCTATCTGACGGGCACTTCTGAAATTCATCAAAAGTTTAATGAAAAAGGAAGAAAAGTACGCAAGAACAAGGAGACCTAGAGCCATGAGCCACGCCATTGTGTTCTGAGCTGTGTATTGAGAAGCGAAAGGCGGGCAATCGTATATATTTTTGTTTTTATTTCGAAATACGAAGCTCGGAGAAGAGCAGTTGCTCGTTGGCCAACTACTATACGAGTAGCAACTGGGGTTTGTGTCGGACTGAGTATCGATAGTTCAAACATTGCGACTTGTAAACGTGAACTTCCTTTTAAAGGGTCTTAGTCTCGCGGAGAGCGATATTCCGTTTGGGTGCCCCTTGGAGACATATGGCGCGAGTGCTGCTAAGTAAGCTATATTGCACTCTACTCCACCCCCCTGTAGTGATTTTTTTATTTTTCGGTCAGCACCAATCAAGTGTGTTTGATTCGATCCACTTGTGTCAGCATGCTAGAAAACAGTAGGTAGATTGATAGTTTAATACGTGTATTAAATCTTACTACTATATGTGTGGAACGTCCACCGGCCCGGCTTTTGTGTTAAATACTAAGTATAAGAGTCTGGGAATAGCTGACTAAGGTTAAATTGGTTGATATAAAACGTTGAAACTAACTGCCGAACGGCGAGATCTGTGAGTTGGGCGGCCGTGGATGGGTTTGGCCTAGCCTGGAGATTAACCCCGTCTCGGAATCGCTTGATGCTTGGCGGGGGGCCACACGGCTGGACGCTCTCGATAGACACACTCTGCATGAAATTGCAGATAAACGGATCTCGCAATGCATGGGATGGCTTCCTGCAGTGGCTGAGAGCTGATGTCGAAATATTACGAATAAGAAGATCCAGAACTGCCTCCGAATACATTCCCTTTTCATGATATGCCATTCTGAAATGGGCATGCTGCAGAGATATACTAAGTCTATCTTATATCTTGTCGGTATTACGAAGCATCTGTCTTAGAACCATGATTACAAATGCCGATAATATTTAATGAAAGGCCGCGACAACTGGGAGAAATTCTAGATGAGAAGAAATTCGAGAAGTGAAGCGAAAGAAAGGAGGGAAAAGAAAGAACACGAACGAATGCTCGCTCACCCTTCGAGCTCCGTTCGTCAAAGTTATGACTTGGGCGGCTCGCACTGGCAAGGAAGTTTACTAACGTTATGCAGGCCAACTGAGAAGATGCGCTTGGCGAAGAACTCAGGTGTCCCACGCTGTCTGAAATGTCTCCCAGCCATTGGATGGCGACACCACAAAACAGAGGATCTGCACCAAAGACCAAGAGATTCAGGCACTCAGGGTTTCCTTCGTTTGCTGCCGTCGTTATCGACGGGGTTAGCTGGATTTCTTGGCTGATTAGTGAACGCCTTCGCTGGTGGTATCAAGACTTTTTCCACCTTGGCTTCCTCTAAGCTTTACCCAAGTTCACACAGGTACAGGTACACCTACCTCGAGGCCGAAAGACTTATAAAAGGGTCCGTGAGGCGCGTCTTCAAATCGCCGTAGGACAGCTCTTTTCTTTCTTCCAGGCTGCAGCCAACCAACTACGGGACTCGACTCCGTTATAACCACACTATCACCGTCGCAAGAGGCATTTTAGGATATAATTAATTAATTGGCGAACCTCATCCGTTTTCACGTTTTGTCCGTCAGCTTCAAACGTGCCGCCCACCAGCAACGACACAACAAATTTCGTTAGGAAGTGACGGGGGCATATTTTCACCTCCATTGTTGGCAATATGCTTCCCCCAAAAGCTATCAAGCTCCCCGAGGGCCGCCACGTTCATGTTGCGAAAGACGGGGACCACCTTCTCAAACTCCAGCAATCCCATACTGACTCGGAGTTCAACTTTACCTTGCATGGTTCGGACGAACATGTAAGTACCCGCTAACACAAATTGTGTTATTTCAGCCAGTTGAAGAAAATGAAGGATGTTATCAATATAATTAACTCGTCGGCTAATCAATATTTTCATGGGATTTATATTAGGTTTCTGCCCTTAATGAATCTAAGAAATACCACGAGAACCTCAAAGAGGAGTTGCGTAAGCGCCACCCTGAAATCGTAGAAGAGATGGACCGACTCCAGATTCAGATGGAAGAAATTTCTCAAGACTTGCATGCCATCACAAAACACGATGTGCATCTGGAAGCAAATTTTGGTAAATTTGGATACTCAGCCAATCTCCGAACCCATCTCGCCAGCCAAAAAAAACCTGAGGAGGAAAGTTCTACTATCATTCGTGTTTGGAAGTGAGTATATACATTAGTCCCATTCCCTCTCAAATCAAAAGTAGATTTTAATATCCATAGCTAGGCGTCCTGTCATTCGCCAATATTTCCACAAAGGGCTACTCTGGAGAGCAAGCGAGAAGGAAGAGGTAGCCAGCTTTGAACTCTTTGTCGGTATGTCAATCGGTCATTGTATTTCACGATACTCTATATATTGATATAATCTATACAGATCTTCTGTACGTCGGTATTCTTGCGGTCATCGGTGACCGGGCTTCAGAAGAACCTTCTGCGAATGCTTTTCTACGCTTCTGCGTAAGTTATAGCCAACCACCATCAGATTTGGACAACCCAATTTGATAGCACTGAATTTACTCACGCAAGCTAGATAACCATGATACCTTCCTATAAACTTTGGGGCGACATTGGCTTGATGGTTAGCTGGTTTGAAACAAGTAAGTTCCAAGTCTCTAGCCCATTCGTCGAGATGGCTTGCTAACACTAAGTTTCAGATGACCTTATTCAGCGCGGCATTGTCTTATTCATCCTTGCTTGCTTATTCGGGTTCACTACCAATATCTTTTTGTCGGAGACGATAACCTACACCCAGATGATTGCATTTTATCTGGCCGCTCGCCTATTCACTGCAGCTACCTTGTAAACCATTCACCACTGGTGTCAGCACCATACCCACCGTTTCGTTGACCGAAGTTAACATCTCTCTATAGAATCTTCGGAGCCTTTCTTATTCCGATGGTGAAGGCTACCCTTTACGGGAATGCAGCTGTCATTATAATACCTTCTGCACTTTGGATCGGCAGTATTTATGTCGAAGAACCAAACAAATTGGCATTGATTTGGATTGCAATATTCCTAGGTATGATGGCATACGCATTTGATATTTAATACGTATTCGACTGATAAATATACTGCATACACTAGATCTTGCGCTCCCCGCGTTTCTCGTGTGGGCCGTGCGGGGGGTTCCATACATTCCCAAAAACCTGAACGAAAAGATCAAAAACTTATTTGAGTTTTACCCAGGTGAGGCTATTTGGATAATCGATATATGGGTTCTGGTATCACTAACTATTAAAAAACTTGTAGCCCTGAATATTGAACATAAAACAGAGCGAATGGGAGCGTTTGTTTCCTTGGTCTTTGGTTACTCGGTTGTGGCTCTGTTGTATCAAAACACAGCGCACTTTGGAATGAACGCTTTCTTAGGGAAGGCTCTTCTTGGCCTTCTTCAGGCCTACTGCTTCAATACGATCTATTTTGATATTGACGGATCTGGACACGAAGTCCATGCAATTCGTCGGAAAGTTTGGTCTTCTTTCCTTTGGGTTAACGCACATCTGCTCTTCATCCTCAGCTTCTCAATTGGTGGCGCCGGTTTATCAAAACTGGTCCTTGCGCACGAATCTCAAGATACAGACGTACATGACCTGTACCATGTTTATGAAGAAAGGAGCTTCGAACATGTGGAAGATGCCCTGAGGTGGTTTTATTGCGGTGGATTAGGTACGCGCCAACCAACATATCTTACGCAAAGAAAAGTCTTTGCATGCTAACTTCTTTATCTAGCCGTGGCCTTGTTCAGCATGTCGTTGATATCAATTTCCCACCTCCACAAAAAAGTTTACGCGCAAAAGATCGCTAAGAAATACCGGCTCGCGTATAGAGTCGTGGTCTGCATCGTTTGGCTCTGTCTACCTGCCGCACGCGAACATCTCAACTCTCTGCACCTAATCTCGATCACAACTGGCATGACTATCTCAGTTGTTGCTTTAGAAATATATGGGACTAGCTGCAAAGGGGATGATATGTTCGGTGCAAAGAAAACCTGTCCCTATATATGCGATGCCGAGGTTCAAAAGCGAGATTCCGATGGAGCCTCAATGGAGACTGCGGTTGATCCTGAGAAAGGTTCTACCGATAAGGGTGAGTATGTGCTGAAGGATGTTTATGTGGATGTGCAGTGAGCATAAAAAGCCCACAAAGGTTTATCGAGAACTAATGCGAAGGAGTTATTGTTTCGGAAAATAATAGAATGTGGTGCAATTTATTACAATTTAATAGCTGAGGCCAGCAGAGAGAGACATATATAAATATTATCAAATTTAATTAGAGAAAATCAACACCCAATTTAAGGATATCTATAAAATCCCCCCTCCTTCCCACTCGTCATCTGTCTTCTCCAAATGCTTCCTTACCGATTCCATGACCGCGCCAACAAGTTTCGGAGGGAACGCGTTTCCGACTGTAAGACGTGCCCGCAGTTAGTATCCAATTTGACTGATTATTTAGTTAGAAGGTAGTGTTTACTTTGTCTCATCTTCTCTCCTTTCTTGCCATGAAACCGATGATCCAATAGAAATGATTGTAAGCTAGCTAGCTCTCTCAGAGTAAATTTTCGATTCCGAGATGGGTGGAGATTATATTCACCACCGCCACATTTAATGGTAGATCTGAACGGCTGGTCCCATTCATGCGGAGGTAGCCTCAAAGAGCTAGGCGCGACTGTTTCTAAGATTTCAATGTCATGGTCTAGGGCGTAACGCGGAATACGTCCGATAGCCTCGCGGAGGGTAACGGCTCGTTTAAGCCCAACAGGCATTGGTTCGAATGGATCGGGGCTGTAAAAGTGAGTGGGATTTGGAAAATCCGCCAACGTCTCGCCTGGACTGTACCGATATCGTCAATAAATATTATCTGATTTCTATATATATCCCCTTTGAAGCACTCACCAACAAGCGATCAAAACCAAACGTTTCCTTTTGGAAGGGACGCCATATGCTGCTGCGTTTAGGATAGCGTACTTGACGCTATATCCCATAGAGGTGAAATCCCCAAGCATGCACCTGAAGTGCCCGACTGAACGGCTCAGACCAACTAATCCATCCGTTTCTTCTACAGTAACTGCCCGGGGCCTACAGGCATTTAACGTGTTTGGGACAACGAAGAAGCTCGCTTCGTTCTTTTCATCATCCTTTCCGGGGATCGTTCGAGCCCAGGAGAAAAATTGACATGGTGGAGAAAGATGAAGAAGGTCCACGTGTATTTTTTTCTTGTCATGTTTGTGGACAAATTCGTGCACGTCCTCTTGGTAGCCTAGGCTTCGTCCGAAATTCGATTTCCATGAGTGGATCGCGGCTTCGTCGTGATCAACGCCCCAGCGGACTTTGAAACCTGCCATAACTGCACCACAGGTAGCCCCGCCAGCACCACAGAAGGCATCACCGAAGGTATATCTACGGCGACGTTTATAACTACATCTCTCGCCTCCTCGAAATCGAAGATCCTCGGTGGGTGGGCTTGTAGGGAGGACTGTGAGGTCAATGAATTTCGTTGTTTGGATCGGTTTAATCTTGGCCGATTTCCCTCCCACGCTTTGGTTACTCGAATACTTTTTCTGTTCCTGGTAATCTTGGTCTCCAATTTGAAACGGTGTAGATGGCTGCCCAGCTCCGGTACAAATGACTTCATCAATGTTGATGCTCGTAGTGGCCGTTCCTTGTAGACATTTCTCCAAATCCTGATTGAACATCGGGATATTCTCCGCGAGTCGAATGTCCTTCATCTCTATGCCGAACATTTCATCGAAATTTCTCTTTTTAAGACATTGAGGCTCCCCTTCAAACTCATTGTCCGCAAGTGCTCTCCATGATTTTGAGAGTTCCATATCACTAACTCTATATTCGGGGTCAGCTTCGGCCTCAGTCAACCTCCTGATATAACCGGTCGCTCCGAGCTGCTGTATTCCGGTGTTGCCATTAGTATTGTCCTTGATTTTAGCTTTCCAGCGGCAAATCAACCTCCCGTAAACATCGTCTTTTGCGTCTTCGTAAGACTTTCTTACAGTGTTGCGACCCAGGTAGTTAGTGAGGATGATGTTTCTAATGTTGACGGCATCCGCCGCTCTAGCTTCTGCTTTCTCACTCAACAAGGCGACTTCCCCGGCCGTTTTGGGCAGAATACCATCTAAATCTCGGTTTCGTCGGAATAAAGGGCCTTGAATACAAGTTTGCGTCATTTCCGTTCCGTCTTTATAAACCTCGTTGCGTCGGAGTATTCGTTTGATTCTCATAAAATAGCCGTTCCCCAACACCGATCTGTCTTGGAGTAGTGTGCCATATTGCAACTGGACATTGACGTGGGGCTCTAGAAAAAGACCGTTGATCTTTAGTTGGTTGAGGAGGGTGTCATTACTTTCTACGGCGGAGTTGCGGGAGACGCGAGTTTGCTTTTGCCGTTTTTGGCGCCTGGGTCTTGCTTTTGTTTCTCGCGAAAGCTTGATATCAGCAGGATTGGTATAGCTGAAGTTATAAAAGTTTTCACGCACCAGCTTCAAAAATAACATCGTCCGAGCTGTCACTGTCGAATTCGTTGTCTGATAGGAAGATCGTATCGAAAGCGTCAATGCTACCGTCTTCTGATCTATTATCGACGTCCATGAGATCTGGCGATACGGACTTCAAAGTAGCGGGTGGTGCAATCTTCAGGTCTTTTGGTGCATGATTCTGAGACTCAGCTGAAGATTTATGAAGAGCTAAATTAGCATCGGAGGTTATGTCCGTGCGGCAATACATTTTAGAGAGCAGGAAAACTAGGGGGGGTAATTAATTTCACCATCGATTATAAGTACTGCTGGTGGTTCAACATCATCTAGACCGTTAGAATGTTAGATCTCAGATAGCCGTCCCATCTATATGATACGCATACCTCCTAGATCTATCACCTCGAATAGACTCATTGATTTAGCTTAATACGTGGTGTATGGACATTGACAAAAGGATAGAGTGAAATGTATGAATGTTAAGATGACAATTGAACAAACAAACATCTAATGTCTACCAAAATTATGGATGTTTAGATACTTTATATATGGCTTGCAAAGTATCTTTGGCCTTTTTATGATGAGCTTTGAGTATAGCAACCTAACAAAGGGAGGGTTAAAGCAATCATATCAGAATTGTTGTGTTGTTGTTGGATTTGGCCCGAAGAGCATCGCAACACATACCCTCATCCTCAAGTAGCCAACCACGCCAACTAACAAGCAGCTATCAACATTCGACACCCTCTATCTGTCGCGATAGTGGCGCCATAGCACAGGTTGGGCCTCGTCTCGTATTTAATGGTAATCCGCTACTCATTGCCATGATGCAATCTTGCAATCTACGAAGTACTGTAGGGCTTCACTAGTTTAATTGGCAGGTCGTGGCGGTGTTCTCGATCTAACTGGTGGTCCGTGTTTCAGAGTGTGGCCCTTCAAACAGTCTGCGACTCAGGCTGCGCAAACGGCGTTGCCGCTGCTGTAAGCTAAATTCGAATATTCTTTGCATCATTCAGTCGTACCAACAGACTAGCGGGTAAACGGTACCTGCATATCCTTATAGACCGGCCGATGCTCGTGTATCTGGAGCAGTCGCATGTCGCAAGTTGATGCAACCCTCTTACCCTCCCTCGGACTAGAAGGTCCGAAGAATATGGCGTGAGACCACTAAACTGGAACCGAAGGAAACAGGGACGTACGAAAAGGACGAAACAGGATGGTTCTGTTTAAAATGTGTGCGCAGGTCTCGGGATCTTTCTTCAACTGCTCGACTCCCTTCTGCTAGAGTATCTCAGATTTGACGCAGTTTGACCGTCGACGGCCTAATGGTTTTGCTCCTTTGGAGCTCCTTTCACTCGTTTATTCGCTATCAGTCACTCCTTTAGTCCGTCTTGCAACTGCGACTTTTTGTTTCTTGGGACTCGCCTTTGATAGGTAGATGTTTCTTATATAACAAACGTTGGGCGCCGACGGTTGACAGTTTCAATCAGTTATCGATTCGGTCCGTTTTCTTTTGTCGGCATATATACTGGGTATATACACCAATCCGTTCTTTTCAATCGTCCAACTGGTTTGGTTTTATTATTATTATTATTATTTATTATTTGTTTTCTTTCCCAAGGCGATCAGGAACCGCTCTTCATTCATTCATTCACTCAATCGTTTTTCTTTTACATTCGTTCAACAATCATCCGTTCTAGCGATTTATATTTTTCGTTCCGCTGGGTCAGAACATAGAATGAAATACCAGGTTCTCGGGTTGTTTGTTGGTGGCCTTGCTGCTTTTGTGAGCTGTCAGTCGTTGGACCCTGCGTGGGGAATAGGTAGGTTAAAAGCATCAGAAAGAATCAATATAAAGCTCCTAGAACTAACTTTGGTTTGATAATGTAACAGGCCATTATGGCGGTGAAATTGGTGTCTGGTTCCCAAATTCGGCATCATCATCGGCATCGGCATCAACATCAACATCGGCATCATCATCATCTACAACCACCGCTACTGCTTCATCAGAAACGGCACCATCAACCCCCGAAGTAGTCGTGGAAGACTTCACTACCACAACCACCAAATTCGTCACGAGATTTACGACCATAACGATCCCAGTCACCATTCAAACCCCTCGCCCTTAGAACGAGCGAAGCACCGACAACTAAAAATAAATCAAGATCAAGATATACTCCATATCCTCAGATTAAATGTCGAGTGCAGGTGCACGCAGTTCGTAGCTTAGCTGCGCTGAGCGAGACGGCTCCCTTCTTTGTGTTCCATATAATAATTAAATATCTTATACCTTATATATATATACGCTTAGATATATATAGGTACAATGCAATCTTCAATCGTGCGCTCGTGTACCATAAGCCGTGAGCATCTTAGTGATGTAGATAATGAAATATCCAAAACAAAGTGACTGGTTAGGTAGCCGCTTGGGTTGCGTAGCAACTCTCAGCAACAATTAGAATGTTGCTTGTCACCCTTGAATTTCAATCTAACCTGAACCTATTTTCTACGCGTATAACGAGGAACAATGAGCGTCCTAAACCCCATAACCGCGACTACGGCGCCTGAGTGGATCCGGACACTCTTGTTTCCCTACAACTCAATTGCATCGCTGGTGGTCGCTGTAGCATTATCGCTTGCATTCTTTGCATGGACTTCCGAAAGCTCGGATTGGGAAGATTTCACAGTCGCAATCCCGCCAGCACTCGAAGAAGGGTACACAGGGCAGCAACTTGAGACACCAAGCATAAAGGTATCTTTATCCCTATCTCTTACGATAATCCTAATTATTCAAACCATCCCAATATCAATACGCAAAGGTTTTGCAGTTAAGTTTATTACGCTGAATACTTACATCCTTTTCTAGACCAATGATAATCTAATCCAATGTTACGCGCCAGCGACTGGTCGCCTGTTGGACATCATAAAACCGGCTTCTCAAACTGATGTTGATATTGCCATCGCAAAATCAACCGAAGCTCAGAAAGAATGGGCTCGTACTTCTTTCAAACAGCGGCGTAAGGTCCTTCGTACCTTATTGCGATATATTCTTCAAAACCAAGATCTTATCGCGAGGGCTGCATGCTTGGATTCAGGCAAAACGAAAGTGGATGCGTCCTTCGGCGAGATTTTGGTTACCGTCGAGAAGATCAACTGGCTACTTAAGAATGGTGAGGGTGCTCTACGGCCGAAGACTCGGGGAGTTTCTTTCTTGATGATGTATAAGCGGGCGGAGGTGCGGTATGAGCCAATGGGCGTTGTCGCGGCTTGTGTTAGCTGGAAGTAAGCTCTTTTTTTTTTTTTTTTTTTTTTTTTGAATATCCGCGCTCCGCGCTCCAGAAATATTACTAACGGAACTAGTTATCCTGTACGTGCGTGCATCTAGGAGGTCCGTTGGACTAACTAGCTCGGTCTTTATTCGAGTTACTAAGAAATTTCTTTAGTTTCACAATCTACTTGGGCCGATTGTAAGTTCGATATTCGCAGGAAACGGTATCATAGGTATTTTTGCTTGCAGAGTAATGCTGTTTATCGTCATGAACCCTTGAATAACAAAGGAGATAGTAAAGGGCTCGGAGAGCACAACTTGGAGCAGCTCGTTTTTTATCGGCATTGTCGCGCGAGCCTTATCGGTTTGTGGTCATAGTCCTGAATTAGTGGCTGTAAGTTGAGCTCAAACAGAGCCTGGGTTGCCCCTAAGCTAAGTTGACTGCTAAAAATTCAAATATAGGGTATCAACTGTTGGCCCGAGGTGGCAGAGTACCTGACGTCACACCCAGGCATCTCCCATATCACCTTCATTGGTTCAAGACCTATTGCAAAGCTTGTTGCCAAATCAGCAGCGAAGAACCTGCCTGAGTTATGCATTGAGTTGGGTGGGAAAGACGCATCTATCATACTAGACGATGTCAAAGATTTACGAAAACTCAGCTCAATTCTTATTCGTGGTGTTTTCCAGAGTGTCGGGCAGAATTGCATCGGAATAGAACGCATAGTAGCACTTCCGAAAGTTTACCAAAGGTTGATAGATATATTGGAGCCTCGAATCAAAGCGCTGCGGGTCGGATCTATCCTAGATAGCCCAGAAGATACAGATGTTGGAGCAATGATTTCCGACGTCGGGCTTGAGAGATTGGAGGGCCTTATCAATAGTGCCGTAAAACAAGGAGCAAAACTTCTAGTCGGAGGCAAACGGCTGATTCACACGAAATATCCCCGTGGGCACTATTTTTATCCAACGTTGCTTGTCGATGTTACGATGGACATGGATATCGCGAAAGAGGAGGTATTTGGGCCGGTTTGTGTCTTGATGAAGGCGCAGAATGTCACACATGCGATACAGATTGCAAACTCTACCGAATACGGGCTTGGAGGGTCTGTTTTTGGTAGAAACAAGATCGATCTCAATAGAGTCGCAAATGAGATGAAATGCGGGATGGTGGCTGTGAACGATTTCGCTGTCTTTTACCTTGTACAGTTACCATTTGGTGGTGTTCGTGGCTCTGGTAAGCACCATCATTACTTCCATCGTTGCTTATTCCCATATGGCGGTTTGTGCTAATATTTTATATGATGATATAGGCTACGGTCGTTTTATGGGTGCCGAAGGTCTACGTTCTGTCTGTAGCATGAAGTCAGTTTGCTATGACAAGTACCCTGGGATCTCTACCAGCATTCCACCGCGTGTAGACTACCCTATTAGAGATACAAACAAAGCTTGGGAATTTTGCAAAGGTAGGCATACGCTATTTTGATATCATTGCACAATGAGGCCATAAATTATAAACTGACTGTGCGTTTTCCCAGGTCTGGTTGAATTCTCAGCAGGGACAACTGTGAAATCTAAAATGGCAGGGCTCTGGAGGCTGATAAATAACTCATAGCTTAATCGTGTTTTGATAAGTATAAATAATCTTTGAATACCAGTAGATATTTGTATTCTAAGTAACAGTAAATACTAAGAACACTCAACTGGAGTTGAGGCAATCTAAGTGGAATCTAATAATGCCGAAGCTCCTCTCACCCGACGGGTGTTGTGGTAGAGCTCGAGCTCCAAAAGTAACACATGCTCCGGCTGGTGCGACTCAACCGCGGCAAGCCGGCCGACGAGCTCATTCCCTATTGCCTATTGTGGAGCTGGGCCGCCGCACAACAGAATTCTCCTGTCGAGCGACAGCTTGGTCATTCTTATATAGACGCTACACTTCCGATTGGCAAATAACCTATATATTCGGTCGCCATCTAATACTTTGTTACACATCACCAGTTTCCCAATGGCTGCCAGTTCAAGAGCAGGACAAACGGCGCTCCGTCGCCTCGCCAGCCAGGTAGGTTTTTGGGAACCTTGAGGCCCCGACGAATTGAACGACTCTCGCTAACTGTCCGATGTGAACAGAGCGTGTTTTCAAACGCCCCGGCCCGATCAATTGGTCGTCGGTGTTTATCGTCACAGCCTGATCTCAAGACAACCCTCAAGGAGGTGATTCCTGCGAAACGAGAGTTCTTGAAAAAGATCAAGACAGAATATGGACAGAGAAGTCTAGGAGAAGTGAAAGTCGAAAATGCTATTGGTGGCATGCGGTAAGCCGGTTTACTTCTCAAAGTTTGAAAGGGCCGCCATTAACCTTTGGGTGTGATTAGTGGCATCAAGGGTATGATATGGGAGGGATCGGTTTTGGATGCCAATGAGGGCATCCGCTTTCACAACAGGACGATCAAGGAATGTCAAGAATTCTTGCCAAAGGGTCTTGCCGGAGAGGAAATGCTGCCAGAAGCTATGTTCTGGTTTGTACTCACTGGCAAGGTGCCTTCCACCGAGCAAGTTAGGGAATTCAGCAAGGAGCTTGCGGAAAAGTCTTCGCTCCCAACGTTCGTTGAGAAGATGATGGATAATTTCCCGACTACGCTGCATCCAATGACACAGTGTAAGTCAACTGTCGAAGGATGACCAAATTGGATAAGAAAATTTACTCACGAACCTCCATTTTAGTTGCTATTGCAGTGTCCGCCCTGAACCATGATTCGGTTTTCGCCAAAGCGTACGAGAGAGGTCTCAACAAGGCAGATTACTGGGAGCCAACCTTCGACGATTGTATTTCGTTGCTCGCAAAGCTTCCAACAATTGCCGCAAAGGTTTACCAAAACACCTACCAAGGTGGCGGCCCGCTCCCTGGCGCTGTGGACCCCAAGCAAGACTGGGCGTACAACTACGCGGCTATGCTTGGAAAAGCTGATGATATTGGCTTCGTTGACTTCTTGAGATTGTATCTTGCATTACATGGTGATCACGAGGGAGGAAATGTCAGCGCTCATACTACCCATTTGGTTGGAAGTGCTTTGAGTGATGCATTCCTTAGTTATAGCGCCGGTGTCCAGGGTCTCGCTGGGCCATTGCACGGGCTGGCGGCGCAGGAGGTTCTCAGATGGATTCTAGCAATGAAGGAAAATATTCCTGAAAATTATACGGACGACGATGTCTCTGGTTATCTCTGGAAGACATTGAAGTCTGGACAGGTTGTTCCAGGATACGGCCATGCGGTTTTGCGCAAGCCCGATCCGAGATTTGAGGCCCTCATGGACTTCGCGGCTAAGAGGCCAGAGATCGTCAAAGACCCTGTCTTCCAGCTGGTGAAGAAGAACTCGGAGATAGCCCCTGGCGTTTTGACGGAACACGGAAAGACAAAGAACCCCTATCCGAATGTTGACAGTGCATCCGGAGTGCTCATGCATCACTACGGTGTCAAGGAGACTCTCTACTACACCGTCGGCTTCTCAGTTTCCCGTGGTAAGTGTGAATTATTTTCAACCAAAGAGGCAAGAAGAGAATGCTAATCTGGATATCCACTTCAGGTATTGGCCCGTTGGCCCAACTCATCTGGGATAGAGCGCTTGGACTCCCGATCGAGGTATGACAATAAAAAAATCCGATTGATAGCTATATATTACAGATTTACTAACGGATTAATTAATAGCGACCGAAGAGCTTGTCGCTCGAGGCGATCGAGAAACTAGTCAAATAAAGTGGCGGGAATGGAAAACTTGTAAACTAGAAGATGTAGCAGTAGTAGTAGCAGTAGCAGTAGCAGTAGCAGTAGCAGTATTGATCCAGACAGAAAAGCAATTTAATTTACACACACATTACTGAATTAAGATCAAGCATCTTTCTCTCTCTCTACTCCTATGCTGTCGATATGTATAAATTTGCGTTGCTGTGGGGAGCTGTTATATTAGAAGGTCGGTCCAGTTTTTGAGGAGTGCCGATGATAGCCATGCAAAAATATTGCTATTCCGGCAGTCCGACCGGGTCGGTTCTCGAGCTCGGGTTTTCACAAGCGCTCACTTCCTTTCTCCCTTTCTCTTTTCCTTCTTCTCTTCATTTCTCAGTATTCCTCTCTCCCTTGATATCAATTGATACTTCAGTCCCGATTGCATTGCATTGCAGACTCGGAGTGCTCTGCTATTGATATACCCCACATCGCGCCCCGAGCCTGTTGGAACTCCTTGTGTTTTCTTAACTTGCCTCGGCCCAAACCTTGAGCATATAAGGAAGGTATGTACGGATTGACCCGTATTCTCATGGTAGTTTTGCATAAAAGAAAAATTATATACACACAAAACATATAACGGCTTGAGGTCGTTGGAATCAAGATCAATTGACACTAACGGGAAGCAGTATCTTGACGATAGCCATGTTCGTGGGAAGGCGCGCCTGCACTCGCATCTCGGGCCTAAAATCTACTCGCTTCTATTCAACCTCTCTCGCTGCCACCGCCCGTCGCTCTCCCGTTCTCCTTAGCCGTACGAGCTTTGCCCGAAGTTCCAGTGCTATCCAACAACTACCTAGAGCGACAGTCGCCTTTTCAACCAGAGCAGCAACCCTCATGTCTGCCCACGCGCCATCCAACGCCCCTCACGAGGCCGACAAGGTCCTCACAGACATTGCCGACTATGTCCATAGTTACAAAATTGACTCGGACTTGGCAGTAAGTACCAATCGCCACTGTAGAGGCGCATTTGCTAGGTTTTAACTCGATTTTTAATGTCCTTAGTACGACACTGCACGGTTGGTCTTCCTCGACACCCTTGGGTGTGGTATGGAGGCCATGAACTTTAAGGAATGCACCAAGCTGCTCGGGCCCGTTGTTGAAGGTACGTCCTGCATCGCAAGAATAATTGAGTAGCAAGCATCATTGTCTAACTGCTTTTCCCCTGCGATCTTTAAATAGGAACTACCGTACCAAATGGCTGCAGGGTTCCAGGAACCAACTTCCAGCTCGATCCTATCCGTGGTGCCTTCAATATTGGTACTCAGATCCGTTGGTTGGACTATAATGACTGCTGGCTTGCCGCGGAGTGGGGGCACCCATCTGACAACCTCGGTGGTATCCTCGCTGTTGCTGACTGGCTCTCACGAACCTACAAGGCAGAAGGCAAGCCCGCTCTCAAAATCAAGGACGTCCTTCATGCTATGATCCAGGCCCATGAAATCCAGGGATGTTTGGCTCTTCTAAACAGCTACAACAAGGTCGGACTGGACCACGTCGTACTTGTAAAGGTCGCAACAACCGCCGTTGTGTCACGTATGCTCGGTTTAACAAGGGACCAGACTGTGGCGGCCGTCAGCCAGGCTTGGGTTGATGGCCAGAGTTTGAGGACCTACAGACATACACCTAACACCATGAGCAGGAAGAGCTGGGCTGCAGGCGATGCCTGCTCCAGAGCTGTCAACCTCGCTTTAATTGTCAAGAAGGGTGAGACTGGTATCCCTACAGTCCTCTCCGCACCAGTCTGGGGCTTTTACGATGTCCTCTTCAAGGGCAAGGAATTCGAATTCCAACGCCCCTACGGAACCTATGTCATGGAAAATGTGTTGTTTAAGGTTTCTTATCCAGGTAAGACAGCGAAAGATATAAATATTACCTTACCTTTATATTAATAAGCATACTGACCTCGTTCATTCGTAGCTGAATTTCACTCTCAGACCGCTGTTGAGGCAGCCAAGAAAATACACGCGACTCTTCAGAAGATGGGCAAGTCAGCAGAGGATATTGACAATGTCGTGATCCGAACGCATGAAGCTTGTGTCCGCATCATAGATAAGCAGCATAAGCCACTAACAAACTTTGCAGACCGTGACCACTGCATTCAGGTAAGACTAGGTACAAAAATTTGCATCTTGTAACACTATACTAACAAAGAATATTCGTTGCATTAGTACATGGTCTCCGTCATGTTGTGCTACAACCGCCTCGAGACCACCGATTACCCAGATGACTCCGAAGCTGCTCAATCTCAACTTGTCGAGTCTCTCCGCCGACGGATCTCTTGCGTAGAAGATCCACAATATACTACTAATTACCACGACCCTGCCCTCCGAACCATTCCAAACGCCCTCACGGTTACCCTCAAGGATGGAACAGTCCTAGATGAAGTCGCCGTCGACGCTCCTCTCGGCCACAGAACCAGACGCGAGGAAGCTAAGCCGGTCATCCTGGAGAAATATAAGAGACATTTGTCTCCTCATTTCTCAGAGCAACATGTGAAGTCTCTCATCGATCTTGGCAATGATTCTGCTAAGTTGCTTGAGACTGACGTTGACACTTATGTTGATATGTACATCAAAAAGTAAATACTTGGCTGATTTCGCCAAACTATAGGAATTTGTTTATCTTAGATTATACTGAATGGGAATCTTGTAGCTCAAAACATCAATATACCATTATAATGATATCAAGAACATTCTACAATTGTAATATGATAATACAAATATAGGTAATACCGCGGGAATTAATTTTTAGAACGCACCACAATGCTAGCGACGATCTGATCTCGTTCTTCCTGATTAGATGGCTTTATAGCTGTATATGAAGATAATACTCACAACCTCATATAGCTATAAACTAGGATGTCTAGCAGATCACGATTACTGAAGCCAGAACACCACAAGCTAACCCCCAGCCTTAACAGCTTAAGTTGATTAAATCTTCATGACATCTTATGAGATAAATAAGAACGGAGAGTCTAGATAATGCTAATACTAAATATATACATTTTAATAAAGCTCCAAAGCTCTTTTAGCACATATCACCTTATTCACTAATTTGTAAGCCATTTCAGTGTGATATTTCAGTTTCCCAACACAAATTCCAGCTGCCAGCACCGAGTTTGTACAGCCAACTAATTGGGGATAAACGACTTTTCAATATAGTATTTACAAACCTCGAGCTTCGAGCCCAGATAGCTAGCCCACCCGGCTAAAAACTATCTGTCCAGGCCTATAGATTTATTCTCAAAGAACAAACTATACCTCGATACTACCAGTCTCATGCAGGATTGACTAAATAATCGCTCCAGTGAAGTCCGGTTTAAGCGTTACCAAGAAACAGTTATTTAGGGCAACCTTTAAAATTACAGACAACTACCCCAAGGTATGCCGTCAAAGTTAGTGTTTCCAGCCGAATGATTCGGTGAACTTATGTATCATGAGCTAGTATGTCAATTAATTTATCCAAAGTGGCTGCCATCGACGATGCAAGACAAATGGCCGCGTAGTTGTGCATGCAGTCTGTTCGGTTAAAGTATAGGTACAGATTCTAGATCGAAATGATAAAAACCCTCGGGATGTCTCTGTTTCTCATACGGCAAAGGGTCCTCTTGGTTGCCCTAGAAGAATACTTGCCCTCGGCATGTTCGAGTTTTCAGGGCTAGTACAGTAAATCGAAAATGATGGGTGTTTTACGTTTGAACTCCGAGTGGCAGTGCAAAATCTCCTCGAAGAAAGTGATTCCCAGGATGAAGCCGAAATGAGATATATGGATTCGCCTCCGTGTAGAGTGAAGTATAACCGGATCTTAAATTTGATCAGAGCGAGAGCGTATGCATGATGCGATTAAGTTGGGAAATGATCTGACAGGGAGTATTGCGAACGTACATCGCCCAGATGCAACCTCATACAATCTGTCGAGACACCTGGATGAAGGGCCTACTTACAAGAAAAGATACAGGGGTTCTCATGGCCATGGACCTACCTATCGCTATATCCTCATTGGTTAATATGCAAGGACGGCTCTGAGTTAGTATCAGCAGAACTTTTTAGCTGGTTGGCGCCTCGCAAGGTCCATGGATCTTTCTCAAATTATCGTCCCGTCGCCTCATGCTCATGTAGAATGATTGGTCCGCCAGCCAAACACTGGGTTGGCATTGTTTCTAACCTCGAGCCAAACACAGTCTGTACCGACCAGGCCATACAGTTTCGAGACTCTAACTGGAGGGTGACCTCTCGCTCTTTCGGCCAAGATACTTGGGTATCATATGCCCTAGTCATGCACGCAAGCCTCCCGACATTTTGCAAAGTGCCAGGTTTCGAGACTAATATCTCCTGAAATTATCGCTCAATGCAAGGAGACCGTATTGTTTGTGCATACAATAATCAAAACCACGTATAGCTTTACCATGATTTACTGCAATAGTTCAGCCATGATACCACGAAGTGGGATGGTAAAAGTACATACTTTCACTAAATTTTAACTTCTCTTTCAGACGCCGAGGGATGTACACACTTAAAATTTATAGATTCTACGGTACTGTAATCACCATCAGTACACATAGGCCTCAAATAGGAATGATATATATGATATATGGAAATAAACGCCATCTATGGTATAATAGATAGTCTTGGTGGTTCTTTAAATGGGGCTATGCTGCAGGTAAGTAGAGTTGGGCTCGAGGTGCGTACGGCGTTACTTCCCGCTGGCCACAACCCTAGCCTGATAGGTGCTGCGAGGTCTAGTTACGCCGCCCCGTCGGATGCGGGCCAAAACCCATTACATAAATTGTATGTACATCAATCCAAGAGTCCACGCGCCCCACAAGCCGATAACTTAATTTCGAGTGTAATTCCAAATTACTTCTTGATATGCTGCTGCGTATACTTTTGCAGGTTCTCCAAGAACTCAGATGATTCGTTGGACAACGAAACGTGAACATGAATACGAATCTTGGAATTCTCGAATCAGTTGACTGCCTAGCTAGAAAAATCGTGAAATCGGCGTCACATATGCACATGCAGGTCTCCCTTTAATTTCTTAATCAGACCGACCGGTCGGCCGATACGTCCTCTGTTGATTGGTAGCTGCGTGTATAGATCAAGCACACTTCTTTTCTTCTGGCTTAATAATACTAATACATTGACATATTATTCAAGCAGAATCCCATCTGAGATACCAGATTTAACACGATAGAATTCGAATGCGAGATTGATGTATTAGATCGGGATAAAATTATACATAGAAGGTAGAGATGTAGACAAGCATGCAACCATGCAACGTGACGCCTGTATTCCGAATACTACTGCTGCATGCGACCAAGCTAGGCTATCTCGGAGCGATTCTAGAATCTTCAAATGAGCAGTGTTATCGAGTCTGCAAATGGTACGTCCCGTTGTACACATTTTCAGCCTCCGGAAATTTTGTCTCAAGAAACGACACCTAAATTTGGACTTGGACTTGAAGTGGCTCCCCCCCCAATTCGTCAGTAGCAGCTAAAAAGCTTAATAACCTAATTAAATGGCGAAGGTAGCTTCTGGCGGAGTGTGGGCAAGTTGGTGCGAAGGTTGATAGGTGTTGGATATTGTGAGCGCGCCAAGAAGGGGGCGACTAGGTCAAACGAGAACAAAATGGGAGTGCGCTCGAGGACCAGGATTGATTTGGAACCTCAACCCAGCTGTTGTGCATGGAAAGGATAACACCCCTCCGAAACGGAAAACAAACGCGGGGACACAATGCCTGCTGGGGTTTCTGGTGGCGCTAATGATGGAAATTCAGCATGCATATGAGCTTCCAGCGTCTCTGGAACCCTGAGATTGCAGCCTCGATGTTGATGTTTGCCGTTACGTCACCAAACTATCCTCTGCTCTGCCCCAATGCAAAAAACGCCAAGGGTTAAGGAAAGTCGCGATATTCCCTCTCGAGTTTGGAAGCTGCGGTAGAACCAAATTCGAGACGCCATACGTGGGCACAATGGTTTTCTAGGGCAATGGCCCAACCGCATAGTTAATAATGACTGCAGCTTATTTCTCGGGACATGCCTACGCACACATATGCGCATACACTACGGATTAATCTTATTCATAGTTATTCGTACGAGGACGGGTGGCCGTTGCATAGCACCATAATTAAGTCTTGATAGTTAAGGCTCTTCAACCAACCCCAACCTGTCTTGGCCAAGGTGACCATGCGCAGCCCTTGGATTCAGATGCAGAAGCCACATTTCTGCAAGTCCACCAGATCATGCAGACGTGAATCGAGAGACTTGAACCCCCGCAAAACACGAAGGCGTTTACAGAAGCCTAGTCTAAAGCTAGCTTTGGAATTTTCTTATCTGGCTAGCTTCGCAAAATCTGCTGTGGAAACTAGGGTTCATAGGGCTGCGTTCTTAATCAAAACCGAGCTCACAAGACACGCATGTGCAGCTCGAATGTATGATCCATCTTGATTATTCCTAGACGCCGCAGACAAGAGCTATAGAAAGATGGACCGAACCATTACAAGGAGCATAGTTTCAACACGGCTCCGCGTTGTTATTGCGCACAATTCGATATTCTAAACTGTTTTCTGACTAACTAGCTTAACTATTCTAACATTCTCTTTACCTTTTCAACCAATTTAGTGCTCACGCTAATGTCTACCAAAATTATTATGGTTGGTCCCAATCAATTTTTAGAGCTACTTTTGCATTTATCGGGCTGATTTGGAGCTTGTGATCAGGTGCAACCTCGCTTCCAATTACCATTTTTGGCCTAGTCCTCGAGGTGCATGCAGCACCGCCAATCATAGCTTGACGGGCCGGCGGTTTTCTCATGCCTCCCATTCCTTCTAGAAGGACGATAGAAGGTTGGCTTGCAAGGTCAGCCCTGATCAACTCTTTTTTGAATATTCTGAGAACAAACTTTTCTTAATCAGCACAAAGGGAATATTGAACTCATGGAGCTCTTCGAGCTAGCTGCTCTGCCGCATAAACCAGAACGAAGGATCCAATCCCGGCCCTGTGGTTGGCGTTCTTGATGTTTTCCAGAGTTGTCTCACTTGTATTCGGAAGATCCGAAGCAGATACAGCCTTACCGCTAAGGCCTGTTCGTGAAACGATAGTTTCTCCCCACCATTTCCTCCTCCCTTTCCTTTTTGGTTTTTCGGTTTTTCTTCGGTTTTGTATGCAGTTAAAAATCGCTTGAAGCCGCCCCGCCTGCGGGTCGAGTTGAGTTGAGATTCCAAATAATCAACAGCTGTTTGCGAGGGTACGTAAGTATTAAGGGGCGGGTTGATGCAAAGCCCCGAGCTGGTCAAACAATATCTTGGTCGCCTAAACTTTCACTGAATATGAAGTAACGCACCCGAGCTTTCGAAGAGACTAGCGGTCACGGTTACAATTCCCTTGTTGTGTGCCGTCTTTGGGCGCATTTTGCGATAGATCGAAGAAAGTGAACAGCGAATCGCAGCTGCAGAATTCTGGTCAGCCCCTTGTCGACATTGAGAATAATCGATGCAGGCTCGTGGCCCCACCGCGACATTTTTAGAACGCTAGAAGGTTTCTTTTCTTTTTGTAGAATTTTCCATGCATCTTCCCTTTCGAGGTGGCTGCTGGGATTTTGGAGGAGAAAAGTTACCCAGGAAGACGTGGATATCGGGATATGGAACGACTAAGCAGACCAGCGCAGCGCGAGATGCTTAAGCTCGATAGACAGGGGACGGGTAATTGGAAATGCGAAAAGCAGTGGTGCTGTTGACCCATGGAACGTAGATGTTGGGAGCTTTCAACAATTGAAGGCAAGCCGAACCAGATCGATATCGGTTGCAGCCCCCAAAGGTTACCTCGGTACTGAAGACAATGATTAAAATTCTTAACGGAGGGAAAGGGGAAGAAGTCATTCGAAGAAATGGTAGTGACAGCAAAGGGTATCAAAAAAGAGGACTCGAGGCGAGTTCCTGGTAGGGCTGTTGGATGCTGATGTCTTTGGAGGCACGACGACTGCATACTGCATATTATCCCGCAAGAGTTCTCCGGACGGTTGTAAGACTGCTTAGGCTCTGTTACGTAGCTTACCAGTACCGATGATGCTATACCACAATCCCCAATAGTGAGGAAAGCAAGACAGGCCACCTTTTTTGCTATTGTATATGCTTTTACGAGGCATGTATGTGCATGCACTACTCGGTTCGAACTTGGGGTTGTGTGCATGCGTCGCTAGCCCAGAGGTCGTTCCAAACGTAAACTCGCCGTCTGAAGTCCCAAAGCAACAGCTAGGCAACGCCCACTCTTTTCGATGACCAAAAAGCAATTTTCTAGACAGATGAGAGCCCGCGGTGCGGCTTAGGTGAGTGACAAATGCACAAAAAGCAATGACGGCGATATCAAGAGTTCATCCACCATCAATATTGGACCCGTACTACTTTTTATTTCGGCGGCGCCAAGAGAGCGCCAACCAAACCATAGGTACCTGCTGGTACATACATACCTGCAGCGACCCTGCACTCGATGCACTTGCAGCTTCGATAATTTTGGGCGCAGAAGTTGAGCGTCACTATACATGTTGGAGCTCTGAGGAAAAAAATATATTTATCCTCGATCCCACCCTTCTTGACTATCCAGTTGTACTTGATCTTGATTCCCATCATCTCTTTCTATAATTCCCAGTTATCATATCACAAAACACTCTTCACCAGGCCCCAGCTTGATTGGTTGGTTGAAAAGAGCAATTTACCAGCCAAGTTATAAGTATATAGCAATTTACAATAAAGAAATCCAAACTCTCCTGCTCAAGTAGCCCAATCCGCCTTTACCCAACCTTGCCACAAGTGTCGAATCTCGCTAGTGCGCAAGCTTTGTTATAGCTGGCCCACACCCGCGCCTCGTAGTCAAACCATTATGGCTGTTACCCTGGACAATTCCGTAGTACTGCAGCCGCATTTATTCAGAATGTCTTCTTCACCTTTCCCATCCTCTCTTCCATTCCATTCAGACTCCGAAAGCTCGCCGATGCCACCCGCAAAATCGAAATCAAAGACACAGGCAGGAACGTTAGCGGCAACAGCGGCCGGTCAATCTGCTAGCGGTGTAGCCGGCGTAACGAAACCGAAACAGAGCAAGAGCCGGAACGGTAAGAGTCTCCTTCCTGATCCCTTTTCGCAGCAGTATGCGCCATACTTCGTACTCCTCGCTCAAACCCGAACGTTATGGTGGGCCAACACTAAAGATACAACATCAACAACGCAACTTTGTCGATAAGAGCTCTGTCAAAGCCTAACTAACATATGTTGTCTTAGGTTGCGTTACCTGCAAGGCGAAGAGACTAAAATGTGACGAAACAAAGCCCACATGTTTGCAATGTGAGAAAAGAGGTGTTTCCTGCGGCGGGTATAAGAAAGACTTCAAATGGAGAGCCTTCGAAGAGTCGGATCTCAGCGGGAAAGGGCCAAAATCCCGTCCAAAACGTATGTCTGATTCTCCCAGCGTCTTGAAAATATCATAGACAGCTACTAACGTAAAACGCCCGTGTATAGCGCTCTCGAGCCTCCCTACAAAGCCTAAACGAGGGATATCCTCAGGGCCGTCTAGTCCAGCATTATCTGAGGCATCCTTAGGATCCATGCATTCGCCAATGCATTCGCCTCTTCCGCTAACGCCACTCACTACCCAATTCGACAGCCCTCCTACTCCTCCTCTTCATCACCTCTATGTACCAAACATGTATTCAATGGGCTCTTTGGAGGACTCGTATATTCCAAATCCGCCATACTCGGGAGCCGAGGTTCCTCGATCCCATCCTGCGTATATGGACGAAGAGCGTAGAGCCTCAATCTCACCAAGACTAGAAGATCTCTTAATTCCAGGCAGTGTGCTTAATAGACCGATTCCTCTCCCAGAATACGTTGATTACCCGCAAAATATTCCTTATCAACCCACAGGAATGGATATCGGTATGGCTATGCCTGCAGATAATGATATCGAGGATATCCCTCGAAATATTATGGAAGATGGATGGAACGTTTCCCAAATCACCAACCCTGCAGAATCTTCCAGTGTCACTGGTTATCAAAACCTGACGGATATCTTCCGGAGACCCCGCGTTGATATCAGCAGCCCCGAGTCGCTCATTCTGCATTTTGACAGGCAAACTTGTGGTATTATGTCCATAAAGGATGGTCCAACCGAAAATCCTTGGAGGACATTAATCTGGCCGCTCGCTACCCAGATCCCTGCTCTCCGCCATGCAGTCTATTCCATGACAGCTTTCCATATGTCCCACAGCAGACCCGAAATGAGGGTACAAGGAATGGAACACATGAAGCATAGCATTCGACATCTTGCTGCTGGACTGAGCTCAGGAGAAATCCTTCCAGAAGCAGCTCTAGCAACAACGCTCTCTCTAGCTTTCGCCGAAGAATGGGACAGGCACATTTCTACTGGCATCGAGCATTTGCGAGGAGCCAAAGTCCTAGTTCACCAGGCTTTAGTCAGGTATCAGAATTATCCGATTAATAGTGCTGAAATGTCGAGGCTTAGATTTCTCTACAATGTCTGGGTTTACGTTGACGTCCTTGCCCGACTTACTTCTAACAGCGATGACGAATCTCACTCATTCGAATCGATCTCGCCTCTTCTCAGCGCCCCTATGATGATGTCCTCTGAGGTTGACCCCCTGATGGGATGTGCCACCACCTTGTTCCCCCTCATTGGACAATGTGCTTCGTTGGCAAAGCGTGTTAGGAAGAGCAAAAAGAACAGTGTCACGGTCATCTCGGCTGCCTTGGACCTCAAAACAGCCATCGAAAATTGGCAACCTGATGCGGTTTACGAACCAATCGAAGACCAAACCTCAAACATCGACCATTGCATCCAAACAGCTGAAGCTTACAGATGGGCAACACTCCTATATTTGCACCAAGCTGTCCCGGAAATCCCGTCCCCATCATCTCACGAGCTTGCAGAGAAAGTTATGTGTACAATTGCGTCTATTCCCACCTCCTCTCGCACCTGCATTGTTCATGCATTCCCTCTCCTTGCCGCAGGTTGCGAAGCTGTCGGCCAAGAAGAGCGCGAATGGGTTGAGAAACGCTGGTCAGACTTGATGCAGAGGCTTTGGATCGGAAATATCGACCGAGCCTGGGATATTGTTCGCGAAGTGTGGAATCGAAGAGACAACTACATGAGCGAGAAACAAAATGCCTCGATGGCCACGGATATCGATTACAGCCTTCGATCGCATCTATCTTCCAACGGCAGCACTCCAGCAGCATCTGGAATCGAAGACCCTACAATGTATCTTGATTTCCAACAGCTCAACGATGATTTAGGCGGTTCTCCAAGCCAGAGCGACATGATGTGGGGGGGCAGTGTCACGACTGACTCGACAAGACCTGACATGAGAAAGTCCAGTCCAATTCCAGGCTCTAGAGTCAAGGGCCTCGAGATGGATGAGTGGGATTATGAAACATCGATCCGAGGGCGGCTGTCCTGGGTCGGATTGTGTGCAGAGTGGCAATGGGAAATCTTCATTGGATAAGCTCTGATTTTTTAATATTCTTAGACCAATTTACCTTCCGTGTCTATATTTCAACATTATTGGGGGATTTTAATCGGCGTTATCCTAGTTCGCTAAGTAGTTACAGTACATTTTTGTATATATAGGCCTTTTCATATCTGTATATATCGATCGCATGGGTTCTTTCATTCAGCATCCGGGGTTTTCAAGCGAGCAATTTTTTGTTTCCGATATTGTTTTGTATACCAAGCTTCAGTTACATGTATTTCTTATATTGTACAAAGTAGCACTCCATTTTTCAACCCAATTATAGATTTTCGAGACATATTTTACTAGATTTCATTCCCCACATTAATCCATTGAGATGAACATAGCCCCCGAGGCTCGCATATGCCCAGGTGAAGCCAAGCCGCATATGTCGATTTCCGCCTGCGCGCACATGTGATTACGGAGAAAGAAACAAAATGACGGGATAACTAAGTAAGTTTCAAAACACTGCCACCTATTATAACTAGTTATCACACTCGAGCCGCTATTACATAAGGTCAAACCATACGTTGTAATGGATTACTTAGCACGAGACTTTTCCGAACATAGAGACTCCACTTTTGTATTCCAAATAAACCCCTGCCATGTGGCTTACGGTTCAATGTTAAAGTCTGTATCTAACCGATCCGCCGCATCTCGGCAGGCTGCGAGCTGCAAACTTCGCACGTTTTTCTATAACAGGGATATCATCAAGGGTTCGTAAAGTGATAAGTCATAGACATCGTTTGTTCACAAGAATTATTGAGACACTCCATGCCAACCAGTCCCTGGAAGCCAGCAAACGAAATAAAGAATGAGACAATCGGCTGGAATTGAGCCTGGTATCAGATCTGATCAAAGCGGCCACCTAAAAGTAATAACGCCCCGTACCATATGGGTATACCAGGGAGTGAGAAAGTAGAGGAAGAAAGAAAAATTCCCGCAGATTAGACAGGCAGTGTAATTGAGTGCGTTACCAAGAGACTTTAATCTGCAGAGTATTAAGGGTCCTCATAAAAATCTGGAACAGACATGAAGATTTCAGGCTGAGGTCCCAGGATAGGTATAGCAAATAAGGTTGTTGGTATATTTAGACAGTTTCCATATAGCGTCTGGTTTCCCTATAGTTGGAACAAACGTGCAAGCATTAGTATAGACCTATAACCGCAATTTTCACCCATGTGATTGAAGGTGGCTTCTCAGAGGCTTTTATCATGCGAGCAACCCAACTTGCAGACTCATATGACCATAAGAGTGTCTTGACGTTGGACAAGGGTGTTTTCCGAATTTGAATATTCGAATTAACTTACCAGTCTGTTACTGCCTCCTCCCATTGTCTGCACTCGTGCTCTCTAGTTCCTCCAAAATGGTCAACGAATGCGTCTCCCAGAACCTCCCTCGCAATACTTCCTTTCTCCATGAATTTTGCAGTTGCTGTCTGCAGTGATTTCGCTAGTCTCTCACTGCCTGTTGCGCCCGTCTTCCCCAACGGCGGAAGTGTAAGCTCTAATTTCTTTTCGATCCCTCGATAGCCACAGGCCAGAATGGCTGCCAAAGCAAAATGAGGATTACAGTCTGCACCTGGAACTCGAACCTCGAGCCTTGTCGCCTTCGCTGATGCGGTAGGAGGTGTAATAAGACGGATGGAAGCGGCTCGGTGTTCTAGTCCCCAAGAAACGGTGACCGGCGCCCAAAAGTTCTCTACTAGACGCTTGTAGGAGTTTATAGTGGGAGCGAAGAGCGGCATTATATACGGTAATCCCTCTAGAACTCCTGCGAGAAAATGTCGACCTAAATCCGAAACATACGCAACGTCGGTATAGGGGGGGTTGGGATCCTTTTCTTCACGAGCGAATAGGTTCTTTCCAGAACCCTTATCAACAATAGAGACGTGCAGATGACCAGAGTTTCCAGGTAGACCTTGTTTTGGCTTCGCCATGAAGCAAGGCGAGATGCCGTGCTTCGAACCGAGAGCCTTAACGGTGAATTTGAACAAGGATGCTCTGTCCGCCATCTCTGCAACATCAGTAAACGCTAACGCAGCTTCATAGACACCTGGACCGGATTCGGTATGCCATCCCTCTAGTGGTACACGAAAGGCTTTACAATTATCGTAGATTCCGTAGTAGTAGTCTTGGAAAAGGACTGGGCGTGTTAGAGAATATCCAAACATTCCCGGGGTTATCGAAGGAATCGATTCGGGCATTTTGGATCGGATTTCGTTGGGCGACGCTGAGAATTGGTAAAATTCATATTCGGCTAGGAAATTACGACTATATTAGCTCCTGTCCAACAGAATAACTGACTGGTAAGGATACAAACCTCCAGCCATGGCGCCCATGCCATCTTTCTCGAACTTTGCTAAAGCCGATTTCAGGAGCCCTCTGGGGCAAGGCGCAATTGGTTGATCGGTGTCCGGATCGTAGAAGCTAACCTTTTAAACCGTTAGCATGCTGATACCATAATATCAAGCTTGTAGTCTAGACCAGGATAGTCTCCTATGACATACCAGGAAGAAAGGCACATCGTGTTCCCAAGGGATTCTTCGAAAGGACTTCAAATCGACCTTAGCGATTATATCGTGGTAGCCGTTCTCTTTATTGGATATCGATAATTCTTTGAAGTACGTCTGTCGCAAATGCAAAATATCAGTATCCACGAATAGTCAAACGGCTAAAGTTTTATGTTATTTTTTTCACATACCTGATCGTGCATATCCCAACCGAATACAACTGAACAGAAGCCAAAGCCCGTTGTTACGATGCTCTTGAACTTGTCGAACGAGATCATCTTGCCTCGTAGCATACCATCTACATCAAGGCCGGCTAGCTTGACTTTGTCATCTCCGTTCTCCTCGAGCGCCTTCACAATCGACTCCGCCGTATGGGTCTCCGTTCCAGCCATTTCCAAGCAGAAATTCCAACAGAAGCTCTTTTAGGGCCAGCAAGTTTCGCGCAGCTGGTGACGTACGCGAAGGCTGTCTTTAAATTTTGTTGGCAGACAGAATGTAACTCTCGGGTGCAAGCGAGAACGATACCAGAAGTTAAGCCTCGTCTCAACGAGACCAAACGATTGTGAGGGCTTTCGAATCCGTACAGATCAAGACTCAATATCTTAACTCTGACGCTGAGATGGGGAGGAGGGATGTTGCGTTGTGGGGCTACGGAGGGGTGTTTCTAGGCCAGCGCGCCCAAGCGATATCTCGACTAGAACAGAAAAATCGTTAATTTTTTTTTCAAGAAAAAAAAAAAGTTAAACCTTTCTGTCCAAGAACGAAATAAAACAAGTTTGAACGCAACAGCTTGGTAATACAAGTGCGAGAAGGTTAGGTTAAGATGGGATACAACGGCGACGAGGGTACGGATACATTGCTCTTTATTTAAGGATTCCTCCGTCTTTCGAGCATCTCCGTCGTTTCCAAGAACCCGAACCTACTGGGTAGGTAGGTAGGCAGGGCCGCAAGTAGGTCGGTTGAGTATGTACCTCACTATCTTAGACCCGTTTAACAGGGGCGACGGTCACACCTTCCACGCCGTGAGATAAAAACCCGGTTCTGTTAGTAACATGTTAGGAAAATAAAAAACCTTTTGAAGGCTGACCATAATGAACATGAGCACGAGACGACGTTAATTTTGAGTCCACATGCAATATCATGGATATGATATGTCTGTCTGTCTGACTGAATGAGTGCATGATATCACAGTTTGGTTTTCCTTTCTACTTCTAATGCTCGAGTGGGGCATGCCAACGACAAGGCTTCCTGCATGCATGCATGATGGAGTGGATGATGGCTTGAGCGAGCCATTGTGGCAGGGGCAGTAAATCATGGCATATGTACGAAGTTTGGCGTACATGATCCGTATCTGGTATATCATATTTTGATATTGTCGCCATTCGGGGAAGTATATTTTTGTTTGCTGCATCGCCGGCCAAGATGTACTTGTAGAGATATAACGCTAATTTTAATCGACGGGGAACCGCGATACTGCTGCCTATCTGCGATGTCCGAGCAGCATGTATGAAGTATGTACGTACTTACTCATATAGTTAAGTATGCTGCACAGATGATATCTTGGATGAGGGAAGCAGACGGAGAACTCCTCTCTTTCCCTCATTCCAAGCAATTAGTAATGCCGGCTCGCGACCTCGCTTGGTGCCAATTGGGCTCATGCGCATGCAAAGAAGCGGGCATCTTTTCAAGTAGCCTAAAAAGTCCCCGTCGCTTGTCCGCAGTGGAGGAGATTGGTTAACTACTTTTCTAACTAGAGACCGATCTCAGCTCAGGTCAACATCTCAACTTGAGTCTAGGCGTGAGAGATGACCACCACCGATATACCTTGCATGAATATCCTACTTAAGTATACACTATACACTTATTTGAGTGTGCACAAAATTCAGAGACGGTATCATTGATCGATATGCGTTGTTATGTTCTGAGGTATCGATATCTGGTACATAACAGGACTTTCGAAATTTCATTATGTTTTCTATTGCGTCATGATAATTTCACGTCGTACGTGACTTTCCAGTTGCAATCGAATCAACGAGTACGTAGTACCAACTAGATAATGCTTAAGTACTTACTTACTCAGTTAGTCTATTGCGCGTTGAAGCGGGCATCAACGCTCAGAAGAGCTCTGGGTGCCCTAGGACCGCAGTCTAGATGCGATTGCATTCCATTCCAATATGCAATGCATGGGAACGAATATCTGCAGTGGATATAAGGTTGATAACTTCACTATTTAGTACATAAGTAAGTGCTTAAACAAGTAGTATTAGTGGTAGTAGTACAAAGTCCTGGCGGTTGGCCGGACCATAACTCCTTCGTATGCAAGCCGGTCCTCGCCCTTGTTCCGGCGTCGGAATGCAATGGATAGCTGGGTTATCACTGCTTTTATCGGACGAATCGAAACTCCAGCTGCAACCAACGACAACCAACAACAGAGACGGAGGCCGGACAAGGGGTCTCTATCAGGCGGCCTTAGTGCGAACTCGGGTCCAATCGACAGCGAAAGAATGACTCTAGGACGTCTTGCCTTGCTCTGCCGCGACCAGCGGATTAAAAGCATCTGCTGAAAAGTCGACGCGAAGGGAACATCCGCCGTCGTTCAGACTAAAACAATTATTATTAATTGTCCGTGTGACAGTTTCAATCGAAACAGCGGAGAGGAATTCGTGCCTTCACCGTAATCCATTACGTTACAAAAATAGGGCGCTCTTCCCTTAGCACGAATTCTTAAGATATAAGATTATAGGGCCGTCTCCCGGTTCGACCCTTTTTTAAGTTTAACGGAGTAGACCTCAGAATCTTATCTTTTTTAAAAAAATAATTTATTTTAACCTTTGTAAACAAAAGAGATTTCAAAGATCTTCACCCAAAAGCCACATCGATCACCCTTGTTCGCGCATAGCTATATTCACATTTAATACAATCGCACACCCACCGACGACTACGACTACTACTACAATGGTTGGAAGGTTAGCTGGTAAGAACTGTATTGTGACCGGCGCCGCTGGGTACGACAATTCCCTATTCTTTTTTTTTCTTTTCACTTCCGTTTATCTAACAAGACACTACCATAGCGGCATCGGCCTAGAAACATGTATCCTCTTCGCGAAAGAAGGCGCCAATGTCATCATGGCCGACATCAACCCCGAAGCCCTGGAGAAAGCGACCGCCATTGTCAACCATTTTAAAGGCGATACTCAAATCAAAAAAGTTATCTGCGACGTCTCCAACGAAGAATCGGTCCAGAATCTCGTAGCTGCCGCCGACGAATGGGGTGGTGTGGATGTCATGTTCAACAATGCTGGCATCATGCACGGCGCCGACGCCGACGCCATCGATACTCCAGAAAAAGTATGGGACCTTACTCACAATATCAACGTCAAGGGTGTCTGGTTTGGTTCGAAACATGCCGTCTTGAGTTTCAGGAAGCACGGTAAAAAGAAATCTAGTGTTATCAATACGGCCAGCTTCGTCGCTGTCATGGGAGCTGCAACACCTCAGCTGGCTTACACCGCTAGCAAGGGAGCTGTCCTCGCCATGACTCGAGAATTGGCCATGATTCATGCTCGGGAGGGCTTCAGATTCAACTCGCTCTGTCCAGGGCCCCTCAACACACCGCTCCTCCAAGAGTGGTTGGGTGATGATAAAGAGAAGCGATTCCGTCGCGAGGTTCATTTCCCAGGTGGAAGATTTGGAGAGGCTATTGAGCAAGCACATGCTGTCGTCTTCCTAGCAAGCGACGAGAGCTCCTTTGTCAATGGCACCGATTTTTTGGTCGACGGAGGATTGTCAAAGGTATACCTTCTCCGAACCCCCCCTCCAAAAAATTCTTAACCGAATCTCAAAGGTTAACCTGTTCAAACAAAATCTAGGCATATGTTACCGCTGAAGGTCCGGCAGTGGCTGCTCCCTCCAACAATGCTTTTGGAAGCGAGTGGTGAGTCGCCCCGGTCATACGTTTTTCCGATATAATCTCGGCAACTAACATGGCATCGATTCTCATACAGGCCGCACAAGGATAAATGACTTCCAAAAAGCATCTCCCTTCGCGGTATTTCTTTCATGCTCTTTCTGATGGCTATTTAGATAGACCATTTTCTTAACGATGGCGTTTGTTATATCGGCTTAGGATTTATGCCTTTGATATCCTTCTTGCTTGTTCTAGAGGTTGAGGCTCCTTCCCACCCATTTGACAGTCTCGAAAATCCTTCTCAACACACAGAAGACGGCTTCGATATTAGCTAGCTAGTTACTTTCCGGATAATAAAATGAATAAACGAAATGATTCGTAGAATTAAGTAAAACTAAATAATAGCCTAGTGATCATAGCACTATCACTTTGGCTGATGAATGCGTAATCCGTGAGTTTCAACATTGTAGGCCATGCATATATGACCCGCATATGGGTTTGGTGGTATAACCATCGCCTCGGAATACTTATCTAAGAGAGATAAGATGGATGCATGAGACCAGGGAACGAGTTCCATGTTCGTTCTCTGGTTCGTTGGCTCCCTTATTGTAAAAACTCCTCGTTGTGATTATCATTCTGGGGGGGTTTTTTTTTTCTTTCCTTTTCCTTTTCCTTTTCCTTCTCTCTTCCCTGTTTGTTTGTCAAGATCCTAACATAGCAATTTCTGCAGGTAAGCTCAAACAGCAGTTCGCCGACATGCTCAGAAAAGTCTAAGACAGCCAACTTCCTTCCTTAGACTCGTTCGTTAACTCTTTTTTTCTTTCTTTCCTTCCTCTCATCAATCTCTCTCCTCAACTTCTGGCCCTCACTGATCTCTAGCTCTTCTTACAGCTCGACGGCTTGCTTCCGTCGTTGATACAAGCCTAGGTGAGTTGTTTATATGTCAACTTCCAAAAAAATTTTAAAAAAATTTTAAAAAAAAATCCCCCTCCAAAAAGTTGAACAAATGCTTTCTCGTTCCAACTCGAGCAATATCAACGAAAAGCCTTGATCCTTCAGTCTACGAGACCGAGCCTTTTTCTTGTTAAATACCTCGCCTATACTAATTAGATATAGGAGCTTGAAATACAGTTTCGGACCCTCGATGCCAGCTCCCAATCCAACATGACTACCACGATTCACATGAAAGAGCCGGCGAACGGGTCTCTCATGGCAGAAGAGGACATCCCCGCACTTCTCGATGAAATTTTCACGGCGTCAACTTCTCAAGGCTGCCTAGATGCCGCGAACAAAACCTTTTCACTCCTTGTCGCCCAGCCGTTCACATTTCGTTCGCTAGAACGGTTTAAAATCTTGCCGCTGTTAGCTGCTGCTGCTGCCGACAAGAAGGATGGTACAAAACGAGAGAGTGCTATGATCGCATATTCATCCTTATACTCGATATTTATATCTATTGCTCGGTGCACGGAGCCTTTGCTCCTAAATACCCTGGAGATATGTCTTGATGGCCTAGCAGACAAAGGCGCAGTTGTTAAAGAATCAGCCCAGTATTCTGTGGATACAATGTTCTCCTTACTACCGATTGAAGCTTTGGTGTCAGCTCTCTTACCTGTCCTAATGGAGTATCTCAAGAGGCCGGCGACGAAATGGCAAGGGAAAATAGGAGCCTTAAAATTAATCGCGAAGCTGGCAAAGAAAGCAATCGGGCAAGATGAGGAGGCCAGAATATCATTTGAAATCATCGCATCAAAGCTGGAAGAACTTATTCCAGTCGTCGAATCAGGGATGCACGATTTGAAATCCGAGGTTAGACATCCTAGTTTCTTTACCATTTTTAACTCTTCTAATCAGTAATACTAGGTGTCGAAACAAGCTATCAATACTATGCAAACCATTTGTGGTCTTATCGACAATGACGATATCAAGCGCCATATCAAATTGCTCATCGAGAACATGTCGAAACCAAGCGACAAACTTTTACAAAAGGCGATCCACGATCTGAGCCATACAACATTTATCCATCCTGTTACCTCACCCTCGCTCGCACTCGTTACCCCGCTTCTCCATAGAGTGTTGTCTAACCCTACGACTTCGCAAGAGATGCTGAGGCAGACAGTCATCATTATTGAAAATCTTACAAAATTGGTGCATAATCCAATAGAAGCCCGAACCTTCTTGCCTCAATTGCTACCCGGGGTCCAAAGAGTTAGAGACCATGCTTCGCTTCCTGAGGTCCGCGGTCTGGGTGACAGTACTTTGAAAGTAGTAGAGACAGCGATGAGGGGTGAGGGTGGTCGTGAAGGATTCGTTGACTACAGGGTTAGTATAGACCAAGTTAGAGAAGTCATATCTGAGAAAGTCAAGGGGGGCTGGGTAGATGAGACCGCCAACGATGCTCGATTTTGGGAAGCCAACGTTCGGGACTACATCGTCTCAATGGTCCGGGAAGCTGTCAATATCCGAGAACCAAGACGGGTAGCTGGCATCTTCGAGCCTTATATTGTAGACCTCAAAGGCGGTACACAAGCTCATGCTATCGCTGAAGACCTTCAAGATTACTACGTTAAAGAGGACCAAAAATGGGAATCTAGACCGGCGACACCCGAGGAAGATGCAAATGAGGTTGAGGTTGTCAACACTCCATTCTCTTTAGCATACGGCGGTATGCTACTACTCTCACATACGACCCTGAGACTTCTCAAAGGCCATAGATATGGCCTCTGCGGAAGGAATGGTGCCGGAAAATCGACGCTCATGAGATCTATAGCAGAGGGAAAACTGGAGGGGTTTCCTTCGAAAGACGAAGTTCGGACGTGCTTTGTTGAACACAAACTACAGGGAGAAGAAGCTAAGCTAAGCATCATCGAGTTTATTGAACAAGACCCCGATATATCAACTGAAGGAGGCAACAAGGAAAGACAGAAGAGAATCAAGGATGCACTTTTAGCCGTTGGTTTCGACGAATATCGACAAGCCCAACCTGTCGGCGCACTTAGTGGGGGGTGGAAGATGAAGGTCGAACTAGCGAGAGCTATGCTTCTCAAGGCCGACATCCTCCTCCTTGACGAACCTACCAACCATTTAGACGTCTCAAATGTCCGGTGGTTGATGGACTACCTAAAGGAGCACACCGAGATTACCTCTATGATTGTTTCTCACGACAGTGCTTTTCTTGACGAGGTGTGCACCGATATCCTTCACTACGAAACCAAAAAATTGGTACATTATCGGGGCAACCTTGCTGCTTTCGTCAAGAAGAAGCCGGAGGCAATGTCTTATTACACTTTAGATTCTTCTGTCGTCCAATTCAAGTTCCCCAACCCTGGTATCTTGACGGGTGTTAAGAGCATGACTCGAAGCATCATGAAGATGTCGAATGTTACGTTTACCTATCCAGGTGCAGCAAAACCGAGTATGGCCAATGTCAGCGTGCAGCTTTCCCTATCCAGTCGCGTTGCCATCCTAGGCCCAAACGGTGCTGGTAAGAGCACTTTGATCAAGCTCCTTACCGGCGAGTTAGTTGTAAGTATATTCCTTCTTGATGTTCCAATAAAATTGATTGCACTAACATCAAGACAAGCCCCAAACCGGAATAGTGTCAAAGCATCCAAATATCAGAGTCGCATATGTTCCACAGCACTCCTTAGAATACGTTAACATGCATCTTGAGAAGACACCTCTCGACTATCTCCGATGGCGTTTCCAGAATGGCGATGACCGCGAAACCAACATGAAGGCAACCCGCATCGTTAGTGAGGAAGAAAAAACGCTAATGGATACGCCAATCGATATCGGAGATGGAAAAGGCCCAAAGAAAATCGAGAAGCTCATTGGTCGACAGAAGCTCAAGAAGAGTTTTATGTACGAAGTAAAATGGCAGAACATGTTGCCAAAACACAACACTATGGTTACTCGTGAAACGTTGATGAAATTCGGATTTTCAAAGATGGTTCAGGAGTTTGACGACAAGGAATCCGCAAGAGAAGGGTTAGGATTCAGAGAATTGACCATAACCGCATTAAAACAGCACTTTGAGGATGTGGCGTTACCGGAAGATATTGCTGCGCATAACGAAATAGCCGGATTGTCTGGTGGGCAAAAGGTTAAAGTCGTTCTAGCTGCGGCAATGTGGAACAACCCACACATCATAGTTCTAGACGAACCGACCAATTATTTGGATCGTGAGAGTATGGGCGCGCTTTCCCATGCCATCAAAGACTTTAGGGGCGGTGTAGTCATAATTTCCCACAACTCTGAGTTTTTGAAGGGTCTGTTGAACGAAGAATGGGTAGTTGATGCCGGCAACGTCACTACTAAAGGAGGAGTCTATGATAACGAACTCGAGTTGCCGGGCGGTAGTCGGCCGGGCAGCGGCCCGACGTCCCGAGTTGCCAGTAGAGCTGGCTCCGTTGCGAATAGTGCCGCTAACAGTGGCGCCGAAGATAACGCTGAGAACTCGACAAGCATGGGCTTCAAGGCAAAGAAGCCAAAAAAGAAGAAGCTCACGAGAAATGAACAAAAGGATAGAGATGCTAGAAGACGGCTTCGCCATATTGCGTGGTTATCCAGCCCTAAGGGGTAAGTTGGTTTTAAGATCCGTGCTTTTCGAAACTCTACTAACTTTTTCGTTATTGCAGAACTCCAAAACCCGTTGACACCGACGATGAGGCTTGATATAATACGGTGTATTGCATATTTCTAACATTCTACGAATCTTGAGGAAATTAGTTCGTATAGATTCACGATTATATTTGACTCGGAATCTTGATATGACCTGATTTACATTTTTTCCCTTTGGCTATTTTTTTATCTTTTATTTGTTATATACAGGGAAAGGGGGACGTTACATTGCATTTTCTGGCTGGTATAGGTTGCATGTTGGCTCGAATGTAGACAGTGTGTTTGGGACTGGGCTTAAAAGTTACCTGCATTTTGCTGCTCGGTGGGCATCTTATAGAAGTATAGATATCATCAATAGATTAAAAGGGGAGCGCAAGAATTATACTAAGGATCGCGGATTCTGGATTTTATATACATTGAAGGGAGATTCCTTTTAACGGGTTCGACCGTAACGATCGCAAGCGTGAGATTACATGTTAGTTATTTTGCCGGAACCTCATATGTATTAATATTATATTGCTGGGTCCCAAAGCGCAATGACGCTAATAACGCTAGAGGGAGGAGGAGGAGATGGTGAAAGGAGCTTTAAACAAGAAGGAAAGAGAGAGAGAAAACCTTTATATACACATCTAGATTTAAAACCTCAGAGTGGCGTTTCAGTACCATTGGCCCTTTCTCCATCAGGCCATTAATTTTCTTCTTTTTTCGATGTTGACTTCCAAAGTACAAAGGCTAAGAGTCCTGCGAGAGTCCCCAGTCCGGCGCCTCCAACCGCACCCCGCCAAAGTGGCAGCGAGCCTCGTTGAGCTACACCGGCAACGGCACCAACTGCTAACCCGGCAGCTGAAAAATCGTCGAGTTGAGTCTGGCCCTTGTTTCTCAAGAGCCTCCAGCTTCTATCCTTCCACTCAATGTCGTCTCTACCCCACATACGCCCAAACGTCATACCAAGCCCTATAACGCTGCCAATAAGAAAACCTGTGGCGTTGGATCTTAACAACAAGGTAGACACAGGAATTGCCTGAGCAGCGGGACCACGGAGTATATATCTCGACGTCAGAGGTATGGCAGAAGATATGATAGCGGCGATAGGAAAGGTCCTGTGCACAACGTGGGTGGTTAGGATGAAGCGGCCGAGCGGCTGCTCTTCTGCGTAGTCGGAAGTCGGGTAGAGGCTATTTAAAGCCATATTGTGAATTTAAAAGGTAGTTATACGGATAGGGTAATGAAGAGGAGAAAGTGGGGGTGATTCGAAATGCGTTGGGGTGTGTTGGATATTCTTCGAACAAAAGGCTGAATTGAATGAATCTAAGACCCTCCTCGGCTGATGGAGAACGAGATGCTTCTTTATATAATTTTATAAGTCTCTCGCCTTAGATTGGAACCCGCGAGTTTACAATACGTAGGCCATAGATATGCTCCTTAGGAGGTGAGTAAGTAAGTACTTAGTTAAATGAAGACGTACGTAAGCTGGCGATGTGAATAACATAGTATAAGATGTACACCGTCCAATGAGAGAGGATGCATTTGGAAGCGGTCGGGGAATACGAGGCCCGACTACCACCCGATAACCACCCGATGAGCGCCAAGGCTCCTTTCTTCCTTCGGTATAGTTAACCTTTTGCCTTTCTTGAGGCTCTGGTAAACAACATTGTATACTTCGTATACTGTATGTATAACTATTAACTATTACTGATTCTGCTAGAGTAATTATTGGTTAAAATGTGCCTTAGTAATCGCTAATTCAAATTCGTCGGTGATGATGTCACCGTGGGATTGGTCATTGCCGCGGCAAAAGACGGGCTAACTAATGGTAGATAAGTGCCCTTATAAATACCGTACTTAGTTATTCTGAGGGGCGACCGAGGGGATACGAGACGACAACAACAAAATTGCCCCGCTATTCGTCAGTATAGTAACTACCCATTGCCCAGACCTCATACCTAGAATCAATATCTAGTAGTTATTAGAAAGACAGACGTCGCAGGAACGCATCATGGACAGAGTTTGCGAAGCGTGTAAAACAATCCCACCGATTCTCGACCAGGACACCTACCAGGAGGTACCTCTACTTCTCCGTTAATCTTTTAACGCTCCAGGCGCAGTTCTCCGATTGTTAACCCCCGCGTCTAGAAAGGAGAATACGCAGATATCAATGGTGTGAAGTGCTGTACGTCCAACATGCAAACAATTCGTCAATTCAAGCATGATCAAAACCTCACAGAGTTTTACGTTTAGACCTGGCTGCTCCGAACCCAACCCCGGAGTCCGGGATCGTGTTCATCTACGACATCTTCGGGTACATTATTCTATCCCGGAGCTATAAACACTATACCCTATAGTAATCCCGAAGTGCTAACCATTCAAAACAGCTACTTCAAACAAACACTACAGGGCGCTGACATCTTAGCCCTCACCGATCCCAGCCATGTTGTCGTTATGCCCGACTTTTTCTTTGGCGATGTCAGATATTTATCAATGGGCTATCTGTCTATCCCATTACGCAGGCTAACCGGTCTCATCTTTTAGCCCATGGAAATCAATAAATTTCCGCCCAAAACAGACGAGGACAAACAAGCAGTTGGTAATTTCTTCAAAAACCAAGCCGACATCCCAAAGACTCAAGAAACGGCTCTTAAGGTCCTAGAGGGCTTGAAGGAAAAGTACCCTAGTGTGAAGAAATGGGGCATCTTTGGGTATTTGGGACAAACCTGAGACGTACCGTGGTGAAGCTAGGCTAATCATGTTATTAACGAGATAGGCTTTGCTGGGGTGGAAAAGCCGCTACTATCATTTCAAAGAATACCGGGAAGTTCGCAGCCTCAGGGCAGGCCCATCCCGCTTTTCTTGATCCGAGTGATATCGAAGCTTTAACGATACCCCATCTTTGTCTCTCTTCGAAAGACGAAGACGCCACTGCTGCCCAAAAGGTCATTGACATTCTAAGCTCCCGCCAAAATAGCCACAGCGAGATCTACGGTGAAGATTTCCACGGATGGATGGGTGCACGAAGCGATCTCAAGGACCCAAAACAAGCAGCATCTTTTGAGAAGGGATATGGAAAGGCGGTTGAGTTCTTCAAGGCGACTCTGTAAGTCCCTAGCTGTCTGGGTTATCTTATTTGTGCCTCTTCTGACGGGTTTATCGACCGGCAGGAGCTGATTTACCAGCACCTAGAACATCCAAGATCGATCAGTCTCGACTCTAGACAACCCATAGTTTGATATGTTCGCAACCAAGCTATAATTTAAGAATGATTGATCCAGAAGGGTCTGCGATATTATATTTCAATGGAATATCAAATCCACTATATCATCTATCAACTATGCTATGCACATTGTGACCTTAAGCCGTATAGTCTAGATTACAATGTCTAAAAACAGCAGTATTTAAGGTTTAGCTAGGGGGGTTGAAAAAAAGTTAGATTAAAATTCTAAAGCCGTAGAGCATACATATCTTTCTATTAATTTCAATATAATGCATTCGATTTTGTTCGACGAGGCGAGGCGAGGGGCTTGAGCCATTCCACTACCAGACTGCCTTTAGTGGTAGATTTCTCGAGCTATTTCCAACATAGAAAGTGAACTGAAAAGTATTAGGGAAATGAAACACGCATATAAGTGGGTAAACCTTCGGGAACTCACCTCGCCAGAGGTTGGCATGATCCAATTCTGCCTCGAGATACACCAATATCTATTTTACCAAACAGTTAGTTTCGGTCGCAAAGATTAGAAATATAAGGCAGGCAAACTCACGAAAGATCTCGCCGCCGAACCGTCAATTTTATTGTCTTTTTCTCTCCTTCGTCTAATTCAACTTTTTCAAATCCTCTCAATTGTCTGACAGGGAAGTCTACGAAGTCTCCAAGGGCTTCATCTCCGGGATTTCCGGTCTTCAGCCTAAGTTCCTTAGTAGGAAAGCTGACATACAGCTGCACAACTTCCTTCCCGGTAACATCCCCGGTGTTCTCAACGGTGACCTCTAGTTCTGCAACGGGCTCCCAGAGGCTCGGGTTACCACCCTCACCACCTCCAGCAGCAGATTTCGGTCGAACGATGTCATATCCCTCGGGATATGGGAACGGTTTTGTTACGATTTCTTTCGGAGAATTGATATAAGGATAGATATACTTGGTCAACTTTTTGAACCCTTTGGGGAGCAATGCCTCCTCTATCGGCGGAACTTTATCCGAGTATTTTGGTGGATCGATCGGCGTTGGAGGTGGAGGTGGTATTGCAGACTTCTCCTGCAAAGACTTGAACTTGAGGTTTGACAATTTGAATGTCGTGTAAGATAAACCGAATCCAAATTCGAATCGTGGTTTGATATCAACGGCGTCAAAATGTCGATAATCAATATACATCCTTTCCGAGTAATTCATCTGAGGGGCGATGGCGTTAGGATAATACATCACCGGCGCTCCTGGGCCGTAGTCCGCAAGACTTTTCCCAACTGTGAACGGCAATTTGCCTGAGAAATTTACGTCTCCTAAGAGAAGATCCGCAAGAGCGTTACCGCTCTCTTGGCCGGGCAGATTTCCGTATATCAACCCTTTGAGGTTGGGATGGTCAACCCAGGTTTCGACTGTAACCGCTCCAACGCTGTGGATAACCACTACGGTCTTCTTGCAGTTCTCAATAACCGTTTTCGCAAGAACATCACCATTGCGTTGAGGGAGAAGATCGTTTCTGTCACCCCTGACATCGTCAACTTTAGCGAACCCTTCCCCAGCATCGGCGTTGATAAAAACTAGGCAGAGATCTTGTTTTGCAGCTGAGGTCTTGATTTTATCGGTGGCATAATTGTCCAAAATAGACGTGAGTTTGACCTTGGCGTTATCTTTCAATCTTTCAGTCAGTGCCTGGAGTGGATCCACCAAATACGGGAATTCAACTGCCCCGGAACCCCAGCCAGACGCAAGCGTTCCAAGGTTCCCAGCTCTATCCTTCGCATAGTTTGGATCTTTTGGGCCACCACCCGCATCCGAGCCGTAAACGCCAATATTCTTATATAGAGAAATGTCAAGAGGTAAGACGTTGTCCGTATTCTTTACCAGAACATGGCCTTCGGTTGCAACTGCCCTGGCGATCGTTTTATGGTCAGATTGAACGTCAAAAAATTTGTTGACAACGCCCTTAGGCCCTTCGCCGGACCCAAAATGCAACAGGCCGGTTTCCGTGCGTTCCCAGCTCGAGAAATTTGGTGCGAAATCCTTCGGAAATTTGTCTTGACCCAACTGGTACCAGGATGCGACAACGCGGGTTGCCATATCATTGAACCGGTCCAGGCTGAGACTGGAATTCAGAACGGCCTTTGACAACTGGGGCCCCCAAAGTGAATCCCCATTTGCCCAGCGCAGCCCGTCTATGCAAAAGCAACCATATTAGTAAAGATGGGTCTTTTGCAGTGTCAAATAACAGAAGGCATGTATCGTAGCATAGGAATTTAAATTCTCACCTCCCGGCATGCTCACATCTAACCCGTTGAGACTTGAAGTCACACCAGAGCGTTGGGCCAGCCAGTCACTTTGCACAAACCCTTGAAATCCTAACTCGTCTTTAAGAATACCATTGAGTAATTTGCTGTTCTCGCATGCGTATGTATTGTTGACCTTCAGAAGGATGGATCATTAGCGGCTACTGGGTATCTTATTCAGCTGTCAGAAGGCTTACTTTCTGATACGAGCACATTATAGAGGCCACTCCCGCGTGAACACAGTCTCCGAAGGGCCAAGCATATAGTTCATGGAGCGTTCGATCATCAACATTGGCGCTAACAGCATTCGGAATTCCTGTGGAAATAAATATGCACGTGTTAGATCTTTCAAAACAGTCATGTATTACAACAATCTTTTGATATTGCTGCTTACCCCATTCCCAAGGTTGCCGGAAGTGCTGTATATCCAGTGCAGTTAGCCAAAAGTACATCCTCGCATCGTTATTCTATTCAGATCATGTACCTCTTGCTCGTTTAAAAGGAAATGTTTGGCTAGCATATATTAGCTTAACATTTAGAGTATCAGCGCGTAGTTGGGCAGTTACCTGTAGCAATAACTCCAGTGCTTTGGATGCCTTTTATGGTTTGAGCGGCACAGATGCCTATAAAGCCGAGTACACCCAGTCAGAATGATATTCAATCTTGGAAAACTCGGAAACTTACCAGTCAGGTATGGATCAGGCGAAAACCTTAGATGTTTTGTTAGCTTGAGTTCGACAAAAACAAGTATATATAGTTAAAGGATATATTTAACCCTTCCCAGTTCCGACCTATTCACAGTTGTCAGTGGCCAGCTAGTAGTTCGAACACCAGTGTAAAAATCATTTACATACCACCAGCAACGTGGCGTCCTAACGGCCCTAAAGCAGGACCCAAGAGGATATTAACACCTTTCCCACGTGCTTCAGTTCCGTGAAATTTGCCCCTTTTATACCTATTTTCTCACTTAGTAACTTACGCTCGACCCAGTATTTATCTCTTAGGAAGCTCCGTGGACACTTACATCAACTCTTTGTTCCAAGTTGCAGCTACTGTCAATCCAGCCGGGAATGCGGTTGCATTATCTGCGAATCTCAACCCTAGTGGTCCATCCTGGTAGCACAGTGCCGGAAATCCAGCAAAACTTGCAGGGCCGGTGTTTCCGACGCAAAAGTCCATTTGCCATCCCGTCCCTATAATTATGCCAGGTAACGAGATGAGTAAAGCCTTTCAAGTTTAGTCTAGGGCTTCAATTTATCGGACCTGTGGTGATATTGACTTTCTCGGCTAGCTATCATATAAGTCAGTTCCTGTAGACAGAATGGTACTTGATGTAACCTCGTAGTGTAGCTATATTATCTTACCGTCATTTTAGACACCAGTTGGTGGGCTTTCTTGTAGGACTCTTCCCATGATTGGAGAGACCCTCCCTTTGCTATATATATATTGTCAGAATTTTGCTCTTTTAATAGCTCATGTGGCAATTGAACGATACGTACGACTAGGATACCAAGGTTCACTCGACAGCTTATATGGGAAAAAGAAGTCGGAAGCTGGTTTAAAAACGAAACCCCCTCCAATGACCAAGAGGACAGAAACAACTCCGGATCCAATAACCAGTTTCTTTGTCCGTTTCTTGTCTCGAACATGCTCTACTACCATTTCTCGCTCTCTTTCGAACGAGGCTTTCGGGCTGCCCCTATCATTTTGATGTGATTCAGAGAGGAGTGCCTCTCGAGCATCATCCTCCTCCGATTGTCGTTCGAAGGAAAGCTCCTTTCTTTGGGATCTAGTCTGTCGAGGAGAAGCCATCAATATCCGTCACACTCCAGCAACCTCGCGTTTTTATTGTATAAATGATTATGTTGGGTTTGAAGAAAACGACCCAGGCGCATGAGTACCCAAGTAAGTATATAACGTCAAGAAGCAGCTTACATCGAGCTCGTGCAATTGGAAAGATTCCTCTACCCCACGGTCACCATGTTCTTCGTCTCGCATGGCTTCGGCAAGCTCATTACCCAATATATATTATGTGACACGAAATACGGACCTGCGCCGAAGCTCGCAGGTGGGCAGCTAGACAATATTCGGCTAAATAGCTTAATGGGCAATTCGGGCTAGCTGTTTTTTCATATGTTCGACGGAATTTCTATCCGCTGGAGCCCTGGTGATCGACTTGTCAATGTGGGGATGAAATACGAGCTCAAAGAGAACGCGGACATGCACCGGTCTATCAGGTCCTTACTAATCAACACAGCTTGGCGTATCGGAGTCAATAGTCCGAAGCTGCGTATTATACAACACGATCAACACAATTTTCTTGAAGGAGAACACTGATCTAAAATGCTGTCGCAGATGCCCGCGAGACCTCCACAGATCAAAGCTCAGGAGCAAAACACCTAAATTAGTATCAATATACGATGCTTTGAATTTCTTAAGATGATATTGATATGTTCGCTAATAAGAACTTAAGTATTTACAATGAATGGTGCCAATAATAACTGACAAATTGTCAGGATGAATATCTCGAAAAGTTGGTTTTACGTTCGTAATTACTAATTTTGGACAACAAGCCATACTTATTTAGCCAGAACCTCTTCTACACAAAGATGCTACGATAGGTTGTTAATACGAATGATAACTAACCAATAAAAGGTCATAGGATGGACTTGAACCTTTAAGATTTATTAATGCGTAGCCTAGGGGTGGTTCTTATAGACTCAACACACGAACGATTGCAAATGGAGAAACTGTTAATGGTCACACAGGCATCCGTGGGATTATGTCAGCAGATTACAGAAGATTGCCAGATAAATGGATTGTTTGCTCGTCCTTTCTGTATATTAAGATCTTGTCCAATGCAAGATCCATTCTCCGCAATCTTAATTTCGATCCTTGGATTGAGATCTCTAGATTCGATTCATAGATCTATAAATACAAAGGTTCACAGAAACATCCCCTCGCGTATGAACTACCCACGCGATATCGTACATATAATTATTCCGTATTTGAATTTTATCCAACTGGTAATAAACGGTGTACAAAGTTACACATGGAGATTGGTCGTATATCAAATGTTATTACCTATGTACGGGTAGATTGTGGGAATGTAGGTAATCTTGGAAACCTCATTCTCGATTCGTTCGAGACTAGAATTTAAGTTACGCTTTGGGTATAATGTAAAGTCTCGTAGGGCTAGAATCTGTGACTAGCACTGCAGAAGCCCATAGAAGCGCCTTCATACTCGTTCCTATACACCGCAATTAAACAAGGAAGGAATTATATAACTCGAGCATCTTGTGCGACATGAGGTTGACAACAACAATCAGTGGTCGAACCCTGACGCTTGGAGAGTTTTAATCTCGCAGGGCTGGACGAAGAAGTCAGGCTTGACGCTTCAGCATCGAAGCATTCGGCTACCTTAGTATCGGTTAAAAATGCAGACTTCCCAGCAAGGATTGCGCGCGTTGGGCTGAGCAAGAAGATTTTTGACAAATTGTTTATCATGCAAGGGCGACATGCAGATACGGGATCCACATGCGAGCTGTCAGAGGAAATGGCAAAACTACTGTGCAGACGATCATACTTTTGGTCCTCACCATCTTGAAGCGATTCTTAAGTCGAATTGGAAGGCCAAAGAGGCAAGATGGACCCAATTCCGTCATTTTGGCAAAATTTTTGGCAAAATACTGCAAAATGAACATGGCGAATGTTGACAGCAGCCGTCCTAATTCATTTTTGGCTTCGCTACGAAGTATGCATGCATGAATTCTATCTAGAACATCCCGTGTTTTCCTCAGCCTCACCTGAAAAAAATAATTTATGATTGTCCCAACAGGACTCTTTCATGTGTAACCTAGCAGCAAAATACATGCCAGGGGGATTTCGCATGAATGTAGCTCGAATGCACTCTATCCCAGTCTTCGCGCTGCGGTGGGGGTGCAGGATAAGCAGCTTTGCTGGCACTGGAAGCTGTGAGTGGAAACCCCAACGCAAGATAAGATAGAGGATGCCCCAAAGGAAATTACGACGCCATGGCATCTAGCATCCGAAGACGCGGGCATGGGCGGCATCTTGCATTTGCCAAAAAATAAATAAAACAAAGAGGGCAAAGGAAAAGCAAAAGAAAAAGAGATTGAGAGGGAAAAAAAAAGAAGAAAAAAAAGTGATACCCCTTTGCTTAGGAAGCGAAGGATGGATGTATGACGAAAGAGGCTCACTCTGGTGAAGCTTGTAGTATACACTTATACTTATACCTAATTGCCAATCGAAATCTAGATTTCTGGGTATTCGAATAGCTCTTTACCAAAGCTCAATAGGTAAGACAGAGGCTGGCAGAGGAATCATGGGATTGCACTGCTTGGACCAATTTAAACATTCATCTGGGGAAGACACGTGGAAATGATGTTGGACGGTCAAATCGAATCCGGTGGTCTCACCACATTCCGTCCGTTGTTCAGGAGAATGAATGCTGATCGGAAATTTTGTCCACTCCAACGTGTTGCACAAGCGCAGGTCCCTGCCCGGAAAGTCAGGGGCAGTCACCGAAAGCTCCCCGGTTCCCAAGGATGCCAAGATGTTTACCGGTGAGCACAGAGCCATGTTCTCTCGGAGATGCCCCGGGAAAAGGGGGCACCCAAGCCGCAGTCCAGTCCAGCCCAACTATGAAGTAGCTCCAACAAACAACAATATCATTGAGACAGCATCTGAACGAAAAACTTCAGGCGAACAAAAAGTCCCAGAAATGAAAAACTTCCATGTTCTAGCCTAAACTGTAGTTCTCGGCTCACGCTTGCCAGAAGAAACGCGCATCTTTAGCAATAATTGGCATGGACAACGGTCTTTTCTATCGGCGTCCGTTCGTTCAGCCATAAGTTTCTCATAGCCACCTGCCCTTCTCCTTCTTTACACTTGCAGTTGCCCCCTGGCCATGCAGTCGCTCAGTCGCTACCTGTTGCTCTTGTTCTGAACAAATTCCTCTTCCTCTCTCTAGCGCTTTGTGATTGAATTGACGAATCTACCCAGTTCATCTCAATTGACCAGATCTAATCCCACCTGCCTCTCGTTCGTCCGTAGTGATTATTATTTTTATTACTATTACCACTACCTGGCATTATTTTCCCCTTTAACCCCACATCCGTTCCTTTCTATACTTGTCCTTCGCTTGTGCTCTAAAAAACCGGATCATTGCGACTCTCCTATCGACGACGGCGACGTTCGTCGAGAAGTAAACGCACTGCGAACAAATACCGGGCGGTTCTGTTACTATCGCAATGGATCCCGACAGGTCGCAATTCTCTCCATTCGTGGACCCTATAACACCAGTAGGAAGTGTCACTCCATACACATATGGCTCGGAGCCAAATTCCAATAGAGGATCATCATCAGCACTGCCTAGTATAATCGGACCACAACAACGATATTTCCATTCGCGACGGGTGCCGAAGGGGTCCATCGAGAAGCCATGGCTAGACAAAAGAGACCCTAAAGAAAAATGGGTCACGATAATCCCCATGATTGGAATCTTTATCGGTCTTGCCGTTTCTGGATACTTGGTGTATGATGGATACACTTCAGTGGTTCAACACAAGTACTGTCCAGTGCTGATGGAAGATTTTTCGAACGGTTTTGACACTGATACTTGGACTCGAGAGGCTGAGGTTGGCGGGTTTGGGTAATACTTCCAATTCTTCTGCCATGATTCAATATTTGTTGACTAATTTTGGTTTTCGCGCGTTGCAGAAACGGGCAGTTTGAGATGACCACCGTCACCGACGAAAACTCGTATGTTCAAGATGGAGTACTCTACCTCAAGCCGACTTTACAAGAGGAGAAGTTTATCGTACAAGATAACACTATCGATCTGATCAAGATGGGAATCTGCACTTCTACTATCCCTAAGAACTGTATCGCTGCTACGAATAGCACTAATGGCACAATCGTCAACCCTGTCAAATCGGCTCGCATCAATACCAAGAAGTCTTTCAGTCTTAAATATGGTCGTGTCGAGGTGACCGCGAAGTTGCCCCTCGGTAAATGGTTATGGCCTGCTATCTGGATGTTACCGGTAGATGAGGCATACGGGCCGTGGCCACGCTCCGGGGAAATCGACATCATGGAAAGTCGAGGGAATGATTATCGATATCCCCAGGGAGGAAATGACATCGTTTCTTCAGCTCTCCATTGGGGTCCTGACAACGCGCATGATGCGTGGTGGATGACAAATGTCAAACATCGCGCCCTCCATACGACATATGCTGCTGGCTTCAATACCTTTGGGATAGAGTGGTCCGAAAAGTACATGTTCACATACGTGAATACCAGACTGTTGCAGGTACTCTATACTAAATTCGAAGGGAAGAATTTGTGGGAGCGGGGACAGTTCCCGCTCAGCAGCTCAAACGGTACTCGCTACACAAACCCGTGGTTTGAAAGCCCAACTCTTAACGCCCCCTTTGACCAAAGATTCTATCTTATCATGAACGTCGCAGTCGGTGGAACGAACGGGTGGTTTGAAGATGGCGTTGATGACAAGCCATGGGTTGATGCCAGTCCAAATGCTAGAAAAGACTTCTGGAACGCACGGAATATCTGGGCGGCGGATTGGGACAACAACAACAATCACGCTATGGCGATTAAGAGCGTGAACATGTGGCAAGAATGCGACTGATTCGCAGTTCTACTCTAATTTTTCCTTTCAGTTTATTTACCATGTATTCTCAAAATATATTGATGCTATAGAACGGGGATTTTTATTTTTATTTTTTTCTTTACTACCCCCAGGATTGCTCTTGCCGGTAATGACCCCGCATCTGTACACATTGAGCCTGTTGATCTTCTCAGAAACCATGAGAGGATGTTGCTTTATGGATATTTCTTGTTATCCCTTCTACTTTGAAGCAGTTCACATCTTTCCTTCATCCTTCCCTGCGTTCCTCCGAGCTCCGAGACAGTTCTCATTGTCTCTGGACCCTGGTGTTTCTATTAATCGCCATTGGTTTTATTGGTTTCGGCGCTGCTTTGTTACTTTTGTTATCTACACTTTATGGGTCTAGCGCTTAATATTGCGAGGAGGTTGGAATTGTTGGTAATGCGGATATCATTGAGCCTTTCTTCCGAGTATCTATTTGTATAATAACAAGATATCTAGTATTATATGATACCTTATAGTTCTACAGGCGTATCCAAGGGTCGAGCTCAACATTATGTGCATGTGGCGTCGGAGTTTAGTTGATCGAGAAGGCAATCGAATTCGAAGGTTGGCATTGAATTGCCGGTTTCGTGGCATCGAGACTAAATTAATGCAATGACACTTGGGTGGGGGCGCCGTTGTGCAGCTTCGATCTACCACGGACTTTGTACAGTGGCACTAAACTGTTTAGATGCTGATATACGCTATTAGATTTAAAATACAAAATGCACTAGCTGGCGCACGATCTACCGCCTATGTCAACTTGGGTTCAGTTCGTGCTGGTCGCTGAGCTGAACTTCGCCACACATGCGGAAGGCAGGAAGAGAGGCTTGACCAGGCCCCTTGTGAATCCTCAGAAATGTTCGAAACATGTATTCCACCAATGCATATTATATTTAACTGCCTTGCTAGAGAAAATATCATTGCGCGATTTCTGGCCTGCTGTTGGCAATGAGCTCTCTTCACTTTTGGCAGCATATGCCGGACTGGATCCATCAGTTGTCGAGTTTATCTTCGCGCCAATTCAACGTGCAGGAAGAACCCCACGAAAGGTTGCTGAATAGTGACCCCCAACCACTCATACTTTTTTCTCTTCCCACTCATGATTTTTGAGTTTATGGAGCATGGCGATTTGAGACGGGTTCATCCTTGAATTTCGCTTTGTTTTTATTTTTTCTCTTTACGCCTCCTTGGTATCTCTCACACCTTATTCGCGGTACGGGACATGTCCCATGCAGAGATGTACATGGACCTACATGTTTGCACTGCATTGCATAAGTAGGCACTTCGAAATATCACAGTCGGTCTGCAAGAAAACCAGCTGTGTCTTGAAAGTTCTTAGATATCCCAACAGTCATTCAGGCCTGCGAGAAATAGCCAAATTGTCCCGAGGCTACCATATCACCCTACAACTACGTCTTGGACTTCATAATTTGATAGCATGGTGCTAATAAACACAGGGATCTCACAATTTCACCTCAGCTTTGAACTAGATCCCGGGCTCCGATACCCTAGCAATCCCAATGGTGTTTTTCTTCTGATACCTTGCATGTCCTTATCGCCGTCCCATTAAACCAGAAACGGTCATGTGGATCTGAATAGGACTCACTCGGTTTGATTGCATATTGATAGACGACGGTGAATTATTTGGCTCTCTAGAATTATAAGCCTGTGCTCGCTTTGTCCAGCGCAGAATATTCCTTCTGAAACAGATATAAATAAATAAAAAAGCCCGTAGCTGTGAACCAAATTGAATGGTCATTTCGGCCAGATGCTCGGTAGGTACATAAATTCCCGAAACTCATAGAGGTAGGGATGGTTCATCGAAAGCAGCGGCAGCGGTATCTTGGTTTCCGATATTGCCAATACTCACAGCCGCAGGGTGTGAGCTGGCGATTCGATTCCGATTTTCTCCTCTAGCTCTGGACCCACAAAGGCTGAGAAGAGTTCTAGATTGAGACCAAAAGAAATCAAAGGAAGCAAGGGAATCGCGGAAATCAACTGTGGAGATACTCTCCCGTGTTGGAAAGATTTTCTGCAACTGGGTCGTATCGAGTAGTCGTGACATTTATATCTCCTATCGGAATAGTGATGTGCGAGGAGGCTTCAAAACCACGGGTTCAAACCCTTGTTGAGGGCAAATGATGCCGGAACTAGCGAAAGACCAACTGCAACCTGCCAAGGACATAAAAATGCGATGTCAAAGCGTTTCAGTGTTCATGTTTCTGATGGGGCACGATTCGGTGCTGGTGATGACGATGGTACAATTCTTCTCTGAGGAACTAGTTCGTGCATGCGCGATGCTAGAGCTCATATGCATGCACTAGCAGAACACACCAACAAACACTTATTCAGCAACCTATCGGATCGCACACAAGTCACACAAAACTTCATTTTCTCTGTTTGTTTCAGCGGCATAATTTTTTTTTGAGATCATGTTCGGATAGTTATTAGGAAGAGTAAAGTTCAAGTAAATGATCTATGATCCAGACTCCATTGGGCAGGGGCACCAAGCTCGCTTAACGCTGCGAAAGATCGGTGATGGAAACGAACGATGCGGCTGCGATAGGAGCATTAACTTGAATCTCATGGGCTTGATGGTGGTGGTGGTGGTGATAGTGACTGATGATGATGCTATATGATTGAACGAAGTAATAGCTATGAACCTGATGGAAGATATCACGCTGGTCAAATTCTAGGCCTTGATATCTCTATCGCTCAACCAACCCAGTCGTTCGACCAAGATCATGCGAACCTGAATTGATCCCAAGTTTTCCAGTCAACCCTTCCGAGGTTCAGACCAGGGTAGGGCTGATACTACATACATTTCGATCAAGATGAGGCGATCATGTCACTCCCGTCCCGCTAAAGTCTTTCAATAGTTCCGCAACATCACGTTAATAATAATAATAATACCGGGTACTAGAGCGAGCTCACTCCTCTTCATTCCAAGGATCCCAAATCCAAGGCAGTGTCAATAATATAAAACCCAATCTCGATCACATTTATGCAGAGCCAGCCCAGCCGCCAGAGTCTCTGGAGAAAAGGAGATGCAAAGGTATGGGTATTGGATGCGAGAAGTGAAAATTTTGATGTTCTTGGGAAGAGCAGATCCCGTGTTTGATCAGATCAAATTTGGAAATGAAGTTTGGCGCAAGAGGAAATTGCTACTGCAGGAGAACGGACAGCCTCAAATCCAAAACAAGCATTAGCGAGGTGGGCCGGAACAGTTGGAAGACCCACTTGTGTTCTCTTAACTGGGCAAAAATTATCGCCACGCGTTTGCAGACAGGAACAGCATCTGCGGGAGACCTCTTTTAGACCAGACAAGGGAGCGAGCGGCGTGCTAAAGAGTCGGGAGGAATCATCCCCGAGACTATTAAAATAGAATCGTCTATCTTGGCCTGTGGGCCGATGATAAGGTAGATATATATGATTGTTAAAACCACGATTATTGCATATCTCCATGCATATGATCCAGACTGAGGTTTCGCTCCAGCCGTACTGCACCGGAACCGTTATAAATCTACTGACTGTTCACTCTACAGGCTTGCAGGCTTGATACTTGCAGATTTTGGCCTTCACGCCGGAGAGCGATATATGGAGAGAGGCATTCCTGGATCGATATAGTCGTGGCCTTGGCGATGCCAGCACCTATAAGACAACCACAAACTATCCACCTTCAGAAAAAGGGGTATAATAGTGAATATTAAGGTCTAACCTCGGCGTTTTTGGATCAATTATCTTGGTCATTGGATCGCCTTAGCGAGTGACCATTGCGCATCTTTCTTTAAGTACATATCTTGATTTATCCTAAACCAGGTTAGACGGGGATGTGATAAAGAAAGAAGAGAACAAAAAAAAAAAAAAGGTTAATAAAATTCCGTCTAATAAGGTGAGACGAATAAGAATTATTGGCATTTGGAAAGCAAATATGAAGTAGCATTTGGTCTATACTGGGAATTCACAGACGAGTATTGAAATTCAAAGGAGCTTTGGGGGCGCTTTCGCCTTGACAGATTCGGTCAAAGGTTTGTGTGAGGTTGTTACGATGAGCAACCTGGGGGACGAGCGTTTACGCGCTATGGGTTGCCGGTTAGGCCCCGGAGATTCGCCTTCTCCGGGCAGGGATCCAGGAAAACTGAAGGTTGGAATTCAAGAACGGAGCACATGGGGAGAATTTCGAGCAAGGGACAGTCTATCTTGAAAGAGCTCATGAATTGGAAAGGAACATTCCAGTTGACAGAAGTCTGTTGCTATTAGGACTATAATTAACGATCGTGTTTGTTTCATGAAAATATAATGATTCGTGTAGAATCACAAGACAAGGCGATTTGTCAGTCTGGAAGTTGGACTCGACGGATCTGGCAAGCTGGATGCGGCGGAAATCTGGGTAACACTGCGATGGGAGGTAGTTTCATAGAATGTGCAATAAAGTTGGCATTTCAACAGGCGAAACGCTTCTTATCGAAAGTTTCGAATACGCCACTGTAGCAACTTTTGAATCAACTGTTGGGATATTTTTTCGGATTTGCACCGTCGATGTCGATAGAGTAGGTCCTCCTGTGGGCTGATAAAATAGTCCGTGAGAAAGCGGAAGTCGATAACCCAATCATGAGCCGGGGCTGGTTAGGCTGATCATGACCAAGAATGAACGACCTTCCCGGAGTTATTTGAGGTTGGGAACAAAATTTACGATCACCTTCCCAGATAGAATAGCTCTTCATTGGTAGCTAACGGAAATACCGTTGCGCAATTGCCTCAGGAAACGAACAAGTTATGCAATGATACCCAACCCTGGCCCAATTGCCCAACGGCCTAGCTCGAACTACCTATCTTGAGGTATCAAGATATTCCGTAAGAAATATCGTTATTTGGCTGGGAGCCCTGGCCTGGTTATATGGCTCTGTACAACACACTGCCCCGAGCAAAAGACTGCCCGCCGGATAAAGCCTGGCTAAAATCTTTCTTCTTGGTCTTCTTCTTCTTCTTTCTTCGTATGTAAGTAGCAGCATATGCACGTAGATGCACATGTAGAGTATACATTACATTACATACATACATACGCCGCTCCAGCATGTCCATTGATACAGTCTGCATTCCGTAGGAAAACTGTTTCAATGCAAACACGACTCAAATTAAATTTCCTCTGTGCGACTTGATTGCAAAGAGAAAAGAAAAAAAAGGAGAGAGAAAACTCGCGAAGAGATCCTTGCATTGGATTGCGATTCGAATTCTATTTTTACTCATATAAATCTAAGCAACATAAGTATTCTGCAACAGCAACTGTACTCAAAAAAGTGGCTACGCTCGTCACGGGGAGCGATGGTTCATATGCTGGGGAGCGAGCCGTAGGCGGGTACCGGGAGAAGCCCACGGGGCTCTGAGTCAATTTCCCCTATCTCGTGCCAAGCTAAACGGACAACTTTTCGCGGCTAGGCCATGTTCCTGATTCCCCTGTCCCTTTTCGGACCTGGCGTTTCTTTTTCCTGGAGGTTGTTTACCCTGCAAGCCGGCTGAGCGTTCTCTTCAACATTGGGATCAATTGCTTTTTCGGAGTTTCTTTCAATTTACCTTGCATGCACCTTTTGTATGGGGGGGTGCGAAGGGCAATATGGATGTTTCTCCTTAGCTAGCCATAAACCCCTAAACCCTGCTAGTCCCCTTGGACACTGCGCAGAAGGGAGGAACCTAATGGTCCAGAGACACGTCCATGTGTAGCCCAGCAAAAGTTTACTTGCAGATGGACTCCCATTAACACCGTCCCAAGCCAGCGTTCACCATCTCCATCTGGGATTCAGGTTGAACCATATCTCCCTGGTCTGCCCACTTTCTCTCCTTCCCTTCGTTTCCTCCTCACCCTCAGCCTTTCGTTAGTCTTTGCCCTCCACCCCTCGGAGATATCAAGTAGCATGCTCTCTCTTCTCTTTCGTTTGTAGAGTCGCAGACAGTTGATATACGTTCAAGATTCTTTGGGAAATTGTCACTCAGGCATCGCTTTGTCCTGGACGACCGTCATCCAAAGCATCTTCGCCATTCGCTCTTGTATATTCATAGTCGTTGCTCCTCCCCCACCACCATTCGTTACGACCCTATCGCCCGCTTGCTTTCGCCTTTCGAACCTAGTTTGCAATTGAGGCGCCAATTGAGAAAGGGATAACGATATTCTTAGGAGTAGTTTTGATTGGGAAGAAATCAACATATCGTGGAGGAATAATTAAAAGAGATTTGTCTACAGGCGCTGTAGTGTAGCGTAGCTATCTCTCAGGATGGGCCTCAAGAATTACTTCAAGGCCGCGCCGGCGCCAAATTCAACTGCGCCAGAGAACTCGCCCCCTCAATCAGAGAAAAGCGTGGCTCCAACCCCAGCCGTCGGTGGTAGTCTTGAGATGCCAGGATTGCGCAGTCCCTCTGGGATGTCATCGAGAAGCTCGCTCAACAGTCCTGGGTCATCTCGTTCATCCGCATTGATTGAAGATATCAAGCATGAGGTCATGGTCAACTATCTCTTTCAACAACAATGCTCTCAGATGTGGGTTGCAGATGTCACCGGAGAGGCAGAAGGCGTAATCCTGCGTAAGAGTCGGAATAACTATATGGCCTGCCCTCCAGAACTGGGAAGAAGTCGGTTTGCTGCAGCGTGCGCTGTTATGAATGTTCAGGTTAGCATTTACTCTCCCTCTAAAGCCGTGACGTGACCCAAAGGATAGTTCTAACATCCATTCGCTAGGTTGCTATGACTGTAAACTCTCGTGTCATTAAAACATTCTTACAATGGTCCCCCGATGCCGTTGACGTACCTTTGATGAACGGGCTTCGTATCCAGATTCTCCCCACGATAGATGATCTTCCACGAGCGAAGAAGCATCAGTTCGCTGCCTTCATTGCTCACGAACAGATCTTGGTAGTGTGGGATGATGATGCTCTCCATATCGTCCAACGAGCCAAATCAATCGAAAGTGAACTCATGGAACTAGTATGGAGAACCCACGAAGATATCGAGGCAGACAACGAAAAGAAAGACCCTAATCACCTACATGTTGAAGGGCTCGATGAAGAGAGTGGAGAAATCACTCTGGAGAGCAGACCTACCCACTTGATGAACACCGTCCTGGTTTCGCTGACCCTTATTTTGGTTACCGTCACTTTGGGTGCTGGTTACCGTCAGCTCGCTGTTGAAATCGCTGTCGATCGCGATTTCACCCGTCTGGCATTTTTGGCACTGACACCGGTTCAAATCTTCTTAACATTGTTTTTCGGTCAAGTTATTGTCGGTTGTATTGCTCAAGTTTTTGGTCCCGTTCGACAGCTCTCCATCAATTCCAAGTTTTATTCCGCAAAACCACCTGTTCGTATCAGGACTCAGGTGCTGCCACACGTCACTATCCAGTGCCCGGTTTACAAAGAGGGTCTCCACGCAGTTATTGCACCGACAATCAAATCGATTAAACAAGCCATCTCGACTTACGAACTACAAGGTGGTTCTGCGAATATCTTCATCAACGATGATGGTCTCCAGCTCATCGATGAAGAGGATAGGCAGGCCAGAATCGAATTTTACGCTGACAATAACATCGGTTGGGTCGCTCGTCCTAAGCATGGTGAAAATGGTTTCTTGCGAAGGGGTAAATTCAAGAAGGTGAGTGATTTTCGGTTCCAATGTCAATTTATATCTCGCTAGTCCCCATAGTCTTGCAGGGGAGTCGAAGGCGACAGCTTCCGAGCTAGTCCGAGACCCCAATTCCTACTAGTCGTCAAGTGCGAAAGGAAGTTCTGTAAAGAGGGAGGCTGCATATCGTCTATTGTTCTATGCGCAGTCAGCTCACGTGGCCAACACTTTTTTTTTTCATAGGCTTCCAACATGAACTTTGCCTTGATGATATCTTGTAAAGTCGAAGAAAAACTTGCTGCTCTTGAACGTACAGACGATTGGACCCAACATGACGAAGCTCAGGCATACGAAGAAGCTCTCAAAGAAGTCGTCACCGCCGATGGTCGTGCGTGGGCTGATGGCAATATCCGTGTTGGTGACTATATCATTCTCATCGATTCCGACACTCGTGTTCCAGCAGATTGCCTTCTAGATGCTGTTAGTGAGCTTGAACGTTCCCCAGAGGTGGGAATCATGCAATATTCTTCTGGTGTCATGCAGGTTGTTCACAATTATTTCGAAAACGGCATTACCTTCTTCACCAATTTGATCTATACGGCTATCAGATATACTGTCTCCAACGGCGATGTTGCGCCTTTCGTCGGGCATAACGCTATTCTTCGCTGGTCTGCGGTGCAACAAGTTTCTTACATGGACGAAGATGGTTACGAAAAGTTCTGGTCGGAGTCCCATGTGTCTGAAGATTTCGACATGTCTCTCCGATTGCAAGTTAATGGCTACACCATTCGTCTGGCCGCTTATACTGGAGATGGCTTTCAGGAGGGTGTCTCTCTCACTGTGTACGATGAACTGGCCCGTTGGGAAAAATATGCTTACGGATGTAACGAGCTTCTCTTCCACCCCATCCGCTTTTGGCTCATTCGCGGGCCATTCACCCCTCTTTTCCGCCGCTTCCTGTTCTCCAACATTCGTTTGACCTCCAAAATTACTATTATCTCCTATATCGGAACCTACTACGCTATCGGAGCCGCCTGGATTATGACTACTGCCAATTATTTCGCTATCGGATGGTTTAATGGTTATCTGGATAAATACTACATCGACTCGTGGCGAGTGTGGTTCTCCATCGTCATTGTCTTCAACGGCCTTGGAAATATTGCTCTAGCTGTGATGCGGTACAGAATTGGCGAGCGAACCTTCTTTTATGCTTGTAAGTCTTGAGCGGTGCTATACACATCATCTTGGCATTAACTGACACTATTCTTCTTTTAGTGTTTGAAAACTTTAAATGGGTTCCTATGCTTGCCCTCTTCTTGGGTGGCCTCTCCTTGCATGTCTCCCAAGCTCTTTTGGCTCATATGTTCGAAATCGATATGACATGGGGTGCCACTGGTAAAGAAGTAGAGTACTCTAACTTCTTCATTGAAGTTCCGAAAGTCTTGAAGCGATTCAAATGGAGTATGATCTTCGCCCTCTTCGCCTTGGCTGGTGTAATCATCCTTGCTGTCGCCCCCTTTGTTCCTTACTCATATCGCATTAAGGACTTTACACCTATCTTGCCAATGGTACGTTTACTCAATATCTACAATTTCAGTTGCGCTTCCAGAAAACTAACTTGTCCATTTAGTGTACCGTTGCGGTCTCTCATCTACTTTTCCCGTTGGCTCTTAATCCAGCCTTGATGACATTTTCTTTCTAAACAAAACGAACAAGTTCGACTTGATTTTTACGTTTTTCAGCATTCCTTTCATGATACCAATTTCATTGCTTCCATAACTCTACTTTCCCTCTTCTTTTTTCCTGTTACTTCGGCCAATTTTTCTTATGTTGGAATATATAAATATACTGGTCTATCAGTTCTCCGCCTCATATTATTTTTATGTGTTGGCAGGTCATGGCGTTCTTTTTGTTTTTTCAGCGTGCATTTTGCCCGCCATATTCGCGTCCTGTTCCAGGCCTCCTTGTCTGTCAGTCCAGTCAAGAACGCAGAATAATTTTAATTCTCCCGCCCTTTATGTATCTCCCCTATTGTCTTTGAGAATTCGGTTGTTTTTTTTTTTTTTTTTTTTTAGGAGAGCTTGGAATTGACGGTTTGATGATGGTTCTATTTGGTTTAGGTCTCAAGCTTGGGACTTAGTTCACAACCATATTTATTTATTTTAACTACTCCAAACTATGTACGGTGTACCGTATCTTTCATGTACAATCAGAGCACCCCAAGAACACAAATAGATCATTACACAGCGCAGTTCTCATATTTTTATCCTGATGAAGAGAGAGTGCCAGTTTCCTGAGCTTAGTACCTGAGATATTGCATTTTGGCCCAATTGAGAAAGTCCACGAGAAGCCTCCCTCGGTTCGAAAACTGTCACTTCTGCACTCCAAAATAATATGTAGGGACCCTGTCATAGAGGGCTCAGATATTTACCACCACAAACTTTCCCACCTCTGAAAATTTCCAGGATTCTTTTTTGCCGCCTAAAATTAGCATGAATGGGTTGCAGTGCATAAAGGGTTGGTTTGAGCTCCAAACTACGAATTTGGCACCCAACTCATAGTTGGGGGGGGCGCTTTTTCTATTAACGTTATGTTACAGAACTGGCCACATCCCACCCTGAGTATTTCCACCGCGATGAAGCGGTTTGTGGGATCGAAGGAAAAAGATGTTTAGAGGACGGGTTTCGGCTCACTAGACCAAGCTATGACGAAGTTTCAAAGTTGCTCTTTCGCGCCATCTTTTGTTAGCTTGGCGCATTGAATCGTGAACTGAGCTATTTGCAATTGTCAGCAGAAAGAGCAGTTTCGAAATGTAACCGATCCGAGTTACCCGAAGTTAGGGAAGACTGTCTCCGTGGCACAGTTTCTCCAGATGGAAGAATTTGCTGATATGGGCCCCACTTCGTCGAGCAAAACCGGCATATTCAATTGCCGGCTTTTTACTCCACAGTTTGTATCTTGAGGCTTCTACGCGTAAGCCGTCCTACATACATAAGGAAGCAGATCTATAGTTATTGCAACTAAGTAACCCACAACCTATCAATTTATCCACACTTCTGTTGGACCAACAAATAAAACAGTCGTCTAGACGTCTATTGATGGATTTAATGAACAAAACAATATCCCCAACCCCACCGAAATAGAACCAAGTCAAGATAATCCCTGGCAAAGACACCTAGAAGCTCAAGCTACGGCCACAACTCGCTCGCCCTGGGTCAATTCATAGCTACCTACAACTAGGCAATCCTGGGCAAATTGTTTGAACATCAAGGCGAACACAATGCAGTATCACCGCCTAACAAGTTTCGGGGAGGAACTTCGTATGGCCAGAGTTTTTTTGCAGCACAGTTAAACAATGCAGGGTTATTAACGGGTAGTGGCCTGACATGGTATCGTAGTCACTTCGCATATGTGTAAAGACCGCCATCCCAACAGAACATTCGGAGCAAAGAAAGTTCGATAGCGAAGATCAGGGAGACACCCTAACTTGTCCGACTCGTTGGATGCCGGTAGCGATAATATCTTGGGTGATACCGCGGACATATCGCTCGGGTTTACACATCTAGCATGACCGTGTGCGCTGTGGTTTCGTCGCACATATGTGAACTTATTTATGAACCAATCCCATCAGTTTTACACCTAAATGTCGATTATCTTAAAGTCACAAAAACTATAGCCGATCAACCGAAGCCAATTGAGTAACCGCGCTCCTTGGTCGCAAATATTGGAACACACGAACAAGGGTGCTGCAAGATATATCATCGTACAATGACAGGTGGTTATTAGCGGAACAAGGTCGTTGCCCTCTATTCTAGGCTTCCTTTATCACGATATCGTAATTTTATTAAGCATGAGCGCCAAAAAGGTCACCACCTCTGCACTTATGCCAGAATTAGAGCCCTGGCCCCAGTCTCCCGTACTCCATAAAGATCCACCCATGCCTTTAATAACTTGGAGAGAATGCGGGTAAACATAAAAGAGCGGTGCTCCTGGAACTAATATTATTACGTATATATGCTTCGTGCTACCCACGTGATGTTACACCAACCTCGAGTACCGCATACTTGAATATATGCATATTTTGTATGTTGGTTAGAGGCACTCAAAAGTATCAGGTATACAAACGCAACTGTATTAAATGGCAGCCAGCTAGAAATAGAGAAGCAATAGAAGCAATGCAATATAGTGGAGCAACTAAATATCAAATTAAAATATACACGAACAGTCGAAGTAGAACAATTGTACAACGGTATCCTCAAGGACAATACTCAGTCCAATCGTCTAAACTTAAATGTTTTATTAGAGTTGAGAATCCCTGAGCCCCATTCTTCGGTGAACAGATTTCCGCAACTGTCATGTTGCTCTCGTCGGGGTATTCGATATGAAGGACCGGAGAATTATATTCGAGAAATTCTCGATATGGTTTGCACTCGTCGAAGGCGGCACATGACTCTTGGACACAGAAGTCCATGAATTGTACAACGGATGGCACTAACGCACCCCCGTTTTTCAATCCAATTGCCATACCGCGTTCGTGTGCTTCACCAGCCATGAATTCAAGGTAAGAGACGGCATCTTCTTCAGTTAGATTAAATCCAGTAGGATTTTGATAACCGTTGATGTTATCGGGGTCAATGGCATCGCACCCCTTAGACTGAGCGAGAGCGATTCTATCCGACATGATATTGCGAACGTTTTGGCTATTCGTGTCCAACCACCACTCTCCTGCCCACCCGTTCATTGCTTTCCCATAATCCTTCTTAGTAAAATTCTTCGCATCGGAACGCCAATCTTCATAAGAGCCGGCCGAAAAGTAGCATATAACTCTGTGCCCCTTTAATTTCAGGCCAGCGATGAAGGATAGGGAGTTATCGAAGAGGTCGATGTCGAAGGCAGTGGCAGGTATGTTGGTATTATTTGGAGGCCGGATGAGGGATATCTGCCATGTCTCTCCCGCTGTAGGTTGCCACCTAGCGACGGCTGCCGTTTGCGAAGGTCTGACCTTATATGTGGTAGTAGCGATTGTGCTTGTAGGTTTACTTATGCTGCTGGTTTGGCTGGTTGAGGATTTCCCGACGGTACTTATGCTCGAAGTGCCACCCTGATCTCCAGTAGTGGGGCTACTGTCAGAAGCGTTCCGACTACTGGATCGCCTGGTGAGACCGACACCCAGGCCGACGCCTAAACCGATGATTAGAAGCAGGGCGAACCCGACAAGAATCCATATGCAGGGACGGTGACGTTTTAGTCTTGCTAGTGGTCTGTTTGACGAGCTTGCCACAGATCCTTTCTTTACAATCCCATTTGTAGTTGTTATTGCGATATTTTTCTTCATAGTTTCGGTGAGGCGCAGATGTAATGCGCGAGAAATGCGTTGTCGACGTTGTATTTGGGATGTGCTAAAAGATGATGCGCCTTTGACGGATGATATTACGATACCTTACTTTATATACTTTATCATTGTTCGATAAAAGCGCCAGGCACAGAAAGGGCCCAGAACCTTATTATCGTCGATGATGCTGGGCTAGCGAGCAAGTTGTGAAGCGGTTCGTCGCAGAGAGGCGTTGTTAGCCCGCATGCAGAGGTCGAGGTCTTCCAATATCGCCGGAAACAGTCGTTTGTCTGAACAGCGACAGTGCACTTCGTCGCTAGCGAATGTGTAATTGCCCCTACTCTAACGGAGATGGAGATGAAAGGAGAATGGCAAGGCCTAGATCAGCAGAAGTTAGGGTTTAATCTAGTCGATGGTGCCTGATTCAGATCCCCTAGCCAGCCCTATAGCCCTTTTTTAGAGGCGTCAAAAGCCAAAGTTGAGTCTGATACTCATGTCACGCGACGAAAACGCCTCGCGAGATCTTGAGATGAAGTTATAAATATCTCTACGAAGTACCCCAGCCGGTTATATAAGGCGTAAAGTCCGCATTACCCTGCCATGTCTTGTTTTCGTATACTTGCTCGCCGTAGTAATCAATCACCATCTATCAATGAATGGATCAATATCGAATCAACGAATTGTCGTGATCTGACCAAAATACGAAGTCGAATGCTATCAGATGTGTTGGAGCGGCAGTTGAGGAAAACCACACGACAAACACCGAAGCTCCGAGACCAACCAAAATGGCCGGCGTGTTTGGGCTCGTAAACAGGCCTGTTGGACAAACTGTCTTCAACTTCAACAACAACACTCCTGAAATCGCTCTCCTGCCCACCCAGATATTGCTCCTATAGGTTTGGGGCTAAAGGACCTTTTCTCCGACTACAAGTTCTTCTCCGAAGGCGATTGAGAGGTTGGCTAGTTAGATATAAACCTGCCTTTCATCTAACAGCTTGCACAGTAACATCACCTCTAATTTCGCGTCAAAGCGATGGCAATACCACCAAGTATAAATGCCGCATTGCAGGCTTCGCTTCTTTCCGGATTATCGAATTTTCTGGCGCAGATACTAGCCGCCTGGAAAGCAGATGTACAGTCTACCCATAGTCCCATATCAAAGTTTCCCCTAGTGTTATGTGCTCAATGCTAACACCATGTCTCTAGCGGCCGTTTGAGACTGCGTTCTCTCCGATCTTCCGTTTCTTTATATTCACATTGATTACCACCCCGCCAAATTACAAATGGCAGGCCTTCTTAGAAAGAACTTTCCCTACCTACCCTACGGACTCACTTCGGGACTCCAAGAAGACAGACGATATTGCCCTGAAAGAGAAAGCGCCTATGTCGCCGTTGCCGCCAGGTGCTTCCGGATCCGAATCGGGGAGAATCAATAAAAGCAATATTGCTCGAAAGTTACTATTAGACCAAGGCTGCGCAGGTCCAATCAACAATGCCATTTTTATTATTGGTATGGGCCTTCTCAACGGCAACCCATGGGAGCAGATCCAGTGGAATCTCGCGAGGGTATGGTCCATACTCGTTTCCATTCACCTTTTCCACAGCATTGCTAATCCAAGGTTTTCTTTCCTTTTTTTTTATAACTGTTTAGGATTTTTGGAGGTTTCAATTTGCCGGGTGGAAGCTATGGCCGCTCGTGGCTTTAATATCCTTCAGCGTCGTCCCATTCGAACGAAGAGTCTTATTCGGCAGTTTGGTATCCCTGGGTTGGACCATCTACCTCAGTTTGTTGATTGGCGAGGTCTGAGGCTGATCTTGGTATTTTTGGCGACGGATGTTACGAGTTTATGAATGATGGGATGGTTGAAAGAAGATGTGCTGTATATATATACTAATGTTAATGATTGCAGGTTTGGCCAGTTGGTTTGTTACCGATACCGATTTGCTTTTGGGGCAAAATGCATATATTTTAATAAAAACACATATATTTACCAGAATACAGGTCCCAGCGATATCTCGATGCCTCAATTGATGCTGCAGGTGCATTATCGACAAGCCTTAGTGAGGGCTATTAGGCTTCCACCAGCTATTGTTTCCACCGCCGCCTCTCTCCCAGGCAGCCTTTAGCTCTTTCATAAATGCGTCCCGCAAATCCTCTTCTATCGCCAGAACATCTCTTTGCGCCTTAAGGTCCGTGCGCAAACTCCTCCAGCTGGCCTCGTAAGTTTTCTTAAGCTCTAAAATAATATTCTCGTTTCTTGCGGGCTGTTTCCTCAAGCCCGCCAACTTCTTCTCCAAGGACTGTTGCTGAAGGTGCATGATCATGAATATGTCATTAATAGCGGCGTAGATCGAGGTTGTATGGTTATCCAATTTTGCTATCTTCTCCAACAAGTCCTTGACATCCTGAAGTTTTACACTCCCTGGGCCAGCATTGAATTGTTTTAAATGATCCAGTACCATCTGAACATTATGATATACTGGGTGGAACGGCCAGCGCTTGTAAGTATTCGTATTTGCGCGGAGATAATTTTGGCGAGGCTCTAGAAATTCCCTGATGTTGAACTCGTCATTTTTGAGCATTTTGACCAGCTCCGCTTCTTCGAAGATCGGTAGAGGGGTTTCGCCTTCCATCATTGCGATATTGCTGTAAGGGACATGTATATTGGAGGATTGTAATGACAGCCATCCTTTGGATACGATCCAAGAGATTGTCAAGGCGGCCACGTTGTAAACCTTTTTTTTTTTTTTTTTTTTTGAGTTTCCCAAGCACTACGAAGGGTTCGGGATTCACAAAGGTTTAACTGATCATGACCTTTTTATAGCGGACGGCGCTGATTTGAGCCGGTTACCTATTTGATATATCAACATAGTATACCGAATGGTTAATAAGTAAGGTTTGACCTTAAAAGGTCAAGATTCGCAAGCTTAAAGTAGATGGATCGAATCTTGAGATATCAAAACAATAGTACCTGTACTTTAGCTATATCACATAAACAAAATCGCATGGAAGAGTAAGCAAGTATTTAAGAGTTACCATTTACTTGCTTGATAAAATCACAAGTGTCTGGTTGTAGTCGACGTCTTTTGATCCAAACTGCTTAGTACATTATATCTTGTCTTGAGACGTGACGAGTCACGTGGTACTCCGCTGTGATGCGGCTCAGCTCGCGTTGTCCCACCTGGCCAACTCAACGCACAACGCACAATGAGGGAATAAATGATAGCGCGAACGTACTCTACGCATAGTTACTCACACTGTCGATCGCGATCAGATCAATCGCCGCTTTGAAATAGACAAATCGATTAATTAGAGGTATCCCAAAATTCGCATCAAGTAGATACACACCTAAAATACCAAATCGGAGTGCTCAATCCCATCATACAAGCAATGCCGACATTCAAAGGGATTACATGCACTGTCAATATCAAAGGTATCAGTGCCGAGGAGTACCGATTTGAGACCGATGGCGCAACCGCAACCTGTAGTATTGTTTCTCAGGACGACGCCCGTTTCACTTTCGGTCTCAATTTCAGCCAATCTCCTGCGGAACGGCACGTGTATCGGGCGTACGCAGACGGGCTACTCGTTGCTTCGTTCTCGACAACAAGCAGAACCGTATCTTTGTTAGCCTCTTCTAGACCAATAAATGGTGGGTATGAGCAACGAGAAATGAGGTTTGCGAAGCTTGAAACAGGTATAATCCTCGTCGTTCTACATTATGATAGAATATCAAAGTTTCGATAATACTGATTTATTATACACACAGTCGACCAGAAGTCAGAAAATATTGAATCTAGACCTGATATCTTGAAAAATGTTGGCACTCTTATGATTAAAGTATGGAGAGCTCAGTTTCATGTTTTAGCTATGTCGGTACGCGATACTATCAGGCTAGAGGAAGCTGAGAAGATTCATGAAAAATCGTTGAAGGGGAGGGGGGTTTCTCACAAAACCTCATACAGCACTGCAGCATATACAAACGATTCTACCTACCAGACAGTAAAATTAGACCCAACTGACTCCCCTTACGTTATTTTCATATTTCGCTATGCGAGTAAATGTGAGTAGCTGAAAATGATTGCTCTGGAAACCACCCGAATACTAATCTAGATCTACCAATATTAGCCTACCTTCAGAGCGAAGGCTTGATCCCTCGACCCCCGTCGCCCTCGCCAGCCATCAAAAATTCTGATGGAGAGGAATTGGTTGAGAAAATGAGTGCTGAAGCACTGCGTCGTGAAGTCATGCGTCTCCGGGTAGGTATTCGTTATCAGAAGAAATCACACCAAGCGCATCGTTGACGTACTATTTCCTTAATAGAATGAAAGTAGACGGAACCGACCCCTAAAGCGAGAACCAGCATATATCACCAAAAAGAACCCCAGAGATGATTCTGATGACGAGGTTATTATTCTGTCAGTACGCGATCTCAAGAAACCGAAGTTTGAGAAGGTTGAAGTTATCGATCTCGTTGACGATGATCCTTGAACAAACCATTTTACTCCATTTCTACTTTTATTGGATCGGAACTACTCGTAATATGTTCATGTCATCAGCTTCCTCGGTAACTATCCCACTATCATTATTTCTTTACAAAGCCTAGTATCCCCGACGAAGGTTTTTCTTCCGCCAGCTGATATCTAACAGAAATTAGTTTAGAAGCACCACAAGCTTCCAGATCAATTAAGGCGTTATTCCAATTCATACATACTTCCAACTAAAGCTCAAGTTCATCAATAAAGTTATTAGCAAGAAGCAAGTCAATAAATCTGCGGATAGAATAGCTAGATCACAGGCGCACGAAAGCGTAGGCAAGGTATTAGAGCTATATATAATTGTCTCTATGCTCTGAAATGGGGCATGTGAAGTTCCCGGAATCACCATCAGTATAGAAACATTCTAAGATCTCCTTATAATGAAAGAAGTATACATGGGCCCTGGTAGGGCTCTTGTTCATGAGTTGACAGGTGTAAATCTTTATATATATATATATATATCAAGTGCCAAATTATGGAATACAAGAACCTAGATGGCCTCACATGCCAGACAACAAAGAGTTCCAACCTAGACAAGCATGCTTGATCGTTAAGAAGTTCAGACCCTCGAAGGGGCTTCTTCTGAACTACCCAGGATTACAATGTCGATGTTTTCAAACTCTCATTACCTTCAGCCTTTCTAAGCTTTGAAAAATGAAAAAAATAGATATTTGACTCTGCAGAGGCTCTTAGAGTCTCGTGGGTTGCGGTCTGTGGTATTTCGGTAACCTGGGATATTTGGCGCGTTGCAAGTTGCTCGGACCTGGTTTTGCACCTTAACAACCATCAAATTCACAGATATTAGCCATCTTCATCACAAACTCCCAATCTCCGAGCTATCTGCCTGCCTGCTGGCGTACAACCTACAGTTTGGTAGACAAGTGAGCTAGTAAGCATCTATTTGTCGACTGCTCTTCCCCAAGTGGATTTAATAGAAAGGCATTGTTGAACTTGCAGACGATATGCTCTCGCCGCCTCTTCGATCCAACATCTCGCCTGTCGAGTTTACGGCCATTCTATCAAGATACCCTGCTACTCTGAAATTGGTTTCGGAAAGCAAGAAGCCGAAGAAGCCAAAAAATGGAGACTCAAAGAGCCTTGAAGAAATCGATAATTGGAGAGATGGTGGTCCAGACCTATCCATGCAACGAGCGGGGAAGGGAAAGTCTAAAAGTAGAACATTGGACGCGTCTACGGTGAACGAGATAGTACTTTGGAAATTGTACGAACAATGAAGGTACAATCTTGCAAGTAGATTGCTAACATCTTGTAGGAAAAGAGGCCAATTTCGTCCTACAATTTTACCCCTGGTAGCATCCAACCCAGTGGAGGGACTTGAAGCTACAGTCAACAAAGCACTTTCAATGCCACCGCTCGAGGAAGTTACCGTAGATGGGACGCATGAAGATGACGACGATGCTCTTGCTCGAGTATCTTCCATGATCAAAGTCTTAACAAAACTGAAGGGCATCGGGCCGGCTACGGCAACAGCAATATTGTCCTATATATATCCCACAACCATTCCGATGTTTTCTGATGAAGCGTTCAGGTGGTTAATGATGGACGAATCAAAAGCATCGGGAGGGTGGAATCGAAGGATTGCGTATAATGCAAAAGAGTACGCCGAGTTTTTCAAGAGAGTTAGACAGCTGTGCAGAAAGTTGGTGTCTGAAGGTGAAGAAGTCACTGCAAGTAGCGTTGAAAAGGTGGGGTGGATACTTGGTCAGGAGGCTGCATTGGGCCTAACACATCGGAATGTGGAAGGGTCAAAAAAGTCTACAATAGGTGGAGCGACAGGTCAGCGGGATAAGGAGTTTGATAATGAATTGTCCGCAGACAGCGAACTGTCAAAACCTGAGGTTACCGATGGGTTGGAGACGAATGGTGGTCTGAGTAAGACAAGTGCGAAAAGGAAGGACATCTCAGCTCATATTCCGCTTCGCCGAAGCAAACGAAACAAGGAGGCATGATAAAAACCCGGAGATTTTTTCAAAAAAAAAAATTAAAAAATTAAAAAATTAAAAACTTACCACGTTCCGATGCATAAAAGTATACGAATTAATTCCTGTTGGTAGCGCGCTATAGCGCTAGGATATGAAAGTTCTTGAACTGATCTTTATCCTAGATCACAAGATTTGTCAACGCCGGTGACTCCATCATTTCGATTACCTTGGCGGCTTTGAGGAGACACAAATCAAACTAAAACTTCCTGCAGATTTCTTCGCTGTATTGAAACAAAAATTCTTGAAACCACTCTAAAGTTTGGAATAATACTATTTTCCGAATGCACATCAGCACAGGCTCGTCTCGTAAACCGGTTGATAAGTGATACGAGCATAGACTTGAAGATGCAGTCGGTCAGATATAACGGGGATCCTAAAGGTTGCCTTGATGGATTATCGATTCACAAACGCACAGGCAGGTCTTTCGCATGTGTTATGCTAGAACTTCAAACACAGCTTCGTCATCCATTTAGGCGACAAAGTAGGCTGCACTGCCGCACTTAGGAACTGACGGTTACAACAACGTTAACTCGAAAGATCTCCTCAGGGACGCTAAAACTGCGATAAGGGCAAGATCAAAACTGAAGGATCAAATAAACAGGCCCAGATCGGTGGCAGTGTTCCGCCTACCAATCCCGTATCCGATTTTCTTCAAATGGGAAGTTTCTTGGTGTTAGCACCTGCTGTCACGTACGCACCATTTGGAATTCAGGTTGTACAGGCTAGGTCGAATTGGTCGAAGGGCGGAATCATCAACCCAGCATGTGTCAGCATGGGGGGTCGATTCAACAAGCAGGCTGACGCTCGAGGCACCTTCTTCTCGCCTTCCGCCCCGCCAATGGCATGCCTGCCTTAGCTCTAGTGGGCGGGAGGGGATGAGGAGGGTGCTGTAGCACTTCGGTTTTTTTAGCCAGTGTTTGAGCTTGAAAGTCCACAAAAGTCCACAACGGAGCTTGCCAGTGCATGGGCCAAGAAACCTGGGTAAACTGTCAGCAAGCGGGAAAGGTGTGAGCCTCACTTGCAGAAAAAAGGCTCGAAGTGCCTACTTGTATTTTCGTGAATAGAAAGAACAATACCAATGAGGCTGCTGCTTTTTGCATCTTGAAACCAATTTTCGCACCCGTCGGGTCGCCCAACTTAGTCATCCTTTTCCGGCGGATCCTAGCTGGACTTGGGGCCATGGTCTTGAAAATATAACCAGGCCCTGTAGCCCACTTTTCATTCAAGACGAATTTTGGAATCTTACGATCGTAGATCGCGAGTCATTCTGACATATCATCTTATCAACAGCCGAAGCAGCGCGGCTTCCCTCCCCGCAGAAAGCAAGAAAAAGCTGGTAGAGTTAGTCGCAAACATGACGGACTGTTCTAGCTCGACGGAATTACCGCCAGGCTGCAAGTGCGTCCACTTGTGTACTTGCAAGCACGAGAAACAACGACCACGATTTTTGAATCTAGCCAAAAGATCGTTCACCAACATCCGCCTTCGCTCTCCCAAATCTCCGTCAGAGTCGATGCAATGTCCGATGACACCGCCTGATGACTGTCAACCGTTCACCCCAATTGCTTCTACGAACAATAGCGGATCACCAACAACGAAAATGGAGAGCCCAATTTTACATTCGCCGACTCCGAAAACTCCAGTCGTAACGAGGAAGCCTGTCCCGACGGTCATCGTTCCACAAACAAAATCTTTTACATTTCTTGACACACCTGAACAAACACCTACACAGACGGTCCGCAGAGACTTGTCGCCTGCTAGGAATGTTCAGAACTTTGGTGTCCCGTCCTCGAAACCGTTACAAAAACGCTCCTTCTCGCTGGTGCCGGAGACCACGCCCCGTTCACCTATCATAGTACGATCTCGAGGACAATCAATGGACCATACTAACAATCCCATCTCCATTCCCAAGAGGAAACCGGTACCCATCCGAATAGGAAAAATATCAAACCATAGGCTTCCTAACGATGATCTCGAGGAGACTATTGAGCAGACAATAGCGTGGCTGGAAAAAGAGCAGTATGAAGACAGAGAGCGTAAATTAGCCCCGTCGCCGGTGTCACCTCTATCGGAGAGGGCGGAGGAAATCCCGGGATCTTCAGAATACACACCGCTGCCTTTACATCACGATCGAGTTCTCCCTGGTATATCTGGATTCCCATCATTCTCGTCTGGCTCAACTCTTTCATCTTCACCTTCTTTCACATCAAATTCTACATCCACATCTGTTGAATCTCGTTCGAAAACACCGCCTCCAGTAATATCCTCGACCCCTTCGCATGCTTCTAGAATCCCATCTCGAAAGCCCGTGGGTAGCCCCTCCATATCTATCCCACGAAAAGCGGTACCGAAGCGACCGAAGGTCTCGATAAACATACAATCTCTCCCCGCCGAAATTATCATTAAAATCCTTTCACACTTACCTTCGCTCGACTGCGTGATGTCCACCCGCCTACTCAGCCCCGGCTTCAACGATTTCGTTTCCGCGAACACGATGACTCTCATAAGAGCCATCAACCCGAGCGCTTATAGTCTCGTCCAAATCCTATTTCCTGGCGACGATAATTTCGAATCGTTCAGGTCCGCTTATAACAGCTGTCTCGGAGTGATCGATGGTTTGATATCACGTATCCGAAGAAGATGCCCGGGTTTACTCCGACGAGAGATGCTCGATCCATTGAACAGGGAGGAGGTTAACAGTATGAGAATGGCGCTTTGGAATATATGGTGCTTTTCTTTGATTTTCAGCGGGGACTTTGAAGGATCTGAAGAATGCCACCGGGAGCACGGAAGGTGGTTGGTGCGGTTCGGCAGGATGGAGTTGTTTGCCATGATTGAAATGTGCGGGTTGATCAGTGTGCTGTTGCGGCCGTTGTTGGAACTCGCATATTCGGTAGAACTGACGGACAAGTTCCGCCGGGACGTTTACTTTGATGACCAACCGTTGGATATCAAGGACCGATATGGTATGTTTAGAATTTTCTTTTTCTCGAAAGAGAAACACGTATAACAAGAAAGAAAAAAAAGAATCATAACGCTAACATTTTTTCTGCTCTAATAGAACTCATTGAAAATCTACTCGCATTCTTGAGAACAGTCGGGCTTGACCACATCTACGAACTCTCTTCCATCTTTGGCAGCAGTGAAACAGCCACGTCACCACGGGTCACCAGAAATATTGCGTGCGACTATATTATCGAAAACATGTTGATCGAGACCTGGGAACGCGATCTGGGGAGGGAATACTCGAATTTCATGATCAGACCGATGAAGGAACTTCATCTACAATTGGAGAAGGAGGCGAGGAAGAATGATTTCGATGGAAAAAAGGCGAGGGAAGAGATGGGATGGGGGCCCAGTACCCCTGGAAACGACGACGAAGAACTCGTCGCGGAATAGAAGGGCGGTATCATCATTATTATTTTAATTCTTTGAAAGGCAATCTAGCCTATGCTGCGATATTGCAGATTGGAATTGATTTCCAGCTATTTCATTTTGGATCGGTTTTCGGACAAAAATACATCGTTTTAACTGGAGTATGGTATTTTAGGGCGGGGCGCCCAAACGTGTACATTAGTAGTTTAATCTCTAACAAATATACCCAAGGAAAACTAGAGTCATCCTAGAGTATATATGCAATCTAGGGATTTTATAATCTCCAAGTATCAGCCCCAATGTATTTTGTGAATTATAAGCGTAATAAGTTTCCGTCAGTGATCCAATTGTCTGCGTCTCCGCAAAAGACAAATTCAGCCGATGGCTCCTCGCCTTCCTTAAAGCGCATAACAATATTAAATAACGTCATAGTCCGAGTCCACTTCGGCTTGCTGGGGATCTCTGATGCGCAGATTGCATATTCACCATCTGCCTTGTCGCAGAATATCGTGTTCCTAAGCTTCTCCGCGTCTACCATGTCAGGTGGTACGGTCTTCGCCAGCTGGTGGGTCCGCAGGAGCCTTTCTTTGGAACCATCGAACGGAACGCTTTCTTTTATAAAAACATTTTCTATGGGGTGATTAGTGTGAGCCAAGAATCTATTTTCGCTCGGGCGCATGTAGTGGTTTTGGATGGGGGATAACTCCAGACCGAGCGCTCCATTGGTGTCGGCGATGAGAATGTGCTGGGCTGAAGCAACACCGCATTTTTCGATTACGGCTATTGCTTCGGTCGCGGATGATGATTCTAAGCATAGACGGAGGATAACATGAATTGGAAGTTTAGAATGATCCGTTGGAGTTGAGCGGAGAGCATTTAGAAGAACGCCAACTGATGCGCTATTGTAACCTATCTTCCCAACTATGCCGGCCTTTCTGAGTATAAACCCAGATATTTTGGTTAGATAAACTTGTAGAAGGTATTTTATATTATTGAAATTTGAATGAAATGGACACCCACCTCAGTGATCATCTTGATAGTCGGTTTCCCATCTTGCTTGATCTCAACAAATGCAAGATTCTCCTGCACCGGCCGGACCCAGTCCCAATTCTGGGCGAGATATTGAGTCGTTTTGCCACCTTCACGGCCTATTTTCCAACTGATACTTGTACACCCGTCATGAAATTCTCCGAGGGCAATCTCACTTCTTACGTTGAGCGCAATTATATCGATGGTACTGACACCCGCCCCTTCTGCTATCCCGACCATTTCCTGGTGGATATGGGGCACCGATGTCCTAATAGTAGCTTCATATTCTAAGGCCCGTTGGTTTACACCTTCGCGGTCGAGTTTAGAGTTGCTGTTGAACATGTCATAGTATATTTCGATTTGCCGGGCGATTTGGGTCTTCAGCAACTTGCCATGGTTGAAACCGATCTTTTTGTTGTACATGAGAGTTAGCTTAGTGTATAGTTTACCATCAATGTTGGTTTTTTTGACGTTGGTACCTCATGGCTAGTCCCGGAAAGAGATATCCGTGGAGGAATAGTCATGACTTCCTACACTTCCTTGTGGATGGCCTATTGCTTGCAAATTCGAAGGGACGATATATCGATCGGTAGTATTAATTAATGTAACGTGATCTGGTACGGAGATGTAGCCAAGGATAGCAAGAATTACAACAGGAGAATATAATACAAAGATGTGTTGTGTTGTCGGTCAAAAATGCATGCCAATGGAATGAACGAATGCATGGCGTATGTCATGGCCACCCGTTTCCCGCACCATCATGCATCATCCGTCTGTAGAGAAACCTCGTCCTTGCTCTCCATTAGCATTAGCGCTAAGAAATCCAGACTCTCAAAAAACCTACAGCCCCGTTGTTCTCTTTTTTTCTCTCTCTCGGCCTTATTTTACAATCCAATTACGTTACGGCCGTACGGACTCCCCCTGTGACGGATAGCGAGCGATATGGCATCGGCCGATACAACAAACGACTCTCGCCCGTCGCGCTCCCGAGCGCGAACGCATCTTGCAACGTACCCACTATTCCAGGTTGTTAACGAATATGCTCCTTTCCACTTGCCAGCTTTGGTATTGGACAAGGCGCCCGGTCTGCCGGACCCCCTTGATGCCGCTGTAGACGGTGGCTTGACGGCGGTGGATAATTTCGTGGGACACCGGATCGCATCCGCGAAGAGTCGTTACGAGAGATGGGTTTCACGTCCGCAGGAGAATATCAGGACAGGGATCAATGTATATGCGGGCTGGGGCAAGGTACAGGTCGCTGAGAAGATGCGCAAGCTCGAAGAAGGGATATTCGCTGTCGGAGAGTACTTGCTGCCTCCTGAAGAAGACGATGACGATCGTGAGCACGCGGGTATGAATTCCTATTGGACGTCAACGGAATCTGTTATCGACACGAGTGATGATGAGAGCGACTTTGGAACGTCGGGCACAGTGGTAGCGGTAAAGAGTGGGAAATTACAGCCTCTGACACCGGCGACGGGATATCTGCACCAGCACCGCCAGCGGTCTGCATCAGCTCCCAGCCTACCTCCTTTCTACGCGGATAATCCAGAAAGGGAGTTTGAGAATATCGGCAGGCTGCTGGTCACATATGCACATCGGACATACGCGAGGAATGCGCATAAAACTCCTGGCCAGCTGCTTTACGACGCATTGGATTTGGCGAAGGCGGAAGCAAGGAAAGTGGCGAAGGGGCTTGATGAGAAGTACAGCATTGAGATTGGGTATCTGCACAAGATGATGGAGGTCGGAGGCCGGTGACGAGGGGATAAGAATATTGAGTTACGATTGCAGGAGGGAGGGGTGTGTGTTTTAACTTGATAGGGATGATTGTATTTCCAAAACCAGCGTTGTATCGATATTATACGATTATTACTATTACTATTACTATCACTATAGCAAAGAAAGTCTAGAAAGCTAAATTATAAAGAAAATAGGAGAGAAAGAGAGCTCTATTACATATAGGTCTGGGCGTGTGTCATGTCGACGAGAAGGGAAACTGCAGCGGTATCCCGCTTGGCAGTTTCGTATGCTGCTAAGGAAGAAAGAATTATAAAGAAGCATAAATGTAAATATAAATATAGACAGATGTAAAATATTCCGTCGTGCAGGGTAGCCCGGGTGAGAGAAACATCCGGATTGCGGTACCTATGGGAGCAGAGTTAGACCCAATGGGAGGGTAACCAATATGCCACGCTGATGGAAGAATCTGGAAAGACACACGAGGCTAGTTGGGAATGAAAGTCTCCAGGCGATTATCGTTTTCGGGTAGCAGGCTTCCAGCATGCCGAGAGAGTGAGTGAGTGAGAGCACTACTACGACCACCAACTGTGCCAATCTTATTATTATTATTATTATTGTACTTGTAGATGGTACTAGCTATGCCCAGATCAAGAAAAAGCCGAAAGTGTGTGGGATTATTGTGTGTTGTTCGGATGTCCACAGATCCGGGTCAGCCTTATCCACACCCTTAAGGATTCGATAACTCTTGGCGATAATCCTGTGTATCATGTCTCTACGGCCCTTTTCCAACAACAATGGGATCGAGATTGGCCAGGCACAGCAGTTTATTTGGTTGGTTTGGTTGGTGGGTCAGCAAGCAGTAAGATATCCTTCGGATCTGTGTCCTTCCGAAGGCTTGTATACGAATTCATGACGTCTGCTTAGATGCATCTGATGATCAGCATCTATTGTTCCGGAGTCTATTTGGTTTATTATTGTGTATCGTGTATCCCTTAACTTTATTACTTACTCAAGTATTTACTTTAGTACCTAAGTATGTAGGTACTGAAGTATATTGTATTCACGATATATAAGAGAGAGAACAGCGTCGACATCGACTATATTGCGATTGCTGTTGTTTCTCTGCGTCCGATGCCCAGCATAAGCTCAAGTCTTGGGCGTAATTTCAGCGTCCACGGAAGGTGGGTCTGTCATGCGCAAGGAACGAATCAAAAACGAGCGACAGGCATCAAACAGGCCCTGAGCAGAAATTTTTCGTGGGAAGGGCAGCCGTAAGGAGCCCAAAAAGACGTCCGAAATTCCGTGACAGAACGACAGGAAAGAAAGAAAGAAAGAAAGAGAGGGAAAAGAAAACAACCCCTTTCAAAGCCAACACTAACAGAAAAGTAACTGACTAGTTAGCGAGCATGGGTCAGATTCCGCATCTTCTTTTCCTCTATGGCCCCATGTGCTTTCTGCGCCATTGGAACACTGGCGTACTCTGTTTCGTAATCGCTTTTGGGCCTGTCCGGATGGCTTTCTTGCCGAAGCCCAAAGGATAACGAAATTACATAACATGCACTGCATCCTCTATCCTCTATTTTCTGTCTTTTCTTCGTAGAATCATAATAATAGTAAGAGGAGCGTAAACTGTACATATAACGGCCAGAGCCTACCTTGCGCGGCGTCATACCCTCCCTCTACCTCTATTTTCATCCATCTCTTCTTCCTCTACCTCTCTCTACCTCTACCTCATCTCTCTACCCCTCTACCTCTCTACCTCTTTACCTCTCTACCTCTCTACCTCTCTGCCTATCGCCAATTCTCATACCCCCCATAATCGATACCAGAGATTACCCGCAGAGCCTCGTTCTTTCTTCAACGTTTCGCTGCTGTGAAACGAGCGCCCTGCCTGTCCCACGTGTTGTCGCATTTCTCAACTTCCAATCTGCCCCTCGCTCAACTCGCAAGGATCCTCGTTACTCTACCGATTGATTGCAACACACCGGCGCGGAGGGACCATTGGTCTAATACTGTCGCCTGAGTACCCGAGGGTGCCAGTTGCATATTCGAAAAATAATGACCAAGTCTATAGACGAAGGCTCAGCTACTCAAGTTGAGTCTGGCGTCGGATCTGTGGATAGTCGCAACCACAGCAGAGACGAAAACCACCAGGCGCAATTCGGCCCTGGTGACGAGGAACGTGTTGTCGACCTAGCTCGGAGACTCAGCCGAACGGCCTCGCACCCTCATGACAATCACCTCACCAAGGAAGAAACCAGATACAGCCAGTTCGAAGGCGAAAACCCGTTTACCGGCTCCTCCAACCCGAAACTTCAACCTGGAAATGAGAGATTCAATCCAAAAGCATGGCTCAAATCTATCATCAGTCTGACGGCTCGAGATCCGGAAAAATACCCGTCCTTGAGGTTGGGTGTCTCGTTTAGAAATCTCAATGCCCACGGCTTTGGTTCTGCCACCGATTACCAGAAGAATGTTGGAAACTTGAGCTTTAGCTTTTTGGAGAGTGCTATCGCCATGGGCAGGAAGCGAAAAATCCAGATTTTAAGAGACTTCGAAGGTCTCGTAAAGAGTTCTGAATTGTGTGTCGTTCTTGGTAGACCGGGAAGGTAAGATATTTCAAACGCTTCTATATTCTTGTCAACGTCTTTGCTAACTCTTTGCTATTCCAGTGGTTGTTCAACGTTCCTCAAAACCATTGCTGGTGATACCTACGGCTTCTACCTCTCCGAAGACACCGTCCTTAATTACCAGGGTATTCCTATGGACAAGATGCACAATCGTTTCAGAGGCGAGGTTATCTATCAGGCAGAAACTGATGGTATGTGTAGCTTTACCTCCCATTATTCCCTTACCCTATACTTCTTCTAACATGGAATTCTCTCCTTTCAGTTCACTTCCCGCAACTCACTGTCGGCCAAACATTGAAATTTGCCGCCTTGGCTCGTGCACCAAGCAATCGAATGGGCGATATCACTCGCGATGAATACGCAGAACACGTAAAGGATGTGGTAATGGCAGCCTTTGGTCTCTCTCATACCGAGCATACCAACGTTGGTAACGACTTTATCCGTGGTGTCAGCGGTGGTGAAAGAAAACGTGTTTCTATCGCTGAAGTCGCCGTCAGCGGTGCCCCTATTCAGTGCTGGGATAACTCTACGAGAGGGTTGGATTCTGCCAATGCCCTCGAGTTCATCCGAACCCTGCGTTTGAGCGCTGAGCTCACTGGGAGCACTGCCCTCGTCGCTATCTACCAAGCGTCCCAGAGCGCCTATGATCAGTTCCACAAGGCCATAGTTCTGTACGAAGGTCGCCAGATTTATTTTGGTCCCACTGGCGAGGCCAAGCAATTCTTTGAGGATATGGGCTTCGAGTGTGAAGAGCGTGCTACCACAGCCGATTTCTTGACCTCCCTCACCAATCCAGCGGAACGTCGTATCAAACCGGGTTTTGAAGACAAGGTCCCTCGTACTCCTGACGAATTCGCTCAGCGATGGAAAGAGAGCGATGCCCGAAAACGCCTCTTGGACGAAATTACGGCTTTCGAAGCCGAGAACCCGCTTGGAAAAGAGAATGTTGAGAAATTCAAGCAACTCAGACAAGTTGTTCAAGCCAATAACGTGCCTTCTAACAGCCCCTACACAATTAGTTTCCCGATGCAGGTCAAGCTTTGTATGACCAGAGGTTTCCAAAGATTGAGTGGTGATCTTTCTCTTGCATTTACTAGTATTTTCGGCAACGGAATCATGGCGTTGATCGTGTCTTCGGTATTTTACAATCTACAGCCCACAACCGGTTCATTCTTTGCTCGTGGTTCGCTTCTCTTCTTCGCTGTCTTGCTCAACGGTTTCTCGAGTGCTTTGGAAATTTTAACTCTATATGCGCAAAGACCTATCATTGAAAAACATGACAAGTATGCATTGTACCGCCCAAGCGCCGAAGCAGTTTCGTCCATGATTGTCGACATGCCTCAAAAGATTCTCTCTGCAGTTGTCTTCAACTTGATTTTGTATTTCATGACGCATCTCAGAAGAGAACCTGGTGCATTCTTTATCTTTTTGCTCTTTTCATTCTCGACTACCATGGCCATGTCTATGATCTTCAGAACCATTGCTTCTTGCAGTCGAACACTGCATCAAGCTATGACGCCTGCTGCTATCTTTATCCTCGGTTTGATCATGTACACTGGCTTCGCGATTCCGGTCGTTGAAATGCGCGGATGGGCTAGGTGGATTGCCTATGTTAACCCGGTATGGAACGAATTCATCTCCCCACAAACCATTATACCAATGCTGACTGGAGTAGATCTCGTATTCTTTCGAAAGTTTGATGGTCAACGAGTTTAGCGGACGAAACTTTGTCTGTTCTGCTTATATCCCAAGCGGCCCAGGATACGACAATGCCACCGGGAACTCTCGCGTTTGTTCGGCTACTTCGGCTGTCGCTGGCCAGGAAGTTGTTAATGGTGATCAGTACATCAATGTCTCTTTCGATTACTACAAGTCCCACTTGTGGCGTAACTTGGGTATCGTCTGGTTAGTCACTATCGATCTTAAATTTATCTGTCTGAAAAAATAAAAAAAGCTAATTTGTGGTTACTAGGGCTTACGTCTTCTTCTTCTGTGCTGTTTACATCATTGCCTCTGACAAAATTACCGCCGCCAAATCCAAGGGTGAAGTCTTAGTCTTCAAGCAAGGAAAGCTCCCAGTGAAAGCCAAGAAGAATACCAACGACATCGAAGGTGCTGAACCTCAAGACGCCGCTAGAGAGCAAGAGCTCGGTGCTGTCATGACCAGAGAAATCTCAGTCGCTGCTATCCAAAAACAAAACTCGATTTTCCACTGGAAGGATGTTGTCTACGACATTCCGATTAAAGGCGGCGAAAGGCGTCTATTGGATCATATTTCTGGTTGGGTTAAACCTGGAACTCTAACCGCTCTCATGGGTGTTTCCGGTGCTGGTAAAACGACACTTCTTGACGTCTTGGCTTCCCGTAAGACTACCGGTGTCATTACTGGAGACATGTTTGTGAACGGTCAAAAGCGAGACAGTTCCTTCCAACGCAAAACCGGATATGTGCAGCAACAGGATCTTCACTTGGAAACTTCTACTGTCAGAGAGGCTCTAGAGTTCTCTGCCTTGCTTCGACAACCCCAGGAACTTAGCCGAAAGGAAAAACTCGACTACGTCGAGGAGGTTATTCAAATTCTTGAGATGGAGGAATTCGTCGACGCTGTTGTCGGTGTTCCGGGGTAAGTTACACCAAACATGACATCTTGCAAGAAACATAAGCTAACGTTACTTTTCCTTCCAGAGAAGGGTATGTTTGAACTGTCGGCCTAGTTGGTTCGTGAAGTTTAACTGACAATTATTTGCATTTAGTCTCAACGTCGAACAGCGTAAAAGATTAACTATCGGAGTAAGTATACTGTTCTACGTGGATTCCATTTTGTTGACACGTTACTGACAGAGTTTGGGACTGTAGGTTGAATTAGCCGCAAGGCCGGAACTGCTCCTCTTCTTGGACGAGCCTACCTCCGGTTTGGACTCGCAAACCGCCTGGTCTATCTGTACATTGTTGAGGAAACTCGCCCGAAATGGTCAAGCCATTCTCTGCACTATTCATCAACCGTCCGCTATTCTCTTCCAGGAATTTGACAGACTCTTGTTCTTGGCTGCCGGTGGAAGGCAAATCTATTTCGGCGAGATTGGTGAAGGTTCCCAGACTTTGATTCAGTATTTCGAACGTAATGGTGGGTTCCCATGCCCGGCGGATGCAAATCCGGCTGAATGGATGTTGGAAGTCATCGGTGCCGCTCCCGGTAGTCACTCGGAGATCGATTGGCCAAAGGCCTGGCGTGAGTCCTCGGAGAACGCCGAAACTCTCCGCGAACTAGATCGTATGGAAAAAGAGCTTCCTCACGAAATTGTCCAAGGCCCGATGTCAAGTCTCGCAAGCAGCAAAAACGATTTTGCAGTTCCCTTCTTAACTCAACTCCACTATGTCTTCATCCGCGTTTGGCAACAATACTGGAGAACACCATCTTATATTTATGCTAAACTGATTCTATGTGTTCTATCCGCTCTATTCGTCGGTTTCTCCTTCTATAACGCCGGTACCAGTCTTGCTGGATTGCAAGGACAGATGTTCTCAATGTAAGATTTTACTGCACATTCGGCGACAGATTTAGAAGTACGGATCGGATACTGACTCGTGAAACACAGTTTCTTGATTCTCACCACTTTCGGTCAATTGGTTCAACAGCTCATGCCTCACTTTGTCACTCAGAGATCCCTCTATGAGGCTCGTGAGCGTCCTTCCCGGACTTACAAGTGGACTGCGTTCATGGTTTCCAACCTGTTGGTTGAACTGCCGTGGCAGACTCTTGCAGCTATCCTAGTTTTCTTCTCCTTCTACTTCCCGACGGGAATGTACAAGAATGCTTTGGTTACTGGTACAGAGGTTGAGCGGGGAGGTCTTTTCTTCCTCTACTGTCTTTCATTCTATCTATTCATTTCGACTTTCGGTACTATGGTTATTGCCGGTGTTGAACTTGCAGGTTAGTTTGAAGAATACCCCTCCAAACGTTTAAGAATGTTTTGCTGACAGATAATATTTAGAAACTGGTGGAAACATTGCCAACTTGATGTTCTCTATTTGTCTTATCTTCTGTGGTGTGCTTGTCCAGCCAGCCGCTCTCCCAGTTATCTGGCGATACACTCGTAAGTAGCAGACTCTTCGTTTGAATTGGTAACAATTTACTAACTCGCATGACCATATTCTAGTTTACTATATTTCCCCATTCACTTACCTCGTTAGTGGCATCTTGGCCGCTGGTCTCGCGAACACCGACATTGTCTGCAACGCCCGAGAGCTAGTCCGCGTCCAAACTCCTAACGGCATGAACTGTGGAGAATACCTTGACGCCTTCAGCGCCATGGCTGGTGTCACCGTCATCAACAGAGGATCCAACGGAATGTGCGAGATCTGTCCAGCTTCGAGCACCAACGCCTTCCTTTCGGGGCTCGGAGTGGACTACTCTCAGCGATGGAGGAACTGGGTCATCTTCTCGGTGTACATTATCTTCAACCTGTTCGCAGCTGTTGGTATGTACTACCTAGCGAGAGTTCCAAAGGAAAAGGACTTGAAGATTGCGAAGGAAGTGGATAAGAACAAGAAGGTGCAGCAAGTTGGTGTGAACGAAGTACCTGACGAGAAGGTATAAAAATAATAAAATATAATAAATAAAAAAAGAAAGAGAAAGAACAAAAGAAAAGAGCTAGCGATAGCGGATTAGTTTGCTCTGGGCTTGTTGATGGTGTGTATAAATATTTATAATATTTTCGGGAAGGGAAAGGGTCCTTATGATAGAGGGTGTTTTTTTTCTTTTATTTATTTATTCTTCTTTCTGCCTTCTGTTTCTTTCCTCCCCCCTTCTCTCTCTTAATGTGAGATTGGCAGGTTTACACATTCCGCTCTATATTAGATAGCGTCTTACCCTTTTTTCACAATTTTGTATTATCAGTTTTATTAATTATGTCTATATGAGTGTCGAGACTACTTTAGAAGTGAGATGGATACAATAATGCCATCATGCTCACAGTCTCCGCTCAAATCATACCTTCTCTTCTCCTCACTCGTTTCCTGTTTCGTTACATCCCGTGAAAATGTAAAAAGCTATAATTATAAAGCTATAATTAAATTATATTAAATTATAAAGCTAGACGCCAATGATATGGTGGATGAGCGGGGTGTGTTGTTTGAGGTTGCGGATGGTTCCACAAGGAAATCGCGAGATGGTCGCTTTGGGACGACTTGCCGCTTTCAAAAATCGGACTCTGTGCCGTATCCTTACACGTATAAACTTATAAAAAGAATACCAGACGAAATTTGACCAGGGACACCAAGGGCAGCGGCTGTTGCGACGACCTCTGAGTTCTTGTTGATGGAGGCACAGCGTATCACCAAGCTACCCGCAGAAAAGTCCGTAAGGCACAGCTGCGGCATATGAAGCTTGAACCCAAAAATGAAAAATTGGAAATGAGAAGTGGTCAGCTGGACCAATCCCAGATTGGATTTGGCCGACGAGAAAAGAGAGGACACAACCCCTTCAAGAGGAAGAGCCACGCGCGAAAAACGCCTCCTGGTGAGTCCTGGCATGCGCCCGGGAGTCATCATCTGCACCTGGCATGAAAGATACATGGAAGCTACATGGCCGTTTGCATGGTGCATTCCTTGAGCTTTGCAGCAAGACTACACCGAAAGGAGTAACCACTAGACTGTGTGATGCAGTCACTGCCCACTGCCAATTGCTGCAACTGCTGTACAGCGATGGTCATTGCTTTTCTTTCCTTTTCGCTTCGAGGAGAAAAGAAATTATGAGTCGCATAAGGGCGCTGGAAAGGTCAGTCAGTTAGTCAGATTTAACAGGTTGACTTTTCTGGCGACATATTCGAGCTCAATGCCAGCCAGCTAGCTAGCTAGCTAGCAAGCAAGCTAACTAAGCTTTGCGATTGTTGAGGCGATGCCTAAGCCGGTAGCTTTAGGTCAAGTTAATTTAAGGACTGGCTCCTAGCTCAGTGTAAGAACAAGCGACAGGATTCCCCGTCCCAAAATAAAGAAGTATCGACAGAAGTATCGACGGAGGTACCAAGTGGATCCCTCGCACAACCAAATTTTTTTTTTAATTTAACTAATTAATATATTTAATAGCAATTTAATATCAACACCCGCGTGCGCACAGCTTTTGACGACGTTCCACTTCTTTACATGCTCTGCGTTTGGGCTCTCCGTCTTTAAAAGCTGACGGTGCCCACCATCTCCAGCGGGGAGGCCTGGTCGATCTTTCATTCCCGTAGCCCATCCAATCCACACCCTGAATTAATTAACTGAACACCATAAAAGACATCAGACTTCGATCACTCTACTCTAGTCCGACAGATATTTATCCTTAAAACTATCAACTTCATTCTTTTCTCATTCTTTTCTTTCTAAATATCGACGTCGTTTAGAAACTCCAACATGCAACACGCAACACTAGGTGTGTCAGCGGCGCTCTCGCGGTGGAAACCTCATGCGACTTTTAGCCTGAGCGGCCATGGCTCCGTCCAGAAAGAAACTTACTGTAACCAGTGCATGCGGCACTTCGTTTCTTCTGACTCCCTGGAAGACCACTTCCTAGAGTCCAAGTTCCATTTCTACTGCAAGTTGTGTGTGCGACATTTTCGCGACGGTAAATCCCTAGAAAATCACCACAAGACTAGCCGTAACCACTATCACTGCCCGAAATGCAACATCTCCGTCAACTCGGAGGCCCAGCTGACCGAGCACTACTTGGAAAAACATGCCTATTGCGTTCTCTGCAGAAAACTCTTCGATAGTGATGAAAAACTGCGCGATCATCTCGCTAGCAGTCATCACGTTTGTTGGGACTGCAATGTCTTTTATACTACGGAGAAGGAGCTCAAGGACCATTACGCGAGGCTTAAGAAGCATCCTTACTGCTCGACGTGCAGGGAGGGATTTTGTGACGAGGAGGCGTACACGAGGCATCTGACCATCAGCAAGAATCATTACTATTGCATTCAGTGCAAGCGCGATCACAACAGCGCTGAGCATCTGCTCTTGGTAAGTCCTTTATATATAATTATACCAAGAGGGAATAAATCAACTAACCACGCCTGTAATAATGGTAGCACTTTGACTCTCACGAGCACAGGAGTCACAAGTTAATTAAATGCCCATTCTGTCCCCGTACGTTTGAGGCTCACAGCTCTCTCGTCATTCACTTTGAAATCGGCACGTGCGCTGGTAAAAACAAGAAGGATGATTATAAAAGTCTCCTGTCAAAACATGAAAACCTCGAGAAACCCATGAAGATTATCAACGATATTGATCGGCCGCGTTATTATCTACCTTATCACGGATATCCAAAACACACCGTCGAATACAGCCGGCACGCTTACGAACCGAAAGGTTCTTCCGAATGCGTCGAGGTCTCGGAGCCGGTGTTTAAGTACATCGACAGCAGGTCTATGGAATACGTCGATTGCGAACCATCCCAAGAGTACGAACGAGGCCGCCATTCCTACCACGAGCGAAGCAGGAGTCGCCCCGCCAACCAGAGCAGAAGCCGAAGCCGACATAGCCTCTACTTCCGCGGACGCAGCCAGAGCCGACCTCGCCATCACATTGAAGACTCGGACGACGATGAGTGGGAGGATATCCTCCGACAGTCAAGACTAGCTACGAACCGTTCGTGGAACGGGTACAAATTCGAATGCGTGGTTTGTTGCAGCCAATATCATACCTTGGAGAGGTTGAACGCACATCTCGCAAGAGACCATGAGGCGGAGGTTTACCGCTGCGCTGGCAGGAACGGCTGTGGCAGAACATTCCCGAGTATCAGAGGCCTTATCAGGCACGTGGAGACTGATGACAAGTGCGGGATCGGAAGGTGGCGATCGTGGAGGTCAGCCAGCATGGACGATTTGTCAAAAAGATTCAGATTGCTCGAGTGTTGAGAGGGATGGGCCATGAAAAATAGGCCTCCCGCAAAAGCTCGAAAGATCTCTGTTAACGAGCGTGACGCTTGGGATCTCTGAAACGAGAGCGAAGATATTATATATATCACGAGGGGTGCTCCGCCGCTTTTCACCCTCCTTTGTTCAAAATCCCTCTCTCCAAAACCTGAGTTTCCCATACGACGGTAGGAGAAAAAAGAAAGAATTTTATATATCCTTTGGATGCTTTTACAACTTAATTATGACCCACACACAAAAAACAAAATATACTGTACGCAGTTGGGAGATCACACTGTCTGTTTTATCTGTCACGAGTTCCTGGTAGTTTTGGAGTTATATGAGCTGTGGTTGCCTTCTATTTTGAATATGTCCTATTTGGTTTATTGTATTTTGTTATTCTGCTATGTGGAGCAGTTCTAGGCATGTTCCTGCGCAGGAAGCGGGCCTTGATCATGCATCCGGGTGTCCTAGATCTCCGGGAAAACGGTCCACGTGAGACTCACGGAAAACTGCGAACTGTTCCACATTTAGCTTTTCTTCGCTTCTTATTTTATTTTATTTTATTTTATTCTATTTTACTTTTGGTTAATCTGTTTCTCGCTCTTCATGTTGACGAATTTCCTTCGTGCCTTGCTTCTTCTACTTAATGTATCTCGTGTCGATCGAGAATCTAAACAAAATTCAAGAAATGACCAAAATTCATGTACTCGTTCTGATGTTTATACCCATTATGAAATGATATACGACCGTTTAAAAATTTCTCAAATTTATTATCAGTTCTCGTTCTCCTCAAGCGAAAGACCTGCGAAGAGAAGTAAAATCCAGACGAGTGCTTAACGGAGGACTCACTCATATAGATATATATGATCATGCGGCTGATAAGTGTGTTCTGTCGGAGTGAGACGATCATGTCGTTGGTGGGCCGTCGTAGGAGAGCTGGCGCCTGACCTTACAACATCACCCAACGCAAAGATGAACGCAGTCTAGATTCAAATATGTTATTGAAGGAAGAGCTGAAGCAAATATATTCCTTTATCCGGATATCTAATAATACATAGCAGAAGAAAAAAAAAGATGAGGATGATCCTTAAATCTCCATGGCACTATACATGATTTAGAAAACCTTTCACCTCCAAGATATAAACGCCTTGTCCGAAAGTTACCGAAAGAAAAGAAAAGAAAAAAGCCTTCTTTCTAGAAGAGTAAATGCAATCAGGAAAGAGAAAAATAAAAATGTTCAGCGCCGTGGCCCCGATTCCCCCGCAAGCTCCTTGAAAGTTCCGCAACATGTTTTATGAATACATATGTTATAATAATAGTAATAAAAAGGAAAATATATAGTGAGAAAAAAGCATGCTGCGAAACCATGACTCGTATTTTTTTGCTTTCCCCCCCGTGTAAAAATAAACCTTGTAGCCAAATGTAATGCAAATGTTGTTCGTGAAGGCCGTGAAAAATGCAGTAGCAATGACCAGTGCCGAGCGAGTGGGTATCTTAACGAGCGAAAGTATTTATATGAATTTTTGCAAGGTAAGGGATATGTAAAAAAATCCGAGTTGAAGAAGCGAATGTAAAACATTAGGTTTAGGTGCTGTCGTTATATGTGTGAATGCCCAAAGAAACTCCTTGTTCTTAAAGAGGCTATTAAAGTATCGTTTCTTCGTAAAGATCGTCGTCGTTGTCGTTATTCAGTATTCGTATTCGTGTTAAAAATGATAAGAGAGACAATACAACTGAAATTGTGCGGAAATGGCGCTAGAGTAGTAATGGTAGTAATATGTTTAGTTTGCCGGTTTTCTGGCATAGGAAATCAACATGCGAAAGTTTGTCTTTTTCTTTTCACATTCTCGAAGAAGCGTCTTGTCTTCCCAGATGCTCTTTTGGTATTGCAGTGGTTCGCCTTGCGTATCTTGACCAATATTTTCGAAGCATTTGTTATACCACCAGCGTCCAACTTTGGAGACAACACGATTGATGCCTTCAGCGCTACCCATATCAACTTCGTCGGGTGAATTGCCTTCCCGGAGAATTTGCTGCATTGACGCTTGTTCCTCCCTTGAGCCGTCAACGTTACCGACAGTTGGCAGGCCGACTCTGCACCGTGTGATATCCGTGAAACCACGTTTTGCCATTAGTCGCAGTGCTTTTTCGGATGGGGTCTTCTTAGACCAGTCGGAGCCGTTTCCAGATTGATGCTTTCTCAAATCGACCTTGATGTCGTCAATAGTGCGCTTTGTCCTTGGGCCCATGTTTACCATATCAATATCAAGAACGCTCAACTCGAGATGTCCACCGGGTTTCAGAACACGCATGCATTGGGTGATGATGAAGGGCCAAAGGGCATCCGCTGTGCAGGGAAGAAATCGGAAAGTAACGACGCTGAAGAAGCCGCTTGGGAATGGGAATGGGCTGGCAAAGGAAGCATGGTGGATCTGGTGGTGGTTGTTGAGATTATCGCCCGAGTTACTAGAGCTAGGTCGTCCGCTAGATGGAGACATTGGATATGTTGCTTGAGAGGGTGTGAGATTGTAGACTGTCGCATCAGGGTAATTGAGAGAGCAATAAAAAGACCAGTCGTCGTTACCGAGTCCATCGATGACCAGAATTCTCTTCCCAGCGGATCCAGGTGCTGCATTTTTGATTTCTTCGTGGGCTGGAGACACAAGCACTCGACCAAAGGAAAGCCATCTGCTTGTCATTAAAGCCCATAGTCGGACTTTCATTTCACCTTCTAATGCATCTTCAGTGCCGGGCATAGCCGAGATAATGCTCTCTCTGTAAGAATCGGAGTCGGTTGAAGAGTCATCCTCAAAGTCTGTGATTGATGACATTGGGGAAAGGAGCCCCATCTTCCTAGCTTGGGATGAGGAATTGTGACTAGATTTGTCGAGAGGGTCGACGACGCTCATAACACCTCTGTCAACTTCAGCATAAGCAGAGATAAAGTCGGCAAATGCAATTGTCTTTTGGTTGCCGGATGACCGCTGGCTGTAAGTTGAAGATGACCGTTGTGAGTTGACTCCTTTCGCACTACCTCCGAAAAGCGAGCTTCTGGCTGTTGGAAGAGTTGGCGAGAAGAATGGGCGCGCTGCGATTGGTCTCCCCTCAGTTAACTTCCCTTGGTCAAGAACCAACTTCTTCTTGTTTGAAGGTGCGAATGTGGTGACAACGCCGAAGGTAGCAGCTGAAGGTAGAGTTGGAGAATCTTTCAATCGACGAGTAGGTTCGATTTCATCTTGAAGATCAGGCTTGAACCTTGCCATTTCTGGGAAAGGAGCACCAAGCGAGGGTGTTTTGCTCCTTGGGGTAGTTGCGCTCATCTCGTCTAAGTAATCATCATACTCTTCCCAGTTGTCGATGTAGCTTGGTGCTTTCTTGAGAGCTGGCTGGGTTTGCGACCATTCGCTTGTAATTAAGGGTGTCAATTTAGAAAGTGGAATCTGTCGTGTGTTGATGTAATCAATTCCTTCACCTCCATCATCCTCTCCCTCAGAGCTAGTAGATTGACTTTGTTCGACAGGAGGGTGTGCTATACGACGAGGTGGGTGGATTTTGAGAGGCTGTGGTTGCGGCGGGTGGTGGTCTCGTAAACTGGGTGGCGGTGGAAGGATTTCTCTGAGGGTAGGGATCTTGAGTGTGGCACCTTCCACATTCGCAGCCTTAGGAATTCGTCCAAGAGCGAAAGCTCCAAGGCGCTGTCGTCGGCCAGGGCTAGGGTTGGTGCTTGGCTCAGGTGTAACTGATTTGGGGGTTACCGGTGGTGACAATATTGGGGCAATCATGATGTTGCTTATGGGGGTTGCAACGTTCTTGGGAGCTTCTTTTTCCTCTTCATCGTCAATATAGTCCTCTTCGTCAGTGTACTCGTCGCTCTCATCATCGGTGTCGTCGTCATATGCGTTTGTGAGTTTTGCCTGTTGGTCCTTCTCTGCAAGTTCTTGGATATTTCGTACAGGAAGATTTACAAGTGCTCGGTGATTCAATGGCTTTGGAGGTGATGCTGGCTTGGTCAAAGCACTTGGTGGAGACGCCGTCAATGCAGAAACAGGGCTAGCGTTCATGATATCGAGCTGTCTAGAAAACTTGAGTGGTTGGGTGGGAGTTGTCAATGTAACCGAAATCATGGGCTTGAGCTCTGTAGGGATTGGCAAACCAGGAGGTGATCTAATGACGCTGGTAGAAGAGGCACCACCGGCACTGGCTTTGATTTGAGGCAGAGGAAGCCCTGGCGGTTTCATTTGAACAGCAGTAATAGGAGATGGAGTTCTAGATGTCCCTAGGCGAGGCATTGCAGGTGGCTCTGGTAGCAGGATAGATTCAGGACGTTGCTTTTGAGGAACTGTTGGTCGTTGTAATTCTCGAAGAGGGCTTTTGATAGGTGGGCTGTGGACGTCTCGAATGAACCCTCCAGCGTTTTCATCTCCAAACCTGACTTCTTGCTTCAAGACTGGAGATTGTGGGGCAGTCTTGGGTGCCGCAGCTCCTGGTTTTGAACTAGAGACATTTGGCGCAGACTGCGATCGCGAGAAAATATTCCAGCGTCGGGTTGGCTGAGGTATAGCTCCAACGGGGGGTGGAACAAGCCTCTTCGAACTCGAAGCTTTCAATTTTGACTCCTTTTCTTCTGGCTTTGCAGAGTTAATCGACTTGATTGGCTTTGTCCCGATAATCTTCGAAACGGGTGGTGACATAATAGCTGTGGTAGGTGATTCGCCACTTGGCCTTGATTGCGATATCTCAACAGTTATCGACGGTCGCCTTTGCTTTGTCACATTAGCACCAAAGTCAAATTCAGCAAACTCATTGGGCACCTTCCTAGAGATATCCAAGCTAGGGTCTCGACTACTGATGCCTTGGCTGCTCCCAGTCCTCGACATGTCCAAGCTGCTCTTCTGACTCTCGCCCTTCGCTGCAGGCTTTGGAAGAAGGCTGGATACACTCTGCCCACTGCCCGTCCTCACCATATCTGCGCCTCCTTTCATCACCACAGGCTCGAGACGGCGGGCAAGAAAGTCGTCCATATCACGGCTTTTCAGAGCGTTAGCTCCAGCAACTCTACCCCAGCTGCCGGAGGGGGTTGGCACGGAAGTTTGAGCTTTGGCTGGGGCGGCAGGGATTGAGCTACCGCTTGAGCTTCTGTTGCGAGCTGGTTTGTTGAATTGAGAATAGCCTTCGTGGCCTGTCCCAGCCGCTGGGCCAGGGGGGCGTTTAAGTAGAGCGGATTTGTCCTTTTCAGAAGATGTTGCAGCTGGTGCTGGGATTGTCTTTGTACGCCCTCGGGTGAAGAGACTTGGCCTAGATGGTGGTGGCGCGGTCGTTCCAACGCTTTTCTCGATAGAATTTTTCCGGTCCTCTTTTTTCAATTTACGGGGTGAATTGTCCGCAGTCTTGGTTGGATGAGAGCTGTTAGAAGATGGCGCAGAAGAAAATCCATGGACGATATTAGTGCCTTTCGCAGACGTCGGTGTGGGCACACGTATAGACTTAGGCTGTCCCGGAACAGAAGTTGAAGTTAGGTTTATGGAAGAAGTAGAACCGTTCACATTGCTGAAGGGGGCTCTGGAATGGTGGGGAAGAGAAGACGAAGTTACTATTTTCATCTTTTGGCCCTTGATCTTGGAGTCCTTAGTCGTCACGATGCCGCTCTGAATGACGGGTACTTGAGTGCTGAATCCCTCCAGGTCATCCGGGGCGCCGTCACGCGATGGCCTCGAAGGTGGGAGCCTTAGAGATGAAGAGGAAGAGGATGGAACAGGAATTGGAATAGGCGATGTCGATGGAAAATAAGTGGCCGAGGTTGCAGAGCTTTCACCGGGCGAACGAATGTTGGATGAATCGCGGGACGATTGGCGGGAATGGGAAGGTTTGACGAGCTGAGAGGATGAGGCGGTAGGCGGGGCCGTTAGTTCCTTAGAGGACTTGCGGAAGTGAAAACCGCCGAAGCCAACAGAAAGCCCCGATTTTGAAAGAAGATCTTTTGATGATTTGCGAGAATGTTTGGAAGGTTGTGCCAACTTCGATGCGGTTTCGGGAGCAGGGGCTTTGGCATCTCGGGTTTTCGAGATCGATAGAGAAGTGGTGCTAGAATTCGAGTTTACCAACGAGTTCCGTGAGATCGGCTTCATCTGCTTTGGAAGTTCGACAGCATTCCCGTCACTATCTTTCCTCTTCATGGCTATAGCTTTTCCGAGTTTATCGGTAGCGGCTGTTACACCTGCATACTTTGATATCAATGGTCTGGTCGGACTCGAATTTCGAACTCTTTGGACGGGCGGGGAGAAGCCAGGAGATTGAAGTAAAGAAGGGTTGGTGGAAGATGAAGTGGGTGTAGAGGTATAACTGAACATACCAGGGGATCCACAGTTTGCAGTAGAGGGGCTACTGTTGTAGTTCTCTGCAACGGCGGCTGGTATAGTGAGTGGAGGTGGTATCGCTCCCGCCCTTTGGGCAGTTAACTGGGAATCGATACCTGATATGGACAATCGGGTGGAAGTCACAGACGACTGGCTACCACTCCCTGACCTAGTCCTTTGCATGGCGCTCGACGCAGGAATATTAGATAGACCTGGTGGCGGGCCAATTGTTCTCGGGATCTGGCGGGGTGCAGCAGCTGGAATACTTCTTGCTCCATAAGTGTAGGATGTAGGCGGCATAGAGACCCCAAAAACGGAACTGCCTTGTCCGTATCCTCTATCCATGTAAGATGTAGATGTCGAAGTTGTAAAGCTAGCTGAAGAGGGGTTGGTGCTAGTTGTTGAACCCGTACGCACAGCGACTTTTGGGTCGGGCGTTTGAGTGCTAGCCTTTTTTCGAAATACATTTCTCGTTCGTTTCTCTGTCGCCGAAGATGAGTTGGCTGAAGAAGCAGTATTCGACAGCGGGAGAGGATAGCTGGCTGCTTCACTGTTTGTAGCCTTGGAAATATGTGAATTTAAACCTAGTGGTTGGCCAAAGGGAGAGGGCTCTGTCATTAGGGGTGGAGAAGGGGTTCTAGGGATGGGAGAAGGGGTCGAAGGATACACAATTGCCGCCGATGGGGCTAAGGAGGGCGAAATTGGCAAAAGTATCTTGGCCCCAGCATGTCTTCTCTCTCTACCATCGTGAACACCGTAAAAGCTTGGAGATGGAACTCTCGAGCGACCTCTTGTGGCTCCATTAGCAGACGTCGCACCAGCTGAAGCGGAAAGACCCGGAGGGGGCGCCAGTCGTTTCTGCGCTTCCAATGCTGCTTTCTTTGCCCTAGCTCTTGCTGCAAACGATTGTTGAGGGTTTGAATATGTCGGGATTTGTGATGTCGAGGCTGAAGCCTCGGAGGAATAGGTATTCGACATTGTCGTGGTTTGGAAATGTGGGTTGGGATGTACCCTCGGATGTGTATGTGAATTTGTCCGTTGTAGAACTGCAGCGTATGTAAATGTTATCTCGCAACTCGGATCCACGGAAATTTAAAAGAAAAATGCATTCCAACGTCTGCTCAGGAACACATTCGAAGGTTGTGATTGATGCCTATTCTAAAGAAGCCATGCGTATTAGTAACTTCGCTTTATCAATCATTATTCTATCCAATCCATCATAGAAAGTAAAAGCAAATGTATGAAATCTCCAGATCGAAGGTATCTCAGATCATTGTTTGCAAAGAAATTCTTTGGCGGAGCCTCTTTATGCACATCCCCGGCATTTAGATCTGCGATGGTTGGGTGGAGACCCACGAGAGCGGTCGGTTGTGACGTCGCTGTGACTTCAATTGGCCACGATCCTTAGCCTATAATTTCAGGGCGGCCTCAGACCTGTCGCAGATTGCCATTGGGGTTCGGGATACGAAGTATGCAGAGGAGGTTGGAGTCCTTCTAGATCATATGATCATAAAAGTGTACGATGCCATCGGATCAGGGAGGGCAAGCTGCGGGGAAATGAAAGTGCTTTGCTGAAGCGCCTAACTCAGATCTCGAAACAATTCAATAACGTACCGGGATTACAATTAAAAAGAGAGGGGAAAAGAAGCGACTGGAGAAAAGAGTAAGACTCCAAAAATCTTTGATGCTATCAAGTTTTTTATATCGTCAAATTGGTTTTGATTTAATCAAGAGTTGTTGTGGTTATGATATTTGGTCGCTTCTGAGGCTGCGGCTTCGAGGATCCGGTGGGTTATTGGGTTATTGGGAAACAGCGCAAGATCAGTATGGGAATCGTCAGAGGCAAAAGGGCGGCAAAAGCAGTTTAAATCGATGGATTGCAGAAAAATGTTGTCCAAATGGGGCTTGGTATCGGGAAGTCGTTTAATAATGGCGGGATGGTTCTATTAACTGGGAAAGTTGGAGAGAGGAAGAGGAAAAGAGTATTTCGAATGTAAGTCGTCTAGCAAAAAGGGAGAGGAGAAGGTAAAATGGTCGTCGTCGTAGATTCGATGGCGGCGCAAGGTACGGCAGTAATAGTATTTTGTCTCGGTGCCTGCTTGCTAAATCTGCTAGCCTTTTTCGTATGTAACTTGACTTACTTGGGTTACCAAAGGAGGCGAATAGTAGACGAGCAAAGATCCTGTCTCAACAAAGTCCCTCGAGCAAGCGTCGGATTTCGTGAATGGAAAGCGTGAGAAACAAAAACATCGCAAAGTCGCGAGCGTCTAACCTGCTGCTAGGGCCATGTATATGAAGCCTCGCTTCATCCGTCTTGTATTGGTACATGCCAGGTTTGCGCTCCTCGGTTTGCGCATCTTCGTATTAGACCAATTCCAGGCTATAATCAGGCTCCCCCAATTTGGCTAGCCTGTTGACAGCGCATGAAGCCCTTCCAGTCGCATCTGCGCAAAATTTTCTACTTCATGCGGGCACGAGCAGCTTCGCCTCAGCTGCTATCAACCACTCCCGACACGATATTTCCTTGGTCGCCCAGGCAGATCTCCACCTGCTTTTCTGCCCTTGCCCATGATTGGGGGTGCACACTTGGGGATACCGGAGTGTACATCCCAATCACGCTTTCACCGAAGTATGATTGATGAAAAAGGATCGCACCAAAAATAATTCCCCAAATGCCTAGTCTGGAAGGTTTTGTTTGCTAGCTCAGCTTTTACGCGTGGCCAACGAGGCAAACCGGTGCAGTAAGGCTCACTTTTTTTCCCTTCACGGTTTTCCCGAACAGCTTCTACGAAGCACCCGATCCCGTGAACGAGCTGCGAACAGCTCATCGCAAGAGCATCAAAGTGTTGACTTTAGTGTTTGCTAGCGGGTTGGCACTTCGTCTTGTCTCGCAAAGCAGGCGCTGACTTCTTTTCGCTGCGAGAAAAGTCTTTAGTCGTTTTACCCACGATGAACACATCTCCAATAATGAAACATAAAACTCGAAAGCGTTGAAATGATCCTGAAATGCTCCCACCTTCCGCACAGGCGCCATCCTGGTATCAGAAAATAGAATTTGGCGTCCCGTTCGAGATAGACAGGCATCGGCAGACGTGACAAAGAGCTCCCATTGGTTCAAGTCGTGAAGATGTTAGGCTTGTCTTAAACGACTGGCTCTCAATTTTTAATCCAGAGACGAATGACAGAAATGGGTGTCCAGCAGCCACACCTCGTCCCAGGTACTGTGTCTTTGGAGTTAAAGCCCAAGAAGAAGCCAAGCTGACCATCTGCTGAAAACCCACCAAAACGGTACCGAGTTTGTCTTGCGCTACAACCATTTTATCGCGACATTTGAATTTCCAGATAAATCACCTTAAACGGAAATATCGATCCTAGAATCCCACGCGTTAATGCCCGATCCGGATTACGTGCCAACGCCTCTGCATAAATCATGAAACGTGCGACTGGTTAAATCTCGTCTGAATGGAGATTAGATGAAACGGTTGGCTTCGAGTTTGCGCTTATGACTTCACGAACCAGAGCGTGTTCTCCCGCGCGGTCTCCGAGGTACGAGGCCGTGTTAGTTTCGTTTCGTGTTGGTGATTCGATCGTGATGCCTTCTCTTCATGGGTATAATTCGATTTGATCCGACTGGGAACCCAAATCCGATCCCCTGAACTCCTGCCTCCCTTGTCTTCAGCAGGACGATACATGCACTCGAGCTCCATGGAGGTTGGTTCCTGACCAGCTCTCGAGCTCCCGAAATATCCAGCAGGTGCCATCGATTTTTTAGCATTCATGCGACCAAGCTTGAATCGTATAGAGTCAAAGATCGCATGATCCTGATCCACAGTGTGGCGTCCTCGTCTCCGCAAAAGCTAGCTCGTCGGAGTTCCCGGTTGACATCACTTGCTGTTGGAACGTATCTTAGCAGTAATAAATCCTGCATTCGTGGAGAATTCCGGTCGTCCACGCTTTTGCATGAGACCAAAAAAAGGTGGCGGCTCCGTGGTTGTTGAGTTGGCAAAATGTAAGCCTCACTCCGTTCCTCAAGCCTCTCGGCGTGGCTATGCTCGAAGCAAAATTTTTTAGCTAAATTAACTAGTCAATATTCAATGTGTTGGAAACTCGTGTGTGTTGGCGTGTTGGCGTGTTGCGATCGACTTCCGGCTTGGCTTCGAGTCCTCGGCTTGGCATCATCGCCATGACGCGCTCGCTTTTGTGTGCTTTGTGCTGTGCGTTCCGAGCTCTGCTGGCAATTAAACCCGCCTGTTGCACCAACCTTCTCCCTTCGCCGCACAGCCCTCAAAGTTAGAAATCTCATCCCTCATTGTCGCCTCATCCCATCAGCATGACAGACTACAGTAAACTTAAGGTCACTGACCTAAAAGAGTTGCTGTCGCAGCGAGAGCTCTCGACCACCGGCAAGAAGGACGAACTCATAGCGCGTCTGACAGCTGATGACACCACCAAGGCCGCCAATGGAGGTATATATTGCTTCTCTATAATACTTACGTTGATTTACGGCAGCTAACCCAACATGAAGGAGACAAGGCTTCGGATGCTGTTATAGAAACCCCAGCTGTGGTTGAGGCCCCGATCGCTGCAGATCTACCTGTTGAGAAGATAGAGATAAAACAGGACCTTGCAAACACCGATGCCCCAATAGCTGCCCCAGAGACGTCGGCTCCAGCCTCAGCTCAAGGAGAGAAGAAAAAGTTTACTTTCAAGCGGCTAGCGGATGAATTCGATACTCCCGCGACAAAGGAGCCAGCGGCTAAACCTGAGGAAACAAAGCCCTCTGAACCTGTCGAACCTGTCGAACCTGTCGAACCTGCCGAATCTGCCGAAACCTTTGTCGCCGGATTGGCTATAACGGATGCTGAATCTGAACTCGAGAAGCGTAAAAAGAGAGCCGCGCGATTCGGTGTACCTGCCACTGACTCTATCAAACTAATGGAGCGTGCCAAACGATTCGCGGGAGATGGCGAGGATTCCGAAAAGGACAAAACAATCAAGGCGCTTGACTCGGCTCTTGGTGAAAATCGAGGCAAAAAAAGAGCACCCGAAACCCGCATCCAAAACGAACCCCCGAAGAAAAGTAAAGATAGTCCAAAACCCGCTGCTCCGAGAGGCGTCTTGGCCGATCCTACAGAGAAGGCAAAGGCTGAGGCTAGGGCCAAACGCTTCGGGGGCCCGTGAAAACGTCGCTTTTCTTAAACACATTTCTCGTGACGATTTCGCTGCCACCCTGTTAATCCTTCAATCATACCGTCCCCTACCGAACATTTCGCAATCCGGACTCATTCATGGCATATTTGTACGTTTCGGAATATAAGAATACTAGATTACAGCCTCGTACTTACCATAAAACTATGTGAGATGATAGTTTTCCTGGAAAGTCACTCCCTTTGATATTCATTTCTGTGCGTTTTCAATATATTTACTAGTTCAACTAGGGGAGTTATGGAAGAATTGGGAACATGTACTATATTTCCGCGTCGTCCTCAGTTGGGGAACCTATTCGGAGTGGCCTGAGCCTGCAATCTTTAGGACAGTTATGAATGAAACGTAGTATAAAGGCGCCTAGCTTACACCTGAGATACCCGACGATATTGAAGGTGTGCAGACTGACACGAAACTACAGTTAACCGGTAGTATTTATGATCGTATATCCAAGCTTTCTGATCACCACGGACGCTAGGCCACCAGTTATTTCTCAGCCCATTCTCCCAGTCTGATTCATAGGACTCTCTCGCTTTAGAATCACTAGAACCGAGTAGGATCTCATGGTGCATTCTATGCTACCCCAGGCAGCTGTATTTTACATAGACAAACGAAAACAATGCAATATAACGACGTTTATGATTCGAAATACCTCTCCGAAGATTGTGTCTGAGCGAATCGCTGACTCTTGTAGTGAATACCTCGAGATTCGACGCGAGTATTGGCTTATGCACTTTCTTTGTCGGAGCAGTGTGAGAAGGCCAGATATCGATGTACTCCCCTTCCCCCAATTCGCTACGGGTTACGAACTGCTTCTGCTATATTTAAGTGACTATCTCACATTAACTTAAAGGATCATACCCATCTGATATATGGCGAGGGATATGTTTTGCCCCAACTCTCAGGTTGCGTTTCCGATTTGATTATAATATACATAGCATCGAGGAGTATAATAGCTCGACTATTGTATAATCAATCCTATAGAACCATTATAATTCGCTTTTAAACTGAGAGGTCCTAGAACGATTATAATATCATAAATTAGATGGACGGATCTCAAGACCTTCTTCTTCTTCTTCTTCTTCTTCTTCTTCTTCTTCTTCTTCTTCTTCTTCCAGCCCTCCGGATCCGTCGCATATCATCAAAGAGATGGATGGAAACGATAAGCTTTCTAAACATAGATCGATATCTATAGAATAAATATATATGACCAGTAACTACTTCGTAATTCCTCAGACTTGACACCAATTGGGTTTGCCAAGAAGTTCAGTATAGCATAGATAAATTGATTCAATTGGGGCCACAACGCTAGGTTTTTTATTGAGACCCCGATGGTCGCCCTATGTGTATAGAGGTAGGCTCAAAACTGTGAAAAATATGTGCACGGTGGAAAGATGTGAATTTAAATGCGAGAGAAGGGAGGCCTGGATGTGTTGAGAACGTCGTTAAAGATCAGCGAAAAAAAGCTAAAGATGTTACACAACCTTAAATCAACATTATACTGCACGCACTCTTCAATTGGCCTGGACCTGGGTGTATACATACAACTTAACCTTCAACTAAGTTGGTTTTTCTCTTAAATTTAGGGAGACTTAATATACATTCCTCTAGGAGAGGAATACCTAGAGATCCAAGAATACGCCAGAGTGTTTTTCTCTCGGAATCAAATGATACATGACCTCTAGAAATGACCAACATGCTACTAAATTTCGTTTGAGCAGCCGACTAGCAATCCCCAGGTTTTTCTTCTAGTAGATTTATCATAGTATCACAGATGTTATCTTGATCAGTGCCGCCATTTATTCCGAATTCCTTAGTTCTCACGAAAGCCTTGCGGATGTATCTATAGAAGAGTATTGCTCATTTATATAATGAAATGAAAAAATTGCACTTCGTTAGCTAAATGGATGTTGGCTTGTGTCCACCTAGGGATTTTTTGTTCCTCTTGAAGGACTAATTTGTTCAAATTTGTTCAAATTTATTTCCATTAAATGTTTTCAGAATACTAATCGATTTCGAAGTCCAAACTATGTACATATAATTGATGACACCTGGTGACGTCATGCACTTGGTCCAATCTCAGTGGCGAAACTTAACCAGCGTTATCTCTGGTGTAGGATGACGTTGAGGAGAATTTGTGGGGATCTTGTAAATTACGAAAAGCTGTCCGGAAGTTTCTCATAATGGCTTTAGAGGTAATACAGCGCTGTTCGTTCGTTATTCAAGTACGTTGATACCAACATCAGCATTCTTCTTTCTGTCTCTAGACATCTAATATATTTATATCTTCAGTTATGCATACGGTCGAGATCACCTAACGTATCATTCGCGGATCATGCTGGAGGAATACGAAACCCATTAGAATCGTGGAAAACCAATCACCTGCATATCAATGCATTGCCAGCATCCAAGTGAATACAAATCACGTGGATACAACCCTCGAAGAGAGTAAGTCTAGCCCCTCAATATCTCGATAACAGGCAGCCCGGCGATGTTGGTTTAAGGTTGACTCAGACATTGGCTCTTCGAGATGGAAATCTAGGAAATGCCATGTTGGCCGGCATGGGAAAGCCACATGTCGAAGTCGATCCACGCAGGCTAACGGGAATCCCGATTCAAAGATTCCATCAATTTGGGGTCGATGTCGCTCCGGAAGGCTCCGGGAGCTGAATTTACAACCATTAAGCCTTGGTGTCTTTGCCCACGTTCTCATCAATGGAAACCGTCCGTTACGAATGGCCGTCGGGTAGAAAGTGCTCGCAAGATTATCCTTGCCAACACAACGCAAGTCCGGCAACGCAACAGCGACTTCGGAAGCACAACTAGAAAATAAAAGATAAAATAAAATTAAAAAATATTACGAGTGGTATGCATAGGCGACAATGAGGAACAGCTTCCAAGGTTAGCTGCGGCGGCGCAGTCCTTCTGAATCCGGGCTCGGAGTGATGATCGGATTACGAATGAGAAACCAGCAGAGTGGCTGGCCCAATCCACAACTAAAATTATATGGTATGATATACGAGAAAAGGATATCAGGTTTTTTTCGGAAACAATCAGGATCTCGCCACCCAATTGTCAAAGCAAACCCCTGCTCTTCGCAAAGCTCCGGCACTAACAGTCAAAGCACTAAGCCGGAATTGGGTGGGGACCTGGCTCAAAAAGCAACACCAAAACCTCGCTTTCACTCCATTTTGCCAGGCCCGGTGCTACATCCAGTCAACCAAGGAAAGGGACGCTACTTTTAGGTGTCTTATTTTGTCGAAAACTCAAAAAAAAAAAAGAGGCTACCTGGAATAACAAGAATTTCATTATTTCTCCGCGAGATGCAGAGCTGCATCAAATTCTTGCAGGCCTGTGCTCTCCTGCAGCTCCCAAAATGCTGAAAAATTAGCAGAATCACCTGGCTGAGATGATTATGTCAGTTGCCACCCCGAGGCTGCCTGCATACGGTTGACAACCACGTGGAATTCTAATGGCTCTATCTCCTACCTGTAATATTCATTCGCAAGCTATCCAATCTTGGTACAGATTACGTCGATGACCACTCGAATTCCAAGAATCTTTCGCCTCTCAAATTCCTGCCAGGCTTGCGACCCGCGAGACCCTGTCTTTTAGCCAGTGGCGCAAACTCCCAATCCTCTTTTAGCATATGGGTCACACCGTCGGCATACAGGGCAAGCTAGCAGCTTAACGGAAAATCAAACCTGGCTTTAACTTACTCTGTTAGGTTTTGAGGTTAACTTTCATACTCAAAAAGAAAGAGTGGAAGGGATTTGTTAACAGACTAACGATTCCACACATACCTCCTGCAACCTTGTGGACGGTGGCGGAAACCTTCAACCACTAATTGGCATTGTATAAAACCCACACTCCATATACCGATATCTACTTATACACCAAAAATTTTCACGTACGCGGACAATTGATCTGGCTGAGAAAACCCTCTCTCGTCATAGAGCCACGTTGCTGCAATTCTATTTTGCAGTCGGACGATCTTGTGCCTTGTTTGATTGGCTGGTCCTCATATCCAGTGTCCCAGCGAGAAAGGCATACTTAAAAGGAAAAAAGTTAGGACAGGGCCTGCTTTGGGACGTAGACGAAAGGAACTCATGTCGGGGAAGGATGTTTGAGCGTGTCCAAAAGCTGTCTGCATTGTTACCTTTGTCCAATAAAATCCTTGAACAGAAGGTCCCGCCTTTTTGAAAGACTTCAAATATCAAAAGTAGACAAACCGGACTCTACATAAAGCCCCTTCGATATATTGAACTTCCTCCCAAACGCTCTCTTACGCCAATCTTTCAAGGCGAAGCCTAACAAAACATTGGCCCGAAGGTGGCACATAGGTATGGGTAACGTCCTGCAACGGCCAGCCGGTGCACTAAACTCGGATGAGTACATAATTCTTGTTGGAAATGTGCGCCCTCCCGACCCGCCTTTCGGCTGTGTGGAAAATTTAATGAGAAAAACCGTAACCTCCTTCGTGGTCACTCTATTTCCATTTTACCGTGCACCATTCAGGAGGAAACGTATTTTCTTTCTTTTAGATTTCTCTCTCTAACATATTATAATTATTTAATCAATTTAGATCCCATGGCGAGGGCGATGGCAGGATTTGAAGGATCTAGTTCGAGAAATAACACCCAGTGTTCAAAGGGTGGAAATCTATCTCACACAGGACGGGCGATCGAGAGGATTTGGGTATATCATTGTAAAGGAGAAAGATGAAGCGGCCAAAGTCGTAGGTATGTTTTCTTCCCAAGCCAGAATATTATTTTGCTAGCATAAACATACTAAACTGGGCCCTCTCGATCATCTCTCGCTAGAGTCGTTGGACGGGTTTGAATGGCACGGGAGAGCATTGATGGTGAAGTTAGGAAACGAAGCCAATCCGGTCCCCGTCCTCACACAGCAGGCGAATCCGACGTCGGCCGAAGGTAACCCGCTGCCAGAATACGTGCCCGTTCCTCCGCTGCCCACAGATTACAACAACAGTAACGCAAACATTTCGGCATACGCGAATCTCGTCCCGTCCCAGCTGGCAGCTTATAACGAATGGATCGCGATTCAGGCTTATTATCATTACATGGCATTGGCTCACAATGCCAGTATCTATCTACAGGAGGAGCGCGCTCGTTCTCAGCAGCAATCGGCAAACTTGGCCCAGTCTCAAGAGAGCCAAGTTAACAAAGACAGCAACCTCGACGATTCCCTCCAACAGCTGAGTCTCGTCGATGGAGCAACCAACTCGGCGCCACCAGGCAACGTACCCCCAACGCGCGACAATGAACTGTTGCTAGAAGAATATAGGCGACAGGTTCTTGTAGCGCAGCGGGCAGCGGTCTTCCATTCTACTAGGCACCATGCACTTTTCCAGGAAGAAAGGTCCAGGTTTCAAGACAATTCGCCTTTGGGTTTTCAATCATCCTCCTCGTCATCTTCCTCTTCTCCTTATAGTATGAATCTTTCAAGACATAACACACCAAACCAACTGGGTCATTCGCGGCCACCTTCACAATTTATCACTGTCTCTCCTTTACAACCGCAATTCTCAAATCATCCACTACCTCACTCGCAAAGCCATTCTCCCTCCACCATGAATTTGTCCACGCCTACCTATCGACCACAACAAGGCATGCCTGATCCTGGCACCAGACAGGCTTCTCGTCCCTACCATACAGCACTCTCCCCTATTGGGTCTACTGATGGGAGCCAGGCGTTTCAGATACCTCACGGTCAAGGTCTATTTCACTCGTAACTATCTCCATTTTTTGTTTTGGTAAGTCATTACTAAATAAACGTTCTGTAACAGAGCATGGTCATCTCTCTCAAGGAAATCTCAACGTCCCACAAATTCTGTTCAACCAAGGCGACATGCAACTCGTACCATCGTTCTATGGCCCCCCTTCGACTAGCAACTATTTGTATGGTCACCCAACAGCCTCACGACCTACCTTCATTGCGCCTCTGCAATACCACAATACCGGCCAACAACATCCTCAGGTATTCTCGGGGGTGCAACAGCAATTCATGCAACATGGGAACCGGGAAGGGACCCAGTACTCTTCCACTCAACCAGCTGCGATCCCTCCTACTCCCGTCTTCATCAACAATACCGCAGGGGTTCCAGTCAACCTAAGCCATGGAGGCGTGCAAACAGAAAGCCGCGGAATCTTCATTGGCAACTTGCCATATAACACTCATTGGCGTGACCTTCGAACTTTCTTGGGTCCCGCTGGTACCATCATCCGCTGCGATGTTCCACGAAAGCCAAACAACAAAGGTCGTGGCTATGCAACTGTTCTTTTTGCATCGGCAGGAGACGCAGAGCGAGCATGTGACATGTTCAACGGCACGATGTATCAAGGAAGGCAAATCCGGGTTCGTCTTGACACGTACGCAAATACCAAGTCTGCAGAGGCCGGAGGGACAGTTGCGAGTGCTAGTACAGACTCTGCATCTGGTGGGGGGTCTGGATCGGGTGGAAACCAATCATCTTTTTATCCCGACGGTGATGTCAACAAGGATGGAAAGCAAGGCGAGGGTCAAGGGCGTAGGAAATCTTCAGCATCGGTTTAGTGGCCTAACCTGCAGTATCAGACGCCTCCAACATTCTGGCACAATTAATACTATCAGTGAGGTGGTGTTATCTTGACCGGAGTATATGGAAAGACCCACAAGTATGGAATGAGCTTGAACATATCATCGGACTACCAATTCTCCACTTGACGAGTTATCTATAATTACTGATGTGGCTACCACGAGCTAAGATGTATATGGGTTATTGTGAGGAGACTATTCCCGAACATTTTCGACTCTTCCATCATTTTCCATTTGCAACTTTTCCTTGAAATTTATATACTTGACGGATTGGGTATACTTTTAACGGCTAGACACACTAATAATACAATTAACATCCCCTCTTGAAAACAAAAAAAGACAAAATTTGGAAAGGTGTAACGCCATGATGCTCTATGTTGTAATATGTAATGCGTGTGAACTTGTCATGTGACTCCGAATGGGATATTTTTCCTTGATCCGAAAGCTTAAGCATAAGCAAAACTTGCAAATACCAACGAAACTAAGAGGCTTGAGGAACCTTCTCGCACATTTCAGCTGCAGAACTAGTTAGGTGCCCAAACTTGCAACACTAACAACACAAAAAATGCCAAGCTGCTTTGTTGCAATCTCCAAAACAGGAAATGACCTCCAAGACAGCCAGCGTATCAAACGAAACTTATATATAGATGCTCCTAGACCGTCGGCGTTTGCCACTCCCCAAGAATCGGCCCTAGCACTGACCTGCAAACTGTGGCAAAGTAGAATTTATTCGTCATGAATGGCTTGACCTGAAGGTGACGGTTGCGTTACGAATCCTTTCGCGAATCAACCTGCAGCCTCCTGCAGCCACTTCTTAGATTTCACCGCATATGGCGAAGGTTGACAGCGTTTGGACGGAAGCCCATCTAGATATCCGTGTCGCTCACCCCAGTGGCAAATCATGTTTTGAAAAAAAGTAGGAATTGGGCTTAGGAGTCCGTATAGCCTGAGCTCAATTCTCCGAAATATCAATGGCACGTGAATGAATAGTAAATATACACCGGACGGGAATTTTGGTGGATCGCGGTTGGATTGTCAAGGCGGATTAGAAGGTTGACTGCAAGGGTCGGACCCTTCTCTACTCCGATGCAACAGCATACGGCCAATTCCTTCCATTCTTTCGACTTCTTGCCTGGTTTCTTGTACGGATGATTCCAGCTCCCCCACCCGATGTTTGAGTAATTGGTTTTCTCTTCGTAGCGCGGCAACTTGGTCTGTGTCTGTATTTGATTCGGGAACTAAACCGGACCTCCGGGCTTCTTCGGCTGATTCCGCTAATGCGAGTCGCTGTTGCATATCCTCGATGACCTGATCTCTTTCTAGTATTCTCGACCTCAATAAAGCATCTCTCTCCTTCCATCTTTTATGCTCTATAGTTGTCAGGTTTTCCATCTGGGAGGCCAATTGGAGGATATTAGAGTATTCCCTCACTCTAGCAACAAGTCTCTTGTTAATGCTATCTCGCTGCTCCGTTAATTCCTGGACCTGGGTCTCCGATTGTTCGAGAGCTTCCTGAAGTCGGTCCCGTTCTGCTGATAATGAAACGATTTCGGAATCGGCAACCGCACACTTCTTCTGAATAGCAGCACTCCGGGTTTGCTGCCTGCTGTAGGCACCCAATAATCGGTCATGTTCCTTTTGTAGAGTCTCCAATGCTAAGGTTTTGGTCGACAATTTATGTTGTAAGTCGGCCACTAGGTCATTATATACCTCTAAGGAGTGTTGCTGGGTCCCCGGCTTGATAGTTTCGTCAGGGTGTCTGATTTGGGCATCCTCGAGCCCTGGTTCTGAGGCGAAACCCTCGATGTACCCTCCCGGTTGCGCCATGGCTATACTTGGGTCTTTGTGGGAAGGTGTAATATCCGAGTTGCTACGACGGGGGGCTTTTCTTAGCAGAGGCGTTCTCATTCGGTCAGACCCGGTCTCAATGTCCAGCTCCCAGGTCTTGAAGTCCGGATCGTCGGTAAGTTGTTGGCCTTTTCGCGAATGGGACCCAACGGCAGTACTTGCCGAAGCTACGCTAGGTATCGGACTCCTACGACTGAGAGGTTGATACAATTCGCTCATAAAAGGCCACTGGGGAGGATTGGTAGTTGTTGTCGAAGATGCAGATGACGCTAGTCCCGCCCAGCTGGTGGTCGTCGCGGGTGAGATGACGCTTGGTAGCGAACTGCTGTCAGCGGTTAACACCGAAGCGATGCTAAGTCTTCTGGGATACTCGCGCACTGGGAAAGACCTTAACGTAGTATCATCTTCTGCGCTCAGGCTCAAGGACTCGCCCCTTTGATCTTCAGCGTTACCCGAGGAAAACGATTGAGGAACGAGAGATAATTTTCGTCTCTTTAAATGATCTTGGATATCCCCTTCCGGTGCCAAAGCTGACTCTGAATATACTGGTAGAAAATTTGTATGTCGCAGCCGCAACCTCTCCTGTTCCGAGATGCGCCTTGTTGGTACACTGGGATTGGCTAGGTCAACAGTTGCTCCGGCTTCTGATTCTGCCTCGCCAATTTTCGATAGTCTCGGGTGGTGTTGGGAGGGAAATGTGTTGCTGCTGTTGTCGGATAGAATAGAGTGGATGCTGGTTTTGTTGCGCCTTCCTGTCGACGACTTTGTTGCGTCCTCGGTCATCTTGGAGCGAGCAACTTCGGACCGGCCCAGCTTAAGAGCAAAGTTGAGGGAACAAAAATATTCGAACTAGAGGCCCCCAATGCGTTCCTTGACGTTCCGAACTGGCCGGTGGTACTAGCACCTGCACCTAGTTGGTATCGTGATGGTTTAGTATATGGTACCGGAACCAAGCGCAAGCACAAGTTAAGGTCTTGCATTGCACGAAAGTACTAGTAGTCGATGTAGCTGCGTGTGTTCTGTCATGTCATCTGTCGTCGATGCATTACTGTAGACTGGCTTTTCCCTCCGTCCCTGTACTCGGTCGCATGCATACCTAGTATCTATTAGGATGTACATGGTCTTGTACGGAGTAAGTGTCCAGGACGGGTCAAAGCGGACGCAATATAAACGGTCCAGCAGTGTGAGCGTGAGCCCCAAAATTCCTTGTCAACTTGAAACATGTCACCCATATCATCAGCTTCGATGTCAGCATGGCGCCAATTGGGCTAAAATTCAGATATAAAACCGCAGAGAATCGAGGAGAAAAACGAACCACGAAGGCCAATGGGGGTGCCCACCTGCCTATCCACTAGAACCTCCCAGATTCTGGGGATTTCCCCTCAAAGGAAATGACTTTGGTGATTCCATGACATGTTGCCGTCTTACCTGCTACAAACGCCTGGCAAATATCATCGATCTTCTTAGGCGACAGCGGCAGTAGAAAAAATATTTCCCGTTCGCGTTCCTAGTATCCTGCTTTTTTCTTTTCTTTTCTTCTTTTTCCTTTCTTTTCTCTTAAATTTTTGTGGCTAAGTACCCACCCGTTGATGAACTGATCTGACTAGGCTAGGCGGTTCGATTTATGGTTTGTAGACCGGAATCTGGAAAATACTGCGACGGAAAAAAGTATCCGCATGGTTCTTACGTTATTGCGATTCTGGTTACGAGGCTCAAATTAATAGGAGTCTTTGGCTGCACAATGCAATGCCGTTGCGTTCAGTGTTGCTAAGCTAAGCCAAGCGGGAAAAGGAGTTTTGCTTACGTTGCAGACCCGAGACGATGGTATCCGTTAAGCCAGAAAGCTTGGTGACTTCGGTAGTTACGAAAATAAAAATAAGAATATGATATAACCGTAGATCCCCGTCTTCCATTGGGGTTCTACGTTAATGTCCAGCTGGCGTATCCTGCTTTTCCTTTGTATTGTCTTTGAGCTTATCGGAAGCATACAGGGCGAACAGTGCATGCAAATTTTCGTCCTTCGCCGTTTCTGCCCTTTTAAAAAATATCTTATAAACGACAGCAAGCCATTGGTAGCATTAGGGTGATCCTTTTGCTCTTTGCCATGCAGTTTGCAAGGGGCGAAACCCGAAGATTGTGATGGACAGCTGAAGGAATCTCATCCAGTCCAAAGATTGGTTCTGGGACGATTATACCCCGATCATCAAAGGAAAGCCCCGCAGCCTAGAACCTCAAAGATGTCAGTTCGGTTCTCTGTATCAAACCTCTTTGTCGTCACGAACTGCCAGGGTCAATTTGGCGTCACGTAGGTAGGAGGAGGCCGAAGAACGCTCATCGTTGCTTCGTCATTGTGCATGCCGAAGCAAAAGGAGCTCAATGTTAAGGCTCTCCACTTAAATGGTGAAAAGCAAACATCGAACGACATACTTGTAGGTTCAAAAGCGAGGGTGCTACTCTACAACTCCCAGCCTGAAGTATTAGGCAGGCGAGTATCCGTCGAATATTAATCAGTTGCGATGCAATTGCAATGCTGGGCATGTCTCCACAGATCCACTTTCGATGCCGGAACTTGCCATGCCAATCCACCAAAATCCACAGTCGAGAACCAGGGCCCTAGATGTTGAAAACTGCAAGGCACAGTTTACGAAGGTTATTTTCTCCTGCACTGGCCCTAGGTTGCAAAGATGTTGAAGCTTATAGCTCTTCGTGGTTATATCTCTATCTTAAGTACTTAGTTATGTTCAAAGCGTCCAACGCAAAAGCCTAGATTCCCAAAATCACACACACAACACGAATTATGCGGCATACTGATTTTGTACAGGCCTGCAAAGATCACTGATATACTGGTCTCGTAAAAGCCTCATAGAATATCACTATATAACAAAATATATTAATATGTAAGCAATTATAGCTACCTCTAACAATTGCTAAGAAAAAGGAAAGAGAAAAAATTAAAATATAGCATCAAGCAAAAATGTTCCTAGTAGTCTTTGCCTCCTCTATACTACCGCTTTAAGGACATGATACTTGAATCAACCTTACAATTATTCGCCCGCATGAGTACTTATCCTCAGTTAGATATAACTCCACCGTTTCCTTGTAGTGTATCCTGAGTATACCCATAGCTTTCGGTAACTGTATATGTGGATCGATCGAGACGTAAGATACGGAGAGTCCCCATTCAAGCCGGAAAAACCAGATAATAGCCAGCGGGTATGGCAGTCCTTGACCTTAAAGATCTTTGTTCTAGCTCCCCAGGCGATTCTGTAGGCCCAGGAACTATTGTAAGAGTGGGATCGGCCCCGCTGCACCTGTTGCTGTAGCTTGTCCTACAGCAGCTTCAATTATTGTAAACCGATCGACAAACGGGCCGCTAATCTTTATTTCGTCTCAAGTTAAACAAAACTTAAGACATAAGACAGATCCCTAAGATATCAAAATATCATCTTGCCAATTCCGTATGGAGCTCCTGTTGGTCGGAGACTTGGCAAATCATCGAAGAAACCGTCCTCTATAACTGTGGCTAGAAGAGAAAAGAGTAAATACCTAAGTTCCCCTTTCAGATGCCTTGACAAGTGACAATACCGCTAAAATACCAATTCTACCGAATACCATTCGTGTGGTGATAGAGAAATCACACCTAAAACAGCAACTCAATGTATACAGTTTCTTCCTATTTGGCATGCCAATCAGCGCATATCTCTGCATTGACGGGTGTCGTAAAAGTAAAGCGTTACGAAGTAAACCAATGTTATAATTCATATATATTGCAAATTAAGTAGTAGAGACACTGACTCATACATTTGCATAATACTGCCTCATTATACTGCGGGTGGACGAAATATTTTGATTTCGACGCTTCATTGGGGTAAGTGTCTTATCTGGTCGAAGAAACACTCTATGGAAGAATCGTTTTATAAATGCCTGTATATATAGGCCGTGGCTACCGGATCCGCCATGCAGATTTCGCAAAAGGCTTCCATACTTACGGAATTGAGTGATCCAAAGACTGCATTTTCACCTACCACAACGGGCGCATTTTCTCAGTGCGCTGGATGGGATTTTTCGATCAGTCTTTATGGCTGCTCGGACAGTTTTTGAACAGCAGGGCTTTACGGGCGAACCCGTGGGCAGGGTCGGGTGATAACAATACCTCGTTCGATCAATATTTCTATTTGTCGCTAAGTCTTCAAGTTGGAGCGACGAGTAAGTCTTGTAAAATAACACCATTCAGGGATATCCCAAGTGCGTACTCTACTCTACTCTCTATGGTTGGTTATCTCCCGTAAGAACGCTACACCTCGGCGTACAGTATAGGTATTTGAAAAGGTATGCTAAGTGCCGGCCGAACAACAAAACCGTGGATCGACTCCAGCTCGTACGTAGCCTCCGATTTTTGATCCGCCATAGATACTTGGTATCCGACTTGGGGAAACAGTGAAGATAGGGTGATGGTTGTACGGAGTATAAATATGTGGCAAGAAGGGGGCTGTAGAACAACTGATAGAATGAGATTCGATAGAACTAAAGATGTGAGAAACTTGATTTCTATTTTTTCAAAAGCTTATTTTGTCCACCAAGAAACGAAACTGGAACTGATCAATCGAAGTTGCATTGTAGCCCAATTATCTTAAGTTAACTAGAATAGTACTACCACCTAAATCGTACAAGAGTACTCGAGTGTGTTTAGAGTTATAAAAATATATTATTATACTTAAATATTTACAACTAATTCTACGATCATCTAAAACTCGACGTCATTCACGAGTATAGATCCGCCGGCAGATGATCATAACTCGAAACGATATATGTTACACAACCAAGCCAACCAGTAACAGGATTGAATTAAACCTCGAATCAGCACCCGCAGATTTTCTCTGGACGACGTTGCGTCTTTATTAGAAGGTGACGTGCTGCTTTTCGTGGACTCTTCAGCATATTTTTTTTGCGGATACGACGATATATATATCACGAGAATATATCGGAGCAATGAACCTAAAACACCGATATTGACAATCCTGAATACCACGTGCTACCCAAAGCCTGATTAGGGGCAAATTTGCAAGGCGGGCTCTAGCCACAGATAGAAGCACCATTGCTAGATATCTCAGGCATGTAGAAGGTAGCTAGAATATTAACTCGGGTAAACGGCGGTAAGTCGGCGCCGATAATGCGTTCAGAGATTCGAATCCAACCTCGCGGCCTCGTATTCGTGATGGGTGTTACGTTCACCGATCGATGACGTTATAACGTTATGCTCGCTACGTACACCCTATAAGCTACACATGCAAATGAGTTCAATCAAACAAAAATTGAAAAGTAAGGCGCAAAGGATAGGCCAAAGGGCTACCTTTAAAAGGTGATACAGATCATATCTCAAATAAATAGATCTTCTCAATAAATATTTCCCAAAGTTTCTATATATCTACTCATGCTGCAGCGCACTGTTATTTGATACCTTGTTGTAAATTTGTGGAGCAACACAAAGCTTGACCACACCATAGGTATCTACGTCGAAGACCCGCTCTTCCAGACGGAGGGCAGATAATACAAGAAAATATCCAAGAATATCCAAGAATATCCAAGAAAACAATTATTCTTCGGGAAACACCCGCCCATAATGGCCTCTCATAAACCAGTCTTAATCGCTGGCGCTGGTCCAACAGGCCTCATGGCCGCTCTTTGGTTGAGCCGCCTAGGCACTCCCTTCAGAATCGTCGACAAACACCCCTTCGCCGCCGACACCTCTCGTGCAACCATCGTTCACGCCCGCACACTCGAGTACTATCGTATGCTCGGTCTCTCCGGACGTGCTGTCTCCGAAGGGCGTGTCATCAAATATCTATCGATATTCAATAATCTCAGTCAAGTCGTGCACCGTCCATTCGGTGAAATCGGAGCTGGGAAGTCTAATTTCCCATTTGTACTCGGGTACCCGCAGGACCTGAATGAGCGGCTAATGATCGATGAATTGGACTCGCTGGGTGTAAATATTGAGAGGGAAGTTGAGGTTATCAGCTTGGAACAAAGTGAAGATAGTGTCACAGTGGCATTAAAAAACAAGCAAGGCGTCGAAGAAAACTTCGAAGCATCGTATGTTCTCGGTTGCGATGGTGGACACTCGACGGTTAGAGAATATACGAATATCAAGAACGCTCCAGGAACATACGCCCAAAGATTTTTTGTGGCAGACGTGGAAGGAGAGGTCTCCGTTGGGTTGGAAGATGTCAACATTTGCGTCAACGCAGAAGATTTCTGTTTACTATTCGGAATGCCAAACGGGAGAATCAGGTTGGCTGGCTGGGCTCCAGAAGAGGGTGTGGCAGAGAACTTCACCTTTTCCGATGTAGAGGAGTCCGTCAAGAGGAATGCTGGAGCGACAATCAGTAAGGTCCATTGGTTTTCGACGTATAAGGTCCACCATGGAGTCGCAGGGAGTTTCCGAGATCGTAGAGTGTTTATTTGCGGAGATGCAGCTCATGTTCACAGCCCAGTGGGTGGGCAGGGAATGAACACTGGACTTGGAGATGCAACAAATATTGCGTGGAAGATTGCCGCCGTTCTTGCCGGAAAAGTGTCTCCGGACGTCCTAGATACGTACCAGACCGAGCGCAGGCCTTTTGCAGAACGGCTGGTGAACACCACGGATAAAGTATTCTCAGTCGCTACTAATAAAGGGATTCTTGGGAGGATGTTACGAACGGTGGTTTTGGGGAACATTGCGCCTTTGCTATTCTACTTTGGAACCGTCGACAGCATGATGTTCGAAACCGTGTCGCAAGTCAGGATAGAATACCGAGCAAGTGCGATGAGCAACAACAACTACGCCGGCTATCTCTATGCCGGAGACAGACTACCTTGGCTCAAATTCGACGATGGAACAGATAATTTCCAGCCATTTTCTGCCTTGAACTGGCAGATTCACGTTTACGGTGAAGATAGCAATAAAGTTAGAGACTGGGCCCGGGAGCAAAACATCTCGTTTCACAATTTCGTTTTCAATGAGGACGCAAAATTAAAAGGTATCCCCAAGGATGGTATAATCTTGGTCCGTCCAGACGGATATATTGGACAATTAGCTGGTGGGTCAGCAGATGGGCAACTTGCTGAGCTACAGAAATTTCTAGACAAGTGGGAGATCAAATCATTTTAAGATTTGAGGATATCACTGGGATACGAAACAGCCATTTTTAGCTATTAATTGGGCTACCTACTTTGTATTTATATATTGACTTTATACATATGTTTGATACGATCTCTTCATTTTCTAAAAATTAAAATCGCCGGCTTACCTTTAGCAGAGCTTTGGTTTCAACCATCAATTTCTGGTCCTTATATAATTTGGAACCATTGTGGAACACCATGGTTTTTAAACGAGGAGGTCCCACCGAGACAAAATGCTTATAATAGAATACAAGCTCGTTCCCGTTCAACCAGGCATCAAAGACTGCTATACAGAGATATCACAAATAACACAACTGTGTCTTAGTAGACCCAAGACGAAAGAAAATAAAGAATGTAAGAAGCCAACGTAGGTAAAAGAAGAAAGCGCCACGGGAGCAGATATGCAACCTAGGCCTTGAAGGTAATGAAAGATTCAATATCTTCATCGATTTGGTGGACAGGACGGCTGTGAACATCTTTGATGGCTTTGTCAAAGTTCTTGATAACCTCACGTGCATCTTGGACAATGCGTGCAGCAATCCCAACATTACTAGTGGCGCCGTGAGTACCTTCTTGACCCCTTTGTATACTGCTATTAGACTCTTCTGTGGAAGGAGATTCCAAGATGGCGAGAGGTTCGATCATCTTCTCCCAGATTTCAATTTTATTTTTCGCATATAAAAGAAGCATCCTGAGATGGTTTATGTCCTCGCCGTCCTTCCGCATGCAGTTTTTAGCTTGAACAGCATAGGCGTTTGCCCTGCGAATTTCATCGACCTGACGAGTGTTCTCAAAGTTACGGTTGAAGAGTTGAGCCTCCAAATGTTGGTTGTGTTTCTTGAGGTATTCAACAAAATGGTAATTCTGTGGAACGGCCATAGGTGCAATTTCTCTGGATATCCAAAGGAGAGTGAGCGGGGTGTGTGTGTATGTTTATCGGATAAGTGGGGGAAGAGGGACTTACGCTATGGATGCTGGGTTTGAATGTTGGTTAGGCTGCTGGTGATTGCCTGGCTGCATGTTCGACATCGAGACTCTGCGGCGTATCTCTGTGCCAGAAGAAGTTGCGGTGGTTTGAAATTGACCCTTCGTAGGGAGGAAAGCGCGAGGCGGTGGAAGAGGAGCTTGAAGCTCAGCTGCAATGTCGTTCATCGGGCGCAACCTTTTAGGTTGAGAATCTTTTCTAGGAGAATTGTTGATATCCTTGCGTTTTGTTGGCTGAAGGATGCTTGTCTCGAAGAGAGCACTTTCTTGATCATCAATAGATTGACTCGAGTCTTCGTCATCGTGGAGGATAAGCGAATCGATATCGGATTGATCAAGGCTATCCTGTTGGCTTTGTGTAGCCTCTTGACTCGCTATTCCTTGTCCAAGACTTAAAGCTAGCAGCTCTGGATCAATCGCCATGTTTTCATCGCGAAGGTCAGTGATTATTTTCCCAGAGCGATTGTTCTGAGATGCACCATGGTCTAAAGCCGCCCGAGCTGTCTTTTGTGGGTCGCTTAGCCGTGCTAGAGGGGCCGTCGAGAATGTCTTCTGAATCGGTAGTTTCTCTGATAATGGAGAACGGCGTGGTCCTTTTTGAGACGGTGGGGTTTCGGAGCCAGCTTGGCCCAGTAGCCACTCAGCTTCAGCCTCGGGATGGCGAGAGAGGCGTGCTCGAGTTAGAGGGGCGCGAGAAGCTTCCACCTGTCCTATACCGATAGAGGTAGTATTGGGATTGACCTTAGCGGACCCTCGACTCGGAGTAGTGAGAGGAGCCTGAAATGCCATGATGGGAATATGACTTGATCCGGTAAAACGCTAAGTCTATATAGAGGGATGGTAGGAGATGTATATATCAGATTGAAGAGGGATTTTGTTGAAGAGGGGAAGAGGGAAGGGTGGTGAAGATGGAATGGTGATGGTGATAGAAAGAGAGAGATCGATATGATATGATACAATATGATATTTTTTGTGAGTATTATTCCATACTATCGCCGTGGGAACTTTGACTGACATGGCGACAAACCAACCACGAAAAAACAAAGACGAATAATTTCCATTTAAGAATCGAACCTTCGACCTACAAAAAGATATTCTTATTTAAATAGTACCGGTACAGTACCAATTATGGTGATGCCAGTGTTGCATCACGGAGATACCGCGGCGGTATCAAACATCGAGTGTAATCTACTTATCACTCTCCTTACAGTATCATCTCGTCTGATATATTTACTAGGTTCTTTTCGAAAAGCATTTTGGATTCACAAGAATTTGGGTTAAAGTTCTCATCGAGGCCGAATCTTTTATGTCCTCTCTATTAATATAGTGATTCCAACAATATCAACACTACTGTCGAGTATATCCTCCTTCCTACAAGTACTTCAAAACATTTACATCCAACATCCAGCGCCCATACTAACCTAATAGCATTTATAGAACACTATCGATGCAACACTGTTGCTTTCAGCTTACAGTAGGCAAGTCAACTATCCAACTTGCCACAACTTCAAATGCGTTGCCAGGCATGCAAACTCCACCCACACCGTTGGAACCGGCCAACCTTGCAAACCACGCAATCGCCGAAAGACAAACACTATAAAATGGTCGCGCGATCCGCTGCATGGTTTGTGGGTCTGATCCATGGACAAGGGAGCAGATAGCTTCCAATTTAGGCTGCTGCTGTATGTGTGCATCTCTGGCTCGATCGATAACAAAGAAAAACGTTGTTTTGGCGATGCTGCCCTTCTGGCCGAAGTTGCATTCCAACCCCGCCCGCAGTTACGAAGATTAGTTGAATGGTCAGATGTTCTCTCATGATCCCGGAAATCCCGATATACGCCGGAGACAGCTTATTCCTCGAGACATAGAAACGAGTAAGCTGATATGAGAGAAGGCATAATTCCGAGGCTGAATTGATTTACCCAGATATTTTTATTTTGTCTAGATGCATTCCATGCAGATACATGCGAAATACCATCGAGCTTTCTTTCGAGTTCGAAATTCGATCTGTTGCCGTTTCAGCCGTCGACACGATAGCAAAACATAACACCAGAAAAAGCGAGAGAAAAAAAGCGATGCGGGCAACAGCACATTAATATTGCCTTGGCACTGCGGCTGAGGGGTTGCATGGAGAGATTAATTCTCCAAATATTGGAATCGAAAGAAGGGTCCTAATCTACTTTTTGACCACACCCTTGGGTTCTCGAGGAATTTCGCCCTCGCCTTTGAAATGAACGCCCCACAAGGCCTCATGTTCAAGGAGCCTAGTCCCTGCTCGGTTTTCTCCCAACCAATAATATGCTTCACACAAACGAAACCATCCGGTGGGAGCTGTCGTCCTCGTTACCCGAAGAATTCGGCGAGAACAATGAATTTTCCTGTTAAAAAGTGTGTCTAGCCTAGAATTTTTTTGCACCTTTTCTCTCTCTTCTGGTCTCCTTTCTTCCCTCTCTCCAAATTTCCTCCTGGACAAAGCCGGTCGATCGTTCTGTCAATTTCCTTTCACAAAATTTCAGTTTTGGTGTAACCGTAGAAGGACATCGCGCATACCTTTGGATTCAACACTCGAATCGCCACCCCTTTTTTGCGTCAACCCGACCCAATCTCCTCTTTCTCTAACTAAAGAAAAAGTCTACCTGAGCGCAAGGTAGACTTTTTATACACCGTAGCCATGATTTCTTTAAGGCTCTACTTGATATCTCTGGTTCTCGCGCTTCCGCTGTACACATATTCCCTCGACCATCGGCCGAACCAGCCGGCCGAAGATGTCTTCGAAAAGCGCGATCCTTTTGAGGCGGTGAAGGAAGATCTCGACAAGCGGCAAATCAACACCGACCCAGCTGCTCTCGCTAGTGCTAGCTCTGTTCTTCTATCCATTTCTGAGGTTGTCAAGTCGATCACCGAGAATCCTGGCGCGTTCACTGGAAATATCAATGATCTTGAGGCTTCCATATCCTCTGTTATCTATTCTATTTCCTCTCAATTTATCGGACCTGCCCCTACCGACGATACGTCTTCTGCAGCCATAACTGATGATACTTCGTCCGCCGCCCCTTCCGAGACCTCGGTTGCCCCCCCTACGACCTCTAGTTCCAGTCCGGAGTCTACAACCAGTGACAGCGCACCTTCCACCACACCCCCTCCTTCCACCGGAACTATTGGTCAGGTTTTCACGGATGGTACGAGCAGAACAGGTACTGTTGGCGTAGACGGCATCACCAGATTCTGCTCCCAATCTTCATATCTTTGTCCCTCTTCCCTAAACTATGGCTGCTGTGGCAATTCATTCGTGTGTGGTGCGGATGCCTGCACGCCATCAGGATTGGTCAACAATCCCACGAGCACTGGCGAGGGAGGCGGCATAACGGTTACCGGAGGTACTAGTGGAACCGCAGCATTTTCTTTCGATCCAGTTACTTCCAAGGGAGGTTCTTCCGAAACCGGCACCGCCGTTAATAGCGGCAATAATGGCGGTGGCGGCGGCGGCATTTCCGGTGGCACTATCGGCGGTATCGTCGGTGGTGTTGTCGGTGGTATCGCTATCATTGCTGCTGGTATCGTTTGGTTCTGCCTTGCTAAACGTGGGAAGAAAAAGCCGGAGGGTGGTGTTGCTGGAAACAAGCCAGGGCCCACAGAGCAGTACACCGGTGGCCCAATTCCTCCCCAACCGCAGATGGCCCAGTACAACCAAAATCCAGATCCAAGGTATCAATCGCCACCGCCACAGTCGCAAACTCCTGCTGGATTCTATGCCCAACAATACCCTGGCCAACAAGGACCACCGGGTGCCCCACCATACGGCCAGGATGTTTCCGAACTTGGCGGTGCTGCTATGCCGTATGGTCAGAAGGGCGTTGAACAACCCCAAGGAATCCAAGAGGCTCCAGCGAACGAAGCCCAGACGGTTCCACAATCTCCTCCACCTCATGACAATCAGGCAGCCGGCGGCTACCAAGGCTTTAAGGGTCCTAGCGGTCCCGTATACGAATTAGGAAACTAAGATCCTATCGGGAACGGACAAAAATTTACAGATACTAATAAAAGCAACGCCTGAACGGTCTAAAAAAAAAGTAGTGGGATTCTTACCGATAGCATTTTTATATACCTTCATTTTTGTGAATTGATCATTTCTTACGATACATTAGCATTTTTCTGGCTCAGGTGTGTTTGGTTGCCATTCTTGATCATATTCTTCTTTTTTTTGGTTGGTTTGTGGAATTATTTGGCCAGTTGCATTTTGCGCGCTCCTCGATTTAATTATATGACCATTTTTTGGATGGTGTCAGTACGACTCTTTATAATTTAGTATTCTACATATTATAGCTACGCTATTACCTTTCAATAAATACATTACGATTATCCTCTTATAAATTACTTTTCACTTTTGATACTTTGTTTTTGAATTGCAGGAGGGAACTAGGCAAAGGGTGTGTATTATGGATATAGCACTTTGCGATCACAGATTGATAGACTCAGTAAGCGCAAACGTCGACAGAACTTTCTCGCCATACCCTCCTCTTCATGGTCAATCAAGACTCAAAGTATGTGTTGTGTACGTTGTTAAACTGCGGCCAAAATTAGCAGCGGAAAGGTAAATTCTTGTGCAACGTCGAAAACTCCAATTTGGACGACGACCCTCACGACAAACCTCAATTCATTGCATCCGGACAATCGGCTGTGCGTACGCAGCGGCTAGCGACTGTAGATACAAAAGAGCAATCGACACGGCATGACTTGTATAAAAGGCAGCTTGAACAGCAGGTGATACTCCAGCACCATAATTGCTGATATCAGTACAATTCCAACGATATCGATACGACTCTTACACCCTCGCATTGCATCGTCATTGGATCGGTCCAAGAAGCCAGGATGCATTCCTCGGTAACCAGGAGGGGTACAGCCACTGTAATCGATAGGCTGGCGAGCTGGAGAACTGTCCAGGGATCCATCTGCGGGAGGTGTCAGCGACGGCAGATCAGCGGTCTCTCATCTGCCGCACAACCAGCAGTAGATAAGCACAACCGCGCCGTCCAATCCATATCGTCTGCCGTACGTAATTTTTACGACCGCAAAGAAAAATTTCGAATCTCCCACGGTTCTACTAACAGCACGAGACCGACCACTCGCCAAAATGTAGTCGATACAAGTCCTCTTTCGAACGTTCTAAATGTGGAGGTATCTTCTCGGACAGCGCTCGTCGAACCAAATGTACCCATGGATCGGCTTGTTGAGGCAACTCTGAAGCATGGGCTGATACCCCCGGTGGTGATGGAGTTCCCTGGAATTACTGTGGGCGGCGGGTATGCCGGAACGTCCGGCGAATCGAGTTCATTCAAGCACGGGTTCTTCAACAATACGATCAATTCTGTGGAGATGGTCCTGGCGGATGGCGAAATAATCACCGCGTCTCCTTTAGCGCACTCTGATTTATTTTACGGCGCTGCTGGCGCAGTGGGCACGCTTGGCGTAACGACCTTGGTGAATTTACAGCTTATTCCCGCGAGTAAATACGTCGAGACGACGTACTATCCGGTATCTAGCGTTCCGCAGGCTACGGATGTGATCAAATCTTTCACGGCAGACCAATCGAACGATTACGTCGATGGCATACTTTATTCTCAAACTAGCGGTGCCGTCGTCACGGGCCGATTCTCCAATACTGTTTCGAATCACACCATCCAACGCTTCAGCGATCCTAAAGATCCCTGGTTCTACCTTCACGTGCAGGAAACGCTTGAAAAATCGAGAGGCGCACCTGTAACAGAGGCCATACCGATTGCGGAGTACCTGTTCAGATACGACCGCGGAGGGTTCTGGGTCGGCAAGTCCGCGTTTGATTATTTTAACTTCCCGTTCAATACGTTCACGAGATGGTGGCTCGATGACTTCTTGCACACCAGGATGATGTATAAGGCCTTACACGCCAGCGGCCAGTCAAAGCGGTATATCGTGCAAGACCTCGCCGTGCCTTACGAGAGAGTCGAGGAATTCATCAAATATACCACTGGAAAATTTGGAATTTGGCCTTTGTGGTTGTGTCCGTTGAGGCAGAGTCCCACGCCAACCATGCATCCTCATTCGGTGACCAAGGGAAGTGATGAACAGATGGAGATGCTAAACGTGGGGCTTTGGGGCAACTGTCCGTCGCATTTGGATTTCATCCAGGCGAACAGAGAACTGGAAGCATATTTGAAAGAAATTGGTGCGATGAAGTGGCTCTACGCGCAGACCTACTACTCGGAGCAAGAATTCTGGGAGATGTACGATAAGGAATGGTATGATTCGCTCCGCCAGAAGTATCGAGCGACGAGCTTGCCGAGCGTCTATGACAAAGTCAAGATTGACCCTGCGGATCCAAAAAAGGTAGGCAGTCTTGAAGAGAAGCTAAGGGAGACCTGGCCGATTAGTGGGTTCTACGGCATTAAAAAGGCAATCGAGAGTGGACTTCATCTTGATGCGAGGAAGTCTGCGTGGAAGAACATGTAGATTATGTAATATAATAGTAACGATAACTAAATAACGCTAAAAATCCATATTTAACTTCTTGCAGCATGACGTGCATCTCCCGAACTTAGGGCCCTTTTTTTTTTGTTCCCTCAGCCTTCTCGCGTCGGTAATCCGACTTTTGATAATGGTTCCTGACCCAAGGCAACGGTACCGAGCTGTTGGGGGCATTGCGTTGTCGTGTTGCGGTGGTGGGAGCAATCATATCTGCGTGGAAGGCTGATCTGATGTTCGCGCAGTCAAGCAACCTCCCGCGCCAGCCTCCTCAAATTAACGTCTGTGCGTCTGCTCATATCTTCTTTCATCTCCGCCCATAAATTCGAAATACATCCTCACCTTATGGTGTCTTTGTGATAAACTACATTTCTTTTATCGCTTTTAGAATCTTTCTTTGTCGCGATATCTCCCAAGTTCATTACATAACTTACCCTCCCCCCTTCCAGAATGGAGACTGCTAAAGCCGCACAGCCCAAACAAGGCGCCAGCAAGTCCAAGGAACCACCAAGCGCGAAAACCGCCGATTCGAAAACGTCGCTCAAGGGGAACAAAAACGGCGCTACTGCTCCTATTGGCTCCAAGAAGCGTAAGGCCGAAACCCCTCAGTGGGACGATGATGACGACTCCGAGCAGGAAGAAGTCATAAAGCCTGCGAAAAAGGTCACCAAACCCACCCCAAAGAAACAAAAGGCGGCTTCTCCAACTCCGTCTGAGGAAGAAGTAAGCGATGGAAAGGAAGATGAGGAATCCGAACCAAACGACGATGAATCGGATTTTTCAGACTCCGAAGTTGAAAAGCCGAAAAAGGCTAATGCCAGAACTCGCGGCCAGGCTAATTCTGCCGCGTCTAAAAAGGCGACAAGCCAGAAAGGTCCGCCACCAAGGCGTGCAGCTGCAGCTGCAGTTGCCGCTAAAATGCAACAAAGTAAGAAGAAAGCAGATTCTGATGACGAAGATGAGGAGTTTGACGACGAAGAGGAGGACTTTGACGATTATGACGAAGATTCCGCGGAGAGCGCGTACACTGAATCAGAAGCTTCCGGATCGGAGTATGGTGGATGAAAGCGTTGAGCTAATGGCCCTTTTGGATTTACGGTGCAAATAATTGGAGGTATTGCCGGTGGAGTCGGTGGCGTTTACGGTTGTGAATTGAAATTTTACTGGTGTCGCTGTCCTTGCCTGTTTCCACGTACCTCTTTTATGAATATGGACTCATCTGCCTAGTACTCATGTAATGAATAAAATCTTCTCCTTCGTATTTATGTAATTAATAACATGCCGCTTGTATTTTGACATTAATTCTGAGATATAAAGAATTCAGTCATGAAAGAGACAAACCCTTTATTAGAGGCGAATGTCGAGGAAGAACGAATAGACATAAAGGAAAGCGAAGAAAGATACACATAGATGGTAACGAAACCGATTCCCAAACATTTTGGTTACCCCGAACCTCTATAAAAACAGTAAATCAGTGTCATAACACATATCAAAACCCGCTGCGTTTTCCAGAAAAGCTCGTAAGAAATAAAAATATTAGCGGGGGTATCTAAAAATGGCGAGTAATTATCGCCGGGACAGCACCTCCTAAAACAACAATGTGTGCGTTAAGAGTGACGCTCAGAAACACCTCACGGGCCTCTTGAAAAAATAATTATGATGCTGTTGCCCATACTGGCTCCCATGCCGCCAGATCCTTCTTTTGTTGCATTGGACCTGCCTCCTTCCTATTCTCCATTACCTCGTCTAACTTCTTCCGGAGATCCTTCCGTGTCGTACTCACAACTGTAGTTTCGATTTTTTGTATGGCATTCAGCTCTTCCAATCCAGCTTTAAGATGCCCAACCGCAACATTCAATAGCCTCCCAAGGGAGTTCTTCAATGTAGAACCCTCATAACCGTCATCTCCTTGCTCGCCTTCAACCATCAAGCTCACCCAACCCTCCAAACTTCGGAGGGCCATGTCCATCTTCCTCTTTACTCTGAGTACATCTCTTGCGTACTCGATTCCTAGCCCATCAACTTTCTTCTCATGCTCATCCGGAAGTGATAACCACTCGTCAAATATCCGGACCATTCTGGTATACTCTCCTTCGTACTGCCCCCCACCAAACCATCCTAGTACCTTGGAAAGTTGTTCTGAGAGCAACTGGATGGCTTCTTCGGGACTTCCAGATAACTTGTCTTTCAAGTTTCCCGTTCCGAAAGCAGATACCACAGGCTGTTTGAGGACTAACGACAACGCATTCAAATCAACCAGCTTCTGTTCCCGCCGGTATGACTCGGCCACTGATGCATTCCTGTTTCGGACTTCTGAGAACCGCTTGTAAAGTTGGGTTTGTGCGGACTTCTTCAGGGCAGCGGTCGAGTTGAAACTCCGAGCATGAAGTATGGCCAATTGCAATAGCTTTGTTTGAGCGTAGACTGTATCTGCTGACTGCGAGGTATGGGCAGCTGCGCTTGCCGGGTTTATGATAGTAGCCGTTGGTGGCTTAGCAGTAGGCGTCGCATGCTGATATTCTACCTTGTATGTGTTAAAGTTTGGTTTCGACGGTTTGGCCGATGAGATGACGGAAGCAGCTTTCCTATGGCCTCGAACTGGGCTCGATTTTCGGGGTGAAAGAGGATCTTGTATAGGTTTAGCAACAGTATTTACTCGACCTGCTGCCTTTGGCCGGGTTGTTAAATCTGAGCGCGCAGAGCTAGTGTTAGACGTAGTGGATGCAACACTTTCCGATCGTATGCTTGATTCCGTATCCGACCCCTTTGATGCTGAGCCAGTGGACGGTCCGCTAGTGCTAGATGAAGGGCGCGGGCGACTAAGGGTAGCAGGTGGGCGTCGCATGCTAGCCGAACTGGGCGCAATCGGCTCAGCTGTACGAGTGGTCGTGGAGCGTGGAGGGGCAATGGTCCTGCCAGTTGTTTGTCGAGAACCTTTTGGCAAAGCTAAATCATTTGCAGGTGTTGCAATTCGCCTTGGTTCGATATTGTTATGAGATACTGCCCTCGGACGGGCACTTGGAATAGCATGGAGAGTGCTCGGTGGTCGGGGCGGGCCAGTGACTTTCCTTCCAATAGTAGATGTCGGTCTTGGATCTGTAGGGCGAGTGGAACTCGTACGAGGGGGAAGTTTGGCTGTCTGTGTCACCACGTGGCTTTGCGCTCTAACATGAGTACCTTTGCGAGGTGAAGGCGTTGGTATCTGAGGTGGAGGAGACAGTGGTTTTTGAGGGGCTTGAATGGGAAGTTCAAGTGCTATAGGAGGTGGAGCAGATGATGATGATGCTGACGACCGGCGTAGCAGCGAGGGTGGTGGTGGAGGCATTAACTGCGAATCGTTCTTTCGAACACTGTCGTTCATATGTGAAGAAATTGGCGACGTCTCGCTGAGCAGGCCTAATGGTTTTCGCATGGAGGCAGGTGACGCCTGGCTCTCATATTCCTGCGTTTGGTGCTTGCCAAGTCCGTCGGCTACATTCAGTGGCTGAGACGGGCGCCGTAGGCCAGTAACTTGGTGTTTAATGTCTCCGAGCTGTTCTTGAACACAGCTTGTGTCGACATAGGAGATTGGCCGAGAGTGCGTCCTTAGAGCGGCAGGAGACGACGCATCTAGGGTCGGGAGAGTGTCCTGCTTGATACCGCCAGGGGTTCTCGGATTGTTATATCCAAAACCTTTCGACGTACTAGGAGATCGCATCAATCCGTCATCAAATCTCTCAAACAACTTTGCTTTCTCAACAATGGAGCTCTGGCGTCTGTGGGAGGAATTGACGGTGCTGCCGGACCGTTGTAATCCAAAGCCAGGGATCTTGGAAACTGCTGGGGAAGGGCATGGTTGCGGCGCAAATGTGTCATATGAGCTTGCCTGATGAGGTAGCGACGGGCGACCGGGCGAGGGATGTGAAGAACCGTATGTAGCAGTTGATACTGATCGCGAGATATGAGGACGACCGAACTGGGAGCTTGCTGGAGTTGGAAGACGGGAATACGGCGAGGGAGAAGGAGCAGGAGGCAGAAGCGCCGACTTTTGGGCCGAGTATGCCATCGCAGTAGCTGCCCTAGATGTTCGGGGTCTCCAGGGGGTTGAGGAGGATAATGAGGATGGCGGATCGCATCAGCGGTTGTCGGCAATATTGACGGTAGTACAAGGTCCGGCGGTAAAGGTGTGTCCGAGTTGGAGAGAGAAGGGAATAGGAGGCGCGATGGCCGAAAGGACAGACAGAAGGATGTTGACAAGAAGAAGAAGAAGAAGGGAGAGCGTGGATTGTGCCGGTTGGCTGCATGCATGCAATCAAGTCAAGTCGGCTGCAGCGTCCGTCGCTGTTGTCTCGAACGGGCATCTTCAACGTTGGCCAGCACAACAATGTCAACACATTTACTCCAACAACAAACGGAATTCTTCTAAACTAAAACTCGTGATGCATATTAACTATACTCGATCATATGACAGATACGGCCTTGTTGATATTACTATAGTTACATAAAACTGCACTGGCGACCCTTCTAGTTCTAAAACTTAGTTATAGTCTAACTCTAATCAATACTCATGTGGACGTCATCGTATCCCTCCTCCTCCTCCTCATCTCCGTCCTCTGCTTCTATATCTTCGTTTGTCTCAGCGTCTGGAATGGGCGGCCTGCGTTCCTTTCTACGCACTTCCGCAAGCATTTTCCGCTGCTCCTCAATCATCTTTTTCTTACTCTTCGGTTTGACCTTTATATCATCTGTATTATCTAATTCATCGCTAAGCCCTCTCTTCCTCTTGCTGCCTGCAGTTCTTAATTCCGCCTCCTTTGCCTCGTTGGCAACTTTTTCATATTCCTGGAATTCTTCCTGGATTGCGTCCAGTTTGTCCGCAATCGTATGCCCTATAACCCGTCCTGTGATGCCATAATCCTTTAAAGTTTCTTTGTGGGCCTCCATCTTCTCCTGCTGCTGCCAGTAGTCATTCCAAATACCCTTCAAGTACAGCCAAGCCTCATAATTCTGTCTCGCTTTGTTCCCATTGAGATTTTCAATGGCCTTATCGGTTCGTGGCATCCTCCTAGGATCTGCTGGAGCTGTGAATCGCTGGCACTCGTCACAGCAGTGATGGTCGAGACAACTGTAACAGATGCATGTAGACCATATGAGCTCATCTTGGAAAAAGAGCAGTCGTACTTCCGAAACAACTAAACAGTTGCAGCATCTGAAAAAATAGTCGGTACCAAAGTCAAAGAGCATTGCGTTTCCAGGGAATGTTAGGCCGTTGATTATCTCACGGCGATGGTACATATCCTCGTGACAAAATGGATTGCTAACAAGCTTCGAGGAGAAAGGGGGGTGCTCAAAAGGCTGAACATCAAGGGGCTCCAACCGGACGCCATCAATCAATGTCTTGAACTCATTTGTGTCTGGGGGAGCACTTCTTGATGCGCAGTAGAGAAAAGACAGTGGGTCATATCCGATCGCTATACAGTTTTCTCGTTAGCTACTTCACTCAAACGTTTCAAAAAAGGTTGTAGGAATTATTCACCTCTTTTCGCAGCTAGCTCTATCTGAATTTCGGTGGCCCATTGTCTTTCTTTCTCTAGCGTGGTTACCAATTTCTCGAACTCTTGGGTTTTGTCTTCCAATTTTGATCGCAGTTTTTCAGCTTGTTGCGCCTTATCTTCGATTTTCTCCAAAGCATCAACCATTTCAGCTTCAATATCACGGAGCTCCTGCTCCGTAACTGGGTAGGTTTGCCCTACAATCAACCCACGGTCGTCTTGTCTTCTCTCCCCATTATCTGTATCACATTTGCTATAAGCCTCCTCGACGCTGTTGTTTCGCTTGGACCTCCGTTTACTTTTCTTTTCATTCATCCTAATTTCCTCATCTACGCCTTTTTCTATTTGTTCTTCCTTTTCTTCAGAGACGGGGGCTGGTGGTACTGGGAATTTTATAGTTGGTGGTAACGGAGGATTCTCTTCTGGGCCACAGAACGATGGGCCAATTTGCTGGCTTGGGATATAACCACCCATATTGACTTCTCGCACCAATCCGTCGCGCTTAGCCTCCTCTTGCAACTCAAACGCCCTGCTGGCTTGGATTTGTCGAAGGCCCGAGGCTTTGCTGTTATTAAGTTGTCTGTACCTCTCAACTGTCTTTTGTTTCATCAAACTTCTCAGCCCGGGAGAAGAGGACTTGATCTTCAAGTTAGGACCTTCAGCCAAGAATCTCGTATTCTCTTTTGACCCTGTATCTTGCCAGCGTGTGGCAGTAGCACTGCACAAACCAGTTTGGGGTACGGGTTCGATATACTCCTCCTCTCCATCCTCGCCGTCTTTCTCCTCGCTTTCTTCATTTTCCTCACCTCCCTCGTTGGATTTTAGATCTTGTTCGTCACCACTGCTAGAGGCGCCTTCACCTCTGTCATTATGTCCGGGGCTATCATCGGATATTAGTACAGATTCACCATCACTAGCCTCTTCGCGTAGTTGTTCCAGTTCTTCACCATTACTGCCCTCATTCGCATCATTTGTATTTCCGCTGGAGAGCCCCGCCTCCCCTGACCCAGCGTTTTCTTCATCATCCTCTTCAGGCTCAACCACGGCAACCTGTTTTCTCTGTCGAGCCTTTGTACCTTTATTTTCCTCCTCATGCTCATCGTCAGAAGGACTCTTGTCAGGTTTAAATGCTGCAGCATCTTCGTCCTTTTTCTTTCTTTTATTCACCTCTTTGAATTGAGTCGGCCTCTCTAGCTTCTTTGGATTTGGCTTTTTCCCCTCTTCTTCCTCTTCCTGCTCACTCTCACTTGTCTCTTCTTCCTTTTTCCTTGGCTTTCTTCCCACCCCAGCTTTCCTTCGGGCAGCTGGTTTCTTAGGGGGTGGTGAATCGTCCTCACTATAATCGCTAGATCCGCTATCGCTGGCTTCTTCATATGTCTTGCGGGTAACTTTCTTCGGTTCATCGTCTTCAGTAGAGCTTGGGAGAATGCGTTCATCCGACTCACTGTCTTCAATCCGAACCTTCTTCTTCTTACCCTTCCTGTTCCCAGCCAGTCCTTTCTTTGTTCCAGCAATCTCACGACGCTCGTTACTACTCTGCAAGGGACTGAAGCTAGTTGAATCGTACCAACCCAGACTCCTATGAGTCGTCCCAGTGGTGTTTCCAGTATTCCTTCCACCAGCCCTGCGCAGCCCGCTAGCGTTCGTCACTGGTGTTTTCAAGATGCTCTTGAGAGGGTTTCGCGGTTCCGTTTGTGGGAATCTTTTAATATCCTGCTGTCTTTTCGGCGTCATATTGATCACGCTCTGCGGGAATCTTTTAGCTGGGCTCCGGGTTGTCGCCGCCCGGAACCCTGAAGCGCCAGAGGTAAACAGCGGTAACAATTCTCTATCATACATTGATACGTCGTCCTCGATGTCATCGCTGTCTGCAAGCCTAGGTGTAGTAGAAGGAACAAACTCGATAGCCTTGAAGGCATTACCACCAATCGTGACTGTATCGTCCACTCTTGGGAATTTCTCAAAGAGGTTGACCTTCTCGTCATAAAATAGATCTTTAGGCTTCTCGCCCTGCCATATTTCCTCTTGCTCGTAGACTCTCCTCGCAGTATTCGGTCCGCCGCCCCTAATCACCGCGCCTATCCAGCCGGTTTGCTCAGCTGTCAAACGGGAAAGCGGTTCCGGAGTCGAGGTCCCTAGCGGTTGATCTTCGCCATCTTGTCCAATGTTGTATCTGCTGTTGAGTTGGTGCGATCCGTTCTCAAAACTTGGGCCCCAACTGACTTTGTTCTTCAATATTTCTATAATATCCATTTTCTGCTCGTTGTTCGTGTTCTCGAGCAATGGAATGTTTGAGTTGAATCTGCCATTCTCTGAAGGTTTGAGATTATAGTCTGTCATGTCCAAACCAGGCTTCGGCGGCTCGGTTAGCTCGACTGGTAAGTCCAAATGCTGCGGTATAATATCAATAGCTGGTTTTAGAGTAGTTGCATTTGTGTTTTTGGAAACGGGAGGTGGCATTGGTGAAACTGTGCGTAATCGGCTGGCGGATGGCTCGTGAAAACGACTCTTCGGCTTCTACAATATATTTATATTAGAAAAGCTGTTTTTATGCATGCTAGCATGCTATGAATAGATTCTAATTAGACGATTTTTTACTAAAGGGATATGTTCCCTGTTGGTAATATTTACCATTTTTGTAACCGCCCAATCTTGTGAGCTTGGTTTGGAAGTATCGATCGTGTCTAGAATAACTGTGTCTTTTTTATATATAGGCAGCTTTAACCTCCTAGATAATGGTTTTAGGGTAACTACTATACAATCATAGATAGCATGATGGGTATTGATCTCAAGATCTATTTACCACCTGAACTCGTCTGAAAATAAACTCTACGAGGCTGGGAAGGTTGTAAAAGTATAATTGAAGATGTAAAGAAACACTGAAAATATGAACATAGAATCAAAAAAAAATAGAAATTATAATCTTACATCTCTTCCCAAGAGAAATAAAATTCGGCAAAAGTAGATCTGGAAAACAATGAATGAAAGAGCATAACTGCGACTCGTCGACCCATCTACACCGCAACGCACAAAACACAACATCGTAGCCACCAATTTCAAACCGGTCAAAGAATGCGAGGCGTGTTAACTCAGAAGACATGCACACCGACCTGCTGTGGCTGTACATTATACCAGTTCTTAGCTCTAGACTATTGTCATATTGACAAAGTTTCATCGCAACCAAATCAATTTCTTTATCTACCTTGGGAGGAGGAAGTTGCCTTGTGTTGGATATACTGTTGGGATCTCTAACAAAGAACGAACGTCCTATATACTCTTCGTCGAGCCGTAGCAGTTTCAAAACTCGATATTGGTGGCGTAGCCTGTTAGTTACGCAAAATCTACAAATTTGAATATATTTCTGAAAGGTAATAAATTGTTAAAACATGAGCAAATAAGATTTCGTAATTATGGTTTATGATATCGTAAGACGGAGGGTATTAGAGCTCCGAGGAGAAAGGAAGACATTTTTGCCAAGCCGACAAATTGAACAAATGGAATAAAACTTTAGAAGGTAAAAAGTTAACAAAGCATGTTAGTGAAGAAATCATATGCTATGCATCTGCTGGTAAATTTTGGATGTATGTGTTTGTGTATAATCAAAAAGTGAAAGAACGCCGTGAAAAAAAAAGCAAGCAAAATAACAGGCTATGTGCAAGAAGGTCATAAAGAATTGGAAATCGCTGTGAAATGTCAACTCCCGCAAGTCGTACAAATATAAGAAAGGGAGGCAAATATAAAGGAAGGCAATGTAGAGCAGAATTTTAACTCATTGGGGCACTTGCTGTAGGAGCTGCCATTGAGGAAGGGATATATGGCCATCTTCGCAAATGTCGGCAGCTAAAGGGTCCTCATTTGTTGCTTTATGTATAAGCTGCTCGTGAGGGACTCTCGCCGCCGCTGTAGTAATTGTTGTACTCGTGCGTCTCCCTTCTCTGGCGTCTCCGCTCCCTTCTAGCCTCGCGTTCTCTCCTCAGCTCCTCTTCTTCAACCGCCTCTCTATCCGAATGGCTATCGTTCCTTCTCTTCTCCTCTCTGACTCTATATTCACTGTCCCTCCTACCGCGATCTCCACTTCTACTATTCCTCCTTCCGGTAGACGGACTAGCAGCACTGTTACTCATATCAACGCTTGCCCTTTCTCGATTCGGTATCCTCTTGATCGTTGTCACCGTCTTCCCGCCGTCTTGCTTCTTAATCCGAACCTGCAGACTCGCTTGGGGTATGAAAATCCCCTGCGAATCCACCGTTCCCGAACCGGTTTCACTACCACTGGTTACGGTCTGCGGTATGCGATACGATCTGCTGCCGGAGGGTCGGTTGTGATGTTCCAGGGACAGCTCCGAGTCACTATGGTCGCCTGGTGGGATAACAAATCCTAACCCCTGCGGCCGAGAGCTCCCTGAATCTTGACGGCTGTGGGTTCGGGTTGAGTTTCCAGGAACGGGGGGCCGCGGAGGGATCCCAAGCACCGGAGGAGCGCCAAGCGGCGGCGGCGGCGCTACACCGCTGAATCCAGCAGATGTTGGATGATCATTGTGAATGTTATGGTGAGAATCAAAACCACCCGTTCCGGATGGACCTATAGGTAACCTGTGATTGCTGTACGAATTATGGTTGTTGTATGTGCTAAAATTGCTGTTCTGTGCTGGAGGAGGAGCTTGTAATCCGCCAGTTGCTGGCATCGAGTTCACTCGTTCGGCAACTCTTGGGTCTGTGAAATATGAATCCGTAACGCTCGGGGAAGCAGAATTCCTTCGATCGCGATGATGCGCTGCTGCCATGCCGGCGGCTGCTCCGGCGGCCGCGGCAGTACCAACACCTCGACCACCTAGTCCTCGCCTGACCGGGCTGCCGTCTCTTCTTCTACGCTCTTCATCGTCTTCCGACTCAGAGTAGTCCTCAGTATGGACAGCAGACATTCCTTGAGACTCTCGGTTACGCCTGTGTCTATCGAACCAACCACCACCATCACCAGTGAAACCCCCAGTTTTCTTCAATTTCTTAGGCGATGCTCCCATCGTTGGATCGAGTCCCTTATTTCGTTTGAAGAGACCAGCGAAGAAGCCAGGTTTTGCTTTAGCACTTGGTGACTCGGGTCGGGTATCAACTCCTCTCTTCTTACCGCCAGAGGCTAGAAATCCTGCAAGCAAACCTGTTTTTACGGCTCCTCCATGCGAATTTCTTGGTGGTGTCATTCTGGATTCGATATCTTCAGTGCCGGTATAACCAGTTCCGGTGGTGTACCCAGTACCATTCGTGTAACCTGTTCCATTCGTATAACCGGTGCCTTGTGTATAGCCAGTAAGTTCTGTTCGATTGTAACCTCCATTAACCTCAGAGTTAGTAACTCCGACGCTGGATTCGTAACCTGCGGGATGTCGTCTTCCTGGGGGTCTAAGGCCCGGTCGGCTGCTCAGTTCACTTTGATCAACCGTCATATCTTCTCTAGCGGCGTAGTGATCTTTCACTTTCTTGGCGACGAGGAACCCGAGGCCAATTTTCGCAAGGTTGCCGGCTGAGAAGAAACCTTTCTTTTCATTCTCAGCCGGCTTTTCGGAATGCGAATAATCAAACCCTGCTTCAGTAGTGACGGTAGCAGTGCCATGTTGTCTGCCACGGTAGAATTCGGAAGTGAAGTAGAACAACAACAGCAAAAACATGTAGACTGCGTATAAGATGAACAGTGACAGTGGTGAGCCGTATAGAGTGAGACCCAGCGGTATTTGGGCAAGCCCGAGGAGCCAAATTGCTCGTCCCAACCAACGATGAAGCTAGATCAAAATGGTTAGCGAGAGAGTAAATAAAAGTTGGTAATTGAAGATTAAGGTGCATCAGCATACCATAGTTCGTAGAGGCAGATGAGGAGTAACTCTGTATTTGCCCCTATGATGAACAATGGCTCCTAGAAGCAATTGAAACCATAGTGCGCAATAAATCGTCAATCCGATGATATGATGTGGATTTGTCCATGAGCGCTTTGTGGTAGTAGCTGAATACCCGCAAGCAAATCCTATGCTCAGGAAGAGAATTGTTAAACAATTGGCGAAGACGTGGGATCGAATAGCTTTTCTGGGATTTTTGTATGCCCGGAATCTAGCTTGAAAAATTGCAAATGGGATGCATAAAAGTACGGCGAGGCACATAAAAACGGCATGCGCCACTACAAGTCTATAGTATCGAGCGTCGTCACGGTGACGTGCTCCTTCACCTATTATATTTAGCTTATTAGCATTTTTTTGTTGCCTTTTTCAGTTCAACTAAGATCGAATTTTGGGAAGCAAATGTGCCATACCATTTAATCGCATGTCTGGGTAAGGGAGTCCGATGAGAGGAGGTAGCACATAGGCGTTCACGTCAACGAAATAGACGCCATCGCGGTATCCGCGAGGGCCGTTGTTGTCCCCCATAGCAGCGACTAATCAGTCGTGTTGGAGGAACAGGAGGGAAGTTCGATGATGCCGACGAGGTGATGGAGAGCAGATATCCGACTTTGAAGCGTGTTTAGATAGACACCGACATCTGGATTCTGCGAAACTTGGAGCCAGGAGAAGTCTGGCGGACTTTCTTCAATCGTATGATGTTTCGGTGCTGTCCTTGGTGGAATGAAGGAATAGCAAAAAATCAGGACGTGGCGGAATGATTCCTTTGGCTGGTCAAGGGAAGCTCCAATCACATCAACAACTTTCAGCCCTTCAATATTCAACCTTCCGAGTACGGTGAAGATATTTGACAAATCGGAATATAGTAGTGGTGAAAGGAGAGCACTTTTTTTAAAAGTAAAAATTCAACCCGATCGTAAATATGCCGACCAATATAGTTTCTACAGATTTAAAGCGAGAGCGATGGACGGGAAAAAGTGCTGGTGCCGCGTGGACAAACAGTGCAGCTGGTCAGCGAAGGAAAGGAGAGAACGTGGAGTCCGATCGATTGATGCACTATGTCGCACAGCGAGTTTGATTTAGGTCGAGCGTCTTTCGTTGCCGTCGTCGATGTAGATTGAGAAGTATGAAAAGAGACTGTCGCTGGATGTTTAGAAAGAGTCTAGTCAATATTAATAGTATAAACACTAGACAGCCCAACTAGTTAGGCCCTTATTGATATTTTCGTTCCTGAAGGGAAGAATGGAGGCTCCACTGCTGCAACCTGTCGTTGAGAGCTGAGAGCAGTGGATAATTGGGCCTGGTCCACAATAGCACACAGCTAGAGCCTATTTGCCACGACAACCACCACAAACAACACCTCCAACTTGCGCCAAAGCAGTAGGAGATTACCCAAAAACCCACAACCATAGCGCCGGTGCACCTCGATACCTCGCAATTGGTGGGGGGAAGCTAAAGAGACTAGTGAGTAGAGTGGCGATGATAGGAAGGTACACGTCATGTTTTTATCTAACTTCACCGCTTTCACGAGCTTTTCATTCGACAGTATTCATTCTCAGCTACAGACTAAATACATATATGGACAAGATTTAAATATATCTATACTTATCTCCTGAAACCAAACATTGTGGGCATAGCTACATAGTGTAAGCCGCAATAACCAAGAGAACTCCTCCACTAATTCCTTATTCAATGAAGCCGTTCAAAAAAATACAGAGACACTACCATTGCCTAACTTGCATATATCCGATGAATCCCAATCCGTCCGAAAATGCATGCATGTAAAAAACAAAACTGCTTAACTCCAACCTATCAAAAACCCAGTAATTCCTTCGAACGACAACAATGATAATACAAAGCAATTGCGGTTCTACTCTTGCACCTCGGCCTTACCGCAGACCGTATCCACGAACTCTCGATATCTGAATTTGTCACCTCCCATACCAAGCCCCTTCTTATTCGTCCACCCCCTGCACGCCTTCTCAACTTCATCCTCTCGCATTCCCATATCTGCCAGCGCTTCTTTCAGTAAGTCCAGGTTGACAACGCCGTCATCGTTATCATCAAATGCGCTAAATGCAGCAAGAATATCATCACGGGGTGATAGAGCGGATAGGTGGGTTGTTAGGGTAGTTAGATACGAGGCGAGATTGAACGGAGTTGGCACGTTGGAGAAGTAGGTGGATAGAACAGTCGGCGTAGGTTCTTGTCCTATAACAATGGTTAGGTCTCCGCTTCACGTATATATTTGCATGATTTTCCGAATCCGTACCTAAACTGTTCAGCATCGCACTCAAGTCGTCTCTGTTGATAACTCCGTCACCGTCCTTATCTAGCACCTGGAAGCTCTCCCGCAATTCTTGGATCTGGGGCTGTGTCAATTGGTTCATCCCGTTCGGTGTCGGTTTTCTTAGATTGAACGGACTAGCCAAAGGATTGGGATGGTTGTTATTTGTAGCAGGTGTGGACTTTCCGGGTGAGAACTGGCTGTTCGACGGGCGGAATTGGCGGTTCGGAGGGGATGTAGGATTGAAGAAGCCGAGCGGCGAGGGTTTTACGGTCCGAGGAGGTGTTTGGAACTATATATAATGATATATTTGTATGTGATTAGCGGGCAACATTCCAGCGTAGTGAGAGGAATGTAATCATAATATAGTGTAATGAACATGTGATAACTTGACTTACCATTTTGATGGAGGATGTGTGGGTTGATGGGACAAGCCGTATCTTATAGCGATTAATATTACGAAGTTAGAATGATTATGTATGTGAAGTTTGATGTTCGTGATGATGATGATGATGATGGTGATGGTGATGTGATTGATGTCCGTCTGAGTTGAAGATTGTCGACTGTTTTGGGGTCGAGCTTGGGATCAGCTGGAAATGTGTTGCTGTGTGGTTGCTACAACAACGCCAACAACCGCTGCAACACATCTTGCTGTCGCAAGTGTCGGCCAAAAATTTTAATGCTTCGGTTTCGATTGATTCTATTCATCGTCTCCTACATCACCACATCACTACAATGAACAGCCGCGCTGCCCATTCCATAGCTAGGAGGCTGATCTGGCCGCACCCTATATCACCGTTTGCGACCTACTCGCTCTCTCATTCGCTACATCTCGAACCGCCTCGCCGAAATCTTTCCGTCAACTCCTTCATCCCTCGTGTATTGTCTCCGTCGTGGTGGTCTCAAAATCTACCCAAAGGTCTTTTTAAACCCGCAAAAGCTTCAGCAACTGTAGTGCAGCGGAAATGGAACCCGGCTTGGGGCTTCATCCTACTAGCGTTATTCGTCGGCTCGCAGTCGCTCAATATAATCGCTCTGCGAGGAGAATCAACGGTTTTCATTCGACGTTCGGACGCTAGGATCAAGACTTTGCAGGAGATTATCCAAAATATCCAAGATGGCAAGTGGGAACCGGACGGCGAGGAGGTCAAGAAGGCGCTGAGACTGGGCAAAGATACGCGCGATGATCGGCGATGGGACGAAGGTGAGCTGGATCCTGAATTGGCGTCGCTATTCTTAGACGACTGCTAACAGAAGAATGATAGTAATGCAAGAGATCGAAGAGGAAGATGCGCATTGGCAGGCGGAGGCGCAAAAGCAGAGAGAACGTATTGAACAAGAAGAGGCAGCAAAAGCTAAGTTCGCGGCTCTGTCGAGTCCAACAGCATACGCAGCAGATTCTGCGCCGGGGGCAAATGGCAGCGCTACTCCGAAGAAGAAGAAGATTACGGCAGAAGATTATTTTATGTGATTATCCAGCGACGGGACGACAGCTAGACGAGAACGGAAGCCTTGTAGATGTACTATATAATGTAACATATGATGACTATATACATACGATACCCACGACACGAAACCGGCGATTCCTGATGACTAGGGTAGCTCAAACCGCTTTTTAGTCGGGATTTTGGGCCGAAAGCGCATTGGCAGGTTGGTGGGGTTTGGCGGGGTACTCGCACCAGCTTCACGACAACAGCTGTTAGCTGGAACGCGAAGCTTGGCCGATCCCCATATTTTAAAAAACAAACTCGCTCCGAGATCTATAATACTCCACCTTCCAATCATCTTTCTTTGAGCGTACAGAACCGCACAAGCTATAGACGGACATATACTTTCGTGTACACAACCCCAAATCTTAATATCTCTCTCCGCTGGTATGTCGTAGTGCGACTTGACGCGCAACACACCCGTTCACAGCCCCAGTTCAAATGTAGACTTTCAGTTGACATGCCGTAGACTCAAAGCCTTCGATCCCTCCAAAAATGTCATTCGAAACCAATGCTACAGTCACCTCGTTTGGAGGCAAGCTCCTCAAGCTGTCGCATACTTCGACCGTCATCGGATCCAAGATGAATCTGAACCTTTACCTTCCACCGCAAGCTGCCGATGGAACCAAAGTCCCTTGGATATTTTACCTTGCTGGCCTGACCTGCACTGGTGACAATGGCGCGGAGAAGGGATTCTTCCAGGTTTCTGCAGCGAAGAATGGCGTAGCAATTGTGTATCCAGATACGTCGCCGAGTATGTTCTAGATGTCTCGCCCTACTGGGAAGATCATGTTGCTAATGCGCATATTAAACCTAGGAGAAACCAGATATGAAGGCGATGATGCTTCATGTAGGCTCTTCTATACTTGATTATTTTTGGTATTCTGTTATCGTGGCTTACGAACGATAGGGGACTTTGGCCGAGCTGCCGGATTCTATATCAACGCGAGCAAAGCACCTTGGAGCGAGACCTACAAAATGGAGAATTATATCGTCAACGAACTCTACACTACCCTACCGGAACACTTCTCATTAGACCCTTCTAAGGTCAGCATCATGGGACATAGTATGGGAGGACATGGTGCTCTGACGTTGGTACGTCCTGTTGAGAATTGCGAGCGGCCTGGATACCAATGGTTGACTTGACGGTGCGGGAATAGTATTTGAAAAACCCTAGTAAATTCAAGAGTGTCAGCGTGAGTTGCTCCAACCCTGATTTTCTACGCTCATAAACACCTATACGCTTGGTGCTGGATATCTAATTTGTTAATATGTCTGATTCCTAGGCATTCGCACCGATATCGAACCCGATAAGCTGCCCGTGGGGCCAGAAGGCGTTCACGGGCTATTTCGGTGATGACAAGGAAGAGTGGAAGAAACACGACGCCACAGAACTTGTCAAAACTTTTAAGGGTAGCCTCGAGGTATTAATTGATGTTGTATGTATTCTTACCCACCACTTTTACTCGCTAGAAAGCGTTCGATCTAACTCGTATCCAGGGCACTGGCGACAATTTCTACAAACAGAAGCAGTTGCTACCGGAGAACTTTGAAGCCGCGGCTAAGGAGGCTGGATATAATGGTGTTAATGTGAGATATCAAGAGGTACGTTGCGGAATCCTTCCATTGAACCCGAACCCTCCTTGCTTAAGATAATCTAACCCGTTCACACTTTCAGGAATATGATCACTCATACTACTTCATCTCGACATTCTCATCCGATCATGTGGAACACCATACGAAGTTCCTTGTGAGCCAAAAAGATTTAATCGATTTTTGAGTGTACAACTGTACACTTGCTAGCCCTGAATGTCCTTCGAAGCTTCATATGACTAGCTGTGTACGGTTATTCTAATTACAAATATAACGAGTATTCTGGACTATGTTGGACTATATTGGAGTTATTGACGCACGGATAAAAGTTACCTATTTGCTATATAGATAACAAACGAATAGTAGTAGTATTTCAATCTTATGATAAAAGTTTAGTCTATTTTAAACCCTGGGTATAATTCACTAGGCTGTGTTGGTAACGTTGCGTTTGTTGCAATATTTTCACTTTTTAAGCCGCATCAAAAGCAAAATCGACAGTGACGATTCACGAACCTATCCAAACTTGCGACACTGATCTCTAGTACCTGGCACGGTGGGCAAAGTAGTCTCACATACCCATAATGATATGTTATAAGACATTGTCGTTGTAGTATCGTAAGTTTTCGAGTTTTGAATAGTCAATTGACGCACAAAGCCACCATACATAGCTAACTCGGCATCTCGACAGTATCATATATCAATTTCACAATTCAAGACAATGTCGACAATCTCCCTCCGCCCGATCCTACGGAATAGCCCCTCCTTAAAACCTCATTCGCTGCGCTCCTTACCCTCATTCACTCTCACAATACCTCAGCACCGGACAGCAACCGAAATCCGACGTCCCAATCGCCGCTACACCTTTGAACAAATCATTATCCTCTCCGACGGCTCTTCCTACAAACAGCTCACTACCTCCCCACAGGGTGTCTTCCGTTCAAACAAAGATATCAGAAACTCCATCCTCTGGAATCCAACCTCGGAGTCGCTCGCAAATGTAGAAGAGGACGAAGCCGGACGGTTGAAGAAGTTTCGCGAAAAGTTTGGTACTGGATTCGATGCGTCGAGGGCGAAAGCAGAGGAGGCGGGTGATACAGAGGCGGTGAAACATATGACCAAAACGTGGGCAGACGGCGGGCTGATGCGCGAGGATGATATAAAGATCTGGGACGCCGCGATTGAGGCGAAGAAAGATCCCCAAAAGGAGCCGGAGCAAGCACCCGTAGACGACAACCTATTCGGATTGATCAGCGGCAGCTATGCCGCACCCGAGCTGACAGACTACGGTAGGAGAGCGAAAAGGGCAAAGAAAATGAAGGCTGCGCACAAGACAGATGTCACACCGTCAGAGGGAGGAGGGGGGGGATCACGGAAGTAATTATAGCTCAGTGGCAATTAATAATTTTTTTTTAGATAGAAGTTAGATGCTATCAGCTAGTTCCCGCTCGCATCGGCGATTATCTGCCATAGGGCGAAATTGTATATATAACTTATAGACACATGTTGATATCTATACGCTCCATTGTGCATATTGTAGGTCGGTTGGTCGCCACACTGGAAATCTCATGTAAGTACCAAGGTTAGAAACGCGCAAATGACTCAATTTATAAAATATAATTGTAAAATATATACAGGCTTAAGGATCTTCTCTCGGCATTTACAGTACATTGTATACTCCCTTGCTTACTATATATCGGAAATCAGATCTGATCTTCTCCGCTTCATAAACTTATAGTCCAGCATCTTATCATCCAGTAGTACTTTCCGTCCTGTCTCCACTTGGCTCACATCGAAGATATTTTCGGTCCGGTGCCGGACGTACTTGCCGTTACGATACGTCTGCGCCATCTCCCGTTCCAATCTTGCACCTTGTAAATGAAATCTCCTCCGTTCCATGGGCCGGTCGCCGACGGCACCGTAAACATCCATGACTTCTGCGAGGATCATCTTGTGATCTCCTATATTGACAATCTTCCGGAGCTGGCATCCTAACGATGCCAAAAGCACGTTGGGGATCAAACGTAGACCGTAGGGAGTTCTATAGACGGGTATATCCTTGAAGGGGCCTGACTTTGGCCGGAATTTCGGTTCCAGCGTCTGGTTTGGCATTGGCGCCAGGTGTACTATCTCGCGGGCCACTCTTAGGCCATCGCCTACATCCCGTTCGGGGAATTCGTCGTCTTCAGTAATATCTGATGCTTTAATAGGAGGACGGTGGTTGAATAGTGTACAAAGTTTGGCTGAATTGATGTGCTGGCACAGGATATTGATGACGAAGAGCTCTTTGTCGAGTATGATCTGGCCGGTTGTAGAGGGGAATTTAATATTGAATGATATTATAGGAACTGGGTCCATCGAAACGGTGTTGAAGGAGGATACGGTCATGGCATTCCATGTCTCCGGGTTATCTGCATCCGTATATGCTGTTACCAGTGTCACTACGAAGTCGCCAAGTCTTAGTATTCGCTTTCCTTCGTGGTCAAAGGATCTGACTGAGCCGTACATGGATATAGCACTCTTCTCATTTGTATTTTTAGCTGCTCAGATATGGGGAGCTCTGGTCCGAGAGGTATCTCATGTGGTAATATGTCCTCGCCGAGGGCACGCTGCTCCACTCGAGGTATGGGAACGTTATCCTAGCGACGATAGTTTGCGTCAGAGTTAAAAAGAAAGAAAAAAAGCGCCTCTATCGATGGCGACAATTTCGAGGGCGGAAATCATACTCCAACTAAGCGGACGGTCGTTTTATAGCGCTCGACGATTGGCTTCACTTTTCTTGGGCTTGAAAAGTCGATTTCGCTAAACATGTCGACCGATTCTTTTTTTGGCGTAGATGCATTGGAATTGTTGCGCCGGAGGGATGGGATAGCGAGCCTCGAGAGTCGGGCGGCCCTCATGCAGCTCGAGCATATCGATTGCCGCTGAAATAGAGGAACCGGCAACCGTGACATTGTGGAATCGGCAGCTCTCTTTGAGCCAGAGGTCAAGCCGGATGTCTGGCGGGTTGTTCTTGGGTGTTTGATCTGGAATAACTATATCAGGTTCGATATTTAAAGAAAACCTTGCGCAGACAACTTTTCTCGAAATAAAAAGGCTTGGCGAATCCAATTCCTAATTGGCTGCTGTCGGGAACCATATTTATAACTATCCTTCCCATTCGTTCTCTCCACCTCCTACGATATCCCTACGATATCCTAGGCGACTGGTAGCAATTAGAAATTCTAAGGGCTAATTGGATGGGCTGGTAAATCCTAGCGAGGCACCTGCAGCTCCATGTCAATATACCTTCGAGTTGCACGGCCATGTCGACCGCGAATTACACCTCTACCGCGAGTTTATAGCTCGAAGGCGACCCTGAAGCCGAGAGCAGAAGATACATTGAAGATATGGGAAGGACTTTCGTCTCTTGACCTCAGCGACCCTAAACAACTATTTGATGATGATGTCGTCTCCATGGATTTCGACGCTGAGTTCGGGGAGGGGAAAGATTGTTCAGACCTCCCAGTTTCTCCGATAATGGATCGGAAAGCATGGAAACGAAGATTTAGAGGCGAGAAGAAGCTGTCGAAAGCTCATCCAAAAGATATGACGGAGGAGGAACTGGACTTGATGAAGAATCCATATGGTAAGAGACCTCGGTCTTTCGCCCTAAGAGAAAAAAACCATGCGTATTCTCTAACTAACCTACATACGATTTACACTTCGCTTCTCTAGCTAACGCACTGACAACCTCAATTCGTCAAGAGGGCTACTACAGGCGAGTACTGCCTAGTTTCTTCCTTCAGGAGATGCACCCCTTTGTCCATCCAGAAACCAAGGAGCCATGGATTCTTCCCACAGGTATACGGTCTCGAGACGAGACGAAGGTCACAACTGGAGCATCGAAATACTTGGGCATGAACCATGCAATCATAGAGTTTCTGAAAACCAAGAGGTGGCGAAAGCTACAAGATTCTAGTTTTGCTATATCGGCCGTCTGGAGGATGGATATGGAAGATTTTATTCTCGAACAGTTGCAAAATAGAGTCTACAAAAAGGTCGCAGAAAGTCAAAGATGGATTGTCAGTGCCAACAGAGATGGCGGGAAATGGGAGGATATGAAGCTTGGATGTCTTCTGGTTTGGGAAAATGGTGATCAAGATGTTGAGAGGATGAATCCGAATATCAACAAGGACCCAGAAGCAGGCCATGAAAATCCACCCGAGAATATCGTGATTGACGAAATATCATCTGTGAACCTGGCAGATGAGGAAGAAAGAATCAGGGAGATTGATACTCGCCAACAACCGCAGTCATCGAGCGAGGTCCCAGCTCGACGGTTTGGGGTTGCTAGGACACTAATAAATGTTAAAGGAAAGCTTATCCCGAGTTACAAGATGCATATCTTGCTTGGAAGGGAGCGGGCTGCTAGGTTGAAAAAGCAGTTAAAGATCGAGGATATTGTCAGGAAAAATGCCATTGTGATATCGCCTCGGACGATGAAAGTGCAGATGTGGCTCTGGAGACTGGCTGGTTACACTCGAAATGCTGAGACCTCACTTTTCAACGACCCATCTCAAGCTGTGTCGAACGAAAACAACGCTGCGGCGGATATGGTAGCTAAGACCGGCCTGACATAACACAAGGAATCGAGTTGAGGGGCCTAAAAATATCACAAAATTATCACATGCGTCGCTGCAACACCAAAAGGCAGTTGGCTGGGTTGCGCAACCTCGCGTAGCACAATATCGGCCTGCTCAGCCCGTTCATCTCCTCTCCTCCCCAAGAAAATACATATTCCTTCTATCTACCGTTAAATCTCCGTTAGTCGCTTTAGCTTCATATCCACTGTAACCGTCGACGCCTATATTCCGAACAAAATGGCTTCTATTGCGACAGAAGAAACTGAGATTGTTCTCAAAGACGGCCACAAATTATATGCGAAAGAGTGGAAGGTTCGTTGCATCGCTCCGAACCCAGATTCCGAACCCATGTTGATAGCAGCCGAACCACCCTAGACTCCTGAAGCTCCAGTCGCGTCAATACTTTTCCTTCACGGTTTCTCAGATCACTGCGGCGCTTACTATGACCTCTTCCCAGACCTTGCAAATCAAGGCATCAATATTTTCGCTTTTGACCAACGGTTCGTCCATCTTGTAATTTGCAACGTCTGCCAGGAGCTACAGCTAATGCAAATTTAGTGGTTGGGGGAAATCCTCACCAGAAAAGAAGCAATGGGGCCTTACCGGTGGCACATCGGCCATTCTCTCTGACCTTGACGAAATCATCACTGCTCGATTGACACATTGCGAGTCGCAGGCAACTCAACCACCACTATTCCTCCTTGGTCACTCTGCAGGTGGCGCGTTGACCCTGACATACGCCTACTCCGGCGCCTTACGCTCAAAACTTGCCGGTTTCGCCGCCTTCTCCCCATTTATTAGCCTTTCTCCAGCGGAGAAGCCAAATCCTGTGGTTGTAATGATTGGAAAACTCGCATCACATGTTATGCCTAACTTTCAGATGCTGAATAAGCTTGATCCCAACAATGTCTCTCGAGATCCGGCAGTTTGCAAAGCATTCGCGGAAGATAAACTGTGTCACGACACTGGGACTTTGGCAGGACTTGCTGGCATGTTGGAGAGAGGTGCCCGGCTTTTGACACCCGAGTTTGTCAAGAAATTTGATAAAAAGAAGCCGGTTCTGCTCCTGCATGGAACTGGCGATAAAGTCACATATTTCAATGCGAGCAAGGAATTTTTTGGTATGTTGGATGTAGAGGACAAGGAGTTTAAGGAATATGATGGGTGGTATCATAAGCGTAAGTTGCTAGTAGTGTAACCACTCCATATTTGGTCCCAATACTTATCTTTCTTTTTATACAGTGCATGCAGACCTACCGGAGAACCGAGCTGAATTTTCAGGGAATGTCGCAGATTGGATATTGAAGAAGACAGAGAGTATCAAGAAGGCCGAGGTCCCTACCGCAAATCTATAAGTTTGGCCCTGCAATCAAATCGAGCGGTTGGTTGCGACCTTGCCATTTTTACTGAATTGAATCGCTTCAAATTTCTTCATCGCCCGGCAATTACATTAGCTAGTATCCAAGGATTGGTGCACAACAATGAAAATACACGCTTCCATGATCATCATACTGGAAAAATAAAAAATGGAAAACTGATCAGTCGCGTGTATGCTATATTCTACATTAAATAGACTTAATATAAAAGAAATATAAAGTAAAAACTCGCGATAGTGGGTCTGCACTCATGTGCCACTCCTGCCAATCGTTCCATAGGGTGTGAATCTTCCAGAACCAGCTGCCGTTGTAGGTGTCGTGCTCGAGAAGCTGCCTACACCGTTGGCCCCATCCGTTGCGATAGGGCTGAATCCGCCACTATTCTCTCGTTCCTGCTTCAGTCGGATATACGCCAGCCTCTGGAACCTGTTCATATTATTGAAGAAGTGGCGGCCAGCCATATGCAAGCTAATTTTTTCCAGAAGCTCGACGACCGCAAATCGTACCTTTTGGTTTGGGTGGAAAAGACCAAAGGCAATGGGGAATATCCCATTCTGTGTTTCTGGGATGACGCAGAGAAGCTGTAATTTCGAATACAAATTAACTCTGCTCAATGTGACGGACTAAGAAAGTTCCTTACCTGGTTAATTTCTTCGTAGTCATCGACGTAATGCTTGAGAACCATGTATATTTTTTCTGATTCTTCGTGGGAGAGACGCAAAACCCTAAGACGGTCGATTTGATGATGTAGATCGACTATCTTGATCGGCTTTGCTTGATACAGTTGCGCAGACTCCTACTTATCGTGAGTATGCACTGGTCTCATCAATTACGCTAAAAGAGTTACGTACCTGCACGAGAGTGAGATAGCTTCTCGTCCCTCGCCACCCTTCTATTCTCGCTACGTTCGCCGTCAGGTCCCTAGTTTTCAAAGCCTCATCCGCCCAGACGTAGCCATGGCCCTTTATGACATGGTTTTCCTCATGTCCGATCCACAACGCCGATGCCCCGTAAACCGCCTCTTCGAAGGCCGTAGCTATTCGAGTGAACCGTATAACCCAGTCTCTCCACCTAGCGCGAACGGCCCATTCTCCAAATCGCGAGGAGATGCAATGTATTACATCATCCATAAAGGCGTTGTCCATAGTATCATGCTTGACGTAATCGGATATACCCATGTTTGGAGTTAGATTGAAGAAGGAAAGGCCATCGGTGAGCGGAGGAGGTTTAAGTTGAGGTGAAATTTTGATGACGCCAGTGTCAATATCGCAAAGGACATCCCACCATGAGGATTGCTTCTCAAATATGGGATTTATGACGCCTGCGATGAAACCAGAACTGATTATATCACATTATCTTAGCATGCATTCTTCAAGTCAGTGTATTCGAGGTTCAAGTTGACTCACACATATAGAAGTTCATCAATTTTGGAAATGTCAGTGTAAGGAAACGCATGTCGAGTAAAACCCTTGAGGACACCGCCGCTAGCTAGGTAGCACGCCGCTAAGACATGATTGGCGACTTCACCGGATGGTCTGCCGTGGCCCAGGAAGACGATACGTTTTTGTGTGAGGAGTGCATTTGCAAGAACGATGATGGGGTGAGTATAAGGTCCGTTTGTGGTCAGATGGGGGTGCAGAGGGAACGGGTGCGAGGACTGAGCTTGAGGTTGGGAGAAGGTAGTGATAAGTTGTATGAGAGAGAACTGGATAATTAAATTAGTATCAGAGCCTTCTAGTAGATATTTATATATCTAGACATAAAACTTACATCGCCAACTGTTTCTGGCATTACAGCTACTGGTACTTTTATGGGGATCTTGACACCTCTGTAGGTAACCGAAGTTTCATACTCATGGCTATCCCGTATTTTGCTAATTTTCCCATTTATCAGTTTATTGCGCCCACTACCAGGCCCAATTTCGAAGTAGGTTGTACGGTTCCCTCCGTCAGCGTTATTCAGTATCGATGGCTCACCAGCGGCGTCAGGTTGCATCATCTCTTCAAATTTTTCGAGAAACATTTCCTTTCTTTCCGATGTTGCCAGTATTTGTCTCTCGAAAACTGAGAGAGGAGGTATGCCACTCATGTCCATTGAGTTAACCGAGACGAATAGTTCCGCCAGCGTTTCCAAGGTCGGCTTTTTAAAGTATTCTTCGAGGGCTAGTAGCAAAATAGGCTTTCATGATCTTAGCATGAATTATAGAATTGATATCATTGGGAAGGATAACCTTGTATATGTGTAAAAAGGAGTGCCGAGTGCATATGGCCATCGCTTTAACCTTTGCACCTCTTTGCAGATGTTAGCATGACCGAACGTTGAGGAAAGGGTCCATCGGAGAAGTGTTCGTGCCTCTCTTCTCGCTTGTCATGCTTTGTATTGACGAGGTTAAGCACATAAATAAGAGGTTGTTGGCCGGGGTATTCTTCGGTTTCCTCCTCCTCCTTGTGGAGAAAGAATATTGTCCAATCTTGGAACCGTAAATGCGTTTGGTCTGGTAACATGAGTTCTGCCAGCATACTATGTGTCGCGTTGATTGTAAGTTCACGGTGTTCAGAATATATGGTTTAGGCTTGGGGAACCAGGAACATACTGCTCATCGCCGCTAATGGGGGCCGGATACTGATGTTCCATCGTCGGCCCTTTGTGAATTGCGAACTCGGCGACGAGGATGTAGTCGACATGTAGCGGCTGGTGTAGCTCCATATTGGATTTCTGGGACCTTTGGGACTGCTGGGACTGCTGGGATTGATAGCTTGTTCTCTGCGCAGCGCTCTCAGCTTCAGAGCTCGTTGGCATGCTCATAGCAGATCCACTTCCTCGGCCATTGCTCTCCAAATCGTAGAGCGTGTCGTCGTCGACGGCGTCCATTATATAGAAGTATTTGTATGTATGCACCTAAAACGGAGGCCTAGCCCCCGTCGATCAAAGTCGCGCGACAAGAGCTCGAACCGGAGTGCAGGCAATGCAGGGTCTCTTCAAAGCGGTTGTGCTTCAGGCGGTGAGACGGGATGTAGCGACAAGGTCCATCCGGCAGAGATTCCGTGTGTGGGAGAGCGATAATAACAATTCAGTGCCTCTATCTCAATTTCCAGGATTGAAAGCCAGCATCTCCCTAGATGGGTCAAACCGTGCTTTTAAGCGTTTGCTTTTGAATTCCGGAGAAGAATAGGCGATTTAGCGGGTGTCGAGCAAAGTAAAAGCTGGTCGAAGAAGAAAAGGCGCAGCTCAAGGAAAGCTTCAGATGGTATCACAGGTTTTTGTGGTGCAACCAGCTGGTAAAGTTGGGCGGCGACTGCAAGACCCTGCGTGGAACTGCTTGCCCGACAGGGTTAGAGATATTAAACTACGGATCTGGGGCACCGAGAGCAAGGGAGGCATCTGATTGCGGGGCCATCAACTAGCACTAAAAAAACCCCCTCGTAAAATGGCTTAGACTTCCTTATCGATTCCAGATCGATTCAATTTGTACACGATCGTATATAAATACGGAAGGTCTTCGGCGGTGGTTGATGCTAGGAACACCTAGGATGCATGGAGAACAGCCAATAAGTAGTTCGTGGGGAACCACAGAACGAAGACTTTCAATACAACACGGAAGAGGCCTAAGAAGACTCTGCGATGGACGAGCACCCTTTGATTCTTTTTTAGCACATTGCTTTCCATAACTCGTGACAACGGGTAAAGAAATCATATCGTAGTAACATCACATCCTGCTCTTTGAAGAGGGGTCAAGGTATGAGGGAGATATTTGAATTCAGACGGCCTCAGTGACCCTCATAAAGTTCTTCGATAGTGGAAGTAGGTTATTTATCCTTAATTAAACTTCTCATCTTTTATCTCTTTAAAATAGAGCCGGCTACAATTGCCCCAAATTGACGCGGTAAGAACCACAGAAGGAAGTCTTATCTACATTCTATTCATCTCACATATACTTAAAAACTGCATTTATATTTATATCAAAGGCAATAATATAATGTGCGAAGATATATACCAGTTTAATTGTTCAATCCCGTGAACCGCTTTCCCGCTCACTACTTTTACAAGTTCAATACATGCCCACAGAGGCGGGACAGCATCTGAGTATTCTTCAGCTTCGAATGAGCTATATCAAAGTTTCTGTTAACCGTGATCGTGCTATAAAATTAATATTAATATTTAAACCCCCCCTTTATAAACCTCGAAATGTGCAACTTCTACAAGGCAGCAACAATGCCTAGCACACAGCCGACAATAATCACGCTCAAGTGCATGGGGAATTGGAATGTCGCTGGGGTAGCTAGTGCAAAATAAAGGCTGGCCAAACCGTCGGGTTTCGTGCCATCATGTGCCTGTCTTGTGCGAAATGTGTTGGCCGTTGTCGTTGCTGTGGAGACGATTTTGCATGTTTGACCCGCTCAAACCTGACCGCGTTGTTTCAGCATGCTCGCCATTGTTAGGAGAAGCATTGGCAACAGCCGACAACGACAACGAAGACGACAAGGTATTCAGGTACCAGCATTAGTTAAGCTTAAACTCTTACGATCATGCTATTATAACTCCCAACAGCCTACATATCCGATATCCTCCGATCCTACATCAGCTTCCTACCAACATGGCGGTCACAAAGGCAGCAGCTGGGCCTCAAGAAGCAATCCGGAAAGGGTTGGCCTCTCTCGAGTCATGCACACCGACAGTTCCAACGTTACTTCGCGATTTACTCTTCCCAAAGCAAGATAAGGCATCTACGGCGGCTAAACATGTACGAACAAAATCTACCGCCATCTCAAAGTCCAAAGCCGTGGAACGGCCAGGGTCCTCCGCCACCTTCACGGATGAGCAGCGGTCAAGGATAGCAGTGGAGACTCTCAACAATACGCTTCAACTGCTCAAAGACGCGATATCTCAACCTTCTAACGGAAAGACCTCCAAACCCGGCATGTCAAAATCAGCCTTGGATAACGTGATCGATTGCGGGAGACATGCCATCTCCTATCTGAACTCCAGGGAGGATTGTGGGCTCAGACCGGGGACTCGAGAATCTGCCCATCTTAATTTTGTCAACCGACTAGCTCAACATGGGAAATTCGATATTGGTTTGGAGGAGGTTGTAAATCTAAAGGAGAGACTGTGTAGTTCAGGACCTGACGGCAAAAAAATGCTTGCAGAGTCCGTTTTTTATTGGAGCATATTACCTGAAGAACAGGATTCGCTGGTCCTAGCGGTTGGACTACAAATATCGGCGCTACGTCTAGTAGCTGCAAAACCGGATGCCGCAATTTTACAGGTAATGGCTCGTATAGCAAGTTCCTCTAATTCTCTCATTCTAACAACCCCTCTTTTATAGAAACTTCCCAAAACTTTGGAGCGGCCGAATAACGTTTACGAAATGACCGAGTATCTGCACAAGGTTGCACCTGCGAAAGCCGCCAAGCAGTTTGAATCCCTAGCAACAACAATATACGCTTGCGCTTCTGCATTATCCAATATTCGAGAAACTGAGGCAACGAAAGGCTTCCCAGCGAAAGCAGCAGCGGAATTGAGATTCCTCAGCATATCATATCGAACCCGGTCAACCAAACTTCAAGCAATCTCATTATCCCTAAACCAATTGGAAGAGTTGTGGTCAATGCTATCACATTCTATATCGGCTGTGAGGACAAAACCAATCGCAACATCACCCAAGGATAGTTTCCAAAAACTTTCTGTCCTGGTGAATCCGATATTCGCCGAGCTTGTTGAAGGGGATCTACCACTTGAAGGGGTCGAATCCAAATATCAGATGTGTAGCATTGCAATGACAACATTCGCTGAAGAAGCCCAATGCTGGGACGAGGCCATAAGATATTTGCGAGATGTCGAAGGTCATTTAAATCCAAGGCAACACCAGGGCATTGTTAACTCTTCGCGGATACGCATAGCCACCAGCATACTGAAATCGCTTGTAACAGGAAACCAACAAACCACTGCTCTTGAAGATTTGCAGAAAGGTCTCAACATTATTACTCAGCCGTTATCAGGCAGCAAAGAAAAATTGCAAATATTATTCCTAGATATTATGCAGCTACGTCGAGCCTCATCTAACTATCTGAACTCCAATAAAATTGCCCCAGAAGCTGGCCGACTAGGTGTCGAGATATGCTTCGCCGTAATTGGTTTCTCTCGCAGATGCGCTGTTGCTGGCATCCTTGACCTCCAAAGCTCCTCAAAGCACCGGACCATGATTTTGGCGTCTGTGGACCACTACATGGTTGCATCCAGAAAGTGCCCGCGATGTAACGACATCGATCTGTGGTGGGAGGTGGAAGATCAACGGCTCCAAGAAATTTTATCACTGGCCCGACTTCTTGATGATGCAATTGAAGAAGGGGAGAGTCCCACTACTGATTCGAAACAAAACATATTTGAGAAAGTTTCGGTATTCTATCAGCAACATTCAATCAACTTACGGAAAGAAAATGAAACCGAGAAGTCAATCCAAGCATTTAAACGGTCAATATCCTGCTTCGATAATCGGCCTCTTGATGAACTAGCTTCGGGAAACCTTGCGGCAAAACACGAGCGGCTTGGGGCAATGTACTTCCGAATGGGTGACTTCCCAAAGGCAATAGAGAGCTTTGAAACAGCACTAAGGATGCATGGTTCCCTCGGCGACTTCGACAACGTTACACACCATTTCATAGATGATCAAATTGAAAATTTACACAATGACGACGAAAGAGCCGTTGCAAAGACCCTAAGCCAATACGTCAAGTGCGGTCTGGAATTAGGAAGCGAATTTCGGTTCTGGAATAACGAGAGCTTGAGTGATGATACTCGATATCTAATAGGCCTCTTCCAAATACAAGTATCCATTGCATCCGGATCGCCCAAGGGACTTAAACTAGTCCTCTCTCCTCTTTGTCAACTGCTTACCTCGATTGATATTGCTCTCGAATTAAGATCAAGGTAAACTATACAGCCAGTGACTCGAGCTCCAGATATCAATTAAGCGTTGTGCTAATCTAATTTGGAATTTAGAGCTGCTATGATTCTAGTTTCGATTCTTTCAGAACTACCAGCCCCAAAATTGCAGCAAGCACTTCAGCTTGTGACAAACCTTAGAGATGAGATCTTTGAACTAACTAAATCAACGGCAAAGCCAAGTCCCCTAAACGCAGGGATATTTTATCAGTGCGGAACCTTATCACTATCAATATGCTTGGCGTATCTTTCAGATCATGACCACAAAGTCGATTATCTGCTTGATGGTCTCAACTGCTGGGAAGACCTCTTGCAAATTTGTCCATCACGTCAACAGTTGCAAGAGTGCTCTGCAAGTGGTGATTTGATGGTTGAAAAACTCAGACTTCTTGCGGATTTCTTAGACATGAAGGGCTACTCTCTATCGAGAAAACAGGCGTTGGAACTTTTGGTTAGGCTCTACAAGATTCTTGACTACTCAGTTGACGGTAAGGGATTTGTGATTTTTATTTTTCATATTGTTACTAACGGGCGATTCATTAGTGGTCGTAAGATGTAAGATTTCTCTAGGAGTGCAGTATCTTCGACTAGGGTTTTCTGGCAAATCGGGTGCCATATTATCGGAAGCAGACCAATGGATTAAGAAAGAAATAGTCTCTACTGCAACGAAGCTTGAGTGGAATCTGGCCTACACAGAATACTTGATTTCAACAGGTGAAGGCAATCTTAGCAAAGGGACGAATTGCCTCGGTGCAACACATGATATAGTCGAAAACGATCCTACTGTGCTCGCTGCTGCTGCCTCTGGCGCGAAGATACAACACCGTGTTGAGCTTAACCGGTTGGTTTCTAGAGCATGCTACGTATCATCATTGCTTGCTCTCAATAAGGGTAGCATCAACACTTCGATCGCGTTGGCGAGACGTAGTTTGAAGCTTATACAAAGGGCGTGGGCTGGGCTTGAGGCACTAGCTAAACTTAAGAGCTCAACTAGTGCTGATGGAAAAGTAGACTCTGGTATCCTTACATATACTACGAGTGCCGCAGCGCTGAGCGGTCCGTTTCTTTGGCCGATTGTCCGATCAATTTATGATACTCTTATTCACGTTGCAACCCTTTATCTACACCAAGGTATGCAACGAGAAGCAGTCTACTATCTGAAGGAGGCACGGGTCGTAGCAGAAGCGGTTGACTCAAAGTCCCTTCTATTCCACATTCTTTCTATCTTTGGCGACCTGAATATTCGGCTTGGCATGTTGGAGGAAGGGGAAGAGAAACTCCAGCAAGCGATTTTACTGAAGGAACAGCTTCTCGAAAAGGGCAAGGAGCTCGTATCATTCGACTGCACATTAGGTATAATGTACCGAAAGAACAAGTCATGGGCTAGAGAACTTGATGCATATAATAATGCAGAGAAGACTTTGGATACACTGATGAGAGGTAAAATTGCCCAGGATGAGGATAATGTGTTTGGAGATATCACGGAGAAGTATGTGCCTTGGCTAAAGGATCAGTTTTGTTGTAGCGCTAACTTTGCTATAGGATTGCCAATCTACAAATCATGGACCCCGAAACTAAACCAAAAGGAAAACCAGTGAAAGTGTCAAGAGGTACAAAAAAGAAGCCAGCCTTGAAAACAGTATCAAAAGCACCAACCGTTCAGCCACATCAAGCACCTAAGACACCATCTACCAATCAATGTGCTGGGCTAGTCAAGCTCCGGGACGATGTACTACGTTTGAAGGCTGTAAATCTTGCTATCCAACAAAAGTGGGATCTCGCGCAATCTCTACTAAAAGAGACAGCACACTCCTCCCTAGGGTCCGGGGAACTCGTTGCGCAAAGGCTAGCTGTCGCAAGATCGTCGCTATTGCAAGCGTTGTCCGCCATCGAAGAAGACGATGAATTCCATACACTCCACGAAACTGCGATTGTTATCCCTAGCGCGGCGTCCGTGAAGACTCTAGAGGCTGCGCCAGTGAAGTCCGGAAAGCGAACCCCTAAAAAAGCGGCCATGGTTACGAAATCTAATGTCAATGAATTCGCACCTCCAAGTCGAGCAGCTCTCCTTCTTCACGATGCTCGGGACAATATTCTTGCGGTTCAAGCGTTAGCTGCCACGGTTTGCTCTACTACAACCCTAAACGTATTGTCAACAATGCTTGGGGAAGTAATTTGCCTATTAGCAGCAATTACGTCCGAATCAGGAATATCCAAAACGATTCCAGCAATCAATTCTCTGGAACTCTATCGAAGCATATCACTATCCAGAGAGAAAAGTGCGATCGAAGCAGAAAAGATTGAAATGCTTGAAGCGGAGGACCTCAGATGGCCAAACCTTCCTCAGTTCCAGCTAGAGGTTGATACATCCTCGATCCTCAACTTCCAGAACGATTATGTCGATATTATACCTCCCACTTGGGCCGCGGTATCTATCTCGCTTGGCGAGTCACGAGAAGAATTATTTTTCACGCGCTACCAAGCAGGTAAAATGCCATTCATGGTTAGGGTACCTCTAGTTGTCAGTGGAGAGATGGCGATGGGCGAAGAACAATTTGGCTTCGAAAATGGACTTGCAACTTTCCATGATATCATCAAGCGTGCCAATGTCAGTACGCATTCGGCAAAAGATATGATTACAAAGGATATTCGAGCTAAATGGTGGATGGAAAGGGAGGCCCTTGATAATGAGCTGCACGATCTTCTATTAAATGTGGAGAACAACTGGCTCCGGGGCTACAGAGGGATTTTCGGTGGCTATAAGCGACACCCTGACCTAATCGCAAGGTTCAATGCATCTTTTGTCAAAATTTTGAATCAACATCTGCCATCGCGAAACTCAGGCAACAAGAAGAAGAACAACAAGATCGTGACGCTCGACGAGAGAGTTGTCGAACTCTTTCTTGGAATTGGCGATCCTAACCAAGAAGATGTGGATCTAGAAGACTCCATCCAAGATTTAATTTACCTCGTCATCGATATTCTTCATTTTCATGGAGAGAAGAATGCCGCGGATGAAGTTGATTTAGACGAGATGATTGTTTTGATCACTGACGCCCTCGAAAGCTACCATAAAGCGGTCGACGAATACGACGAAGCAACGATCATTGAGCACACTGTCCTAATTCTTGACAAATCCGTCCACGTGTTGCCGTGGGAATCGCTTCCGTGCCTCGATGGGAAGTCTGTCTCACGTCTTCCGTCCCTCTCAAGCTTACGTGAGAGACTTGAGATGTCAAATTTCTTATATGAAAAGAATGCCGGATTATACATCAATCGGTCCAAGACTGGCTACATCCTTAATCCTGCCCTCGATCTAACAAATACACAAAAAACATACGAGGAGGGGCTGAAGTCGATGCCGGGTTGGGAAGGGTTGACTGGAAAACCCCCATCAGACATCGAATTTGCGAGATATCTAGATGAAAAAGAATTGTTCCTCTACTTTGGCCATGGTAGCGGAGCTCAGTATATAAAACCGAGGATGGTCAAGAAACTTAGCAACTGCGCGGTTAGTCTTTTGATGGGTTGTAGCAGTGGGAAGCTCACTGATGCCGGAGAATTCGAGCCGTATGGTATGCCGCTAAATTACCTACAGGGGGGTTGCCCAGCCGTCGTTGTTACGTTGTGGGACGTGACTGATAAGGATATTGACAAATATTCCTCGAAGGTATTCGAGGAGTGGGGCTTGTTCAAGGAGGAAAGGGGAAATAAGAGCTCGAAGGGCAAGGGGAAACTGAAAGTCAAGCACGACGAGGAATCTACAGTTGATAAACCCGCTTCTGGAACATCGTCTCTGTGCCTAGCTGCAGCTACTAGCAGAAACGTATGCAGGATGAGATATTTGAATGGCGCAGCCCCGGTTGTTTATGGTGTTCCTGTTTACTTTAAATGATTTTTACGAGTATGTTTTTGGAGCATGTCTTATGATTTGAGCATTCCTTTGGAGTTCCTGTTTATGGTTGATTGGGAGAAGCGAAGCATTTTACGGGTGTTTATTCAAGCTGTCGATAGATGGATCTTTTGACAGAGTATCTCTCACTTTAGCCCTCAAGCGTATTTGAATAATTAGATCGGCTTTTTAGCCCTCTGTAACTTTGATCCTTGATCCTTATCCAGATATAAATATTGTAATATCTCTGACACTTTTATAAATATATCATTGTGGGTCCTCTTTCTAATAAAACATCATCTTATGTCTTTATGTAAATACGGATTCTAGCCTATGGTCTGAAACTTCATGGACCTAAAGCTGTCACGGCCGAACCATAGCAATAGATAGCGGGTAGAGCCTAAGGTAAGCTGTTCCCGTGAGACGAAACGAAACGAAACGAAACATTTGAAGGTACACAGAAATGGCAGGTTTTTTTTTGGGGAGGAAACGTTGACCACTTGCCTCTTTGTCAATATTCAAAACACAACGGGTGTCAAAGACTCGACCTCAATGGATAATTATAATATAGCACTCGGATCATGAAGAAACAAGCCACATTCTTCCTTCGTTAAAGAAAAAACCTAACAACGTAAGTATATCCGAGAGCTCGAGTTCAGCAGCGCTGAATGACGAAAATAGCACAGTCAAAATTAGACAAAACGCGGGGTTGCAATTTTGCGGAGTTCGGGACAAAAATTATTTACTTTCTAATCTGTGCATCCGCATGCGAAGAGGCAGTTTGTAAGGTGACAGCGAGCCACAGGTCCAGCCCTCCAACTGAGCCGTGGTTGAATAGAAAATTTTCATCCAGACAAGAAGAAGATGAGGAAGACAACGAGAGGAAGACAGCACGGTCTAGACAAAATGGAAGGAGATGTCAATGACCAATCGGTTGTGATTGATTGTCACCCACGCGAGGCCTCGGCGGGCCGAGAACAGAACAGGCATTTGCATGTAGGTTGCAAGCACATCGGAAATTGCCAGCGACGATTTTCGATCTTGGAAAGTCATTTGATATTATGATAAGATTCCATTGCCGATATCACATTCTTCCTCGATTTTCATTGCGGAAAGCGCGAAGCCCGGGGACACGCAACCATCAATGACACCTGCTTGTTTAATTTCCGAGTGCTCCACTCCCCCATCACCATGAAGGCGGGACAACTTGAGGGAGAACACCACTCTCATGGGTTTTGACAGCTAAGCTGAAAGGCGTGGAATCCAATCTAACTCGTTTTTTCCTTTCCTTTCCTCGCAGTCGGGTTCCCTGCTTTCCCGGTGCTGTCGTTGGTTAGCGATCTAACCGATCAAGGAAGAGCTTGTACAGTTGTGTGGTGTGGAAATTAAACATGGAAAAATTGCGCATGATAACTAAATCACCATTCGTCGGCTGAGAGCCTTAACGACCATGCAGTTGACTCGTTGGTTTCCCCCAGTCTATCGATGTTCTTGTCGAATTCGATTGATGGCTGCTTCAGCTAGCTAGTAGCTTGATAAAGGCAATTGGAAGTAATCTATCAAGTAATCAGTACGTAGGCGTACCTGCTCCTTCGGGAACAGCACTCGCACATGCACCAGCAACTTTTAGTATAAAAAATAAAATAAAGACCTACGACGCATATACCTTTTTCATGCGAGGATCGTAGACAATTAAGTTTTCGTTTTGCTATATGCAACGGCTACAAAAAAGAAAGTACGATCTAGCTAGCGGAATGAAATCTTCTGATTAGAGCAGGCGAATGTTTATTGACTAGCTCTCCAGCCGTCATCCTTCGAGATCTTTTGCACAGACTGCACAGAAAAGCCACCCTGTACCACTGGCAAATAAAGTGGGATCCACAACATCAATGGCTATTTCCGTTCTTGAGAGCCTCATCTTTTGGCCGTCACTCTTTTGTCAGAAAGGGGGAGGGGCAAGCCGAACGGTTAGTTAGACTGCCTTCTCGCGCAACTTTATAATTCGATTCCGTGCAAATTCGAAGTAAACATGTCTAGCGCAGATGTTGTTTTGCAACCATCTTCCGCGCCCAACGGAGCTTTGCAGCGTTCTTAGTTTATTAGTTATGTGCTGATTTAAACGTGATCTCAGAGAAAAATAATGAAAATTCCTATACCGAAGCGCTTGTGATCACATTACATTTACATTTTGAATGCGGCATATAATCGGAGGCTGAACCAGATGTATGTCTGTAAATATATGCATACAACCCTTTTTTCTTCCTTTCTTCTTTCCTTTTTTCCTTTCTCGGTATTCTGGATTTCATGCACAAGGAAATTGCTAGAGAAGGTTACGTGCAGGAGCTGGTCGCACAGTATTTTGGTTGCGAATCACCGTGCTTGGAAGAGGACCTTTGATATCGAAATGTCTTTAGTTAGCACATCGAGTTTTCTGGTAGAACATGCCAATTTCGCGAGCGAACCAATGGCTTCTTAGCCGCGAACGCCAAAATATTTTTTTAGCTTGGGCACGAAGCCCATTTTAAATTGAAGTTAGTGAGGTGCTAGCGATAGTGCGACGTCCAATGTCACCAATATGTTTCTTTCCCTGAGTATTTTGGAGGGTTTAACCCCACGTTCAATGGAAACTTTGGAAATTGGCTTGGAAATCCAACTAATCTTAGAACCGCACTCATTCGCAGAGTTAAGTTAAGCAACCGAAAAAAGGCTCTTTCAACAAGAACTGTCTAAAAGAAAAGAAAGAAAGAAAGAAACAAGAAAATAAAAGCGCTCTGCTTAGTTGAGTTTTCTTCTGGCGATGCCTTCTGCACCCCAGTCCAAGTTCCTTATTGAGAACGGTGCAGGGAACTTCCCTACAAGAGACAGATAGGAAAGAAAACATCGAGGCCTTGTAGGTTACCCATCACCCCGGTCCAAAATATGGTGGTAATATCCACTATCAAGGTTTACTCCCCCTTTTACGGCTTGGCCTATCCAGGTCCCCAATAGCATTGGTTGATTCAACAGCGGGCAAACCCACTATTTTGCTTTTCCGCTCTGGCAGCACGGCCCATCTCACATACTACATACTTACAGTCCGCGAAAGCAAGAAAGCCCATGTCTGCTTTAAAGGTGGTGATCCGCTGCGAACGTTCCTGTCCTTCCTTTTGGCTACCTACAGCATGTGAGGGATCATCAACAAAGAGAACCCGTTTAGTCGCCATTGTAACGGGAACGATCTCAACCTTCTTTGCGTTCTTCTCTTTTCTGTCGATTCTTTAATTCCTTCTTCTCTCCGTGGCCGATCTTTTTTTTTTTTTTTTTTTTTTTTTTTTGCACCCCTTCGCTCATACAAGAGACATCAGGAGCAAAAATAATCGCGTAGCAAATTGGGATCCGTGAGTCTGTGTGCGACAAGGACAATTGGAAAGGGTTCCGACACCACAGAAACTTCACTAAGAAAGAGCCAGACGACTCTTTGATAGTGTACATATACAGACTCGAGTCCGATCTTCACGAGTTTATTCTGTCGTCGGGTTTCTTGAGGAGGGGTACTTTACTGTACGACTTCGACCATTCCTTACTCTCGACAATAGTTCTCAGCCTCACTCTTTCAACCAACCAACCTTTTAACGACACTTCAATTTTTGAGGCACGGCATTGCATCTTTGGTTGCGACGCTGTGTGCTGTCTGGTTGGTGTTATTATCTGCCATGCACTATTAACGAAATACCGGATCTCTTCCACATTTTATCACTACTTTATGATTCCATTGGAATCTCACACTCATTTATAAATATACATACCTTACCACCACCAATATGGTCAGACACTCTCTAAGAACTTCATTTTCGAATAAATCGCTCTCTTTATACTTTACGACTTTATTAATATTTTTATTCACCTTCTCGTTGGCCGCACCAAGTCAAAGTCCGTTTGAAGAAGAGGCATCGTTAAGGATACCAACCAATGGAGGAATACCGACAAGTATATCAAACGCAGGTTTAGTAAAACGGATACCAGCGTCCGCAGTACGGAGTCTTACTTCGTCTGTACCGTCGCCGACTCCAAGTTCCAGCTCCGATGACTACGTTGCCCCGTTTCCTCGGGCATTCGATACCAGCGTCGCCTTGAACAATTTTACCGCTCCGGGCTGCCAACCATTCTTCCAAAATTTCCTCAACAATTCTACATTCATCAATTGCCTCCCTCTTTCATTCTTCGTGCAGGTAAGTCGAGTCTGCCGGTGCTCATAGTCAGAAAACCACATCTAACGAACCAAGGGACAGAGCTCAAAATCATGGTTCGACATTATCAAGCACGGTATTGTCCCAGTAACCCAGGCTCTCACCGCCTCATGTGGCGTCGATGCAGCAGCTTGCAATAACATCATGTCCGAACTCGGAAAGTCAATGCTCGACGTCAGCAACTGCGGGGCGGACTTCAAAAGCCGAAATCCAGTTGTCGTCCAAGCCTACGCTTCCTTCGTCTCATACCCGGTCATGTTCGCCGCTGGGTGCCAGAGATCGGAAACAGGATTTTGTTACGCCGATGCGGTCACAAACGGCACAAACGCAGCAGACTCGTACGTCTATCTCATGCCATTGGGTATTGCGATTCCTGGAGGCGCTCGTTTGACCTGTTCAACCTGCCTGCAAAAAACAATGAGAATCTATTCTGCTGCTTCTACGAATACCTCATTACCAATTTCATCGACTTACGGGTCCGCAGCCAACCTTATCAACCTCGGCTGCGGTCCCGGATTCGTTAATATAACAGTGGCGGAATCACAGGTGGGATCGGCAATCTCATTGAGGTCACGGACATGGATATCAACAATTTCACTCATCGCATTATTATATATGGCCTTCTTATAGGGTAGTGTTTAATATCATAATAATAAAACGGCGTTGTTTGAATTTGTTTTCTCATATATCTATTGTAACGTGTCCACGTCATATCGTTTCCTTTGCGACTTATATCTCTAGCCAACGGGCTTTTTGCATACGGTGTTCCGGTTGAAAACTATTTAGTACCTTTTTTTGAGGTGGAAGCTATTTTGTAGAGCAGAGCCCTTTTTTGGACTTAGTGGGACATGCCCACGTTATTCTCCTCGGACAAGAGGAAGATCCTCTCAATATTATTTTTTGATTAATTAACCTTTAATACCTCTATTCTCTTTACCATTCCCTCTATCTTAACTTTCAAATTTACGCTTGTAAATATCAAACATTAGAATTGGAAGAAAATTACCTGGGAAAAAGGCAGCGTTTCCTGCTGCAAGCATAAACCCATCCAATATATTCGGAGCCACGAATTAACTACCAAATCGACATGGTACAACTTGACATTTAATATATGTATACGAAATGTTGTATAATCCTTGAGGGCCCGAGACCCAGGGATAAATTCAAGTTGTGTGTACGTATGCATATAGTCGAACAGTCAAGACCGGTTCAATTTTCGCATTAACCATGCCTGTATCACCTTGAAAGCTGGAAATGGTTAACCGGTTGTAAGGCGAGAACAAATATTATAACTTATATCTCGAACCGAAACCATGTAACCGACGGGGGTATATCTATTTTCCCGCTGTTAAAATTAAGAGTGAAAGGAACCCCAGGTTTTCTTACCCGGGTTCGTTCTGGGCTTCCGTATTTCTCCGCGTAGATTCATATTCTATCTTAGTTTTATTTAATGCACTTACAGCGTACAGATGGGCGGTTTGGGGAGTCGTAATCGATGGCTTTCCCTCCGTGTGTCTGTGTTGTTTTTGACGTTCTATTCGAAAGAGCTGCCCCTTTTCCCGTCGCACAGGCGAAAAGTGGAAAAAAGAGGAAACTAGCACGAGAGCAGCTGACGGTTAATTAACGAGCCAATGGGCTTGATATCTGAGAACCATCCCCTTTTTGCACTGGCGATGTGATCTAGAAGTGAGTCCGCCGTTGAAATACGGGGCAGCTTAGGACCACCAGTTCATTCTAAGGAGCAAAATCCAACGTTTCGGTTTCTAGCATTCTTCGACTAAGAGTTTATTGTACAACGGACGATCAAACTTGATAGGTAGATGTCACTAGTACGCACCATCCAGGGCCCCACGCTGCGATCAGCATAGCTATCCTTGGCTGCGGATGTTTGACGTGACTTGCAAATCCCCCCCACGTGCGAGCTCCCTCGAAGCTTAACTTGACATTTGTGATACCTTCCAGCAGTTCCTGTGCAATAATCTGATGTTACCTTCATGTCACTTTCTTTTATAAAGGGGTACCATATCATCGCAGGTATTACGATGGCAATTGCGGAGTTTACCGTACATTTAGCAAACATAACTGGGGCTGTGGTGACAAGCCGAGTAAGACGGACATCACGCATGATGGTTTACCCATTCGTACCAGCCTTTAGGGAAATCGAACAAGTCGAGAAGACAATGTTGGAATGGAATTGCCTTATGCTATGTACAGTTGTATTTCGAATTATCCTGCCCTACTGGGTGATCCGACGAGACGGAGAATATTATGCTCAAAATATGTAATGCAACCATAATCCAGGATATGAACGCCGTAAACCCACCTTCGCGATTGCGAAGCAAAAGAAAAGCAAAGGGTCAAATATTCATGTAATGCCTGTGCTTACTGCATACTCCTATCTTCCCTTGAACATTGAAAAAGCAGTCCCGAATTTTAAATATTAATAAAATCTTATGATTCCTGAACCTTACCACTATCAACGATAATCTGCTCATCAAGTCTTCCATTGTCTTCAGACTCTTTTCTCTTCCAGGTCGTTATTCTGCCGGAAGGTGCGTCAATTTCAAACATGCGGATTCGACGAATGTAATTATCGTATCCACCGTATCTAACACTCGACCGTTAAAACCACCATACCACTCAATTATTATCCGTTTAAGGCGGGAAAAGAAGAAGAAATGGTAGAGACTTACCCTCCAAACCCAGATCCACCACCGTAGCACATCCATAATTGCGGATGTCCGTCCTGCTTCTCCAAAGAACAGTAGTCGTTCGCATGATCGTGGCCACAGGTGACGACACCAACACCAGCATCCATGAGGGCTCTGCTGAAATTGGTGTTGTACCTCGGAGCAGTCACACCTTCCCTCCACTCCCCAACCCTTACATTATTCCTGTGGGTGTATTCTGGAAGAGGGATATGAATAAACGCCATTTGTAGATGGAATCCTGAGTACTGTTTGATTAGAGGTTTTAAGGTTTCGTGTCCCTCTTCAAACCATTTGATTTGCTCGGGCTTTACCCAGTCATAGCCCGGGTAAGTCTTTTCATCGGGCGAGTAGGAATGCGTATCGAGGAAATATAGGGTAGCAGCAGGGTGATCCGCTTTGTGCGACATGATTTGGATGATATAATTGCCAACACCGGGCACCGTCTCCGGGCCGGGTTCGGAGAGTGATAAGGGGAGGGTCTCGGTCAAAGACATCAATTCCTGGCGATTCAGGCTGCCTTCGTCATCATGGTTGCCGTAAATTGTAGCGTATGGGATACCTCGTTTGATAAACATGTCCGCCATTTTGAATAATGCCTAGGGGTATATGTTAGACGCGAGGTGCACAAAGCCTATTTCAATTGCTCAACTTACGGTTTGAGAATCTGGCGCGGTCTCGCCGTTGACTTGGTCGCCGGTAAGAACGGCGAGATCTGGTTTCTCCTCGTCTAAGATCTTCCCGACAAAGTCTAACGTCCTTGGATCTGCCTCGCATTTTGTATTTTTGATGACTGGCCACTCATCTCGGCAGTCCCCAACACCAGTGGACAGATGTAAGTCTAGATTTTTGTTAAAATAATTAATTTCAAGCTTCAAGGAGCCACCCCGACTGCGAGAATTTGGTACGTACCAGCGACCTGTATAATTTTGAATTTGCCTGTCTTTCCGATCCTCAACTTTGGCTTCTTGTGTTTCTCCAGAGAGCTATCGGGCGAACCGATCCTCACGCTCAGCCTGGCTTCTTTCCCTACAGATAACGAGTTTTCTTTTATCTTCCAATCGAACCTCGGATCCTCAGAGTCGGGTCCGAAGAACACATCGACCGCTGTAACGGCGTTATGCCTCAGTTTCCCTCTTAGAATCCAAAGACCTCCACTTCGCCACTCCCATGCTTCCCCTTCCTTTTCTGATTCTGGTTTGAGCCTGGCCACCTTGATGTCCAACACAACAGGCTCATCGTCCACCAACTCTTTTTCATGCTTGCGAATTACATGGACGAAGGCATGACGGATCAGATGCTCTTCGAGGAACAGATCCTTCTCGATCCTGTACCATGGTGCCTCCTTTCTACACCCGCTCAGTAGCCTGATACACGATGTGATCTCGATGTCGGTTATGATTTGTTGGTCGTGATGTTGAGGTAGTCTGTTGTGTATGGCGTTTGGTAGAACTCTATATCGGCTGTCGAGGAAGTAGACAAGAAGGAAGGCGAGGGAGGACAGGACGGCCAGTTGGATGGCTGTCCGGACAATCCTCCGGGCCATGCTGGTGATGTAGAAGGCGTATCAGGGGTGGCACGGCTAGAAGCTAGGCTGTTAGTAGTATGAAGAGACTAGATGTTGGTGTTAGTTAGAGCTCATCTTCGACTGCGCATCCCCAGAATATGTTAACAACATCGCGCCGAGTGTCGAAACGGGAGCTAGCGCGTGATAACTCAGGCTAGAAGAGACCATGGATGGAGACCGCACTGTAGGCCCGTCGATTACAACACGTACAACACATTTGGTTATCGGCACAGCTTCATGTCGTTGCGGCGCAGTCAAATGTATAAGCAAGCACGTCTATAGAATTAGTATAGCCGCATTTCATTCTCTCATGGCTGTCGAAGCCAGTTTGGTGATAGTCTGATTGTATAGACAACATAGTTGCCACTTTGAGAGTTCAAGCATCTTCGCCGTTAACAGTTCTAGTGTTATGGGTACACTGAAACACTGTGCCAGACTCAACAGCATCAAAGTATATTTATAAAAATTTTTAACGTTACAAAGATGTAAAGCAAGAGAGTTACTAGTTCCAGCTTTGTTCCTCTCATTTCTTGTAAATATGCTATACCAGCAACCTTTCATGTCATGATATCGAGGTTCAATTCTCCTCTTGATACATCCGAGGCGAACCAATTAACTAATCGCGACAATACAAGTATATACATCGGCACTTTAAAGCTTTATACATGAGGAGTTTCCAAACTTAACTTTTGTATATATATGCGCACGCTTCCTTATCTCGTTGAATAATCTACGGCTCGGGTTTTAACGACAAAGCCAACAATGAAGCCGCCAAAGAAGCTCATATTTATGCTATCCCTCCTCCTAACAAGCGACCATAGCGGACTCTTTGTTGGCGCCCGAGTTCCAATCAACCAAAGAGAATATTCCCACCTCATAACCAGAGACTCATCATTTTCAACGAAGCTTGGCAGTAGCAGACTTAACAACCTTCTGCGTAGAGCTGGAGATGAAGATGGATATAAAGGTCTAAGAAAAGATCTCAACAATTACGGTGCAGACCTTAGCGTACCCCCAGACGAAGAGCCTGATTCAAAATGGCTGTCACAAGTGAAGGCCGGCCCGGTGGACCTTCCAGAGTCCGTGTCAGCAGCCTGGAAGAAAGCCTGTAGCGAAGGAGCCAAATACCGCAATTTTGTTACCGAAGCGAACGGCAGCAATTTGGATCAAGTCGTCGGTATTCCAGGCTTCATCGCGAACGCAAAAAATGGGTACGAATGGGAAGGAGATCTTGATACAGGCACTGATAACTGGTACCATCAGGCGCTCCCTTTCGGCGATTTTGCGGCATTAAGTGATTTGTATCAGGTCGCCACAGGAACTATTTTTCAAGATGAATTCGTGAAAGTATCATTAGGGAATGACAACGGATTGGCAAAGACGCCTTACGTTCACTTGATCTCATGGTATGACGGGATAATGATTATAGACCGTGCAGACAAGCACTTAGACAAGTCGCCAAACAAGCTCGCTTGGTCCGATATTCTGTATGCCGCATGGGAAAGGTTTACCACCAAGATAGAACAGAGTGTAGGTGAACTAAAATATTTCGGAATTGGGGAGATTAAGGATCCCGTAAGTATCGAGGTTATCTTAGAATCCTACAAGCAACTCAAGAAGCAAGAGCCGAGTGCAGACAAACTTGATGATGCAAATGATTTCCTAAGCGTCTCAAGAATGGCGAAGCAGAAACAGGACGATAGAGATGGGAACTCCCAGGAGTACAACGTTTTTAACGCATTGCTGGCAACACCGCTTACCAAAGGGATAACGAGGATGCTAGCGGAGCACCGCACAAAAATGAACCATCGACATGTGGATCACATACTTATCAAGCCAAATAAGCGGGCAATAGGTGAATGGGGGCAAGGAAATCCCGGAACACCGCGCAAATACGATATCAAATTCCAGGTACTTCTCCGTTTAAGCGAAGCTTAATCGTATTGTATTCTTATCATATTCATACATACAGTCAAAGAAAAAAAAAGAGAAGAAAAAAAGGGAAATAGAGGATGTATTCCCTTTTACTCGTTCGTTCCTTTCTATAACTTTCATTCCATTCCATTTCATAAATAAACTCGCTACCGCCTGCTCCCCATAGTAGTCAGCAAGCAAGAATAGTTCAAAGAAATACATGACATCGTGATGAAGAAGCGAAGGTTGTAAGGAGGCACACTTGTGACATGAATCAAAATGAAAACCGAAAAGACATCAAGCCCCCTAGTCTCATATTTTAACTATAAAAAGGCTGCTCAAATATATAACCAAAAGAGAAAGAAGGAGGCCTCTATAAGGAAACCCTGCTAAATCTGCCGCACCCTAGCTATAAAAGATATGCAAAAAGGAAAAGAAAGTAGGGAAAAAAAGGTCGTATGTAACAACATCAGTTCTGTATACACCTATTCCCCTATAACTAAGATATCATCGGGAGTAAAATAGAAACAAAGAAGAGTACCGACATGCAAATATGATTTCTCGTGCGGGGAGTCGTTGGTGCTGAGTCGTGGATAAAACATGATGGGAAAAAAAAAAAAAAAAAAAAAAAAGCAAGGTATCAAGAATGGAGAGAAATAAAGAGGAATACTCAGAGGGACGATCTCCGTGGATAGTTGACACCTTCAACAGCCGGATGGTCAACAAACCAAGTAACTTTGTCTCCGGAAAGGTTGACCAGAGCACATGGCAAACCCGCATCTGGATTTTCGAATATCTGCTTCAAAATGTCCTTTTTGCCGGCTCCTGTCGCTACAAACGCTACTTTTGAGGCCGAGTGAAGGACTGGTAGCGTCAAGGTGATTCTGTTGGGTGGCGGTTTGGGTGAGTCGTCAATCGGTGATACCCAGGCATCTATTTCGCGAAGTAGTTCGTGGCCGGGGAAAAGACTGCAGGTATGACCGTCCGGGCCGCATCCGAGTAGAATAAGATCGAACATTGGCTTCATGACGCTGTCCCTCTTTGCAAAATGATCGATGAGGGCTCGCTCGTACTGATCTGCCAGTTCTTGCGTGTCATCGAGATAATCGGGGTCAATGGGGATGACTTCCGGTTGCAGTGTCCCTTCCGGTAATTTATCCAATAACTCTTTCTTTAGCAGGCCATAATTCGAATCTTCGTGGTCCAACGGAACAGCTCGTTCGTCTGCGAAAAAGATCTGCCACTTGTCCCAGAGGATTTGACCGGTTGCTTCTTCGGCGAGCAGGGCCTGAGCGAGGATGGATGGTAGGGACCCGCCGGATACTGCGATTCGAAATATATCATGGCGATTGATAGCGTAGCTTTGGCAGTCTACGATGAACAAGAGGAGAGCTTGCGCTAGGGTGTCTTTCGAAGAATAGGCATGTAGCAAGGCCATGATCGCAGGTGTTTTAGTTTAGTCGGTTTGATTTTGGTTTGATTTGGGCTTTTTTAGTTTTCAGTTTGGAAAGGAAAGTCGTCTGGTCTCCAGGTTTTGTTGCAAGAAATGTTCCGAGAAGCAATTGAAAGAAGGGAGAGTGGGAAGGTCTTTAAAGAGAGAGCAGACGGTGAAGTAAAAGTGAGTTTGAGAGGTGGGTGACGTTGATAACGTAGAAAAAACGTGGAGGGGTAAATTGTGTGTGGTGTTGCGTTTTACTGGCGGTGTTCCGTCGACGGTTTTAAACCACAAGCAGCTAGCAGCTATAAGTTAAGTACTTATATCACAACCTCGCTACTACTCTCCTATCCCAGTTGCAGCTGCAATTGAATTCCAGCCAGATGGCGTTCCTTCCGATCAGAACGACTGGCTGCTGGTTGGTTGGTCTGGTAGCTTCTAGAAGAAAAAAAGTTGTTGGACAGGTTACTATCACCACTAGGAATCATCAGACGAAACTCGAGGTAGCTAACTACTAGCGAGCTATAGTTCGATTCACTCACCTCGTCTCGAACCAAATGACGGTGTGCATGCACAAGGACACCCGCTCGGCCAGTGGGATGTTTGTAAAATAGCACCGGATAAGCACGGGATTGGATTGGTATGATGGTCCAGCACCTGAAGAAAGTGAAAGAAAGGCGGCACAATAATTGCACAATCTAACTGCAACGGAACTGCAATCAGTACTGGTGACGGACAGGACACGACAGAATTTAAGGCGACAAAATGTAATATCTCAGGAAATACTGCTGATCAGGATCACAAGATGGAATCGGAGAATGGGAGCTGCAGTGGCCTCAGAAGGAGCTGACAATGGCAGCCACACCCCCTCAATATATATAGCAATACCCCTCTACCTGTGTAGTAGTAGATATATCTAGATCGCAATATACATATGTCGCTAGTCGGTCAATAGTAAGCATGCTCCCAACTGACCACGCAATCCGGCAAAGAGAATTTCGCCCCCCCAAAAAGATTATAATTAGAGGCCACTAGTCGATCAAAGATGCAGGGCAGGCGAGCACAAAACTTTGGTTAGCTGCCCAGAAACCTATATCGTGGTTGTTTTATAACCAAAGCTATTATGGTTGCAGAGGTGGGAGCTAGCTCGATGTATCTCTGAGAGAGTGGGGTGATATAACTGTTATCCAACAGCTGCACCGCTGTGGCTCCACGTTGCTTCTCCAAAAATTTTCAAGCTCCGATTAAGAAATTTTTCTTTTTGATATCGACGATATGATCTTGAGCGATACCGAAAACCAACAAAGAGGAAGGCGTTTGCAATGCCAATGGCTTGGAACTACGTATGCAGGAACTTAGAAACTTCAAAATAAAAAGTGGTCCGATTCAACTTCATATATAAAATTTCCCCCTTCGATGCCTGTCAACGTACGCCATGGAAATGCTGTTCGGGTACAGGCCACTCAAGTACCCTTTTCCCTCAAGACCATCTATCGGAAACAGCCTGCGAAATGGTGGAGCTTTTCGAACCGAGTTCTCAAAGACGGAGCGGGCTAGCGTAGAGCTTTACCGTTCACACTTCCTCAAATGATATATCATTTCCGTGCTCGTGCCTTGCAACTTTAAAACCGCAGCCACAGTGACGAGATAGTGCATATTCAAGACACCTCTTTAACCAGGGTTTCTTTCATTAGTTCGTTCTTTCTCGCTTCAGCTGATATATTACTTGCGTGCTTGCCTTCCTACCCATGATGTAACGCCGTTTTTCCGTATTGGCATGTTTCCGAGCTAGGTTATCTCTGGTAAAGATAGCCCTTGGGGAAGAAGTTTAAGGATTGCTTGACAATTGAGATTTTCCGTGATCCGAGAGGCGAGCAAAAGCGTTGGAAAGCAATGGCACTGACGACGGCTGTTGTACCCGATTCCTATTCCCCGTTTTGGCCGCTTTCCTCTTTCTGATAATATTTTGTTTAGCCCCGAGAGGTATACGATTTTGTATCACTTGAGTTTTCTTTACCTCTTAATCGCAATTAGCAGACTAGAACACCAAGGACTGAGCTATCGCGAGATCCCTCGACAAGTAAGAAGCACGACAACCCGCGTATGCAGAAATGTCGTACAGATAAGTTAACCTCTCATGCACCTTTTACACACCGTCTTCCCAGCCTCCAACCAAAAAAAAGCCGCAAAATCTAAGGGAAAGGGTAGAGGCAGAAAAAGGCTCGAACAATTCCGCCTAGCGCGGTAAAATTCAAAATTTGTATGTATATTTTTCAATTGCATCCGGGTTTTCTCTTCCTAGTTTCCAGTTCGACGGGTCCCCCAATGGTGTTGCAGATTTCCCGCAGGAACTTTAGAGTTCTTGACACGGCCAATTGGCTTTCGTGCATATGTATGTTGGACTCGATAAACTCATGCAGGGGATTGCAGCGATTGTTTTCTCCAGATACGTAACGGGAATCGGGAAGCGTATCTTAAACAGAAAAATATGTCCAGTGCCACAGCAGGCTGGTAGATTTGACTAATTCCCATCTGCTCTCTTCTGAACCGAATCGCTTATCTTTCCTTCATTATATTGTGATACAAAGTCACTAGAAAAAGAGATCTCATGATTCCAAAATCGGAAGGAGGTTCAAATTAATAAACCGATCTTCGTAATACCAAATCCGTCATCGACGCTTCGTAAAACAGCCCTGCAAGCATTTTGTCTCCTGAAACACCAAAAACCCATCAATTATTTGGGAATGGCAATTTACTTATTCCCGAGCCGCAGTGGGCAGCAGGTCACATTACCTGTAGTGTAATGTTAGTTTATGCGAGCTGACAACGAAACGCGATTGGTTTGAAATTCATATTCAACTTTGCAACATACCGTACAGTTGTCCAGCTGATCAATATCAATAACGCTTCCTCCCGTGCCGCTAGCTAACTGACGTCGTTGCAAGCTTCTGGCTAGTTGCGCAATCATGGAGCTCTAAATACACGAGACAAAAGGAAAAAACAAGAATCAGCATAATTTTCCCGATCATTAAATAATAATATTTTGAAAATGCCAGTTGGTGACCGAGTAAACTTGAACACCTCCGTCCATCCTTCTCTTTGAAAGAAATACATTAGGATAAGAATACCCTCCGAAGCTCAAGGAAAAGATATAGGATGAAGAATGCTTCGTTTAATCTGAGGAGTCGCTATCTCCTGCACCGAGCAAATGTACCCATTCACCGAAACTCAAAGCAATGCGGTTCCGGAGAGCTCGCCGAAGGCTTACCGTGATCACTGCATCACTTAGTCCATTTTGTCTAGAGATTTCGTTATCGCCGATTATTTTTTCCTTCTGCTGGAACCTCTGCCGGCTGGAGAGCGACTGCTTGTCGTACATGCCGATTCCTTGTCGGGCGTGATCTTGGAGTTGGCGGTCAGGAGAGAATATCTTTATAGTGTCGTCGATGCCCGAGACTGCAAGCATCGGTTCGGTTGGATGACCCTGCACCACGTTTACGACAGAACTATCCCCATGGAGGATTTGTATCAATTCCGTCGTTTCTTTATCCCCTGCAAGTGATTCAAGTTAGCTCGGTGTCTATCGCAAAAACCCTATTGGCTAGTGAACTTACAGATGAAGACGTGTCCACAATCGCTACCACTGACGACATATTCGTCTTGCAAACCGTAAAAGTTCACATCTTTAACCTGCATAGCGCTCGTCATTAGCGTGTCCACAGGGCCATTGGATCGAGAGAAAAATGTAAGTACAGTTTGAACATTGCAATGGCCTCTATACAGCCGCGTGTTCTCTTCGATTGGTGCATGGGCCTGGAGCTTATTTCGATTGTTTCTCGTGGCTGTTTTTATGCGTATAGTATGCCGTAGCCTTTGCCGTCGACGCTCTTCCGGGTCCTCGACTCCCAAACCAACTTCTTCGTCTTCGTCTTCATCTTCACCGTCATCGTCATCGTCGTCATCGTCGTCATCGTCCTCAAAAGCATCGTCGTCGTCGTCGCTGTCACGAGTACCAAGGGCACCACCGGAACCCGAATAGCTGTCATCCTCCTCTTCATCTTCTGGGTTAGACATGCTCATAATTGAGTCGAGAATTGCGGAAGTCCTCGCGGCTTCAGAGTCATCCGCTTCATCTGAAGAACCACTCAACTCCCTCCTGGCCTCCCTCTCAAGAATATTTATTTCCTCGTCGATATCAATTTCTTCGTCGATGTCATCTTCATCCATAATCACAAGGTGGCCGTTTTCGCCCTCCATACTCTCATCACTATCGGTAATCGCCTCTTGCTCGTCTGCTTCTTCATCCTCCCTAACAGCATCCATAAGAGTTCGTCTGACGGAACGCCCAGAAGCATCAGTGGGATCTAAAAGTGCTTTCTCGATTCTCTCCTCGAGGGCTAGTTGCTGGTCTGAAAGCCCGCCAAACGACGATTCCATGAATGCATAATCAATCCCTTCGCCAACCTTCATTAGTATGCTCCTGGCGTGAACCCACCCCCAACGACATTTTGTCTCCCAGGACACGGTTGTCGAGCCGGGCTCTTGTGCCAGAACGTGCGCCATCAAACTTCGCGTAGCTGCTTTCTCATTCAGAAACCCGGGGAAGTTTGGATCAATGCTATCGATGAGATCATCCTCGTCTCCCGATGCAGGCTCTAGTAGACCTTTAAGCTTTTCGGCCAGATCGTCATGAGTGCTGACTTCCCAATATCGCTCCAAACCTGCCACTCCGTCTTTGAGGTACTCTACAATAACGGCCAGGTAATCGTAGGCCCATTCGCTATTCTCGATGTTTGTGCCGTCAATACTATCAAATAACAGGCTCGTTCGAGCTGAAAGATGTTCTTCAGGAGGTGAAATGAGGACTTTTGTCAACGTTCCCATCGCTTGAATATATCTTCTAGCCTCGCGACGTCGTCTCCTCAGAGAATCCTCATTAGCCGGAACGGGTGTTTCGAGAATGGAAGTCGACGAGCGTTGTCCAGAAGAAGAAGAAGCTGTTATCTCCCCCACGTCATTCGTTGCAATATATTCATCAACCATATCTAAGCATTTTGTAAACGGATCTAGGGCCATATTTGGGAATGGGTGTGTCCTGTCAGTTTCAAGCGCTGGCGTCTTGATACCATAGAGAATCCTTCGAGCTTCGACAAACGAGCAAGCGATCTTGAAGGCAGTTTTCTCCAAGTTCTCGATTTGTGCATCTTCGTCTGACGGTTTAGTTCTTCTCGGGCTCATGGACGCTCTCCATGCCCTCTCTGCAGATCCAGTTGATGATGTCCTGCTTGCTGCCCTTCGCTTCCGTTTCAGCCTGCTGGAGCCGGAGCCGGATGCCGAACCGTCCGCAGTCAGCCCAGTATTATCTTTCCTCACTCTCGATTCCACGCTCTTCAGAACAGACGATTCCTTCTTTGCAGATGCCTCTAGATCAAGAGCGTCAGGCGACCTATGAATGTCGAACCCACCAATACCTCCTGCAGACCAACTAACGATAAGATCGTTAGGGCAGTAGTCCGATATCTTACAAGCCGTGATGTGGCCACCCCGGCTCCCTCTATCTGCCCACGGCTCGTCCTCTCTTGGTGCAAATCTCTTCACACATATCGGCTCGCTATCCCTCTCTCTCAACATCCGCCTATCATGCAGGAAACAATAAAGGTGGCTACCCCCTAAGGCAAGATAATGCGGTTGAGAAGTAGCTACGGAAATCGTATTGAGGTCCAGAGGAGATTTGCGGTATGAAATTAGAGGGCGTGGGCCGTCTGTATATTCATCATCATCACGTGCGAATCTTCCTAGTCGTGAGCGAGAAGGATCTGAAGGAGCGCGTGTATCAAACTGTCGGATATCGCCGTCCTCGGAGCATGTTAGGAACAGGTTGGGCGAGTTCTCCGTGACGATCCGCTTCACCCTGTCGCGGTGTGATCGGTAGACGCGAGTGTTGGTCTCTCCGTAGGAAAGCCGGGATGTTTGAGGAACGGAATGGGCAAAGCTAGAGCTAGTAGTATCGACCGATGAAACCGTGTAATTGACATCGAATATTCTGACTTCTCCATCCCCAGCGCAGGATACCAAAGTTCGGTCTCCGCTGTGAGGCATGAACTTGACGGAGAAAATATTTTGCGTGTGGCCTACCAAGTCGTAATTTATCAGCTTGTACTCGTATCGAGAAGGTGTTTCTAAAGGGACAACGTTGCCACTTATTCAAACTCACCAGTGGAGATCGAATGCGTGAGACTGAAAGTTGACTCGGAGCTGCTCCGTTGATGAATGTTCAAATGTGTATCATCGCTCCCAGATGCAAGCAAGTTTCCGGACTGTGACCAGCTATAGATGTTAGTGTTAGCTATCATACTCCAAAAAGAGCGATAAGAGTTATGGGGCGTGGGCAGATACCTTAGAGCATTGACGCAACCAGAATGACCATAGAGTTCATTGACAATATCGAGGTTCCTAACAAAGGTCTTACTTCCATATAAACCCTGCCGGGACGCCTGTCCAAGATATGATCCTTCAAGCTCTCGAAACAGAAGCCGCTTATCGAGGCGGCTACTGACTAAAGTCATTTCGAGGAATGTTCATCGAGGCCGACTTTCGTCGCGCAGTTTGCAGTATTCACGAAACGAAGTTCGTATGTGAGATGGATTGGCGATTTGGGATAGTACTGTGAATGGCAGAGAGAGGGAGAGGGAGAGAGATCTTGTGATGTTGGGTTGAGATGGATCGGTGGTTTCGTCATCCAAGCTAACTGACCAGAAGCTCCGAAGAAAGTACAATGCTACTTTCTTTATCCGTTATTTTTAAGTACTCTCTCAGCAGCGGCCTCAGCCAGCGTACATGCGGTGAGGCTCAAACATCCAACATCGACAACACAAACGACAGCATCAAAGTATTAAGGCAATTGTTCAGATACGCCATTCAAAGTGGCTTTGGTATTCATTTCATATTGTAAGGTCAGATAACTCCAAGTCTATGATTACAAATATATAGAAGGGGGTGGAGAAGGGAGGATAGATTGCGTCCAATCAAGCTTTTCTATGTTTTCTAGCAGTTGTAGCTTCATTTCTTCGTGATTCGTGACCGCCAGCACTGGCGCTGGTCTCTGCCCCGACCAGCAAACCCTCTAGCACGTCGTTTTCTTTCTTCAATCCCTGGACATATCCTCGCACTTCTTTGATTCTTCTCTTCAATGCTTCTTTGCGTTTTCTTCGCGCCTCGTCAAGAATCTCTGGATGGGGTTGAGGTGGTAGGTGTAGCTTCGGTGTTGGTGCTCCTTCGTCGAGGGGCTCTTCTAGTCTATCGAGAGATCCGCTCGGGGCCCCTTTCGCGACATCCTCGAACCCTTTAGCTTGGAGCATGGGCGACACTTTGCTGCTCCCGTCTCTGAGGAGCGACCGTATAGTCTTTGAGGCAACACAATCGCACCAATCAGCATCCTTCCCGACGTTCGTAGCCATCTCGGATTGTAGGTTCCAGTGGTGTGATATCAAGGCTCTGACGGCCTTTGATTCGTCGCTATAGCTAGCAATCGAGCGGCTTTGCTTCCTGATTTTTCTCGATTCCGAGACGTCGTCGGCGCTGTCGTTCCCCCTCTGGTCTTCAATGGTGGCATTCTTCTTTGTCATCTCTTGTTCAAGTTCTGAATTCCTCATCTTTAGTTCTCTGTTCTCTTTGCCAACAGCACGCGTCCTTTGTTCCAAAGACCTGGCCCTCTCTTTCCAAGCATCTCGATCACTTTCGGCATTCTTCAGCGCTGTTTCCGCCGATCGCAGATTTTTTGTAAGAAGGAAGACTTTCTCTTGGAGTTCCGCGATGTTAACTGGACGACTGTCATCAGCGCCATCGTACGATAGTTGGTATATGCTGGGTACGGATGCAGCTTCTTGAAGATTAGGTTGGTGCGATTTTCTCCTTAGGTTCTTGAGAGGGAAGCGTTTGGATTGAGGAGAAAATTGATGTCGGGATCGGTCTAGGAGGAATGAGTCGGGTGAAGTCGATGGCGAAGGTGGGAGTACGTCTTTTGCTTGGAGTTGTATTTGACCATGGGGTTTCGGGGCAGTCGCAGTTGCAGTCGCAGCTGCGGTCGTTGTTGTTGTTGTTGTTCGCGACGGCATCCTGGTTTGACCCTTGCAGAACTCCAATATGCCGAGTTTGAATGATTAAATTAATATTTAGTCGAGGTGGTTAACTAAGCAAGTACTTATATTAAACAGGTGGTAATGAGGAATGGGAGGAGAGAGAGAGAGGAAGGCGGTAGGAGGGGTGATAGTCCCTATTATAAATTGGATATATAGAAAATGAATGAATGAATATAAAAACGACTATATTTAAATGTCCAGCTAAGAACGTGGTTGTGGAAGAAAATACGTTGTACGTCACAATAACAATAATAATAATGCTGCTGCTTCTGGAACACATTTTGGAGACACGCGCGACGTGGAAATCTGCCAACTTGTCCCAGCTTGTCTTAGCTGCCCTGCGAGAGCTCGCTGGGGCCACTCAACAGACCCGCCTTATGCACAGCTGAGCTGGATCACCTCAATATGGCCGGTAATAAAATGATACTATGGTTTTATGCATGCATATATGACTCTCCTGGCCCATTAATCCGACGAATTTCAATATGAAATTTTAAAAAAATGAAATAAATAAATTAAAATAAAATAAGGCAAGAGAGCATGTATACAAACGGGGCTTGTACCGGTTCGTACTGTCTAGTAACAGCGGGATTCCGCCAATTGGCGGTTTCATCCGTGCAGAATTCGACCCTCACTTGGCAAAGGCTAACCACTCTCTCTCTTGCTTCTAAGGAATGGGCCAGCATATACTTCATAGCCATCGTTGATCCGACTGCTTCAAGGTTAGGGAGAGAAAAATTTCAACAAAAGTTATGGTATCGGTTGATGTCGAGAGACTGCGACAGTCCTGTTGGTTCTGTCCAGTAGGATATCTACATATCACCAGTATTCCACCTCCAGCACATACACATCTCCGCTTTCTCCCCTTTGAATCCAACTGAGAGCTTCACGCATGCCACCTCTCTTATGTCTTAGATTTCTGTCGCAGCTCAAGATGTCTTCTTTGCGGCAGCAGCTGCCTTCTTAGCCTTCTTCTTCTTTGCTGAATTGATCATAACCACACTTAGGAAGCTCCCAACAACGGCGCTGATGATCAGGAGAAGGATAACTGGTATCCTTATAGCCCAGACACGTGGCGGGAAGAGGGATTGTATCGGATGGTCCTCGTCGATGAATGGCTAGTATCAAAAGTCAAGGGGTTAGCTACAGTGCCAACGAATTCGAGCTGAGACGGGACTCAATTGATTCTCTAAGGAGACTGAAAAACGTACAGTAAGGAGAGTCCAAACGGTGTAGTAAAGAAAAACGGTGGATGCGATGAGGAGCATGGCTAGGCCAGCGATTTTGTCCAACTATAACGTGATAACAGCATGATTTGCCCTTGTTAGCTTTGCTCGTTCAAATGGATGGAATTATCTTGTTTTTTGAAGGAGGTGAAAGCAGCGACATACCATCTTGAATATAATACAAATGCTTAGATACGAGTCTTTGATGCTTAGATCGGATCGTGGTAACGGCGGGGATGGCGTGAGGTTTAAATTGTCGAGGCCACGAGGGGGAGAAATATCAGTATATCCCACACCGTCGCCCTTTTGTTTAGGCGACGTTGCGCGTTTGGGCTCTTCGCTTTGCTGGTGATCAAATTTACGCTGTGGCTGCGCAGACAACGCAGTTTTCAGCACTAGGCTTCGGTTGGTTGGATTTTGCACCTAACAACTTTTCCTAGAACATCGTTTTGACTCCTTCGTCATCCCATCCCTCAAACTCTCATCATCGTCGCTCTTCAAAAAGCCCCTTCATCACATTAATGAAGAGGGAATCGTTAAAAGGAGGATACTATCACGAATATTAAACCAACGTCCCACAATCCTTCGTCATGGACGGCGGCCAAGTCATCGTCCATTCTGCCGTTCGTCTCCCTTCGCCGCCATCACGAGGCCCATCACCTCCACCCGCGATATCATCGAAACGAAAACGTACTTCCCATTCGCCCACGTCTCCTCCACGTGAAAATGAACGTCGGCGTTCTCCACCACCCCGTCGTATGCGGAACGACTTTGGTCTCCCCGATGTCGACCCAGAACGCGCAGCGGAGCGTATCCGACAGCTTGAGGCGCGTAGCGCTGCCACAAAAGATGAACCGGAAAAGCCAGCTTTCGATCCTAAGGCAGAGTACGAGAGACTACTTACCATGCGTAGTGGAGGAACATATATACCGCCAGCACGTTTAAAGGCCCTACAGTCGCAAATCACAGACAAGTCATCTAAAGAGTACCAGCGTATGGCTTGGGAGCAACTGAAAAAAGGCATCAACGGTCTCATCAATAAGGTCAATACCTCGAACATCAAGACAATTGTGCCGGACTTGTTTCAGGAGAATCTGATCCGTGGGAGGGGCTTGTACTGTCGGTCAATCATGAAGGCCCAGGCGGCGGCTTTGACTTACACCCCGGTCTACGCTGCCATGACAGCAATCATTAACACGAAACTACCGCAAGTGGGTGAGCTTTTGGTGAAGCGATTGGTTATCCAGTTCAGAAAGGCGTTCAAGAGAAATGATAAGGCCGTGTGCCTCTCATCCACGACCTTCATCGCACATCTGGTCAACCAGCAAATTGCGCACGAACTTCTCGCCTTAGAGATTTTGATGTTGCTGCTAATGCAAAACCCAACTGACGACTCAGTTGAGATCGCCGTAGGCTTCATGAGAGAAGTCGGTGCCTATCTAGCAGAAATGTCGACCAAAGCAAACGAAGCCATATACGACGCATTTCGAAGCATTCTGCACGAGTCCACGATCGACAAACGTGTACAATACATGATCGAAGTGTTGTTCCAAGTAAGAAGGGATAAATACAAAGACAACCCGATTGTGCGTGAGGAGCTGGACCTTGTCGAGGAGGAGGATCAGATTACCCATCAAATCAACCTTAGCGACGATAGCATCGAAAACCAAGACACCCTCAACGTCTTCAAATTCGACCCTCATTTTGAAGAACACGAAGCTCTCTACAAGCGGACGAGAGCAGAGATTCTCGGAGACGCGTCCGATGGCTCTGATGAGGACGGTTCTGATGACGGTTCTGATGACGATGAATCCGACGGAGAGCAGGACGAGAAAGAGAAACAGCTGCTTATACAAGACCAAAGCAATACAAACCTTGTCAATCTTCGCCGGACAATCTACCTTACGATCATGTCGTCAATTGACTTTGAGGAATGTTGTCACAAGCTCATGAAAATCTCGCTTCCTGCGGGACAAGAACCCGAATTGGTATCTATGATTGTAGAGTGTTGTTCTCAAGAACGCACTTATGCGAAATTTTATGGGAATATCGGTGAGCGATTCTGCAAGCTCAATCGGCTTTGGCAAGACCTCTTCGAAAAGTCATTTCAGAGCTACTATGAGACCATTCACCGTTACGAAATCAATCGTCTGCGAAACATCGCACGCTTTTTTGGCCACCAGCTCGCGAATGACGCTATCGGTTGGCAATCCTTGGATGTAATCCATCTCAACGAAGAAGAAACGACATCTTCTTCCCGTATCTTTATCAAGATACTCTTCCAGGATCTTGCGGAGCAGATGACCATGAAGAAGGTTGTTGAACGGTTGAATGACCCATTCCTTGCCGACAGCTTTGCTGGGCTGTTCCCGCGCGACAACCCGAGAAATACAAGATTCGCGATCAACTATTTCACTAGCATTGGCATGGGTGCTGTTACCGAAGGTCTTCGTGAGTTTTTGCAGAATATGCCTAAACAAGCGGTTCCCACGCTCCCAGTTCCAAGACGGGATAGCGATGAGAGCGATCGCGGACGCAGCAGGTCTCGGAGCTCTAGCTACACGAGAAGTAGCTACTCCGGAAGCCGAAGTAGAAGTTCTAGGAGTTACAGCTACTCGAGGAGCCGTAGCAGGAGTCAGGATAGAGGACGAAAGACAAGAAAACGTAGCTACAGCAGAAGCTCCAGAAGCTACAGTTCCAGATCACGGAGCTACTCAAGCTCTCGAGACTCTAGGTCGAGATCAAGATCTAAAGATACGCGAAAAGACACAGGAAAAAGCAAGAGTGACACCAAGGATACCAGCTATACTAAAGGTCGGAACCGCGCTAAGAGTTACGACAGCTATTCAAGCCGCAGTCGCTCTTCGAAATCGAGATCGCCGCCGAGAAAAACCGTTCGACGACCAAGCCCAAGCCGTAGCCGTAGTCCTGCTCCGGCCAGAGGCGGGAAAGAGAGGTATTCCCAACGCAGTCCAAGTTATAGCGACAGGACACTGCCGAGACGAGGTGGCGCTGCAGCACGAGATCGCAGTATTCCCCGTGTTAGGGCCAGACGGGGTGACAGCCGGAACAGGTCGGTAAGCCCCAGAAGAGATCGTGGAAGGATGGACGTAGATAAACCGCCTTTGCGGGAGCCAGCCGATAGCAGCCGTGGTGGAGGAAGAGCCAAAGCATCGGATTTCCTATGAACAAAAGATTGTATGATATGACATGTTTTCCCTTCTTGAGCGACATTTCTTTCAAAACTCTGCAGAACGGTATTCTGTTTGACAGATGCTCTTATAGTCTTTAGCATTAGTATGTACATTATATAATATCATTGAGGGCATAGTTTCGGCGGAATTATGAATGAAAAGATGACATCTTAATTGGATACAGCGGTAGACATGTTTTTTTCTTTGTTCGACAGGGTTTGGCCATGTCGCATCTACTAAGCTTAGCGCATGATTTAGCGCCGAACCAGAGCAGCCAATCCAACTCTGCGACCGGAGTGACCAAAATTAGAAGTTGAGGAAGTTAAGCTCAAGTCGTCATCTCGGCTCTGCAGCCCAGCTTTTGAATGTGTAAAATCGGAGGATCGTGTATTCTGACTATTCCATACTGGTAGAATAAGCCTTTGAACTAGCGCTCTCGTTCTCGTTCTCGTCTGTGGAGTTCTGGTGAGTGAATCATACATACTTGCACCTTGGTGGCGCGGTGGGGACCTTTTCAAACGCTTAAAAGAAAGCGACTGCCCTTTCAACCTCAACTTGATCCCTTAAGCGTCACCGCCTTATACACTACAAAGACACAACCGCCGAACGAAGTCGGACAGGCCATTCAGATAAACTAGTATTCTCTCTCACTTCCTCGACTTCTCTCTCCTTTGATTCCTTCGTCTGTCTTGTTTCCTAGTGCTGGTAGCTACGATACAACCTTTGGCTCCTCCGATCCATCCTGACCTCAGGCCCCGCCAACACAGTCAATCAATTATCTCCCACGGACTCACCCTCCTTTCCTCTCCATAACATACATAATCCATCATGGAGAAGAGACACCCAAGTTCCTTCCAGCAGCTGGAAAAGCTCGGAGAGGGAACCTATGCTACCGTACGATACACGCCGATAAATCTTCCAAAATGATCCAAAAACGCAGCAGTACGCTAACATCACCTCTCCTGTACAGGTGTTCAAAGGCCGAAATCGCCAGACCGGCGAGCTCGTCGCCCTGAAAGAAATCCACCTCGACAGCGAAGAAGGAACGCCGTCCACCGCTATCCGTGAGATTTCGCTCATGAAAGAGCTCAAGCACGAAAATATCGTCTCCCTCCACGACGTCATCCATACCGAGAACAAGCTTATGCTCGTCTTTGAGCACATGGACAAGGACTTGAAGAAATACATGGATGCCCGCGGCGACCGTGGTGCCCTAGAACCAGCCACCATCAGGAGTTTTATGTACCAGCTCCTCTGCGGTATCGCATTCTGCCATGATAACAGGGTGTTGCACAGAGATCTGAAGCCGCAAAACTTGCTCATAAACGCGAAGGGTGTTCTCAAGCTTGCCGATTTTGGTCTCGCCAGAGCATTCGGCATCCCTGTCAACACCTTCTCTAACGAAGTTGTGACGCTGTGGTACCGCGCACCAGATGTCCTCCTTGGTTCCAGAACTTACAATACCTCGATTGACATTTGGAGTGCAGGGTGTATCATGGCGGAGATGTACACCGGTCGTCCTCTTTTCCCAGGTACCACGAATGAAGACCAGCTCCAAAAGATCTTCAGATTGATGGGCACTCCGTCGGAGAGGTCGTGGCCACAGATCTCGCAGTATCCGGAGTATAGGAATAACTTTCATGTCTACGCCACGCAGGACCTACGACTTATCCTCAGGCAGATTGACCCCGTCGGGTTGGATCTGTTGAGTAGAATGCTACAGCTGAGGCCGGAGATGAGAATTAGCGCGAAGGATGCGCTGAAGCACGCTTGGTTCAGCGATTATAGGAAGACTGCTCCGGCGAATGGAGCGATTCCCGGTGGATTGCCGATACCTGGACCGGTTGCAGCAGGTATTCCAGGAGGAACGTCGCAAATTCCGCCACAACAGCAGCAGCAGCCACAGGTAATGCAGGGTCAACAAGTGATGCAGCCTCAGCAGCAATATCAGCAGCATCCCCAGCAGCATCCTCAACAACACCCTCAGCAATATCCACCTCACTATCCGCCAGGTCAGATGACGCAGGGATATTAGGGTTATCCCCAAAACGTGTATAACTACCAAGGCTGGTGGAACCATTAGCAAACAAAAAAAAATGTGTCTCTAGTGGATATCGCAGTTATTTCTCTCCGTCCCACTCTCGTCATCTAGGTCTAGAGAGCTGACGATGGAATGGTGTGCAAGTCTTCGGTTTTCCTTTCATGCTTACATATTTCGTGGTCTCCGCTTTTTTTATCCGCATCTTGACCACTTTTTTTTTGTCTTTGCGTGGCTTAATGTTGGTGTTTACGAGGAATGGATTGGCTTTTCGATGCTTTTATTTTATGATATTTCTACGACGGCTCCCCCGTGCATGCATGATCTAGCTTAGTACTGAGCCGCTTCAAAGCTGCGGCCCCACTATCTTTTTTATTCGATAGACGTTATTTATGACTTGGGAAAAAGACAAATAAAATATTGAACCGCTATATCCTTCGGGTCGAAGCAACAACAAACCAATCGCGCAAACCGTAGCTATGTTAGAAACACACCTCATTTGTAATGACTTAGCGTCTTCGTACGTAAAGTCTTTCGTAGTTAATAGGCTAGAATTATCGAGGGCCGACATGCCTAAGGCCTTTTCCGTTAACTAGATGCGAAATATTAAAGGTTGTATTCAGCTCGAGGGGGTCTCTATGCTAGCCTCTTCGCGAGAACAAGCTGGTCATAATACCTCCTCTTTTTGATAAAGAATCGACGCTCACTTAAATGCAATGGAGTTAAGAAATAATATCTTCCTCAACGTTTTCGCCTTTAATCACGAGTTTCCGGGCCAATATAACGCTGTAGTAGGGCTGCAAGCAGGCATAAAACGCCACCTGTCGGAGAATTTTCTTCGTAAGCAATAACCAAAACAGCTCGAAAGTATACTTCTTCAAGAAGTATAGGATTTAGGTTCGATCGTGTGCATATAGCCAATGACGAATCTGGTTTTGAGGCCGAAGCTTCAAACCGTCTGCTGCACGTCCAGCCAGCCAGTCGCGCAGGCCACTTTCTGCCGCATCATTCCTTGCAGGATCAGCTGAGCTGGCAATATAGACTGCATCCCCAGACCGCCTGGTTTGCCAACGGTTGCTTCATCCGGTGTATGTTGAGCGGCTGCTGTGCTGTCGGTGGGAAAACAGTTGCGACTGCGATCCAGGAAGCCTTTGGTGATTGGTGCGAACTGGTAGGTTGAAACCAGCCGAGGACGCCTCTCGTGAAGTCCTGACCGGAAGAGTATCGAAATTCAGACGCCCTGGTCCTGCTGTAATATCCCTGTCGGGTAACAAGCTAGATTATGCATGCACCTTCCTTCTTATACGCTTCTTCGTCACAGTTGTAGGAAGGTTATGTATTCTAGCAGGAGAGTGAACTTTATGGGTTTGGGCACGAGACGGGTTATCCTGCTAGATTAGAATATTATCCCGAAACATGCCATTATCGTTATCGAGGCATGCAACGAGGGCTAGACGAATGCACAAGTGGGGCGACCTTAGTGCAGTTGATAAATTAATCCAGCTGATAAGTTAAGAATCACAGCTGCTCCCGTCGGCACACGATCGATGGAATCTACCTATAGGCCTATACGATAATATAATATTATAATAATAATATTAGAGAGATTGATTAAAGAGAACCAAATGGACAATAGGGCACATGGTTGTAAATACACGGTTCAATTGGACCCACAAGCCAATCTATCCATTTTCGGTTCTAAAAAGGGCATGCATCGATCGCACTCGGGGCATATAATTACAGGGCCAAGCCGCACGGGAAAAAATCCCTTGCAGGTTCAGTCGCGAACGTGGCAGCCGGAAATATATCTCGGCATTAAATTGGTATATAAATCTCTTTACGCGAGGACAATTGAACGTGGCATCATTCTTGCTGAAAAGTAAATAAATAAATACAATTTCTCAAACCAGCTAGTTCAATTCATATATTTGTTTTATCTAAGCCTTGGGAATAACTAATGCATGCAATTCTAAATTGATCACGAGCAGTCTGTTTGAAAACTGACCTCGTGCATTTACTGTCTTGAAGCGCTTCAAAGCAGACCATATTTGATGTTGTTGTTGTTGTTGTTGTTGTTGTTCATAGCTGGGATGTTGTAATTTTCCATAACTAGAAAATCGAATAGTGGGCATTAACCAAAGTATTGGCATGGGCGGGTATTCTAACAAAAAAATTTATTTCGCGCTATCAAAGTGCAACATGCCACAATTCGCATTGCTCTTCCTTTTTCGACGCCTTAATCATCATCGCAAGGTGGCGCTGCGGTGCTGTTTACAAAGCTAGTTTACGTAAGGTAGCGAGTTGCATATGAAAAAGGAAATCTTGCGACGCAGTTGTACCTCGCCGACCAAGAATTATCATACTATCATACCAGCGTCATCACCTCGAGGGCAAGGAGAGTAAAAACGCTGGTTTCCCCCTCGTTCTTATGAAAAATGTTCAAACGCGGTCGTTCGGGCATGGATTGTCCTTGTATTATGATATAGGGGATATTTGACAGAATTTTTTTTATTTTTTTAAGAGCGTGGATCTGTGAAATATTCGCTTCGTTTGATTGCGCACTCAAGTCGCAATATTCATGCAATGATCCGCGTTCTGCCTCGTATCGCAAATGCATGCGACCTTCGAAAACCAGGTTTGATATCCTACGCGGGCGTGGGTGGCCTTTCAGGTGAGGCAGAGGTATCATTATCGCTGAGTTTATCAAACAAGTGGGATTTCAAACAGCGTATACGTCGCACGAAGAGGCTAGATGGTTCATATATCGCTATGCTACCACGCGCGTTACTTTAGTAGTACAAACACTGGTAATGGTCCGTGATACCTATATACGCTTCTTCCCTTGCAAGGGAGTTGAAAAATTTGGTGAAAATTATTAAGAGCAATGATGATGATGGTGATGATGTTGATGGCTTTTTACATAGATTGCCGTGGCTTGGAGTCGTAAGCTGCTTTCCTCCTTGCGGAACCCAGGTTGACAAGAATATTTCGTCGACGAACGCGGAATTACCTGGGTTTGCTTGGCCCCCTCTATGTAGATTCCGCCAGATTTAGTCTGAGGTGACACAAAGCTGCAGGGCGTCAATGTTGAACGATACAGGTTCATTCCATCCGGATCGAGCCTCTGTCTCTCACAGAGAGCTACGTCTGCAAGCAGGTGTGATCTGGAGGCAGATCAATCTTTATTCTCTATCGATTCGCTCCCTGAACCAGGCCGTGTGGTAAGAATTTCATCAATGAGACCCATGTCTAAAGCATTCTGCGCAGACATGAAAAGATCACGTTCCATGATTTTCTCTAGAGAATATTAAATTTCCTCCTAAGTCAGCAAAGAAACTTTCTAAGATGGAGAAAGAAAGAGTGTAAAGAAAACGAAGTCTAGTTATTCAGGGGTCTAAGGGAGAAGGGTTGTAACTTTACCGATTTCATCCAGGGTATGCGGCTTTGTGAGATGTTTCTGATATATCTTGTTCAACTCTTCTCGTACCCGAAGAATCTCTCTCGCGTGGATTGCAATATCGCTGTCAGAAGAGAGAATGTTAGATAAAGCAAGAACCCGAAGACACATTTGGTATGGTAGGCTTCGACCCATACCTTGCTTGGCCGGAGAAACCACCACCTACACGAAAATAAATTAGTAAGAACTCTGTATATTAGTTTTGGCATAGTCGCTTTTGAAAGAGAACGGAGAAGACAAACTTGGTTGATGAAGCATAATGCTAGAATGAGGTAGGGCGTAGCGTTTGCCTTTTGCTCCCCCAACCAGTAGCAGCGAACCCATACTCGCGGCTTGTCCAATACAAATAGTGGATACCGGAGATTGGATATAATTCATCGTATCATAGATTGCAAGACCTATAGCGTAACTCTATTAATACTCGTCCCGACAATGCTCCGTCTTGCTAGTCTAGGCCGAGGAATGGCCTGATTAAGCCTGAGGTCGCACAAAGATAGGAGTGGATCTACCTGCTGTTACACTACCCCCTGGAGAATTGATGTATAGATGAATCGGTTTATCTGGGTTATCAGCTTCCAAGAATAGCAATTGGGCGACTACGACTGCAGACAGGCCATCATGAACAGGGCCGTTCAATGTGATTATCCTTTCCTTGAGTAGCCGAGAGAAGATATCGTAAGTGTGCCAACCGCCAGCCTAAAGGGACACTAGTCAGCTCGGATCATTGAGTCAATTTTGTTCGTGAAAGAGGGGTTATACTGTTGTTTCATGAACATATGGCGTTGGCGTCCAATCCCGTAGAGACGGATGAGTAGAGAAAGGTCGGTGAACCCGACGAGATAACGGAGATTTGGGGACCACGATGCGAGAAAAGCTACGCGAGGTGTGCCACGCCCATGCAGGCCTTCCGATAGATAATGTCTCGAGCAGAGATGCAGGAAGTAAAGAGGGGCGCATGGCTGCGAAGGGATTCTGTCGTTGGCTGGATCTTGTTTTTTTCTTGCTAGCGTTGTGCCTGTAAATGTATGTATATAGGCGAGTCGGAGTCGGGACGTGAAATTTAATTTTGGTGTTGCCATGTCATTGGAGCCTGCTGGACAAACCCAAAACAAGAATGGACGTGCAGCGCTTCGGAGAGACAAGGCTCCAAACGGTGGAGCTCAGAGCTAAAGGTTAGGTCGGTGAGCCGTTACCAGCGAATGTTGACGGTGACCAATTGAGATCAAGGGCCTTTTCGCAGTCGGGTGGCTGCCCTGCATAGAGCTCGAGAGTTTTCAAGGTAAGTCCAGCCTCGTATTTCAATTGGCGTCTGCGTAGGTTATTTTGCAAATGATATCGCTCCACTAATCATCTTAATTAGTGTGATTTTGTCGACGCAGCCCGCAGGAAGAAGCTCGATGAAGTTTAGAGCAACGGTTAATTCATAACTCCGGAAAATTTTACTCTGCCTTAAATGCCTCTTATGCACATAGTCGCACTCGGAATCATTCCAGCTCGACGTACATACATACATCACAAACAGTTAACGTCCAGCCATGCACCTCGCCAGCCTTATCCAAATTCTTTGATGCCAACGGTGTTGGAGATGGTGTGCTTCTTCCTTGTCTACTGGCTGAAGCCTATGCACGCAAACTCACACTGGTGAGAACTTGGAATTGGGCAGTGCTGGGGCGTTGGCCGGACTCAATCGAAAGGAGAATTTACCCCGGATTGGCTATGCTTCTTTCCCATGTGGTGAACGCTAGTAGATACTCCTTGGCAACCTACCAAATTTCAATGCTGTCTCGAGTATCCCTCATTCCAACAGATGATATGATCACAGCTAATGCACCTAGCTGGTTGGGATATTGATTTGATCAGGCCATGCTCTCACTCGGATATGCATGGAAATGAAATGGGCCACTTGCACGTTTCTACAACGTGGTTGAAAGAATCCTTTCTCCAGGCTTACGGATAAGTCAGCTTCGCATGGATAGCAACCACATTTCTGGGAACGTCATTTGGCGATATCTTGTGCAAGCAAGGAGCTCGAGCTAAGTGCGGATCTTCGCCGCCGGGACCCAGAGCCACAGAATCGATCTCAAACCCCGGGTTGATCTATTCATCGATCATCCTTTCTAGTCCTTTCTAGCCACAACAGGCAATGAGAAGAATTGGCAAAGCGTTGTTTGTCGGCCAAAGGCGACGATTTCACCACGAAATGACAAAAGGTTAGGTAATAACGCGCGAACAAAGGCTGGCCCGGTGACCTTGTAGCTGTTCATTTCGGGCACCAGAAAAACTCAATACCCTAATTTTATGGAGTAATCGCTTCGAAACTCTGGCCAGAAGAGCGCCTCCGCTGCCAGCTGACCCTTCTAGCTGCGAAAATTCTGCTCTGGTCGCAGAAACACACAATTCTCTTACCCAATAAGCCGGGGATCGTGCTGCCCGACTGTTTGGAAAGGGGTTTTTACCTACCTTTCGATGCGGAGGCGAGGTCTGCGTCGAAGCCTTTTTCGAAGCTTCAGGCCAAAAAGTTAGCTGTCCTTGGGTCGGGCAGGTGACGCCCCGTCACCTCCCCCCTGTATATGCGATTCTGCCCCGCGTTCTTAGCATTATCTTGCTCAACACCAACTTTTCTCGGAATTATCTTCCCCAGACTTTCGACTTTCGCTACCAACTCAATGACGCTATTTTTTGATCTCCCACATGCAGGCAGACCGCATATTGAAGCCTGATTCTAGCCCTACCTACGAAGTCATCGTAAAAGAAAAATTTTCTGCTCCAGTCACAATGTCGCGAGGCATTCTTTTCTTTTTCTACTTTTCCTCTTCCAGCGTCTCGCATGGTTCTCGCGGATGTTCCTGTACGACTTTGAGAGCTCGTCCTTGTTTCCAAAGCTTGTCCCCCTTCCCTTGGTAGCTAGCACAGGATGGGAAACGGTTTCGGCAACTTTTCTCCAGAGGTAAATGGAGACAGTGCGACATTTCTTACGAATTCTTAATTCTAATATGGGCTTGCGAATGGCCATGGCGCCTGTATTTAAACAAGCATCAAGTAGTATTTTCGCTCCCGTAATGTTTTTTCTTTGCTCCTCTTCCAGAATACGCAATAGGTACGATATCTGTATAACTTCTCAAGAAACCGTCATTCCGCCTTGCGCGAGGATATATTTAGCAGAAAGTAAGCCTCTATCCACCTACAAGAGCCATAGACACTCCAGAAACCAATATTATCGACAAGCCCAGACACCCTGCAGAGCCCAGCCTTTGGCGGTGCCCAATTCGACAAGAAGACCGGAGCCAAGACTCAGAGGAAATACAAACGGAGGATTATTTCGCGCAGAATCAACTGCAACAAGCCAACACATTTGATACGTGCTTGCATTTCGCACTCGGGTGGCACACCAGACACTCTTGAGGATGATGACCTGAAGCATCGGTACTTATGCGTGTACTCCCTGTCGGCTAGGGCACCAGATACCAGCCCTTGGTTCCTGGTTAAATTATAAACAGTGTTCCGCTGCATTGGCGCTGCTTATTATCAGAATCCTCGAATTCTCTTTGCTTTTAGACGATATAAACAAAATCGCCCTATACACACGATTACCTGCAGCTATATATTAGTTGGGTACTTCCCTCCTTCTCACAACGCCTTCAAGACAGGACGGGACGCAAATACGCCACCCTTTCAAATATATATATATATATATATATATATATATATTGGGAAATATTATATTACCTACTCACTCAATCTTTTCTCTCTTACTTCATCTTCCTTTAAGACCCACCCGCGGAAATACATCACAATGGCCGGCTTCAATCCTCAGACGGCCCTGGAAAGCCTACCATTCGACGTGATGACTCTAGTCATCCCTCACTTGGACTTGTTCGATATCGCAAGATGTCGCCTGGTCTCCAGAGGGTTCTACCGTCTGTTCACTGATGAATCAATCTGCCGGTTTACACTTAAAAAGCTATTCCAACTGGTACCAGAATCATCTAACCAATCGGCCGGGAACGTCGAGTTGACTTGCCTCATCGCCAGAACGTCACGATGGATCCGAAAGGCTCCTTCAAAGGTTGAGAAGCTAGTTGTCGCCAAAGGCAGCACTGATCCTTATGGTTTGGGCTGGGGCGTCGTCGGCAACTTTTTGATCTATCAATCTCCTTCCCACATCGATGCCGAGCATGCCGAATCGTCAAAACTGGTTCTACGCTGCCTTAATAGAAGCAGACGAGAGATGACAATCGACCTTGTTGAAATTGATCCTCTATTTGACGTTGTCGACCCCGACGAAGAAAACAAATGGCAAATTTGGACCCCGAAATCTGCCGACAGAGGTGACAAGTTCCTCACCGGACAAATCGACCCTCCAAAGTTTATGATGGTTGCCAGCCATCCGAGGACGACCGTCCAACTTCAAGGCAATCCCCGAGGTGTTCCCCAGCGTATCATGGATTTCCTCAACCGACGAGTTTATGAACCACCGACGACTGTCCACCAAGCTCTTGCCATTGTCTCTCTCGACCCAGCAACCCTTGGCCAGGTGATTTGCCACTGGACAATCGACGATGAGGTCCGTTGTTTCGATGTTAACGATCACTATTTTGCGTACTCAAAGAAGGGCTCAAAGCACAAGTATAATATATCCTTCTTCAACCGCATAATTCCTACCTGGCCGAAGATTTACCAGCCGGCCGGTATGGACCAAGTCGCCGGCTCGTTGTCAACTTTTGCCTTCCTTGCAAACAAAGAGATATCTGCCCTCGGAGCGGATATTGCCGGTCGCTATCTCTTTGTTAGCTTCAATTCGTCTGCCCAGATCGTTGATGTCAAAACCGGATCCTCGCTCAAAAAGACAGACCTCTCCATGCCTCCTTTCCGCGACTCAGTAGCCGCCGATAGTGTCAAACTCCATTTTACCTTCTTCCAAGCCGCCGAGACAGTTGATAGTGAGGGCAAGCATCTCACCGTCGACCTCTGCTGCAACCTCCGCTTCGATGAAATCTATAACGATCTCGTCCAACACCGACAAGCAACCGCCTTGTGGAAGCTCGATGCCAGCATTCGTCCTGACGGTGGCGTCGACAATCTCACATGGCGTCCGGCATTCATGGCGACGCCAAAGGTGGCCAGACAGCACATCCCCATCTCGATGAACTCGACGACCTTATCCTCTAAGCGCCTACATGAGTGCCTTGCCATCTCCACTGTTAGAGTCAACGCTGAGCAGATGCGAACCGGATATCGAGGATCTCACGCCTACCACCAACAACGCGGCCTCACACTCGTGGGAAGCATCCCAAGCATCGTCACAAACTTGTACAACGTCTCCATCTTCGAGAACGACGCCAACATTTCATCACAAGGTGCTAAGAGCGCTAAGTGGCTGCAACCTACATCGTCTATTCACGTCCTCAGCCCGTCAGATGCGAAGCCATCGGAGTCAGCTTTTCGTCCGAAGGCGGTACGAGCCAGCGTGAGCCGAACAGAAGCCAAAGTTCCACACCCGACTGTTGACTGCGCACCTGTCGCTGTTGGTTGCGGATGGGTGGTATTCGCGAAGGATAGAAGTGATCAGTGTTCACCCTTGAACTTTTACGGAAGGCTTGGGAAGCTGAAGAAAGCGGAAGAACTCATAATCGTTCGATTCGACTGATCTCTCCTAACTTCATGATTACATTTTACATACGCTCTTGTCTTTTTATTTATTTCCTTTGTTAGGCAAAATGGGGTATTCTACTGTTGTATTTTCAAGCGATTCATACGGATTTCTGGTTTTTCTGATTAAGCGTACATTAACGAAGGTATCTTTTTTTTGTTTCTTTCCAATTTCTTATGCATGATTAAGGGAACTAGCGGGAGTATTCTAATGAGTGGGAAAATGTTTTCATTTGCATGGGAGTTAAAGGTCTGAACCTAAAACTGATTCTACTGCATTCTAGCTTTGACTGGAATACCTACCACTAATAACATTTATTGTTCGTTCGATTTTCTTTTTTTTTTTTTTTTGTTTTTTTTTTTTGTTTTGGCGGTTTATGCGGCTGGCTCAAGTTGTCTATGAGTGAGGAGAACGGCTCCGTGTTTAAACCACTTAATAATTCGAACGAAATGAATATTCAAGATCCAAGTCATAAAGTGTCGTTTATAGAGGATATTAAATTTCAGTCTATAACGGTCTTCGTTCATAATAATTTGATCCGTGAATGCTTAACAAAAGCCGAGATTGTATGGAGAGAAAGGTTTATAAACTAGTGGTATCTAGAAAAGCCGTATCTTGAAGATGCATCTTGCGTTTACTACAAGGCGTAAGTGTTCTAAAACTACCTTCATAGAGTCTATCGAAAATTTGGTGCACGAGCTAAATTGTGCTATCGGATAATATTACTTACAAGTTAACTAGTGCTCGTGATAGTGGATCGAAATATTCAAATAGTCCGCGTTAATGAAACTAGGTAAGAAATAGCCTTGCAATGGGTAGCAACAAGCTATATATGACTGTCTGGACCGTGAACGATTTCCTAATACCTTAAGATAATTTATCTATCTACTTGGTAGTTACGTATACTAGAGGGACAATGGAATATGTCATAGTCAAAAATGACCACCCTGCTCTATATTTGGTCTTCCTCCCCTCCTTTTTCTTCCATTCCATTGTTCTTGAAGGTTAATTAAGAGTAGAAATCTAAGCCAAAAGGCTCGCACCTCAAAGATAAAGAAAACCTTAAATCGAAGCCAGAAGGCCTGCATCCTGTCTATAGGTATATTACTCTTTGTCTTGGGTCCTAATTTTTCTTCCTTTTTTGGATTTGGAACACGCATCCCCACTGGGCGGAAGGCTTGATGAACCCGCAGGGTAGGTTGGTAGTAAGGACGAGGGTTTGTGTGGTTCCTCACGGAAAATATCGGGGGCACTGGTAGTTTAGCTTCAGTTGATTGGGGTATAACTTGTCCTATAAATTGCCCCTCGAGATCCCTGGAGTAGGGTTTCTGTTGAGAATCTCCTGCACGAATGAGAAAAGCAGCAACAGCATGGGTCGTAGCAGGTGCGCAGCGCTGTTTCTAATCGGATTGATGCTGGGACAATCCGTCTGGTTCCTACATTGACCATCCAGTAAACACACTTACTCGAAAAGGTTATGTATCTGTTGGGATACCGGTATTTCGTGTTTAGCTGCAGCGCCAAACTCTTTCTCTAATTCCTCAATGCCCTTGGACATAAATGAATACCGTGAGGTCTTTTGGTCCTATCCGCGTCATTTTTCCAGAACATGATCCCCAAAAGTCGTTAATTCAATTGGTTGGATAGCATTTGCGAGCGCGTCAAAAAATTTTTCGAGCTGTGTAAATTTACTATCTGTGTAGAACTTATGGAGGTCTTGGTGGTAACAGTCGAGGTAATCATGGTATAATTTCACCGAATCCTTCAATTTTTAGATGTCTTCTTGAAGCCGGTCTTGGCCTTTCTGGAGTTTTTTCTGTGATACGGTGTTTTGTTCAACGATATCTATCAGGTCTGCGATTGAAGGTGCCGCCATTCAATTCCACGCGCAGGAAATGAGAATCAGACGGGAAGAGCCTTGCACGAGAGAAGGAAAAGATATTTATGCTTTATCAATGCATGCGAGTACTTCAATTTAAGGCCGATTTTGATTTATTGTAGGAATTAGAGTATACGAAGATCTCAGTGGTTGTATTTATATCGATTGTTATTAGCTTCTATTACTTTTAATGGTTGCTGCTGATCAAATATGACACCTATCTCTTAAAACAATTTAAGGACAACAATATCCTGATAGTCAATCCCGTGCTCGTTTGAATCTTTTGGTAAAATTGTACATCGTAAATACTCTTGGTCGGTAGACTCTTGTTTAGATCAAAGATGTATCACCTTTGGCCTCCCCTCTAACAACCATCCCCTCTGCCTTAGAGTACCCCTGCGCAACCTCTCCGTATGCCTCCCAGACACCTTTCTTATACCCATCCATAACCTTCTCTACCTTACCCTCTTCGTTCCATCTCTTGCCAATCAAATCTTCGAACGTCTCCCCTGTATCACCTCTTTCAACTGCCCACAGGGCCTTATACGCAGCTCCCAGAGCGCAGGCATTCCCAACATCCAGTTTGTATACACCCTCGTAGCCCCCTAGCACATCTGCCAGCACTTGTGCAAGTGCATGGTTCTTACTACCACCACCGACTAGGTACACTCTTCTCGGCTGCGGGTTTTTCGGGTCCAAAAGTGGTGCGCTACGGATCCTCATGCTTAACGCTTGAGATTCAAGAATAGCTCTCGCATCCGCCGTGATGTCCCAGCCTGCAGATTCTTCAAGGTTGTTGGATGCAGGGTCCAGTTCGAACCTGTAGAATCCAGGATTATGTACGTTGGGCACGATTTCCGGTAGTGGGAAGTAGAATCCAACTTTGGCCTTCGAATCCGCCGCGGTTTTACCCAGCACTGGGCTATTCTCCGCAGCTTGGTTGAACAGCTTCCAGGAGTGATCTGTGACACCGCTACTCTTGTTTATCGCATCCCGGATCTCCTCTCTCGCCAGTCCGCCGTTTTTGTAGCACAGCATGAACATGTATAGCCCAGGTGTGGTCGGATGGTTGAACATGTGGTATGCAGGCGATGGGTAGTACTTCTCAGTACTCATCAAGATTGTAGTGCTGGTTCCTAAGCTCACGATAGCATCCTGAGGGTGCAGAGGTAAAGCTAGAATTGTGGAAGGATTGTCGCCCGTGCTGGGTATTATCGCGCAGTCCGCTGGGAACCCCCATTTTTCAACAAAATACGAGGATATAGATCCTAGATTTTTACCGCCGTCGGGCTCCACTTCTCCCAGTTTATCATACAGTGCTTTCGTAGCTACCGGATCGGGTTTCCCTGAAGGAGACGCGGCGAGAGATATGAGCCTATCGTCCCATGATTCTGTTTCAATGTTGAACAGGTTCATTCCGCAGACGTCGGATATATCCATCGGTGCGATCTTTCCGAGGAACAGAGAGGCGAAGAAGGAGGAAACGAGAGATATTCTGCTCGTAGAGGCGTACTCTTCCGGATGAAGCTGGACGAACCGTAGGATTTGAGGGCCGGTGAAGCGGTGGTGACCACCCGAGCCCGTAGCCTTCGCAAGCAAGTCGCTGCCACCTACATGGGTTTCAAAAGCAGCGACTTGGGAGGAAGTGCTGTGGTCTTGCCAGTTCGGAGAGAATTTCCAACTGAACGCAGCCGGGGAAAGCTGCTCCAAGAGCGTCTTGTCTGAAGAAAGAGATGAGAGAAGAGACTCTGCATCTTGAGACCAGTATCTACAACAAGCAAAATCAATTTAAAGTCTCAGCTAAATTCTGCGTTGTGGGAGCAAAAAATGCAACAAGTTTGTGGGTCTTTTTTTTCCTTACACGCTGCCATGCTGCTGGCCAGCTCCACTAATGCCTTTGACGTTGGAAAAATCGAATCCTTTGTTCTTCATACGTTGCAGAACAAGGTCAAGGGCTTCGATCCACATGGCGACAGGCGCGTAAACCTCGTCATCCTTTTCGTTGACAAACACGCCCTTTCGCACGCCGTACGAGGGAAGATCCAAATCAAAGGAAACGGCTTCTTCAAAGACTGTTTCTAAGTTGGACCTCACAGCCAGCACTATTATTTGATAACATGAGTGAACTATTAGTGGCGGCCCATAATTCAGTGGTGGGGTGAGAGGTGCATGATTTACCTTTGAGCTGTTGGGTGGAGAGATCAAAGCCAAGATATAGCGGATTTGCCATGTTGTTCGGTTTGTTTCCGATAAAGTAAGTCTAAAATTTATAAGATAGATTTATAAGAAGACAGTTTTGTCTATTTGATAGAGAGAAGAAGGCAATATAGATATCCTGGATCGCGAGACCCGGTGTCTATTTAAGCTTAAGCATGTCTGTATAGGTTTTGACTGTGTATAGCCGGTCCACAACAGCTTACCCCCAACCCAGCGTAGCTTCACGACCCCGGCCCGGACGGAGCTAGGTTGTTTAGCCTAAATGCATTTGGGAAGCTGCGATTGGTGGCCATGAATTCGGGTCTATCGATAAAAACGAACGGGCGGGTCCTTGCACCACCACCGCGCTCCGGAACGATGCGTGATGGCCTTGCATGGCGCTTGTGTAATAATCGATTGCACGATATAAAAGTATAGAAGCTTCTCCGGAGTATCAGGCGATCCTTCTACATATCCTTGAGCGAGAGTCTCGATTTAGATGTAACTTAGCTCCTCCTTAAGATGCCGAGATGCGCAGTGGTGACGTCCTCTCTCCAGCGAAAAGTGTTGTCTTCAACCATAATTACATCCCATCCATCGGCTGCACGCACCATCGCAACCTCAACCTTTACAGCCTCCTTTCCTTCTTCTCATCGTCATCGCCGAATCTCGTTCCCACCCTCCTGGCCATCAGCATAGCCTATGGAGCTATATCCTATCCTTCATCTGCTCAACATCTCGGTCACTTCGTAAATTGGATAACAATCCGATACAACAACAACATTCGTTCGATCTAGGGGACCTCATACCCCTGTCTTGCCGTTGCCCGGCATGGAGCAGCCTGCAGCGACGTCGCCTTCGTCCTCTCCATCACGAAAACGTGCCCATGCCGCTCTATTGCCTAGGAACCCTACACCTCAGCCCAAGTCTCCCCCGGGAGATGTCAAAAATGAATTGCCAAAGCACCGGGGAGCGGAGGTTCTGCTAAACCACCTCATTATCGAGCACATTGCCAAGTACCTTCCCGACGTTATGGACATCATCCACCTACGCCGAACCTGTCGAGGAGTTGCCAAAGACGTTAAACACTACCTGGTCCGGAATGCTAAAAGTTTAGACTTCTCCAATACTCGGGGTATCCATGACCATCACATTCGAAAGTTCTTACGTGGCGTTTCGAACGTCTACGGTCTTAATAACCCCAAGATGCCCTTCAGGCTGCACCAGTGGGACCGCCTAATCCACCTGGATCTGAGCAACACTGGATTAACAGAGAAGATGCTAGCGAACATTATTATACAAACATTCGTTGATGTCGACTACTCCGACTACGTTTCCAACTTTACACCCGATTCGGAGGCGAACCCTGAATGCTTTATCCATTTACAGTCTATCAGAGCCCAGAAATGCCCAGAATTAAATACAGACCTGATCGTTTCCCTCCTCCAGAAGTTACTATTTAAAAGACTAGAGAAATACTGGGAAGAAGAGGAGGCAGCTGTTGGTTTGGCTTGGCAAATTCTTCGACAAGTCAAATCTCCTATTGGGTCACAAATCTGGCGTGGCCCGCTACCGGTTGATGCTGATGAGCTTGATAGGACCAGACTCGTCGGGTACACTCGATTGAAGAAGCTATACCTTGCTAACAGCGGTAAGCTGGCTGTTGAACGGAGAATATGGCAGAACGTCGAGCATTACTGGAACGAGGAACAGTGTCCCTATCAACTTAACGCCGCTCGTTATCTTTGCATCACTGGAGCTTTAGGTATCGAGACCGAACTCAGATTCTGCAATTCGTATTGCGATTCTCACAATGCGTTCCTCTGGGACGGATGGACAGAGGAATTGTCGAGAGAGATAGAGGATGAATACCACCAGATGCGCCTCCACCACAACGTACACAAGCAAATCAAGACGAAAGGGATGACCATGTTCCCCAAACTTAGTTTTGAGACACCAGTTCCTCGGATGCCCTGGGAGATTCGGATTGAGCATCCATCGGAACAAACCTTCTACTTCCCCGGATCCGGAGCGGATCACAAAGACCAGCTACATGTGGATGACATAAACCTAAGCACTTCTCTCATGTGCGACTCGACAATCGACACCTTGGCGGCCAATTTTGACACCTACTCGATAGCCGAAAAGCGATACGCCCTGAACAAGATGACCAGTATCAATTGGGAAAAGCCTGAAGGGTGGCAGCACCCAGAACAACGCCCTCCCACCCTTAATGAAGGATATTTCGGGTACATGTTCCGTTATTGCCTTATCGAGCGGAACTTTCAACTTTACCGCTATGCGGTTCCGTCTGCTCCTCAAACAGATATTAGCATTTCACCTCCTTACCCCTGCCTCCCAGATATCCAAATCAAAATGACGGAGGTAGAGTATGTTATTAAGCGCATGCTTCGATGTCCGCTTCCCCGCCGCATCTGGATCCCCAACCTCATCAACCCGAACGCCGATCACCACTGGTGGGAGAAGCGCAACGTCGCCCTCCTAGAATTTCCCCGGGGCTTATGCGATCGCTGTGAGAGAGAGGTCTGGTTATGTGAGCGTTGCAATAAGAACCCCAAAGCATTTTGTGCCGAATGCATGATCCGGAGTCAAGAGGCAATTAATGTCAAGGATCTTCAGGAGTGACCTGTTGGTCGCTATTTTCTTCCTTGACACGAATTTTCTTTGCATGTAGCTGTCACTTTCCCTTAAAGTCATGGTTATTCATTATTATTTCACTTTATTTCTCTCTGAATTCTTTCATGATGGGTCACACGGGATATTTCTTGCGAGAAGTTTTAAATGGCGTTGGCTTTGCATTGATGTCTTTTTCTACTCTATTATTTCATGGCATCCAAAAGTCTTTCGGGGAAAGATAGAAGATTTTCGATGAGGAAAATCTCAGACCTTTGGCCTTTTCAGCTTGAAAAATTCATCGTTCTATTTGGTTCTGGCGGTATCGGAAGTTATATTACCTGAAATGAGACAAGCCACATCATTCAGAAAGGGCATGGGCGGGATTTAATAAGAGAGGACGACAATAATGGAATCTTTCACTCTTGAGTACTAGATCATATGAGATATAGTATCAATAGCGATAGATCATCTTGAATCCCACTCTTAGTTCAATTCTATCGGCGCACTATCTGCATGACATCTACTGAGCCCAAGTATACAATACAGAAGCTACATGTAGAGCTGTACAAGATCCCGTATAGATCATGATTGGTTTTCAGATATTCGGGCCGACATCTGCTTCCGGCTCGGAACAACTGCCTCATCCCTCCCTACATCCTTCCCACCCCTCGATACCTTTAATACGGCGAGTTTATCAGAGTTTGCATATTTACTGGTTTAATATTTATCATTTTAATCCCCAATTGATGAAGCACATGAGTTTTATTGCCTTTTTTTCTTTCTTTTTCTTAAAAATGACAATGTAACGTTGGGTTTCTTTAGACGGTCTTGCAATGAGTTTTTTTACCTGATATATTTTGCTTTGGGGCGTTCTTATAGAGAAGGCTGTCCCTATCTACCATTGGATTGGCGGTCAAATTGGACATGGACAACGGATGAACATGTGCTCTATATACTTCTACACAAATGGATCTAATTTATAGTTATGCTCTGAAAATCTCAGACTTGGATGTAGGTGGATATTGGGCATAGACTATCAGAGGTACTCTAGAAATGGTTAAACATAGGCATCAAGTATCCCGCTAATTAAATGCAGTTGTGTAATATGTCTCACACGGACACTAACCTTGGATAATAAACTGCCCTAAGGTCAAAACAAATGATCTTACGACTTTGGTACCCCACCTACAGTCTCGAGTATATCCCTTCCGAAGACTCCATCTTCGATAGACGCCCTGATTATTTTCAACAGCGCCCTCTTCTCCAACCCACCCTTCATCAACTCCCTCAACCCGTTCGCATCTCCATCCTCCAGCCCGATAAGCATCTCTTTAACCTTTGCCTCTTCCTCCACCTCCTTGATTTTCGCGCTCTCCACCGCCCCGGCCAACCGTCTCTCATCTTTTGTTACCGAGATCAAACGATTTCCATTCGCCGCCACCACCCCTCTATAATACACCCCAGCATTCTTCCTCAACACCTCCCTCGCCTTCTCCGCCGCACCGACAGGAATCCTACTTCTGAAAAGTTCCAAGTTACCCCGGGCGAGATATACCTCCGACTTCCCTCCCTCCGGTGCAATTTTTGTTGCCGCTGCAAGATCAACCGACGCCAGTCCTGCCAGTTTCCACGATTGTGCCGGGTCTGTACCCGAAAGCGCCGTTGCAAGCGCCGTATACGCCGTCGAACGATCGCACAGCGCCATCCACGAAGTTGACGGGTCGACCACCCGCGTATCATCGTTATCAGCGTAAAGCGTGAAAGCTTCAAATGCGGCTTTAATATCGCCTACCCACTGTTGACTCGTTATTAACCCAAGGTAGTATTTCACCTCCGCGAGCGCGACCAGAAAGTTCGCGCGTGCGAGCACGGCCTCTGCCTCTCGTTCCGCGACCTGATCTGCTTCGATCGTCTGCGCTGTTTCAAGGTGTAACGTGCCCGCTATCGAAATGATGTAGTTTTCAACAATGACTCCGGCTTGGCTTGTGAGTTCTTCCAGGTATGCTGTAGAAAATAGGTTAGACGCCTTAGCCGGAGTTGCGAGCGAGAGGAGGTTGGTTTGGGCTTCGAGCATCGCTAGCGCGGTATCCAGAAGCGTAGGTTTGGTGGTGGGTTCCACGATCGCGGCCCATTGGGTATTATTCGCGCTGTTACTCGAGTGAGAACTCGTCGTCGAGTTTCGTCTGCTGCTTCTGTTGCTGTAGTTGAAAGAGCCGCTGGAATCGATCGGTGGTAGTTTGACGCCTCCGTCTTCTTCGTCGTCGCCACCCATCGCATCGTCGAGTTCTACGATGGGACTTGAGATTTCGTTGCTCAACGCCTGGGCTTGTTCTAATGTGACCTTGTATTCTCCTTCCTGGACGGCCAAGCACTGCTTGAACACTCCGTATGCCTCTTCGAAGGACAATTTTGCTCGAACCAGCCGTTCGCTTGGGATATTTCCTTCTTCCTCGCCGTCGGTTTCGGTTACGTTTGCGTAGAATTCGCCGAGGCTACTGAGGGTTTGGCCGTAGTTGAAAAGAACGTCCGAGCTATCCTTCTCCAGGTCGTTGCATTCCTTGTGGGCTTCCACGGCGGCGTAGAGACGAGATTCGGGAGTAGAGTGCGGTGGGAAGAAGTTTGAGGGTAGCGGGAGCTGGGTGAGAGTGTAGAGCAGGCGTGCGCTGTTTTAGAATCGTACTGTTCGTTAGCATGCGCTACATTTCCAATGTAAGACCGAAGAGAGATTTGTATCAAAAACTGATCGCTCCAAGTACGGAAGACTAACCGGTTATAACGAGCATCAAAATTATTCGGATACCGGACCATTGTCGTTTCGTACGCCGTGATAGCTTGCAGGTAGAACCTGCCAGACTTTAAAGCGGAGAGATCAGCTTTTAACTTCATCTCTAATATATAAAAGGCATATCATGGCATGACAATTGAGTGCCTACCTTGGCGACATCGCCGCTTCTCCATCTTTCACCGCTTTCTTCGAGGTCGACGGCAACTGTGTGTAGAAAGTTAGTTCTGGCTGCATAAGATCCGGGATGTTATGGCATACCAGCTAGATATTCGTCTGCCGTCTCCGGAGCCTACTCGATACCAATTCTATTAGCTTTCGATCGTCTAGAAGTAATTGTAATACAGTCAATTGGTTCCGGTGTCATACCTTTGGCGTCTTTTTCCGACTGGCGGACGGCGGGTGTGGTCGTTTTGGCATCCTTTGAAATGTAGGTATTATGGGAATTGAAGCTTGTTGGATTTTTTTGAAACACAAAAATGGAAACAGGCGCTTTCTCGGCTAGTTTGCTTTTTGCTACGAGAAACGAAATGTAAGAAAGAATTACTTTTGAGGTGAACGCTAGGGGATATCATTTATTCATAAGCAAAGTTAAAAGCAGGTAAATTATATGATGCATGTCGTCTGGTTCTTTTGTGTAAATTACAAGTAAAAGAATTTATAAAAGAACCTGGAGGTGCTGTCGAACACTTCGTGACCTCCAAGTTTGCGCAATATTAAAGGAAAAATTTAAGGAAGATAGGCTCCAGCAGCCAGGACAAGATTCTTTTTGGTAAACTTGACCGTGTAGATTGGAGTCTTCTTCGTATAGTAAACCGCAAGGTGGTCATTTCTGCAACAGGTGTTATATTAGCTAGCTTTTTCTTGATAAATTGAGGTCGGGGATACTCACGTTGCAACGACTTCTTTTTTGTCCTTACGCCCCTTCGCTCCAAGAACTCCTAATCCAGCTGCCCCTCCAGCAACACCATCAACCTTAGTCGTCGCGTCGCCCGGTAGCCCACCGATACCATTGATAACCATCTCCGCACCGACTGTTCCAGAGCCGTTGACCGCATTGTTGCCCTTATCCTCACCAACCGACCAGACTCGGATGGTATTATCTGCAGCTCCGCTAACCAGTATCTGGCCCTCGACGCTCCACGACAAGCTCCAGATGGGAACGCGAGCGTGTCCACGCATGGTCTTGATCCTCCTCCCCATCCCAATATCCCAAATGCTAATCGTGCCGTCGTCAGCCCCGGAAGCCAAGTACTTTCCGTTCGGGGAAACCTCCTGGCACCGCACAGGGGCAGTGTGCCCATTGAACAACCTGACAGATGCTCCTTGTTGCATATCCCACATTCTGAGCGTCTTGTCGGTGGAGCCGGTAAAGACGTAAGCGCTGTTGGGATGCCAGGCCACACGGTTGACACTCTCCAGATGCCCTGCCAAGATACGTAACGGGCCGACTTGTTCAGTAGACCAAATGCGTGCGGTACGGTCCCAGGAAGCGGTAGCGAAATAGTGACCAAATGGGCCCCAGCGGACATCCCAGATTGGGCTATCGTGACCCTTGTAAGCTACCAATGCCGTGTGCGTTTGCAAGCTCCACAATCTAACTGATCTGTCTTCCGAGGCGGAAAGGAGCCATTTAGAGTCAGGAGCGAACGATACACCATAAACCGGGCCGGCATGTCCGATATATCGTCTAGAGATACCAACATTCTCATTCTCAGACTGATTAACAGAGTAGAGCTTTTCGCCTTTAAGTGACCAAACCCGAATATAGGATTCGGCGTGGGATGTCGCACAGAGAGTAGCATCGTCCGAAAAGGCGATGCGGTGAACGTTGTCATTGGTGTTGTGGAAAGTATATGTGAGAACGCTAGGTAGGGCACCGGTCATCGGCGGACCTTCCACACCCTGTTGCGTTTTGGCTTGAGCAGCGATATTTGAGAGTCGGAATCTATCGCGATACTCCTTCACAGCTCTAATCTCGCCATCGATATCGGTTTGCTTGTAGGGTGGCAGTGGGATCTCGTCTCTCATCGGCGTGTCCTCACTTTCTTCTCTCTTAATGTGCTGTTGGAACGTCTCAAGGAAAGTTGGTCCTCCTGCGGCACCTAATTCTGCCTCTCTTCGCTCCTTCTCTCTCGCGTCTTCGGCGGCTAGCTCATGCTCGACATCAGCGATCATATCCTTATCCATGGGCATCAGTCCGAGCTTGAGGCCAGGGAGATCTCTCTGCGACGGTCCATCCTTGTTGATGTGCCCCGGAATTCCCTCGTTATCTCCGAGCATGTCGTCATCGCCAGAGAAGCCAAAGGAAGGTTGCCGGTCCACCTTGTAAAGTTGAATGTTTGTGTTGAGAATGCTGATGACTGCTTCCCCAGCGCTGCCTCCATGCTCGGTCAAGTAGCCCATGAGCAGCCCATGGCTAGTCGCCGTGAGAGTCACGTTATACTTGTTCTCGGTGTACAGCTTGGCTGTCTCATTATCTTCGACATGGAGGGGTATCGTGATGGTAGATAGGCCACGGAGGTCGTAGGAATGTTTAGACTGGAACTCTTGCTGGTAAGCATCGAAGAATTTTCGGGCTTCGGTGGCGAGTCCGGATCGCATTAGTGAGAGGAACATGTGGACGAAGACAGGGAATGCGATGCGCCGAAGTTCAGGCTGTGCTCAGTTTGGGGTTATAACGTTAGCAGCCCCGAATAGAGATAGTATTTGACGGAATAGTACGAGAGCAAGCATGCCTTGTAGAGATCTAAAGAGTTCTCGATCCATAACCGTAATCGAGCTAGAGAGACAAATCGGTTAGCAGATATCATTGCGATGGCCGTCTGACGTTCCTGGAGGGGAAATCATACAGTATGCCTTGTCATATTGGGCGTACTTGTCCTCCTTGGGGCGGATCGGTCTTCCTTCGCTATCGACGGAGGCCATCTCGGCTCGTAGGGTCGCCTCGGTTTTGACGTACCCCTTCTTGGATAGATATTCGATCACAATATTGTTGAGATTTTGAGAGGACTGGCCGGTAGCAACGGATGCTGAGGTTGATGAGGGGAGAGCATTGCTGGAAGAGGCTGCCGCTGCAGCACCACCACTACCACCACCACCCGACGACGCCATTATGCCGATCGGGTGATAACTCGAGAGCAAAAAACCAAACTCGAGCGAAGATTTGGAATCGAAATATTATCCTATCGCGAAGAATGAGGTTTATGATAATTCGGCAGGAGGGTTTCGCAGCAATCGGCTCGCAGTCGCGTGTATATTTGATGTTACTCTGTTGATGCGAGGCTCCGATCGTGAAGAGTAAATATATATATACGTCGGAGGTATCAATTGATTGATTCCTGGTCGGGAGAGAACGCTGGAGAGGGACGTGAAGCTAATGAGAGCTGTATATTTCAGAGGTCAAGTTGCGACGTGCGATGGAACCGAACAGGACGATGATGGTGGTTGGTTGGTTGGTTGGTGGAGATGGAAGGAAGTTAAGCGACCAAGCGCAGATTGATTAGACAGCTGCTATGTTTATCACCTTCCCAGCTGCGACCGCATAAACGGATCTATCGATAGCTACCACCTCCACCAGTTACATGGGAGATAGCAGCACCGATGCACAGCTGTACGGCGGCATAATCTAGGTAGATACGAGCCAGATGCAGCTTTGCATCAGCATTCAACAAATTCAAACTGGGCGAGGCTGGATCACGAGATCGCAGTCACAGCACATACATGTAGACATCCAGATACCAAAACTTGGCCAATCATCCGGACGCTAGAACAAACGTGAAGGGTGAGAGAGAGGACGAGTGAGAAACAAAACAGTGGTCATCTGCCTCGGCCCGTCGACAGCAGCAGCAGCAGCAGCAGCAGCAGATTAATAATAGCAGAATAATAGTTGCATACATACTAAGATACGTTACACACATGTACATGCAGCAGTCTTTGTATGGAACGAAGTGAGAGTCACCTCGGACTCGCAGTCATATAAATATAAACTTGTACAACCTCGTATCATACATACTATTTACTTACAAAAGAGATTCGGAGTAGTTAGAGAGCAGACTATAAAAGCGGTTATCGTCATGCAGGCTCTCTGATCTGGGAAAGACCTCGCGCGACGTGGCCCATTCCTTCGCTATCCTTCGCTATCTCTCCAACAAAGTAGCTAACTAATCATCTGTCCTATCACAACCTCACCAATCTCATCATCATCATCATCATCATCGGACCATCCACTCTCGCTGTTATATATTTACATAAGTATACCACTACTACCACATTCTTTCTATTATATTTATAACACCCATCTCCTTCCATTCCTTCGAGTACCGTAATCATATTTATAATAATTAACCATATTCCATCGCAACACCCAGCTCATTCTTGCTACGTCATAAGCTAGCACCACCTTCAGCTCGCCAGTTATGGCTACTCCTCAGGAGCCCATCAACCCAAACGACATCGCCGTCGAGAGTGCCTCCAGCTCCCCTCCTCCTTCATCTCCCATCTCCGAGAAGGACTCCTTCACTTCGCCGACTATCTCCCGGTCTGGCTCTTTCGTGGGCTCCTCCAGAGATGAAGATTGGGAAGGTGCTGCACAGGTCGACCGCCTCACCATCTTTGATCTCCTTGACAATTTAGCCTTACCTACAATAGCTTTGAATCAAAGGATCGAAAAATGGAATAGGACCCTACAAACCCAAAGCGAGACGTTTAAGAAACAGGGCAAATATGTCAAGGAAACGATCGACAAGCAAAGGGAGCGGGTGTTCAAGAAGCGGGATGTCGAGCTTGAGAAGTTGAGGGCCCGATACGGCAAGAATGTAGACCAGTTGATGAAGCGATGGCAGGACCAGAAGGTCGTCACCTTCAGAGAGAAGCTCTCTTTTGTCGTCGGTGTCAGCAACATCTTTATCAGCGGCTATCTCCTCGGTGGCTACCCGTAAGCTTCTTTTTTCCATTTTCTCTCCTTCTATTGTTCCTTTCTGCCACTAACCATCCGTATCCCCAATGGACAGACATTTGATGCATCTTTGGTACACAGTGCAAATGGCCTACTTCATGCCGATCCGTTTCTACACGTACCACAAACGCGGTTACCACTACTTCCTTGCCGACCTCTGCTACTTTGTTAACGTTCTCCTGCTCTTGTCGATATGGGTTTTTCCCAATTCTCGTCGCCTTTTCATCAGCGCCTATTGCCTCTCCTATGGCAACAATGCCTGGGCTGTCGCATTCTGGCGGAACTCCATGGTCTTCCACTCCCTTGACAAAATCACCTCGCTCTTCATCCACCTCATGCCACCCGTCGTGCTCCACTCGATTGTACACCAGGGCTCTATGCAAGGCTCAATGTTCGCTCTTGAAAGGATGAGAGCGGAAGGCGGCTTTGGTCTCTTTGAAATGATCGGATGGGCGTCGATCCCGTACCTGTGCTGGCAAACGAGCTACCACTTTTTCATAACGATACGAAAGAGGGACAAGATCGCTGCCGGCAGACCGACGTCTTTCACCTGGCTGAGGAAGAGCTATTCTAAGACCTGGATCGGCCAATTCGTCTTGAGCTTGCCAGATTCACTGCAGGAGTTTGCATTCATGGGAATCCAGTACTGCTATGCAGTGTTGACAATGTTGCCGGTGCCGTTGTGGTTTTATTCAAGAACTCTGAGTGCGGTTTTTATTTCGGCGATTGGGTTGTGGAGTGTTTATAACGGGGCAACGTACTACAGTAAGTGCTCTTCCTTTCTCTTCCTAATACCTCTATTGGGTTTCACGCTAGCGGAACAGAGAACTAACAATTCCTTCTTCTTTTTCTCTAGTCGATGTCTTTGGCAAGCGGTTCGAGAAAGAGCTCATGGCTATCAAACGAGATATGGAGAAAGCACAAAGATCTCCTGCCGGTATGCCACCAACACCGGGTTCAGAACTTTCAAGTAATCCACTCGGTGCACCATTCTCGCCCGAGTATAAGAATTCTACGAGCACAGCATCAACTCGTGATGAGATTCAAGACTCTAAGGATGCGGGGCTCTCGACGCTAGAACAGTTGCCTCCTGCTGCTTTGGACTTGGACCCTGGATTGAGACAGAGAACGGCTCATGAATATTTGCTCGGTGAAGGTGGAAAATAAACGGTGATACGGTGTTATTATTATTTCTTTTTGTTTTTACTAAGCCGGAGTTCCTTCCTTCATTCCTTTCTTCCTTTGTTGTTTTCCTTTTATTATTATTTATGTCTGGAGTTTTAATAAGGTTTCCTCTAGTTCTCTCCTTTTAGGATTAAGGTAGGTTGGGTTGGAGTATTTTACTCTCATTGCTTCGATTATTTTTTTGCTTCATATGAAATTGCAATTTGCCAGCCTAGCTATATTGTGTGGTTATTGTCTTTCCTTACCATCCTTTTCTTCAACAGTGGAGTTTGCGTTCATATCAAATTTATAGCGATTAATGGGCATTCAAGAAAATCTACTAAGAAGGTAGCGGCGCGCAGGATGGATGAACAACAGTTCTTCTTTATTCTCTCTTCTTTGGTACCACAGAATGTTATACACTTGTCTTTTTGTTTTGTTTGTAAGGTTAGCTTGTTCTTCTCTTTGTACTATCGGGGTGTTCAACCATCTGGGATATTGATATATAGAAATTCTTAAATTGATGAAAAACTTGGAAACACGTACATATACATATACATATACATATCGGTATTCCTGGGGTATTTGCGGCTAATGTACAGAGATACCCCAGTTTTTAGAAACGCCACAATACAAGTAACGTTACTTTGCATATCACTGTCTGCCCTCTCCCGGCTCATAGCGCCCCATATCCGAACTCCGTCGGCTCGGTGTAACAGATATCGAAAAGGCATGACCATGAGACCTTGCGGATATCATATGGCGGGAAAGTGGGCCGACCTCGGCGAAAGGGCGGTTGGCGCATCTCGCTACCAGCTACCAAGCCGCATTTACCCAGTTGCCCAGGCTTGACTAACGCAAGATAAACGTTATAAACCTATCCGTAGGTGTAAAATATTTGAAACAAAAAATCGCATCTGCTATCGGTTATATGGCCACAATTAAGAGAAGCAGATCCCAATATTGAATATGCAGCCGGCGTTCGCCGATTGGTGAACAGATTAGGGTACAATTCCGGTTGGTCCACTCCGTGTTTAAAAAGAAAATGCTGGTTCGAATCTAAATATGGTAGTTGCGGGGGAAGGGTTTCTCAAAATCAAACCATTTTATTCTTAGAGAAAGATATGTACAACTGTGCTATCGTAGGTTCTCAAATAATTTTATATCTGATTATATATTTGAATGTTTCTCAAATGAAAGGAAGCGGCCGCTGGTGTAGAGGTTTGAATGCGGATCTTGACATGTAATCTATAGACATTTTGTACTTGAGATGGCATGTTGATCACTAACAGGAATATTGGGCGTTTTTTTTAAAAGGTTGCTGGACGAGCTAGAGCTACGCCCAACTACGGCTAATGTATTCTGGCAGATTAATACTTCTTCGTAGACTCCTGTGATGGTTGTCTCGTATCCAGACCATCCGAGATAGCACGATGAGACTGAAACTTCACTGGAAATTACCAGAAAGGACAAAGTATAACGTTAATTGATCGCTTCTCTGAGCTGCCGTCGGACCGAAATCCCGTTCTGTGAACTTCTATACAATAGTATTACGTGTATACACACTTCAGTATTAGTTAAAATGGATCATTCAAAAGATATAAAAGGTCCTGGTAGAGCCACTCGAAGACCCAAAAATTATCATACCATCGTCATTGCAAAGTCTCATCGATAGCATATCAAACCTCTCCAGCTCACCAACCAAGTATTTATTCAACCTCGCCTTCGAGTCTCTATCATACCACAATGAAGATCACCGCTATCATTCTCGCAATCGCAACCGTCGCTGTCGCCTCGCCTGTCGCCTCGCCTAGCGAGCTTGTTCGCCGTAAGTGATCATTGTTTTAGGGGCAATAGTCCAATTACCATCCTAACTCCTTCTCATACCTATATTAATTCTAAAATACGATATTGTATACAGGATCTTGCGCGAGCGACTGTTCTTCGTTGGCGTCCAGAGCTTGTACTAGTGCTTGCTCAGGCGCTACTAGCCCTAGCTGCCATCCCGCTTGCTATAGCTCTCGATATAACCAATGCCTACGTGACTACTGCTAGACGTGCGGAGATAGAGTGAGCCAATAATTCTTTTATTTAGTTCTCCATAACCTTGTTGGGTCGAGGTTTTCCCAGGATGTCTAGGTATTACTCGTATGTTAGATTTCCAGCTAATGCGACGTATCACTTCACTAGATAGAAATCCTCATCACCCTGGGGTATTATAAGGTTGCAATATTTCTGCTCTGTTGTGCATGGAAGTTGTCTTGGTGCATAATTAGTCGCGAAACCAATCCAAGCGCGCCATAAGAAGCAGAGTAGCCTAAAAGCCTCATTCACAGTCACGAAATATTGAATGATGGTCATAGCCTTGACCTTGGTGGTCCTCGGGAAGTCCAGGATATCTCATTTCTTCTCACAAGACTAGTTTTAGTTAGATGGTGGAATCCGTGTAGTGTTGTTGATGTTGAATTCTGTAGAGTAGCTTGCTCTTGCTCTCATAACCAAACCAACAAGGTTGTTTTGGTTTGGCCATGGGACTGGCCTATTCTCCATAGTTTATATCCTTTATCAAATCAATTATTCATTCCCCTTCATCTTGGACCAGCAACAAAGTCTCGGATATTAAGAACAAAAATACTAAAATTTTGCGCAATATCCAATGTCACTGACTAAGTACTTCCTTAACCGCTTAAGGAGTTTTCAGAAATTCCTGGTTAGGTAATCACAGGCTCATGATAAAATTAACTAGTTAACTATTGTAATGTATTTGAGTGAGTTTCTGCTCTATACAGGTTTTTTTTTTTTTTTTTTTTTGCAGCTTTGTCTGCCGTCGAAGCGTTTGCCCTTCGGGATGATGAAAGAGGCTGTTTTCTCCCTTCGTATTCGCCTATCGGGAACCATGGATCAAGCTTTTTTTCGTGGCGTTTTTTTCCCACCCTCCTCTCTCCGGGGTTTACGTTTTTAAACTTGTCTGGTGTACACCCAATCTTGGAGTCTACACATATTGAATATGAATATTGTATAACATACTTTAAGAGCATATGTGCCTGGGAGACGTGCGGGGTAAATGCAATTCCATTGGCGAGGACGGAGAGGAGCAGCAGGAGGGGTAATCAAATCCAAAGCTTGCTGTCTGCCTACTTATAGTTTTTAAACATCGAAGATCATATATTAAATAGGTTACTACAGCAGCACAGCAGTAGGGTGACATCTTGAGGTCTTCCAATTGGTGAGCTCGCGGAGAACCTCACGAGAATCCTCTAGCAGTAGAAGCATGTGTTTTATACCAATGACTTTATTTGTACATTACCATCGAACCGTGCGCCGACCGACACCACCGTACGAGCGGCATCTTCCATAAGAGAAAAAAAACGAGAACAATAAAACGATGCGAGCCCCTCGCCAAGATGTAGCAAAGAAAATACAAAGAAGCGGGGGTTCGAGTGGGTGTGGTTCGCAATGCTGGAAGCGGCAGCTGCATGCTGCTTGCTGCTTCTGCGAACACTTTCCCAGGGTTCGACGTTTCGCGATTTTTACTTTTATTTTTTTCCTTTTGGACATTGGCATAATTCACTTCCCCACCTTTGGCCAACAGCTCTACTCGAAAGACCTCCGGAACAATGTCGAGCGGAAGGAGCAGGTGTAAGAAAGCTGGATCTATTACGCTTTGGCGTACATGCATGGTTTGATGGGTTTTTTATTTTAAAAGAATGTTACTGTCGCAACTTTCGATCAGTGCTAGGAGTATCAGACAATCAGACAATGCACCCTGTTCGCAGCTGCCATCTTTGAATCATTCTCCCTCCCCGGCATTCGGTACCGTGATAACAAGTAATCATAAAACGGCATGAACAATAGGTTGAGTTATAGACCGAAGAGCTCCTTCGACCGATCAAAATACACGAGCAATATAACCATGATAAGCTTTGATTTTGGCAAATTAATTGACTCGTAATAAAAAATTTGCACGTGCGCGAAATCGGCTATCTTCAAAATATTGAGAATCGAGGGAAAAAAATTTAGAAGCCCCACGCTTTGGGAGGGTAGCTCGCGCTGGTCCGGTTAATTAGGTTGCCTTCGGACCTCTTGTTCCCTGTCGACAACCTTTATTATATCTCCGAGGTGGCAAGCATCATGATGAAAAGTAAAAAAGAAGAATATGAAGGGAAAGAAAATCAGAGCGGTGGTGAAACCTGGCGGCGGACTTTTTTTCTTTTTCGCTCTTGTGCTTTCGATCTTCAAAGTGGATATTGATTGCATTAAGGAAAGCTAAAAAGTCTGCTTTGTCTACACGAGCTGTTAGTGGAGTAGTTTTAGTGAAACTGCGAGCCAAGAGTTTCGAAAAGAGGTCGGTGATTGGAAAAGTGGTGCTGTTAATGCATGTCTGAGTAAAGTTAGCTAAAGCAGTTAAAGGGGACAGGCTGGATTAATCTATTGGAGGAGAAAGTGGCATTAGCAGCAAAGGAGGTATGCTGTGCTGACGGCACTATCCCGGAAGGCTGAGGATATAGCTGAATATGGCGATATATATTAATAAAGGTGACTGTTGCCGTTTGTTCTGACTGCATTCGTGGGGATTTTGGTCAATTTCAATCAGCTTCAATGCTTAGATCATCGTGCCGGTCTGCCTAATGCCGGACCCAACTTAGTAGCGTGTGTGCGTTCATTCCAAGGTAACTCAAGCAAGGTAATACGCAGGTTAGTTAAGGTAAGGAAGTATTAGGATGTAAGGTGGTGAGATATATGACGATGATATGATATGATAGCTGCTTGGATCCTGGAAGTCTCGGAATGCTGTGAGTTTTTCGATGAGGGAGGAGAAGGTTAACTAAGCAAGTAATGTAGCTATTGTTATTAATACCTTGTCCTGTCCTGCGCCCCGGTTTCGAAAGGGGACCCGAGTTATCCACCTTTCAACTTCCGACAGACGTTACCTTTAACCCTAAGCTTAAAGGCAAATTACCCATAATAAGGCCGGCGTACCGTACATACATAAGCACTCGTATTCGGTCAATCGTTCATCCCATGGAAACTGACTGGACTGTGTACCCCCATTCGACATACTCAATAATAACCAAGCAAGCAAACACCTCCACAGGATATAATTATACATCTGATATAATCATATTCTCTGGTAAGTATCCCTTGAAACATCAGCATACCCGCATTTACCCACCTCCACAACCTCCACAACCCACCACCACTCTGGTTCAGCTTTGGTCCTTTCGTATCGGCGCGCGGAAGCTGTTGGACCCGAGCTGACGGGGAACGGTTCCCACGATCTTGGCCGATATAATATCTTGTCTTTCGTTTAGCACGAAGTACGAAGAAGCCCTGTTTGCACAGTCAGCAGAAAGAAAGAAAGAAGAAGGGAAGAAAGGGGATATGCAGATGCTTGTATTTCTTGTGCTTCTTCACCTGACCGAATAGTCGAGGCGGACCGAATAGGGCTGCTTGAACAAGGCTGCTTGCTTGCCGGCTTTGCGAAGACCACACTCTCTCATTTTGCATTTGATTTTTCTTTTTTTTTTTTTTCGTTTCCTTTCCTTCGTACATCGTTAAAATTTACGATTTTTTCATCTTCCTTCTTCTTCTTACCAATCAAACAAACATCTTCAACACACTCCTCCTCCCATCACCACCATCACCACTCCTCACACCTTCTTCCCCCCCCTCCTTCCTTTCTCTCCCTTCTTTTCAACTTCATCTCCCCTTCTCCGACCTTCATTTTCTTTTGTAAAGTCATCTTGTGTCTGCATGGTGGAGTTGATAAGGCCGCTTGATTGACTGGTTGGATTGGAGGAGGATAGTCATCAATCATCAGTACACAACAACAACAACAAAAAACAACTGCCGCCAAACCAACCGACAAGAAGATTCTTTACTTTCCGCCACGAGGACAACCACGAGGAACGCCGATTGACGAACATAACCCCCACGTTGATACTCCGCTCGGACGATCTCCGACATTCAGCCACGGCTTGTTGGCTATGCCTCGCGGCTCGACATCTTCAACCACGAAGCGGTCGAGCAACAACCAGAATACGTCCGGCAGCAATCAAAATGGCGGCCTAGCTCCCCCAAAGCGCCAGCAAGGTCGGTCCAGAGCCTCCAGCAATGCTAACATCCACGTCCCTGCCAACCACACCAACGGTTCCGCAACTTCTACCGGTCAATCTCACTCTACGTCATCCGAAGAGCATATCAACGGCAAACTGTCAACCTCACATGAACCATCACAAGGGAAGCTCGCTGGCAATGTCTTAGGAATGTCGACGAACAATTCTTCCGGAGACCTTTCCTCTACTTCGATTGCAAGGCTACATTTGGACGGAGACAGCGGGAACATGAATGGATCCACGACATCTCACAAACGGATGATTGACCTCGATCAATCCGTTGCCAGTGTATCCGGAAGTGACAGCTCGTACAAGACAATCCTCCCGTCGTGGCCCCTGATAGATTCTCTGACGCTTCTGATCATCTTATTACAACTGCCAACCACTCTTCTCACCCTGGTACATCTCTTGTTTGCTTCCTTATCCTTCGTCCCTCACAATCTCACACTTCTCGGACCAAATCCCTCAGCACTGACCTTTAACTATGGAGCGATATCGAATTACATTTTCCAGGGCCAGCAAGGAGGGCCCTCGGTACTCACCATCATCATATCTGATATAATAATGGCTTTGGTTTCCATGTTGCTGTGGCCGAGTGCTCGGATATTTCTCGTAGATCTTGCTCAAGCTGTCGTGGCTTTATCGTTAGGTGCTGGCTCGACAGGTCCCGGAAACAGCGGGGCTATGAGAAATGCTGCTGTGTGCGCCTCGGTTGTTGGAATATCGCAAATATTACGGGAAAGATCTCAAATTGCCCATCACCTCGGAATACCCGTCTCGCAAAACACCGGCAACGAACTTAACACGCTAACGCCATCGACAGCATCGCCTGGCAGCATTAGAGGTGCATTAGCGGTTCATATTGTTGCCCAAGGTGTTATGAAGGCCACCAGACGATGGCTGACGCTTAGAGATCCTGCCGAGTATGCTGCTTCTCACCCCACGACTTCCTCCTCATCATCATCGTTATCTTCCATAAACTCTGCATCTTCAGGCACATCATCGACCTCAACGGCTAAGGGTGGTACTTCATCTAGTGTTGTTTCAAATGTACCGAAAGATCCCGAAGCAGGTTGCCCTACGACCGCGAAAAAGAAAGGAAAACTTGGAATTTGGGTCAGAGGACAACAGCCGCTGTGGGCTGCGCTTGCTAGTTCTATTGTTCATTTGAAGGAGGTGGAAAAGTTGCATGCTGCGAATACCAGCGATTCTAAAGTAGCCACATCAGATTCGTCCATACATTTATCTGAAGAGGCGAGAGTTTGGATTACGAGGATAGGGTCGACTGAGATTGAGTTTGGGTCGAATTACCACCCGCCGAACACGCTCACCGAAGACGAGATTAGCGATAAGCGGTTTCCATTCATTGTCGAGTTGAACGGGATTAAGTGGCCTCAAACTACGATATCAATGGCTAGTGGTGGTGGAGAAGGTAGTACGATCAGCCGTACGAGGGACGAAGAAGAGTGGACTGCTGAGATTTCGGGACTCACGCCGACGACGGTGTATGACATCTCGTTCATTAGAAGAACAACAGGAGAAATCATATACTCTGCCAGTGTCGGCACAACGTCCAAGCAAGGTAGGATGAGAAAAATCGTGATCTCTAGCCATGGTTCAATACTAACGAGGGTTTGAATAGCAACCAACAATGTGGATGCGCCGAAAGAACTAGTCCCTGCTAAACCCCAACGCCCTCTGTCGCCAATTACCACCTTACAGAACAGCCTGAACGCATCTCGTAACAATTTAGAAGAGCAAAAACGCCGTGCCAAAGTGTCAAAGAAGGCGAATTCTCGACGAGTCAGCTCTCTCCGCAGCGAAATCGATTCGCTCAAGTCTCGGCTGGGTTCTGGAGACAAAGGAGATGAGCGAGCCCGACGTAGAGCTTTATCTTTGAAGGATTCTGTCCGCCGTGCGGAAGAAGAAACTGAAAACATATCAATGGAATTGGAAACTCTAAAGGAGCTCCCGGAGGATCAAGAGAAAGAATGGGAGGAGAAGAAAAACATGTGGAAGACCGAGCAGGATAACCTTTTGGTTTCAGAGAAAGATGCGACGGGCATGCGTGAACAGGCCGACCGTCGTATTGCGGAAGTCAAGGGTGAAATTCATTCCGCTACTGCCAAACGCGACAAAGCATCCCGAAGAGTTGCCAATTTAAGGGCCGATCTGGAGCGTGCGAAAACTGAGACGGCAGCAACGGCGGAGGAACGTGAAAAGGCCAAGCAGAGAGACCAGCTCAAGCAGCGAAGACAAAACATCGAATTGGAGTTCTCGGCATCGATCTCAAAAATGGAACAAGGCATGGTTAGCTTCCGCCACAAGTCTCGCGACAATTACAACAGCATCCGTGCTTTGGAGGCTTCGTTCATGATGCAGCAGCAGCAGCAAGCTGTTCAAGCTCAGCATCTGGCGATGGGGGGCCTGACGGCTGGAGATATGGCTTTTCCTCTGGCGATGCAGCTCACTCAGAACATGTCGCCACGATCCGGGTTTGGTCAGCAAGCTTACAACAACCCCTATGGTGCATTCTATGGCCAGCCATCTCCACATAACTCCGGTTCGTTCAGCAGCATTAACAATATGCAACCTCAGAATCCGATTGTGAGCCCTTTCCCCAGCGCATACCCTGGATACGACCGTGTTCGATCAACTTCAATATTCTCGATGGATAGTGCTCTCACCAATTTATCTGACTACGACAACAATAACAACCACGCTCGCAAGAAGAGCCTACCCGAGGGTGCTAGCTCGGGCTCTTCGTCTGGTAGTGACAGCCAAGATCCTGACGGATACGGCAATCTTGTTGCTACGTCGAGCGTTGGACCTTTCGATAACCAACCCGTTGGGTACTTTGGGGCTGTAGCGGATGGATCAAATTCTTTCACAGAGAAGTTGAAAAGCGGCGGGGCTTTCCCACCATTGCCACCACCTTCGACAAATACAACCGCTAAACCCGAGGCTCTCGTGCAATGAAAGACTCGCTGTTCAGTGACACGTAGTTGGTAGAGTGTATTGTTAGACGGGCATGATTCATGTTTCCTCATGAGGCTGACGATTTTTCTTCTCCCAAAAATATTTCCATTCACCCTTTGATAAACGAGTTTTCTTTTTACAAGATGTGTGCATATGTCATGGTATGGTGTCTCTGTGTGTGTTCGCAGGATGTTGTTCTAAAAAATCAAAGAGGCCATGAAAGAACCTCGGAATGATAGTGCCTGGTAACTACTTCTATATATAGTTAAAATAAACCAACAGGAGTACACGCTCGCTGTTTTACATTTTATATACGTGGATGCTTTACGATTTTAAGACAGTCAAGAAGCCGTTGGAGGCTGCCGCCAATTTTGCCGTCGGCTGTTTGAAGCTTGAATCTCAAACTACAAAAAAGGTCGCACAGACTAGTGCCGTCGTAAGAAGCTTAGGTGGCTTTTGGATTATATCAGCCGCATCTTCTCGCCTGCATCGGTCCCTTTTTGTGAGCAGCCAACCAGGATCAAGCTGATAGGAACAATTCGATGCACTGCCGCCGCCGGGTTTACACACTGCAACAATTAAAATTTATTTCATTTTTCCCCGATTGTTATAGCATAACTTACTAGCTACCCCGGATAACAGACATACATACGTATTAATAGGTCAATTGAAGCTACAGTGGTCTCAAGCCTCCATTGGTCGCGTGTGCCTCCCCCCTTACCTTGCCTGGCAGCAGATAACGGGAGACTTCTGTTTTATCCCCCCCCCTAACTACTCTTGGGCTTCGGGCGGGCTGTTATTTATGCTGTACGCTCAAAATGCCTGTCGTCTCTCTACCTCTTCGTCCTCCTCTTCATACTTCCTCCTCTCACACCTCTCCTTTTCTTCAATTCAATCCCGCGGCATCACGGTACGATCGCTGAGACGGCTAGGCGCAAGCACAATCTTAAGACCTGCCACCATTCTCGCTGCCGCTCATCGCACGGAGACCTTTGCTCGGATACCAAATTGTTCCTCTAGTACACCTTTACCATTACTATTGCTGCTACCACGACGTTTTGCCGGTCATACCAGACAATCGCATTTCTTATCGCAATTGAAGCGGCCGACGACTGCTCCTACTACTACTACCCGGACGAAGGTTGTACTTGCCAAGATGGCGTCGAATAAACACTCGCACGACCATGATCACGACCATGATCACGGCCATGATCATGGACACTCACATTCGCACGGCCACTCGCACGGGCTGTTTAGTCATCACCACCACCACAGTCCCGGCGATAACGTCTTTTTGACGAGCAAGAACAAGAGCGATGCCGGTGTGCGGATTACTAGGATAGGTGCTTACTCTCACCGTACTCTATTTTCTAGGTGTATTTCTTTACTAATCATATTATCTCTAGGTCTCTTCGTCAATATATTCATGGCTATCTCAAAGGGTTTCGGCGGCTGGTACTTTCACTCGCAGGCATTGATCGCCGATGCCATGCATGCCCTAACCGATCTGGTGTCGGACGTTATGACGTTGGCAACGGTCAGCTGGGCGCTGAAGCCGCCGACAAAGATGTTTCCTAACGGATTCGGTAAGGTAGAGAGTTTGGGAAGCTTGGGAGTTAGCAGTTTGTTGCTGTTTGGGGGTTTGGCTATGGGTATGTCTTTTCACCCTCTTCGTCTTCTTATCTGCTCAGGCGTCGACTAACAGGTTTAATCTCTGAATAGGTCTGAATAGCGTGGAGATTTTTTATACTCAATTTACGGGGGAGAACTTGCCGTCGTTTTTACAGGGCCTAGGGCACAGTCATAATCATTTTGGCGGCGACCATTCGCACGGCCATGATCATGGCCATGATCACGGACACGGGCATGACCACGGGCATTCGCATTCGCATACAGACCTCGGGCCTAACATCAATGCAGCTTGGTTGGCTGGTGGTAGCATCTTGGTCAAGGAATGGCTATACCGAGCTAGTATGCACCTCTCGTATCATTTTTTTCAAAATATTGGAGAGCCGGAGCTAACTAAAGATAATTGCTTATAGCCATGAAGATTGCTAAGGAACGCAAATCGTCCGTCCTTGCTTCGAATGCGGTGCATCACCGTATCGATTCGCTGACGGCGATGGTTGCTCTTATTTCCATCTCCCTCAGCAATATCTTGCACAACGCCGCCTGGCTGGACCCCGTCGGAGGCCTACTGGTATCATTATTAGTTATCAAGGCGGGCTGGTCAAATACGCGTGCTGCGCTTTTCGAACTTGCGGATATGGGCATTGACGACGATATGTGCTTCGAGGTGAGAAAGGTCGCAGAGAACACCCTCAAAGAGGAACTTGTCGCTCCTGTGAAGAAGGGAATAGCGGGGACGGTTAAGAGTGTGGGCGGGATTAAGAGCGGGCAGAATTTCCTAGTCGATATCACGATTGCGCTCGAAAACACGGCTACATTGGAGGATATGTCAAGGATTGAAGGGATGTTGAGGCAGAATATCGGGGAGGATGTGAGGGGGGTTAGGAAGGTTAGGGTCAGGTTTATTGAGAGTGGCGCGGAGGAGGCGAGTGAGTTTTTAGAGGCGAAAGAGGAGGAGTTGGAGAGCGAAAGCGAGGACGAGCATGGCCATTCGCATGAGAATGGGAATGGACACCACCATGACCACGAGGAGAAGAAGAAGTCAAAGTAGGAGGTGGGGCGTTTACCGTTCTATAAATATTTTTTGCTAGTAGGAGCGATCTGAACTAGAAGGCGATCGATCCATTCGCGGCTTGGACCGCTCCATTCATTTAGTAGATATACTCCCATTGAATAAACGTATATAGATTTACCATATGTTGTATTCACTTTTGAAACACATTCTTACTCAAGATGCAAATAAAGTTGATGATACGAACAGAACGTAGCTGCACTAAAACAAGGTTTAAAATACCTGGGACTGAAGTCAGTGTGTCGTTTCATTATTTTTTACGGGACTGTCCAGCGTAGAGTCTTCCCAATAGCCAATCATCAAACTCAGGTTTCAAAAAGCGTCACACCGCGACAATGAGCTTACCGTCTTGACATCTCAGTTATCAAAATTGAACTACTAAATACTTTGTATCTACGAGAGCTACGCTAAATCTTCGCGTAGATACGAATCATTCCAGTGAACAGGGGGCTACAGGTACTTACCGTAAGAGCGCAAATTTAACCTGCGAGCTGGAGCATTCCTGGAGCATTCCTAGGTGTGCCTTCACACAAGCTCTAGCGCCACACTATATATATGTATTTGTACCTCTGTAACGAGGCAGCAGTATCAACTTCCAGCACTCAAACAATTGTGCCTTCTTCCTTTCCAGTAAGTGTTAACTTGATATATGAGCAGGCAATGACCTAATTTGTGAGATCAAATTCTTGAAAGCTGCCAGTCGAGCGTTCTCATTAACGAATTTGAATCGAAAATAATTCGTATAAACTTCCTCTCCAGTTTTAGGTGATTTCCAATACCACTATCTATGGCAGGCCATCTTGTCGAACACGAATATTAACATCGCAGCCCATATTGTTGCCCTTGGCTCAGCTAGCTTGGAATACCTCCATTGCAACTTGTTGAAGCTTCCTGAACAATACTGGATCGCTATTGTCAACGGTTCATGGGTCTCTGTAGCAGACTTTCTTCCCACGAAGGATAATGTACCCGTATTCTAGAGGGCCTCTGGCTAAGTGTGCGGGAAGCTGGAGGCTGAGTATGAGGGGATTTTCAAGCAAGCCGCCGGACAATAATCGATCTCAATTTCATCTGTTATTCCCAGTTGGTGCATGTGCATGCATACTCAGCCAATTGAGTATTAATTCGAGTGGAATGTTATGTCGTTGTTTTTGTTGCTGATTTGGCCGTATTGTCGACAAACAGGTTTCTGATCACGGGACCATCATTTCGCTGTTGTCGCGCATCTTAAAAATTTACAAGTTTATTTACAGATCCTTTTTCAATTGGCAACATCTTCCTCTTCACACTTACTCATCCACCCCTCCTTCGACAACCATTTCAACTCTCCACATTTCTCGTTGTTGAGTTTGTGGCTGCAATAATATTCAATCCCTGAACAATGTCTGACTACGGCGGCGGCGACGATGGCGGCGAGGCCGAGTACGTTCTCCCTCCATAACTAGCAAGTTTGATCGAACGAGAGGAAGCAAAAAGGCGACATTTACTAACATCTTTCGTAAAACTCACAGCTTCAACGAGCCATACGAGGAAGAGGCCTTCGATGAGCACGAATTCGACGACAACGAGCCCTACGATGTCAACGAAAACCACGATGTCGATGACGCCGAAGATGGAACGAGTCAATATGCCAACGGTGTAAACGGTGGAATACGTACGCACGGAACCGGCCCAGACAATTTTGTCGCGTCGGGAGACGTTGCGGCCATGGCAGCGAGTCAAGGACGAGGGGTGGTGGACGAGAACAAGAAGAAGATACCGAACGAAAAGAGGTCCACGACCCCGTACATGACAAAGTACGAGAGGGCGAGATTGTTAGGAACTAGGGCGTTACAGATCAGGTTAATACTGATTCCACACTACCTTTCAACGAACGATTTGGGTTGACGAATGCTTTTGTGAAAAACAGCATGAACGCTCCGGTACTTGTTGATACGGAAGGCCAGACGGATCCGTTACAGATCGCGTTGAAGGAACTGAACGAGAAGAAGATTCCACTAGTTGTTAGACGATACTTGCCCGATGGATTGTAAGTCCTTTTCCTCCACACTCTGAATGAGAAATCTGGTCTCTAACTCGTGAACTTTATAACAGCTATGAAGATTGGACCTGCGAGGAACTTTTATAGGAAAGAGAATGGCCCGACAGGAGACATATTAGTGGATATGGCAGCGATATCAACATGTTGTCGCTACGGAGCATCGCATCTAGCACGCATTATCGTCCATCTCGGCTTGAAGAAATGGTTGTGGAGGAGCAAGAGACAGCACCGAGCTATTCACCACTGATAGGAGCATGGAGCAAGGCGATGATGCAAGGTTGACCGGTCCGGTATGGAAGACTATAGACAGGACTTTCGAAAGTGAGCGACATACAATACATCTGTACAACAAGGGAGTTTTTGGTGTCACATGTGTTTTCCGTTGAGGTGCATATTCTCTTTTTATCTCATGAGATGTTCTGTATTTTCTGTTGGTGGATACGTTTCTTTTTTTATCGAACTACATTTTTTCGCTTGCATATCTGAACACAAGAACAACGTGCCTCAGCAGGAGGAATTGGAATGCAAAAAGAGAGCGACCCTTCCTTCCTTCATATTTGGTCTTCGGACTATCTTGCATCGGATCCTACCCGACTGCCCCGTAATGTTTCCAGGACGGCGAGGTTTTTTCTGTGGATTGCAGGGTGCCGATGGTGCGCAGGTGCTGTAGATGTGGGGTGGAAATTATAGCCGCGTGGGATTTTGCAGAGTTAAGCTTAAATTCCCATTCGAAAGACTGTGGACAGCGCAGCAATGCATAATGTTAAACCTCATCTCCACGATGCTTTCTAGGCTATGTGAATACCTGGCTCGGAGCATCACAAACTAATTAGCTAAGTCGAGAAGGTTTGGCTTTTTTGTGAGCTCTGTGACGGAGGGTGCAGTATCGATAAGAAGCTACCAGCGTATTATGACGAAATAAGAAAGAAGACAGGGACAGCTGCTCAAACACCAAAAAATACCACAATCCAATCCACATACCTCACCTTCACCCAATAATCTCCATCTCTTCCAACCAAGCTACTCCTCTCCTCCTCCGTTCCAGTTGCTATAAAAAGGATAGACGATAATAAAATTGCTACTAGAATCTTTCGTTTAGCTTAGCAATCACGAAGCCGCTCGTTCTGCCTCGGTAACTTTCATTTCTTTCTTCCCAAGCTATAGAAAACTATCAATCGACTCGACGAGTACATCTTTAAGCCGCCAATATGGAGCAGCAGCAGCAGCAGCAGCAGCAGCAACCACAGCAGGAGCCCCTGGATAGCCACTACCTACCGACGGTGGCGATCCTGGCTCCAGGTGAGATGGGTACTGGCATAGGTATCATGCTGCGACATCACGGCTACACAGTAGCGACCCAATTGCATGGCCGAAGGTACTTCTACACTAATATTAATTGAAGCGATCTGAGGTGTTTTAACATGACCTGATAATAATAACTAGCGACCATTCGGTTCAACGAGCGCGAGACGCTCAGTTCCACTGCTACCCATCTGACGAGGACATCATCGCCGAGTGTACTTATGTTTTCTCTATCGTACCTCCCGCCGAAGCCATCTCTACTGCCCGAAGGATCGCAGAGGCAGCGGTCAGCTTTGCCTCCACCGCCGTCGCACCGGAACACCCGCCTGCTCCCCTCTACTTTCTCGACCTAAATGCCACATCTCCCGCGACTGCTCGTGCTATCGCTGCCTTGTTCAATGGCGTGAACATGCAACTCGCCGGCAATCCTGCTGGCCGAAAGATCGTCTTTGTTGACGGCGCGATCATTGGCGGGCCGCCAAAGTTAGATCCCCACAACGGAGAGTGGTTCAAGCCAAATATTATGGTCAGCGGGCCGTCGAAGCTGTCGATGACGGCGTTCAACGAGCACGATGATGCTACTACGCTGGTGGAGACTGAGGAGGACGACGGTGAAATTTTGGAGAGGATACTGGGGGTCAAGTGGGTGGGCAACGAGATTGGACAGGCTAGCGGAGTCAAAATGTGTTTTGCTAGTTTGACAAAGGTATTCATGCCTTTCATATTGATTGGTCTCACTATAAAGTTGAAGAAATTTGCTTTCTAACTGCCTTTTGGGGATCTAATAGGGATTGACGGCACTTGCTATCGAGTCGTTCACTACAGCGTCCTCTCTAGGACTGCTGAAGCCTCTACAAGACCAACTTGCAGAAAAGACACCTCTGATCTCCAGTTTTGTCAACAACGCCATCGTGCAGATGCCGCCAAAGGCCTACCGCTGGGTCGGCGAGATGGAGGAAATCGCGGAAACATTTCACACTGAAGGCGGGTTCGACAAGACGATTTACATGGGCACCGCGGAGGTTTTTAGAACTATCAATGAAGATACGGAACTGGGAAGGGAGAGAAGCGGGATGAGAAACAGAGGAAAGACGGTGGAGGATGTCACGCAGCTGCTCGCGGAGGGGATGAAGCATCGTAGGGAGAGGCTTTCGAGAGCCGAGACAGCACTTGACCCCTCGGACGAGAAGAATGAAAAGATGGCGGAGGCGTTGCGGGGCCACGTTATCGGGATGAAGATTACAGAGGAGGATGAAAAGTAGCTACATAGATTGCGTTTTTGTTCGCTACCTTCCGGCCCATGTTTTCCTTTGGGTGATCCTTTTGCTTTTCTCTGTGTGACGAGGCGGGAAGTGTGGATTGTGGGGTTTGGGGTTCTTTTCCCAGTTCGCTGGTTTTCCTTTGGGAACTTTAGCTTCTTTCTACTTACGTTATACATCGTTTTGATGTGCTTGAGCCTTTTTTTCTTTCTTGTTAGGAGCTAAGCTTCTGTTGATTGGAGGGGTATTGAGTCAGCGTGAAATGCGTTTCGGATTGTGAGCAAGAAAAATAATGAATAGTTCGTTTTGGTTATCTTGAACCTTTTTTTAATTACAATTTTTTTAACTGTACGGCGTTTACATTTAGTCTGTTATAGTCTGGTACTAAAATCTATAACATTCAGTCTGTTATGCAAGTTAATCTGGAACGCTCTCTAATAAAGTCGATATTTAGAAAGAACGGATACAAGGATATCCTCAACATTGGATTTCCCAACGGATATGTGGAACGAGGATTCCAAACGGGAAAGTCCTAGCCTATGCTACCTTGTGCTAGCATCGAAGCTACCGGAATGTGAGGGAGAAGCGATCCCGAGAACTGATACGATAATATATTGTATGTAGCATGTCGGCACGGCTGCAGTAGCGACGATAACGGACGGATGCATTGCGTTGCGGGTGGTTCGAAACCGATGTTTGGGGTGTCGCAAACAGCGATGCGCAATTCTAGCCTGAGACTCGACATTCGAATTCGATTGGAAATGAACATATTGTGCACGTTGGAGCAGAATATATCGAGCTGCTGTTGTGTGAGGCTGATTTAATAAATATGTAATTACGTAGAGCTGCTGCTGCGAAGAAAGAAAGGATGCCTTCGTTCGATAGAGGGGGGAGGGACTAATATGCAGCGTGGGACGAGGGGTACTGTCTCATTGGGTGTTTGGTGCTGGACTGGCTTGGACTGGCTCGACCGGCTTGGGGGGGTGGGGGACGTAATTTCCCCTCACTGGCTGGCACTCTGGCCTGGCGCTGGGGACTCGCCCACTCGGACCTTTCATCAAGCTGGGTCGAATGAGGTTTAAACAGAGAGAGGGGGGAGGGGGGGAGGAGGCAGGAGGGTCTTCGGGACGATGGCCATCAGAGAAGATTAATTTGATGAAATGATGAGTCCATCTCGTTTCTGTTGTGAGAGCAGTTGCAGCCGGAAACACCCCTCATTCTTGTTGTACTTGTAATAGAATAGAATATAACTATATCCTTCTCCTTCTTCCTTTTCTTCTTCTTAATCCTCCTGTACACTATTCACTATACTCAGATTCTTATAATATCATCGTCATATCGTATAAAAACTGTAATATCTTTAGTTGTTCCATACCATTCTGTGACAATCTATCAGCCAGCCTGTGCCTCCTCCTCCTCCTGTACTGTGCCTCCCGTCGCTCGTTCAAAGGCAGCAATTGGCCATCCGCCCACTCGGTTGAATTTACCAGCCAATCGAATAGCCTTTCTCGTTCTTCCCTTTTTCTTCTAGCTTACCTTCAACTAGCCTTGCTGCCACTACCTAACTTGCTATACTTTTCCAAAACCCTCCTCACCAGACTATATCACCATTATCACCAATTAACAACATCTACGACCGTAACTGAGAAACCCAAACCGATCTAACCAGACCGAATCGATAGACTACGTATCTACCAACCTACCTACCTCTTTCTCTTTTTCTCTCTTCTCTCTCCAGGTTCCATTCTAGGAGAGAAAGAGAAGAAGACAAAGACGAAGCAGCGTCCTCTCGCTAGAAAGCCAACCAGCCCTTTTTAGAAGCCTTCCAAGTGCCGACTTAATGCCAGCACCTCCATCCTTTGACGCCGCCCCGATCCCTACGTCCCCCTATAACAACACGTATCAGCAGCAGCTCGCCCATCGTCAGGCTCTTTATCAACGATCTCAGGCGCAGAGTTTGAACCATTTTGCAGGGCCGAACGGTCACAACAGTCACAACAATAATAACAATAATAACAACACTGGAAACGTTGACAGCAAGAGCTTAATTGGTGGGAGGTTTAAGATATACCCCAGGGAGTTGTAAGTGAAATTTATTCATTTAAATTTATTTTTTATCATCATTTCTATTATCATTTTTGTCTGCTTGTTCCCTCTCTTGTTTCACTCTTTCTTTTTTGGGGGCACTCGACGACGAATGGCGGGTGCTCGCTGACGGGTGATGGCCATGGGGCATGATCCGATCGTTACATCATCGGGCTGTGACCGTCGTCTATCCCAGCAGCCACAAGTTCGATTTCAGGCCACAGAAACCTCAGGCTTCAGGCCACGAAACAAGATACCTTCTCCCTTCTCCTTTGGTAGTATACGAAGGAAGTACCCCTCTTCTTTTTCTCCCTTCTCCCTTATCCCGATATGGGAGGCTGGGACCCCATACCAGCTAAGCTTGCGAACCAGCCCAGCTAGGTTAGCCAGGACAGCTATGAGCTTGGGAGTACCTGAGTCATCTGATGCCTCCGAAGCGTAGCGGCAAATGACGACCTCGCATTCTCTATTGTCTCGTTATGAGCGCCCCGGTGGTATAAGGCACAGGTATCACCCAGAGCCAGCCGTCAGCATCATGCCCTTCTCACACATATACCATGAAATTATATCCTTCATATCATTACCACCATCATATAATCGTACAATATAGTGCATTACACCATAATATTTGTGTGCAATCTGTTTGAATAGGCATCGTCTGCGAATGTTGCTTTTTCAGTTGATCGTTGCTCGCTCACAACGCATCTGACCTCATCCTCAACGCACCCGCCGTTCTGAGAGAAACTCTCTCTGTCTCCCTCTCCCTCTCACCCTTCTTCATCTTCCACCTCTTCACTCCAAACTACCTTTCCAATATCTTCCTTCACTTCTTCACTCCTTTTGGTTTCCCAAGTTTCCCTTCAATCTCCAAACGCCAAGTTCGAGTTTCCACCAAGTTTCCGAATCAAGACAAGAAAGCAAAAAGAGAAAAGATCAAACACCTCTTGCCATAGCCCTATAAAGCCCCTAGCATAGTTCAAACCCAAACTTCATAACCCTCCTTGTGGGGGGAAATCCCAATACCTGTTCTACAAGTAGAGGAATCACAAGAAAAAGCTAACCTCCATGCCTCGTCGAAAATCACGCCGGTCCGAGAACGACAGTAACAGAACCTTCCCTCAGGTACAACCGCAGCAGGTACAACAGAAGACCACTTCTCCTCTACTATCCGCCTTCACGACTGCGTCATCTCTCCCGTTCAATCTCCTGGGCAACTCGCCGCCGCCATCCATCTCACCCCAGCTCCTCGGTACTTCTCCGAATCATCATCTGCACCAGGGTGGAGGCGCAGGCGAGTACGGGAACGCTCAGAACCACATCTCAATTCCGAATTCTTTTCCTAGATCGTTCCAATCTCAGGTATCTGGGAGTGCTGGAGCACCCCATGCGATAAGTCCGCCAGTTGGTAGTGCGAGTGGGAGGGCCCTGCAACATCATGTTTCCTACCCAAATTTCCCCGAACATAGGGGCAGCAGCGTATACGCTACCAGTCCGACCCCGAGTCACTTATCCGGAAGAGGTGGAACCCGGCCGCCGGCTCATTCGGGACATCTACGGCCTGGTGATGGCGGATGGGCATTTTCATTCGATGTGTTAGACGACCTTGAGGGGAATATCGGTTCGGAATCAGCCCAGAAAGCTTCAGGGAACGGTGTCGTTGGAACTGATGTCGTATGTCTTGGGTGGGAAGGCGGTGTTGATGTTTGGAAGGTTGGAAGAGGCGTCGTCGAGCTCGTTGCAAGGATGAGTGGATTGCCTGGGACAGTTGTTGGCGCGAAGGTATGACATGACTCTCTGTTTTATTCGGTAGACGCTTTGTTGCTGTTGATGGATAACATGCTAATAATGTAACCTTTTTCCTATTAGATCTTGCCCACACCACGACGGGATGACCCAAATGCCCATTTGCGCCCTCTAATCTGTCTAGTCATACACTCGCCAGTCATCCCGAACCAAGCGGATGACGATAACGAGCACGATGGGTCGCCAACTCCGTCTGAGAACTCGAGGCCTGCTAGTGCCGCTTCAAACAGATCCTCGGAACATCTTCCCCAGAATCAAGCTGAAGAATACCAGACTTCCGTCGAGATTTATTCGCTATCGCGGAGAACTCACGTAGCTACATTGTACAGGTCACCATATATTCCTGTCGGTATCGGTGGTGTTCCTGCGCCGCTTGGCATCAGAGTCGAAGTCTCAAATATTGGCGGTCTTGGCAATATAGTAGCTGTTGGAATCGCAGGAACTGGCGAGGTCTTCCTCTTTGGAGACTCTAGACCTGCTGGATCGCGCAAGCGGCGGTCCGGATCGACAGAAGACCGATCGTGGCACTGCTGGGGAAAAATCTGGACGCATGTTTACGTTGAAGGCAAGGGCACCTCTTCCGGCAACTTTGCAGCTGAATACAATAGCGAAAATCTGCCTAGCAGCAAAGCCGGAATGCCAATATTCTCTCTGGAAGGTAGATGGCTTGCTTACTGTCCGCCTTCGCCAAGCACACAGGCTTTGAGAATGGGTACGCCTTTCCCTTCTGTCGGAGGAACCGCTACAGGCGCGCCACACTTGCCAAACCCATCAATCCCGCAACCGCAAGCGAATACGTATGTTGATGTACCAGAGGATGAGCCAATGTTGAACCGTGTAGCAAGAGAAGTCACACAAGAAGTTATCCGAGGAGCCAAATGGATGGGCGAACAGGGAATCCGCGCCATGAAAAACTACTGGAACGGGTACAACAGCGCTAGCAACAGCAACGGGAATAGTCCGCCGGGTGCTGGTATTAAGATTGGCCCGAACCCGGCTGGCAGCAATGGTGTCAGTGCGTTAGGCATGCAGGTGCAAGAAATGCGGGAACGGGAACAGGAACTTGCCTCCCTCGGTCCGGGTAGTGGAATCTCATCCGGGAAGAACGGGTACGGGCAGTCCGGCGGGAACAATGCAGGGCTTGCCACTACAAGCTCTTCTGAGCCGGTTGTTATCTCGATTATGGATCTAGGCAAAGGCATGGCACAGGGTCATAAGACGGAACCCTTGACGCCTCAGACAACTTTCCAGCCCTTGCAAGGAGCTAGTTTCCTCTCCTTCGCCCCTGGCGGAATGTCGCTTCTCGTTGTTAGCAATAAAGGTGATGTCGTTCATGTTTGGGATTTGTTGAAGGCTATGCATCAACCTCCCGTCGTTGCGACCTCTCAATCGAAATCAGGGAAGGCTAGCTCCAGCACAGCTGACGCTTCCGGAATCTCTGTTAACGGCAGGCTTGCAAACGGCCAGCACGCCGGCAGGCACGTGAGACAAATAGCCAGGTTCACCAGAATGACTGTCGCACATGTCATCGACGTCGTTTGGTCCGGTCTCAAAGGCGATAAGCTTGCAATTGTCACGGAGAAGGGTACAGTTCACTTTTATGATATGCCCGGAAGTGCTTATCAATGGCCACCACCGAAGCGATCCGTTCCACAACCGAAGAGCCCGCAGGGTGGAGTTAGTGGCATGGTTAGTTCAGCCGGACAAGCTGCTGCAAGTCTCCTGACGAATGCTCAGCCGTTGGTTGTTGCTGCCCGTCGGAGGAGACGGAGTTCGAGTGGAAGTGTCAGTGGCTACGGTACGAGTACTGGTAAGGATAGTACGCTAGGTAGCAGCGGCAACTCTGTTGCACAAGCAAATGCCACTGTTCATCGCGTTTCGCTGCCCTACGGTCCTGGAACTCCAGGAATGGGGTATGTTGGGTTCCTTGGAGGGAAAGAATACGGCTATGTCGCCATGATTGGCGGCGGTACCTTGAGAATCTACGAGAGCAAGACGTCCGCTGTTGCTAGGAGAAAATCGTCATCGCATGATGGCGGGGTGGTCACCAATGGTTGGTTGGAATATGAACTCCCAGGCTTGCCTGAGGGTACCGCTGCGGGAGTCCAGGAACCAGCTGAGGACGATAACGAGGAGCCGATGTCTCCCATTTCGGTTGGCGAAGAACTTACGAAAACCGAGCCGATCGTCTTGCCCGGCTACTGGGGCGGCAAGACACCCACTCAGCAACAGCCCACCACGTCAAAGAGCAAAGAGATGCAAAAGGAGCTTATTGAGATGCCCCTCTCATACGCCGAGATCGACACGAATCCGCCATACCCACCAATTCACTCTGACCGCCATGTTACACTCTCCGTTTTCAAAGATGAGAACTCTATCGCTGCTAGCGTAACCTGGCACCTCAACACTCCACCAGCTGCTGACACTGTATGGGTGTTCGGCAGAACTATTCCCTTCGAAAAGCTCGATATAGGTTTCGCTAAGGGCGAGGTGGAGTTTGTTGAGGGTAGCGATGGGCTAGTCGAGGCGATGGAAAGTAGGATGAGGCTTGAAGAGCAACAGCAAATCAGACAGCTATCAAGGCCCCCAAGAACAAAGTCCTCTCGCGTCTCAACTCCTCCTCAGATTTCAGAGGCCCCGGAAGAACCGATGATATACGAAATTCCGTCTACCGCGAGCATGAACACTCTTCCAAAGTCAAGCAAGAAAGACAGCTCTTCTATCACGGGAGAGAAGAAGAAGAAGAAGAAGGCCAAGCGGGTTGAGCAATCAGCTAACGCCTTTGGCGACGAAGGGTTCTTCGAGGAAGGCGCAGAGGTTCTAGATGAGAACAAGAGGAATAAGTAGGCGCTTTTTGAGATATTGCGATTGTCACTTCTTCTCCAAATCATGGCTTTTTTTAACTTCCACGGACTTGGTTGGATAAATATTCTTTTTTCTTATGGAGAGATTACTATCTATCTTTCTTTTCTACATGCGTCACTCAACTTGGCGGCGTTCGTTTTCTTTCTTTCGGTTTATTATTCCCCTTGGTTTTTATTCCCCCTTTCCCTTTCTCCTGTCTGGCATGTCATTTTATAATTCTGTCTTTTCAGTTGGCTTATAATACCGGGTGTAATTTTGGCATGAATTGGGGCGTTGACTAGTTGAATCCTATCTTTCTTTTTTCCCTATTTTATCTTTAAACTGCTATTCACCCTTGCATATTCCCCCAATCGAACGGATCGCATTTTTATTTACAATTTCTTTTATCCCCTTTCAATCTATATAGAACATCAAACCATGTGGGCAATTATTTTTCTTTTTGGATAATATTTTTCGGATTTTTTCGAAACCTGCCTTTTCCCTCCTGTTTTTCCCTTGAAGAATGGCCTTATTGGAATTGGTGATTCCACAGGAAGAGTGGCAGACAAGACTGGTACATATACATTTTCCTTTTCATTCACCTCTCTTCTTCCTCTTCACCATTGTTCGTTTATGGCGTACTATATTTGAAGAAGTGTTTTGTTCTCTCATGATGATGACGGTGCATGATGATCGATGGCCTTTTTTCTTTTGTCTCTTGCACGATACCCAAACATACCAAATAACGGACAATTCTTTTTCAAAGAGACTCTCCCCTTCCTACCTTTTTTTAAAACATACATTTTTTTATTTACTGTACAAGCATACTTTTTTCTTTACTCTTTTTATACTTAAGAACAAGAAGAAAAAAACATACCGGAGGGGGCTACACAAGAGATGGGAATTGGAGTTTTGTTTGCGGGATATATATCACTTTTCTTCTTTCTTTTTGCTCTTTTGTGGAATTTTTAATAATTTGTTCGAATATCAAAGAAATGGTTGTAGTACAGCGGGTATACTAACTAGGTATACTATACGGAAAGGATTATATTTTTCCACATCGAGGGCGTCGGTTTGAAGGGACATTTTTGTTTCTGCAGTTGTGTAAGTTGGAGAGAGATCTATCAATGGTTTGGCATCTTTTGGTCCTTTTTTCTTTTATTGGAACAGTGGATAACCAGAATGGAAATTTTCCTTCTTTCTTTTTTTTTTCCTATCATTTTCTGTTGGGAGGATGGTGGGTGAAGATCGCGCAGTGTGCGGGAAGAAATATAAGATAAAATATATCAGCAATGGGGGGTAAAGAGACAAGGGTGGTCGATGGGAGGAGGGGAAGTGGGATCGGAGGAGCTATATGTATCATGTACACCTGTAGAATATATATATATATATATATATATATCAACTCAAATCCATGCGAACCCTTCTCTTCAATGTATGCATGCTATTCACATTCGTGTCTGCAGTTGCTATCGTCATAATCTGATACCATATAAATCAATATTTTTCATTAAAGAATATTGATATCCGTATACACATAGTCTATGATAAAACGAAAACCTTACAAGTCTAATGCTGTGATTCGAGGGTGGTATAGCTAAAGAGAAACGTACGGGGCGGACAAAGTAAAAAATAAAAAGGTTTTAGTCTCCATCTACCCGGAATGGTTAATAGGTAAAGATGGGAATAAGAAAATTGATGGAAGGGGATCTAAAAGTGGATACAGATAAAATGAAGAGACCACGGTTAGACAGGGGGGCGAACCATAGTACAATAAGCCGGCTCTCGAACTCATATGCAAAGTTTCCGCAGATTTTCAACATTTTTTGTTGATTTTGTGAAACCAAATCGCTTGTCAATACTTTTTCTTCTTGCAGCTTTTGAGAAATCGCTTTCGCTGGCCATCCATTTCGTTTCGTCAAATATAAAAAAAATATGACGAATAGAAATTATAACAAAGGGCATTTATAAGTATGCGAGTCATATCCAAAAGAAATTGGAATTAAGACACATCAACCACCAACCGATTGGAGGACGAAATTCTACAAGTAGTATTAGTAATGGGTTCTGGTAGAAGGGGAAAACAGATTTGCTTCTAGTATGTCCGTACCTGAAAGAACTTTTTGAATTTCTTGTGATCCAATTGCTGCAAGGCTGATAGATACTCTTCAGCAGCTTGCTCTGGGAAGTTAATTGAAGGAAAATAGGTTCCTTGGAGGTATCTATATTATCAAACATGCTGTTAGCTTCCACCGTGTAACTTATGGTGCTAGGAGGCAGCCTGAGGAGAAGGCAACATACGTGACAAAGTTAGTTCCAGTCCTTCCATAGATCACTTTCTGCAAAGTAGCCACCTCTCCCAAAACTAAACGGCTCTCAGCGTCTTTCGCATCAAACGCCGGATTTGCGGGAACACCCCAAGATATCTCCGAGAATGTAATCATGAACCTATCGAATCCGGGGACAGGCTCTTGCTGTATATATGCTTTCTGGGAGGCCTGTGGTTTCTTCTTATCCTCAGGGAGAACGGTCTCTGGGATCTCCGGACCACCCCAAACGGACGACATGCGTGCCATCAAAGCGATAGCCATTCGTTCGGCGTGAGGGTCCGATACATCCTTTGCAAAATGCTCAACAGTCTCGAGGAGGCTATGGAAGTTGGGTTGGTTTGCTTAGTACCAAACTAGTCAGTATCTTAGCTAAACAACTTCTTTGGTTTACATAAATACTTACCTGGACTCATAAAAATCTGGGCAAGGTCATTGCTGTTGACAATTGTGGATAAAAAGGCCAAGTATTCGCGCTTCAGCCCCGCAGTTTCGAGCTGGTCATCTGTTCCGAGCGTTGGTTGAGTCGTGATCTGGAACACTCTACTACAGAGTGGGGTCAACAGTCGATCAAGATAGTCATAAATGTCTTTCTATAAGGTCACGAGTTCTCGTTAGTAGATATTCAGAAACAACAAAAACACTAGACAACGAGCTTCTTATACCTTAAACCCATGAATTAATTGATCGAGCAGTCTCAAGAAGATTGAAAGCTCTGCTTTGGAAGAGTTCTCCGCCAACAGACCCTCAATCCACCTTGGCAACAATCTGAGAATCGAAAGCCCAAGGACGCCGACCATCCGCGCAAAAGCGAAGCTTGCGGCTTCCCTAACCAGTTTCGAAGTCTTGAGGTTTTCTAGAGCGCTAACTATGCCTTCTGCAGTTGCCTGAAACTCTGTGGCCAACGATCTATCTTCAGTGGTCGTGGAATGTGTCTTCAAGCCGTCAGCGAACCCTTTAGCGAACTGTCCCATGGCCATGATATTATGATGGACCTGGAGAATAGCGAGCTGTTCGTCTCGCTTTGCTGCCTCAAGGTTGCTTTCAACGTCCGAAAACAACGGGCTAAGAATGGTTTGCAACACTACTTTTTGATCTGCGATCGAAAGAGCGGTCGTAGATGCAATAGATCCGATCGCCTCGAACAGGTACAATTGACTAGCGAATACCATATCGGTTGCTGTCTCGTCATCCGATGAGATATCATCTTCGTCATCTGTACCAGAAGCAACGATCGCCTTGATTGCTAACAAATCTTGAACACTTCCAATAATCTGGGAAGCAACACCGCTAATGTCATTGCGTAAAAGTTTGACTATTCTTAAGAACAGATACCACGATCTCGTCTTAACTTTAAGGTTGCTATCGTGCGTGCATTGAACGAATATTTCGAGTGCTGGAGGGACAAAGTCTTTGCGGTGTTCGAAGAAAGGTGAGTATCTGACGACATTTTCAATGTATAATAATCTAGTAGAAGGGTGAGAGTAGATACTCGGACCTATTATCTGTCAACAGGGCCGTTTATATCTATAAAATACCACCTTCTTGGATTGCTTACCCAACTCCATCATCCTCGCCATCATAACCACCAGAGCCTCAGCGGCGATGCCATTAGGTTGGCCCTCAAGATATAACCCATTCGCCTTGACCGCTACTTCCCCAAACAAGAACATCTGGTAAAGTGCCAATTCTAAATCCCTCCAATCTATCGGTCCTTGCCGGCACCTTTCAAACGTATTCACAACGAGCGCCGATATTGCTGAACAATATAGTTCGATATCAGTGGATGCGAGAGCATCCTGTAGACCTTTGATCTTCTTTCTCAACTCTTGGAACTCGGCTTCTATAGACGGATCTGTTTCTTCCCAGTCAAGGTCGGAATCATATTTCATCTTCCTAACGACGGCTTCTAGAATAGGCTCAAGCATCACATGATGAGTAGGGAGCAGCGTGTTGGTAGTTTTCTTCTCCTTCCGAAGGTACGACAGCAGTTCTGAAAGAGCCGGGAGGACGAGGACGGAAACGTCATCGTATTCATGTCGAAAGATCACCAATAGAAACGGAACCCATTCGTTGAGGAGGTTCTCAGCAGTTTGTCGACCGTCCGGGCTTAGGCCGCTATCCTGCTACAGAGTTAGCTTCCTATTCAATAACCCACTTTATCAAGTGAATGGCTTACATTGTTGTTCAACATTTGTACTAAATCTTGAACAATCCGATTAACCAAAGCGCCGACAGCTTCAGCAAAATCAATATCCTCGTCGGCATCGGCATCGCTCCGCATCTCAGGTAACGAAATGAGTGTGTTTACGACATCTGTCAGCCGTAAAAATCCAATCAGCTCCAGCTTCTCGCTGGGCTTCATCCCTTTCCCCGCGATCTCGCCTAGCGTCACTGTGGCCGCCTTCCTCCGCTTAGTCACCTCGGATCCGGTCCCACCACCTTGCAATAAATCCGCTAGATGGCCTAGGAAATGATTATTCACCACCAGCGAAATATCAATCCAACTGACCCATTTCGCAAACACGTGTAGCACCCGTTCCACAACTTCGGCGTTCACGTTTCTCCACTGCGTCAGGATCTCCTGCCATGTTGCGACGAGTTTCTGCATGTCGTGGTCCCTAATGTAGTCCTTGATAACGGTGTTCTTCTTTGTCTGTTCCATCGACCTAAAGAAAGTTGTTTCGGCGATTTCGTCGTGGATATCCGTCATTACTCGTAGGTAGATGACTATTCCAGGAAGATTGTCCATCCGGCCAATACCTGCACCTCCACCATCCTGTGGGACTGTCGCCGTAAGGGCCTGTAGCTCATCAAAAAAAGTAGTCCACGAGGTCATGTAGAGCGTTGTGAAGAGTATCGTAATCGTTTGTATCAATTTGCCCTGGATGGCGCCGTTATCTGGCCTGGAATCCGCGTTGGGTTGGTAGTTCCGCCGTAAGTAATCCATAAAACTATCTTTTAGGAACATGAGACTCTGAGGGCCGAGCTCATTGGCGCGGTTCTTGATGGCGGTATTGACGACTTCAAGGGTGTAGAGTCGTACGGGGTCTTCCGCTTTCGGTTGTCGAGTAAATAGGGAGAGGCAGACAGTCCATCCTTCTGGAGAATCTTTAACATGGGAGAGGAATTCGAGAGCCTGTTTTCCTTGTAGCAAAGAAAGCGAGATTTGTATATATCAGGTTACCATTTCTTCTTTCCTTTTTTGCGGTTTTTCCATCGAAAACAAGGAGTAGGAGGATGAGGGAGTGTATCGAGAGGGTTTGCCCACCTGTCGTACATAGTCCGGATTGGAGTTTGCTGGATTGTAGACAATATTGACGGCTTGCTCGACCTAGGTAAATTTAGAAGCCGAATTTGTGAAGATAAAGTGGAAAGGAGCGTACCTGCTGCTCCATAGCTACGGCTAGATGGGAGTCCCAGAAGGAGGGGTATTTTGGCGGCTGCTACCGCCAACCAGCTAGCAGGAGCGCGATTTGGACAGCTCTAGCCACCTTTGTAAAGCTTTTTGTAGCGGGGTTCTTTTGACGTCTGGTTGGTTAAGGAAACGTAGGCGGTTTGATGACGGCAAGCTGTACGCTGGGGCAGATATAAGGAAGGTGATGGGTTCAATGGGTGGCTGGTATGTTCTGGCAGGATCTGGAAGAATAGTTGTTGAGGGAATGTAGATGGGACGAAGAAGGATCTTTTTTTGTTTCATGCGGTTGAAGTTGAAGTGCAGCAGCAGCGAGTTAAGTTCGTCACAGAAAATTATTTTATTTTATTTTAAGCTCGCCAGACAAGACAGCCAGCCAGCCAGCAGGCCGCCCGCAGGAAAGAATCAAACAACAGACGGGGAAAAGAAAAAGAAAGAAGAAGACTGGCACGACAGGCAAGTACTGTACGACCTCGTATGCAGGCAGAAGACCTTGCGCCTGTCGAATTCTCTGACTGAGGCACTTTCCCAGCAATATTTTGCAATAGGATGGCAGGCACGTGGACATATCCGATGTCCTCTTTTTGGCGGCTGCAGATGTTTGGATATCAACCGTCAAACATTGCGCTAGTCTACCTCCAAAGCGGCCAGTCCAACCTAGTTGACCCGACGACTCGAAAAGCCGTCAAGCGGGGCGCATTTTCATGGCTTTATTTGTAGAAAATAAATATCTTACAATTGCACTCAGTAGACTGCTTATAATAGTTGTGATAGTTGTGATAGTTGTGAGAGCTATAAAAATATGCCTGTAAGAAAGAAGAAAAACGCAAGTAAATATCGATATCAGACATTATCATTCATGTTCTGTACAAGAGCACAGTTATAACCAGTAACGTAACTACTATTCCTCTGCCGTCGTGGCGGCGGCTGTATCCGGCATCGCAGGCGACATTGGAATGTTCTCTTGCGCATCAATCCGCAAGTCCTTAATCTCTGCCAAGCTCTCATCTTCCGCAATTTCCCTATCCAATTGCAGCAAATACGTCTCCCACAGCTCAATAACCTAATAGACACGTTAGCATATGTAAAAAAATAAAACCCCAACATAGAATTGTAGTATGACAATAAGCTTACCTCCTTCTGCGCCTCTACTGCGCTCTCCAAAAACGTCTCCACACCACTCTTAAAATCCTCCACCTTCTCCCTCTCAAATCTTTCCAGCTCATTCTTCATCAGCCTCCCCATTTCATCAAACAGCACTCGCGCCTGATGTAGCTTCTTCTCCGAGTCTGCAACTTCAGCTTGCATCTGGTTCAACCGATCACCCTGGGTCTTCCCCTGCCTCTGTAGCTTTTCATATGTCCCCCTCTTCTTTTGCGTCTCTGACTCTGCTGCATGCCATGAATGGAAGGCCTTTTGTCGCTGCTGGAACGCCAACTTGACAGACCCGATCAGTCGTATATACTCATCAACTGTAATCCCCAAAGTCAACACGTCTTGCTGCGCCTGTCGATCGTACAGCTCCCTTAACCTGATCTGAAGATCCGCTAGCGAAGCTAACGGTGACGAAAGCATATTACTCAACTCGACCGCTGATAGTGCGTGTAACGAGTTTCCAAACTCGCTCGCCGATTCCGCAAGCTCCTTTCGCTGCTTGATAACCGTATCGATCGACTTCATCAGATTCTTCAGCTGGCCCTCCAGCGCCTCCAAGTATGCCTTTCGGTCTAAAAACCACTCATCCGTCTCCACGAACTTTTGTGCCGTTGAGAAAGCGCCTCCGATCCCGATCGATCCAAACAGTCCGCCCCCACCGGTCTCTATGCTGGCCGTCTGCCTCTCCTTCTGCTTGATATCATTGTTGAACGACTCCGACTCTAGAAATATCTTTAAATCGCCGTCCTGCTGTAATACCGGGTGCAGAGCGGTCCTGTTAAGCATACGTTCCAGCGCAGCTCTACGGGATTCGACAAAGTCCTGGTCAAATCTTCCTAGCTGTTGTTTCTCCGGCGGCGGCGGGACAATGATACCTGGGTTGCTGACTATGAGAGCATTGTAGAGCCATAAAAAGTCTTTGTAGCGTCGGCTAACCGTAAATTCCGGGACTCTATAAGCTTTAGATGAGGTCTAGGAGCTCGTATTAGCATAAAACTCTAGCGCTGGTGATTTCCATGGACTAATAGTCCGTAGATTTAATGCGAATATATATTACCTTCGTGGAAACTTGGTAGACAATATGTGCGCTCGTCAAATCGCCAACCTTGTGTGGATCTCCAACTTGGATATCAAACGTTGGTTTCGCAGCCATCTCGATGGGCACGCTGGGTGGTATCGCCCTGCTCGTCTCTCGTGTGGGCGTGACGGCGACCGGTGGCGGCAACCTCGGCTTCTTGCCCGTTGATCCGTCATCCTCCTCTTCTTCATCTAGATTAACACTCTCCATCATATCCCTAGTGCTCGGTCGTGATGCGGTACTAATACTTCGAGTTCCCCGGGAGCTTGGTTCTTTCGTTGGCGGTTGAGGGGGTAGCTCGGCTGACAACCCTAGCGGGGAGGTTACTGGTTCTTCTGTATCATCGTTACCAACACCGAGCGGGCCGAGCGGATTGAAAGAGTCGTCAACGGCTTCTAGTTTGACAACATTGCCTCCTCCGCGACGGGGCGGGCCTCTGGATTTGGAGGGGACGGTTCTGGTTGGTATCGATGGCGTAGAAGCGGGGTGAGATGGAGAAGCTACGGGTGCCGCTTGCGGTTCTCCTGTTGCGTCATCTGAATAAAATCCAGCAACTTAGTTACAGTTACTCCAAGAGAAGATTACCAGAACAAGCTCTGCGTACCAAGCTTCGGCCTTGAGGAAGTTATGTTACCAGTTGGAAGTATACCGCTGGACGGCTGGTCGTCCCAGGGTGAGTTGAGGTCAAGTCCGTCAAAGCCTCCACTCATGGCGAAAGGAGCTATCGGCGTAGCAATGTAGTTCGAAAGCGACTACAACTTTTGTGGTTGGAGTTGGGAAGTTGATATTTGGAGAATGGAGAAGGTGAGAAGGTGAAAGGTAGAAGGTAGAAAGTGGGCCGCCGACAGGTTATTGCGTACCTTTCCTTGGCATCACTACAACAACGACATGGCATACGAATCGTCTAACAGCCTAAAGTAGCATGTGTTACAAAATTATATGTTTGGTGAATATAATTCATATTCCGTTCCGACGCCATACGCATAAAACGAGAGACGTATACAAAATTAAATAAGAAAAATACAAAGAAGCAAGGCGAACAGGCGAACTATTCAAAACTTGCGGCAAGATACAGAAATGGGTGCGTACATACACATCAGAGTCGTGGTAAGGAGCCCCCCAAAACATAAAAATACGTTTATAAATTTAACGACAAGAAACAGTTCGAGGACGTTGGAGAGAATAGAAATAAGAAAAACGGATTTTATACTCCAAAGCGATACCCGAAGAAACCCACTATAAGGAAAATGAGACGAGACGAGATGACGTAACATAAGCCAAGGCATGGAAAAGGCGGAAGAGGAGAGGAGGAGAGCAAGGAAGAGAAGAAGAAGACATGAAGTAGGTGGAACATTATATACGGGAATCAAATAAAAAGGAAGAAATTTTGCAAAAGGAAGCAAGGAAACAGGTTGACATGGCGCATAACACACATGGTATGCAGCAAAGCTGATAGAGAAAACAAATGGCAACAGTAAGCCCATTTAAAGCAGAAAAGACAGAAAAGAACTAGCGAATTTGGCTCCTAAGCTTCCCACAATAAGTAATATCTCGTAATGGATCGTTATGTTATAGCAAAAAGTTAGATGCAAGAAAAACACTTCTTTTTTTCTACTTTCACGCAGACAACATATATTCCCGAGCCATCTACCGACCGTAAAAGCCCACCAAAAGTTCCCTCCCTTATATATCTTTCAGGCCAAACTAGGTTAGGACGTAAGAATTGAAAAGGTGAATACTGTACAAAGCGGTCGCTTGGTGAAATGGGGTATCGTCCGTTCATGTGCCCTATATACTAGTTATGGTCCCTACTCAAAAGAAAAAGAAAAAAGAACAGTCGGTGTTTCTAGAGACAGTTCGTCTATTTTCGGGAGGAAGATGTCCCAAAGTCAGGAGGCGGTGGCTTCTGGACCTCCTTTCTAGGTGGTTTCATGTAAAACTCAGCCTGGATCATAAGATGACTATGAAAATGACACTTATGTTAGTAGTTGCATCTCAAGTTTGATAGAATTTTTGCGGTTGTTCGACTTACTCGCTGGGAAAGTGGACATTCGGGAAACCTGCGACTTTGCTCATATACTCCTTGTCAACCTCGCCGAGAAGACCCGTAACCTGCATGCAGTTCGTTGAATACCAGATGTAATCAATGACACCGCTGAACCCAGGTGTATAGTTGGTGAATGGGAAATCGGGGAAGATTGAATAGGCAGATTTAAGGTTAAAATTATGGGAAATGCCTTCCTCTGTGTACGGTCCGTAATCTCTGTCTCCCAGGGTCGGATGATGCGCGTCGACCGAACCCTTGGACATGAGTTCGTACACACCGCTGTCCCCGAGGGAGTTGAAGTCGCCACAGACAACCAAAGGAATGCTGGCACCGTTCGGGTATTTGACTTCTGGAATCTCATGTTCACCTTCAACCTTTTGGATCTTCGATGGAGGTGGGTTGGCGACGTATTTGTTAGCTATTTTTCCGAGCTCTTCCATCAGGACAGCCGTTTGAATGAGCTTGACATCTTCGAAAACCGGATTCCAGAAGAGATGCACGTTAGCGACAATCATGCGACCCCCAGTGAGCTTGTTTTCGAGATAAATAATCGTGCCGACATCATCTCTGGGCATGACTCGGTTGAAGATATCCGTGGCCTTCTTCATATCAGGGCGGTTGATAGCCAACTGCTGGAAGTTGATAACTTGTTTATCCAAGATGTTGAACTTGGTTGTCTTCCAGAAGATGGCACAACCGTCAACTTGTCGAGTCTCTTGGGCCCCAAAGTTTCGTGCACGCGACTTCTGGAATAGTACACCCTTGTAATCTTGGTATGCCATGTTGGGGCTCAAAAAATCTTCGAAATTGTTAAGGTCGACTTCTTGTAGGCAGACGATATCTGCGTTGCTGGTCAAGATGTCCTGGCTGATCAAATTCTTACGGTAGTCCCAAGCAAGTGCCCAAGAGGGAATATAACCGTAAGCCTGCGGTGTAGCGTACTTCTCGCAGAGAATGTTGTACGATATGACGCTGAACTTATTTGGGTCTCCCTCAGTTGATGGCTTTCCTTCGAGTGTCGATCCGTCGAGGACGTTCCACTCTCTTCCGGGCTCCGGAAGCTCAACTGTTGGAAAAATTTAGTTTCACATTCCAGGCCAACATATTTCACCAAAAAAAAAAAAAAGTGATAGGCTTACTCTGGCTGCTCTCCAGCAGGTAGTTGATCAGAGCCGAGGTTCCGTCAGCAATAATCTTCTGCTTCAAATTGTCTCTCAGAGGATTCCCTTCGATTCCAAGAATCTCCAACTGAAAAAGCGTGCCCATCTCGCCGGGTAGGTTGAGAATATTATTGTCAAACAGAAGCAGTGTCTTAAGATTGGTAAGCATGCCAATCTCTGCCGGGATCTCTGTTATTTGGTTGCTCGAGGCGTCGAGGTAAGTGAGAAGCTTGAGCTTTCCGATAGATGATGGAAGGGTCTTGAGGTTGTTGTGGTTGATGTAGAGTTTGTCCAAGAAGGTGTAATTGAAAAGATTCTCGGATAATGCTCGAAGTCCCTGCCCACCAAAGTCCAGCGCGAACCATTCCTGGCGCTTGTCCTTCTCTGTGAGCTTGCGTTGCTGAATCGGACGTTTCTCGTTTTCATTGGCACCCGTTGCCCCGTCTTCCTCGTGATCTTCCGATGTTGTCAGCACGGTGGAACCTCCCTTTGTTCCAGGACCCGTCTTGGTCTTGGTGGCGGCAACCCGAGCTTGGTGATGGGGAGAGCCACTCTGACGGGAAACCTGACAGAGTTGCAGTTGCTTCTCCCAATGTCCCGAGACGTTACCGTTATTCGTTTGAAGCGAGGCGGAGGCACCATTTGTGAGATGCTGTTGTTGTTGGTGCTGCGGCTGCTGCGGCTGCTGCTGTTGCTGCTGTCCGGCGAATGGCGACCCTCCAATCGCACCTCCCGAGTAAGTGTGTTGATGGCCAGAAAGACCATTTTGACCATTGTTCAAGCCAGGGTGAGCTAGAACTCTGTCGGCAAGCTGGGAAGGTTGTTGGGGTTGGTGAATGGGTTGGGAGTGTTGTTGGTGTTGTGATTGGAAGGCGTGAGCGAGATTCTTCTGCATATAACGGGTGTGGGGTTGGGCGGCGGCGTTTATGAGCATATGAGGATGCCCTTGGGCCTGCTGTGGAGCTTGGCTATACATGCCGAAAGAGCCTGGCGATTGGGGGGCGGGAGATCGCGAGGGTGACGGGGTGTCATTAGGACGAGGAGAAGATCCCCTGCCTAGTCGGAACGGGATGAAGTTTCTGGACTGGTAATGCTGATAGACTTGGCTCTCAGACATTACACGGTCCAAAGTCCGGGCGAGCGTAGAGTTGGAGAGGAGTGGCTAAGTGATGTTTGGTTCTTGAAAGAGAAGGACTTTTTTGTTAGCGAGAGGAATGTTGAAGGAAGGAAAACCCCCGTGAGGAATTGGAAGTGAGAGTACCGAGCCCCCCGTCGTTCAACATGTATCGTGAAATCCCGGTCCGTTGGAGGGGTTAGGTCTGACGACAGCAGGCCAAGATGAAGAGAATGAGAGAGTGAGAGAGTGATGGTCGATATCGTTCAAGCACTGGACATTTTGCAGAAAATTTTGGTCAGGACGGATGCCAAGAGGGCGAGTTGAAGTATCACAATGGGTGTCTCAGGGACGGGTGAGAGAGGAGAGAAGGAGTAGATGATGTTGAGTAGATAGGGTAGATCGGGGGACTTACGTTTGGAGGTTAGGACGGAAAGACTGTCGAGTAATGTAGTATGTAGGTCGTGGGAGCAGGAGCAGGAGGGTGGGGAATGGGGGATCGAATCTGGAATGGATCGAAAGGTAAGTAAGTAACGAGTACGAGGTCCCGCCCAAACGACGAAATGGTGCTGATACAAGTAACAGGTACTTGTCCTTGGAATTAGACGGTGAAGGAATTGGCGAACGGGCCTCCCTGTATCCCGGCTATCCATGCATCGGGGGTACCACCGGGGGGAAGCAGGGAAGAAAACTTGAACCAGCAGATACGAACGAACAAACGGACCTACCTAGCGGAGCGACGCAGACGGGTGAGATGCAGCAGGTAAGAAGGCTGTTGGAGATGTCGTTGCAGTCGTAGTCTTAATCTTCGTCGTCGTCGTACCGTTGTTGGCGATGGCGAGAAGAAGGAAGGAGATGGAGAGCGATGTCGAAGAGAGACGATGATGATGTTGACGTTTGATGTTGGTGTTGATGGGAGAAGGTTGATGATGTCTAATAGGTTTGGGTGTTGCCGAACAATATGCAATGTAAAAAAATATAAATAAAATAAAATAACATAAAATATAAATACCGTCAATCACATTTAAATTGGAAAAATCTAAAATAAATATCAAATAAGTATAAATAAAATATAGAAGCGTATGAAAAGACAACAGTGCTTTCTCTTTCTTTCTTTCTTTCTTTCTTTCTTTCGTTCGGTGTGGCCGTCCGTCTTCACATGCAGCAGGATATCAATCTATCGCTGCATTGATAACTTAATATCACGGGGCCATGCATATGTCGTCGAAGGCCACAACCATCTTTGACGCAAACTATATATATCCATATTAACCAAGTACGAGTGCAGGATCGAAGTCTGTGCGGCAAGGGGTTCTCCTCCTTCCTCAGGAGATCCATGGACCATGCATCCATCGCGACCAAGCGGGGGCCACTTTTCTTCCGCTTTGGCGCGGTAGAAAGTTGCTCCCGTGTAGGTATGTTTGTACCCCGGAACGGCTTTGGTATCCATATATAACCATATCTCTAGCACGTGGCATGGGTGATTACTGGTACATTCGACCGAAGACTTGCATTTCTATTTTCATGCTGTGTTCTTTGGACAGCAGCAGATGGGCATGGTCCACGCTTAGCTCTGCCCGGTGGAGCAAGCCCTTTTCTCCTTTCTCGAATGGACCCGAGCTCGAGGACTGGGATTGGATTGCAGCGTGATGCGACATGACAGGCTCGCTTGGACGCCCGTTGGAACCGGCAGCTCGGGTTCATGGTACGGCGGAGCTGGTCACCTCGAATTCGATGGTCTCACTATTGTTATTATTATTATAATATAAGTACTTAAGTAAATATATTTATCAGTGCCAGATGCAAGATGGAGAAGGATACCTCGAATACATCAGATACGATACCATTAGATGGGATGATGTGATGTGATGTTGACTTGTAGCTGGGTAAATCGGAGATTCGAAACATTGCCTGAATGCCCATCTTTTGCCTGGTGCATGAGCCGATGCATGCATACGTAGTATGTCATGTAATGTATGTTCGTTGAAGGCATCGCGGTGGGAAGAGCGGGCGCACCGAGATCCTGGAAAGCGCCACCTGCACAGATCAGGGCTTAGCTTGGTGACTTCCACTGTTTTCTTTCGTTCGCTCTTTCATTTCACTTTTGATATTATTTATTAACTTATTAACATTATAACACCATCGTTGTGTCCTATATAACAACCCCCCCCTCTTTCCCTCTTTCTCCTTCTTTCCCCCCCTCGACACGAGAAGCTTCGGAGCTGACATGACCTCATCCTCGGAGGCTCCAACAAAGCGACGGATATCCATATCCCACAACCTCCTCAACTCCACCGGATATACTCCTAATCGTTCAAGATGATGGAACCAGGCCTCTCCCCGGCTTTCGCATACCAAAAGCCAGCTGCCCACCGCGAGCGACTGGTCCCCATCCTCACCCATCTCCCCGATGGCAGCATCCTCCCTGTTCCCCCCACAAACCCAACCCCGCGTATCAAGGAACCCCACTACTTCATGGGCCGCCCCGTTCACCCTAACTACCATTACAAGAGAAACAGACGCTACGCCGGCGATGATTCCATCCCTTACCCCCTACCCTGCGACCAGCAGGAAGTCAACCGTCAAAACATTCTCCATCACATCTTCAACGAAGTCTTCGGCACCATTCACGCTGCTGAATTTCCAAATCCTGAGGACATCCCTTCCAAGGTCCTGGATGTAGGTTGCGGTAGCGGTCTGTGGATAGCCAGCATGGCCGATGAGTTTATATCTCGCGGCCGACCGGACGTCCAATTCACCGGTATGGACATTGTTCGCAACTGCCAGGAACTGACAAACGTCAACTTCCGCTTCATCAAACACAATATCCTCAATCTACCATTGCCATTCGCTACCAGCGAGTTCGATTATATCATGGTTCGCGAGATGTCCCTAACCTATCCTCAAGACCGAAACTCCGAAGCTCTGTTGGAAGAATATCTGAGAATCCTCAAGGTTGGCGGCACGCTCGAAGTGCAATGCTCCGATCACACCATTCGCTGCCTCTCACCTTCATCCATTCCACCGTCCTCGAGAAGTGGCGCCTACCCAATGACAGCATCTACCAGGTTTAATCTCAAGTCCGACAACTCATACATCCAAGACTACAACAGGTATGTCAGCCATTTTCTAGGCACCCGACAGCTGCCCATCGCGCCTTGCACAAGCGTGCAATCCACGCTATTAATGGAGGCCAAGCGGCTTGGAAAGGTCAAGAATAGACGCTATGCTCTGCCGCTGGATAATCCGCATTGGGAGGGGAAGCCCATGCTACTATCGTCTTCATTGTCAGCTATAACCGGTTCGCTGGAGAATCGCTCCCTCACATCCTTAATATCGATGACGGAGCGTCGGAAATCCTCAGAGAGCAGTAAATCTGCTCCTCAAGCCACGACAACGACACCGACCGCAGATGTAGAAACGAGAAGCGTAGATAGCGAGCCAAAAGATAGAAAGAACAACAGCATTGAAATGTTCGTGTCGGACGACGCTCAGGCGCTGCGAATACTTGCGCGTCAGAATTTTACAAGCACTATCAGGAATCTAGAGCCGGTGTTGCGGCACTCGAATAGAATCCCGCAGGAGGATTGGGACTGGTGGTTCAGGGACTTGATGTTGAACTTTCACCAGAACAAGGGCTTGAACAGCGGCGAGTGTATCGAGATGGGAGCTTGGTGGGGTGTTAAGAAGTGCTGATAAGGAATATGCATACACACGTAATATACACCTCCCAATTGTCGTTTTATTATTTTAATCATATTACTTTTTAATGGTTTTAATATATCCATGTATATATATCATTACGACGCGGGTAGTTAGCGTGAGTAGGCGTTCTGGCTGTCTTCTTTATTATTATTTCTGTATCATACCATAATATTAAATATCTATAACTACCATTTATATTCTCGAGATATTGAACCCGTTCGGCATGCCGAAAATGTTGTACGAAGCCGAAGAATCCCAACAAAACAGCCGGTCCAACACCGCCCATATTACCCGGGTCCGTCCTTCTTCCCAACTTTGAACCTTCCAACGTCACCCTCTTTCGAACTCGATACGTTCCTCGCTCTCTCTCAAAAGCCAAGAAGAGGTTTCAATTGGCGAATTCCTATAGCCCGGAGAAAAGCATGGCGTCGACAATGTCCTCCGCTCTCCGATCCTCAACGAGGCGATTGCTTCAACCCGGGTACACATGGAGAGCGGTGGTCTCGAGAGGTTAGTCTTTCTACACAGCTAAATACCGCCTTCCAAGTTATTTGATATCGATTGGTATATGATGGTATACTGATCTATTCACTCTATTCAATCTGCAGGCATATCGTCAAGCTCTCGCGACTGTAAGGCCCACAACTTCAACATGCCGGCGCTGTCGCCAACCATGACGGAAGGGAGTATCGCGTCGTGGAAGATTAATGAAGGTATGGTTATTACCCTTCTTCTTATAAATACTACACTTTCTAACCAACATAAATTATTGTTCCAGGCGACAAGTTCGCCGCCGGAGACGTCATCCTAGAAGTCGAAACGGACAAGGCACAGATGGATGTCGAAGCTCAAGACGACGGCATCCTGGCAAAGATATTTGTAAGTTGTTTTCCATATATCTCACAATATTAAACTCTTTCTAATATATGAAATTAGGTACAAGCCGGCAAAGACCCCATCCAAGTCGGTACCCGTATCGGCGTGCTCGCCGATATCGATGACGAAATCGCCTCCCTCGAGATACCCGCCGAGGACCCCACCACGTCACCGACGAAAGCTGAATCCGCCCCGGACACATCGTCACAATCTTCACCCCCATCACAAGAAGCAAGCTCGGAGAAAAAACCAGCTTCCCCCACCGCATCTCAAAAGGATGACGAGCAAGTCTCGCACAAACCTCGCAAGAACCCCTTCGTCGCCAGTCCCGGCCTAACCCATCTCCTGCACGCCAACAGCCTAGAAATGTCTGACGTCAAAGGAACCGGTCCTGGCGGCCGAGTCCTCAAAGGCGACGTGCTCGCCCATCTCGGAAAAATCGATAAAGGGAAACCAAAAAGCCTGGCCGGCGAGATTGCCAAGCTTGCAAAACTCGATTTGAGCAACATCAAGCCGAAGAAAGTAGAGCCTAAAAGGGAAGAAGCAGGCAAGGAAGTCGTGAAGAAGATAGATCCGTTGGAGCTAGTCGAGGTGTCCCTGCCGATTTCGCTGGCCAGGGTGAGCGCTAGACAGTATCCAGTAGCAGATTCAATCGCTCGCGCTGTGGAATATGCAAACAATTCTGGCCTACCGGCATCAAAGGTCCCGCCCACTCCCTCCGAATTATTCGATGAGATTCTTGGCCTCCCCTCTACAAAAATTGAACCGAAATATACCGTAAAATCTTCAGAATACAGACCTCCAGCGGCAGCACCTGTAGTAGCCGATCTCTTCGACGAGATTATTGGTCTGGCGAAGCCGAAGAGTTCTGCGGTTGCTACAACACCGCTGCAGGAATTCAAGGTTAAGGTGCCAGCGGTGGATAGAGAGCGGGCTGAGTTCTTTTTGGCCAAGGTGAAGTATTCGTTAGAACAGGATGAGCGACAGACTTGATTCCCTCGAGTAGAAAAGCTGACGGTTTCTGGGTTACTCTCATGTAAATAATACACACGATAATATAGCATTTGGAAGCGTTATCATTATCATTCTATGCTGGCAGATAGTCTTTTTGGGCTCTTGATGATAATCGTTTAAGGGTTGTGTTATAGCAGACGGGTCTTCGTCTCAAAATCGTGAACCCAGAGAAGATCCGGATACTCGTATGTAATGATTAAGTTGCCATATCAAATACGCCCGTCGATAAGCGTTTATGCGGACACGCTAAAAAGGTATACCAACCTCGCTCGCCGCTTTCAAGATACACATCCTCCTATGACATCGTCACATCCTCATCCTTCACCTCCTGCTTAACCTCCCCGCTATTCTTCCCTCTTCCCTTCCCAGGATTCTTCAACGTCCAACTCCGATCAAAATACTCGTTTGGATGAATAATCGTCTCCCTAATTCCCCCACCTTGGTCTTTCTCCCTCTTCAATTCCTTCTCGTGCATGTGCTCAAATACCCGATTACACGCCAGATGAAATTTCTTCGCCGTCACATCCTGCTTGACCCCAGCGAGCACACTACGATCATCAACGCCCATCAAGCTACTCAATGCCGTGGTCAGATTGTCCGGTGAGAAATGTCGGTATGGACATCCGTGTGAATCACCCGTTCCTGGTGGATGATCCATCAGCACCTGTTGACAACTGTACGGTTTATAATCTCTCCCCGCGCCCTGCAAGCCGTACGAATGTCGGATGTTATATCTGTACTCCTTATTAAACTGGTCATCGGTGAATTTTGAAAATGCTTGCCGCCAAAATACAATTGCTTCGTCGATTGACAGGCCGATGCCTTTGAGGAAGAGACCGTATTGTAGACGGCCGAAGTGGCGGAGATGCTTGTCGCGGCGGACGGCACTGTGCAAGTTGCGCATGCAGAGTGGGAAATGACTTGATAGACCGTCAATTTGGGCGGCACTGATGGTGTCGCCAGAGAGGGTTGTTGGGTTAGCTGAGGAGTTGTATTCAGGGGCCGTGAAGCCTTTGGAGAGGTGGTTTAGAATCGGTATCAGGCGGTCATCTTCATCGAGGCGCGGGAGCAACCGTGACGCTTTCTAGAACGACATTAGCCGTTATGGTAATTTTAGAGTATATAAGGAAAATAAAAGGGAACATACTATCAGCTCATTATCCAGCCTTTTCGAAAACTCCGCCATAACCAAGCTAATCATCATACTATTGGGTACGTACGCGTTCCCTCCTCTTAAGAATACCTTCCGATCTCCCACTAGATCTGAGACCCGGTCCCACTCGACTTTCAGATACGCCTCAGCTTCAAATTGCTGCTTGGCTTTTTCTGTTGGCATCCTGCTCCCGCTGATAAGCACGTTTTTAAGCTCCTCCGCGTACTGTGCCTTCTCTACATCGCTAACGGACTGTGAATCTAACTCGAGTGAATTCAGAAACTCTTGTCGTTCCCTGCTGTCGTCGGTTGTGAACCTATGGCGGAACAGGATACCTTCCGTCCGCGTGAAACGTCTTCTCAAGTCGTCTGAACGGGCGAAGGCTAAACGGAGGATAAAGTGGCTGTAGTGGTCTTTTTTGCGTTCGTTCATAAGACCGACGAAGCGCTTTGGGTTCGAGCGTTCGGACTCCGGGATGGATTGGTTGGAGTTGAGGGGGATGTACTTGTCGAGTAACTTTTTGAGGACGGCATCGATCTCACTGGTGGAATTATTACGAAAGAGGCATGTCTCGATCTCACCGAGGACTTTTGATATATAATATAGGAAGCTCTAGTCAGTCTTCCTTGTTTTGTAGCTATATGATATAGTAATAGAAGCTTGGAAGTTGGAGCAGCTGACCTCTCAACCGATCGATGGCCCATTGCTCAAACTCCTCGAGGGAAACTTCTTCAGTCGGCGGCGTATTGTAGAAGTTGAGACGATTAGGGTATGGTAGACTTTTGTCTGCAGGGCCTGCAAGATAGTTTCCGCGCTTCTCCTTGCGTATCTTGCGGAGAGCTGAAGCTCCCTGCATGGCGAGGAGACGAGCTTGTTTGGCAGAAGATCTGGACAGTTATTGGTGAAGAGGCAGAGGAGGAGAGGTTATACAGTGAATCTCGTCTAGTAAAGTGATAGCAATCGAATCGAATAGTGACACTGAAGTCGCGTTAGAAGACAAGGATATAGAATGGAATGGAACGAGGACGCGCAGATGGTAAAAATAATATAAGTGCATTTAATCAAGGAGCCTTTAACAAAGCATGAGCGTTCATAGTGTAGCGGTTATCATTATTGCCTTCCAACATGGATACAGTCCATGAGAGATAGCAATAGACCTGGGTTCGACTCCCGGTGGACGCATATTTTTTTAATTTTTTAATTTCTTCCCCTTGTGCTCGTGTTGGGGTTTTGGCAACAGCTTTCTCTGTGACAACTGAGTCGAGTCTCAAAGCCGCATCCCCTAAGGGATTTTGATTGATATATACGTTGTAGACTGTATTGTTTTTATATTTTAACAGGTCCCGTGTAATATTTTTGATTTGATCTCTCTTTTACCGACAGGTGCAATAACAATTTCTCTTTTTAGTCTTCCGTATGTTAGTCTTCCGTAAATTATACGAATATATTAAAAACTTGCTGATATACGTGGGCAACAAACGTTAAACTAGACTGCACACGAAGTATCCTGAACACTAATATTTTGTATCTCTAACATGCTGTGATAGTAAGAATAGGCTAGCCTTTAAATCGGACCACCCAATACAAGACATTAGAAGTGTAACCACTACCACCAATAAACTTCTCCAACCTCATCGCCTCAAAGCGCGCTCTAGATTTGCAGTCTTTGCTAAGGAAAAGGTATCTTCTCGAGGCTCTGGCAATTTCGGCGATATCTATGCACAGTAATAGTATATCTACTAAAGAATTTGCTCGGTAAACCGCCTTGATTCCTGATACTCGTGAAATATACTCGAAATGATTCCCTGTCGAGTGTTTTTCCAATCAATCTAATGGGGAGGCATTTGGAGATATTATCTTTAGTATATGAGTTTGGATGTCTAAAATGCCCTGCGTAGACCTCAATCGAAACGTAAACTCTACCCTGATCGCCAATGTCTAGTTCATCCGGAAAGCAAATGCAAACATGCCAATGCTTGTCTGCCTCTGATTGCTTCCAACTGCCCATTGGGAGCAACGAATTTGTATAGACGGGTTCTAAAATAATCTCGTTGTCGAAGCCGAATCGTTCTAGCAGTCAGAGCGTCTTTACGCCAGTGACGCGATATTATACCCATGCCTGTCGTTGATTACAATTCAGTACCATCAATTCTCATGCTCATGCTCATGCTCATCCCTATCAAACTCAGTTTGGATCATACATAGTGACTCGTATTTGAGGTCATTTATCGCTGAAATATCCACATACTGGTGGCCCCGTTCCATTTTGACCAAATGATCTTGGGCATCTTAAGATCTTCAGCATTCTTCATCTCTTCCTCTCGAGCCTGGCATTCTAGCTGCCGCAAAAGCCTCCGGTCCTTAATCAACTTTCGCACCTCGAATTGAAACTGTAAATCAACTTCTGAAATTAGGATGAGAGCCGTGATAGCCGTCATCGGTGTCTGAATCTTGGCAGGTTGATCTTATAACTGAGGTGCTTATTATTGCATATCGTACTTTGCCTCGTTTCGAAATTTCGAAATAACTTCCAGGTAGTGTTGTAGTATTGTGATACGATTTTCGCTATCAATATCGCCGAAGATATCATCAATATTCTGTCGCTTCTTGTCTTTATGAGGTCGAGCGACCCTATACTCTGCTTCGCATTCGGGGAGGACACTCAGGAGAACCGTCAACCTGTATGTAAGAGAGCCTGAAAGACTAGTTTTCTTATATCTTCTTCCTCCGATAACCCTTTCCTCGTCAACCAAACTTTAAGACCTGGATCTAAAGTGTCAGTCGCCATCCTTGAAGAGCCTTCTGATTCTAACGCGCGATGACCTTGTTGGGCTCTGATATTTTCAAGCAGGCTTGGGGTAAGATGCTGATTCTGAAAGCCTTTTCTTTCTGGACGCATGAAGTTGATCAGGTTATGCGCTACGGTTTCGATGCCAACGTGGGCTTCGATCGCTGCAGTATACTCTTTAAATCATTTTGTCGACAACTTTACATCTATGATGTCCTGAAACATACTGATACATCTATTTTAGAAGTCAGGAACTATCATGGGAAGCTGTTGGGTTATAACGTCATGAACTTATATATATCAGTACCAACACCCCGGTCAGCCATGCGATAATGCACCTACATCTCGAATTTTCTCTGCAATGCTACTTCAATCCTGGTCACCATGTCGAATCGGTCGAATAACAACATTGAGAGCCTGCATAGGCTTTGGATTTCTCGTTAAAGCCTTGGATGTTTGCTGCCGTGCGAATTCGACGCCACAGTACCGAGAGCAATGTTGTGGAGGGTGGCATTTTTCATCACATAGACGACATGGTTTAACTTGGGAACACAGTCGCTATTTATTGGGAGAAACCTGGAAACTTGCCGTGATTATACTGCAATTGTTATGGTACACCTTGGTAAGTGGAAACGTTGATCTCGTAAGTCGGATCCACAAAGTTCAAGGAGAATACGGAGGAGGGTATGGTAAAGATTGGGTAAGTTTTGTTTCTGTTTGAAAGAAGAGTATTTAAATGATATCTCTTCACAGTTATTAGGTTTGATATACGGTAATAACCACAGCGTTCATAACATTGGATTATAAACTATAGCTTGAACATTATCGTAAAGATTTTGTATGAAGTATCAAGAAATACGATATATTATCGATGTTGGCTGTATCATCCCGAAAATGCACGCGGAGCAACCTTCAATATAATTCGTACACGCGGGGTTCCCGGGTTGAAAGACGAGAGAACGGGAAGGGCACTGTCCCTGGGGTGCACCATCAAAATTTATATACATTGATATCTTCCAGAAGATTTTATATTAAGGTTTAAGCTTTGGTAATATTATCTTTCAGTAGAGTGTTAGAGCTGCAGGCTTACTAGTGGGTGCTTTGATGACAAAGTGTGGATAGCCTGATATAAAATGAATCTTACAGGAATATTAATCCGATATCTTCATGAATATTTCTTTCGGTTATAATTAGTTTCGCGGTTGCGACCCTCCGCTATTGTGTTGATCATAATGTGACCATCTTACATTTGCAACAAAAATGGTACAAATAAAGCATGTAGGCACCATGCATTATTTCTCTTCGAATTCTGAAAAGCAAACACGCTATCCGCCGCGTGACTTATTGTGAGAAACTTTCAGATTTGTTACTTACTGTATTTTAAGGTTTCAAAGAGCTAAGTATCTCGAATGGGTGAGCTCAGGGTCTGTCTTGCCTCCCCACCATCGCATCTTTCCCCTTCCCCCTTCCCTTCCTTTCGATTCCGCTCTAGGCGCTCTTCTGGCGTTCTTTTCTTTCTCGTTTGTTAGATATTTAGGCTACGGGATAAAGGAAACCCTATGGGTAGATAGAGTTACCGTGTGCCTTTCGAACAGCCCCATTTCGCATTCGCAATCCAGCTAGCCCAGTCCTCTTTTTGGTTTCCGGACTAATGCTTTGCATACATGATGCAATGGACATTTATCGCGAAGGCGAAAAAAAAGTGTGGAAACTGCATATCCTCTCTAACCAGTAGGAAAGTTGCTTTGAACATGCAAGGACCAACCGGGTCTCAATTCGCTTTCTTTCCAATTCGTTCCTTTCCTACAGCAAATCTGATAGGGCAACATTCGATTTCATTTTCTCGCCCAATTCGAGGCGGTCTTTCCAGATAAAAAAAAACGACCCAACAGTCTGGATCTGAAGAGAAGGGAAAAAAGTGTGACCACAATATCGAGATTGTGCATGCCCAGCCAGCGCGAAACCATGTCCCAGCAGTAGCTGGCAGCCAGCCATGACCAACCTTGTAGGTAGATATTTGGGGGGAAAGGTGTCAGCTCGAAAAATATATTAAAACTCGACAATTGTCGGCTCGTCTTACCTGCGTTCGGGTTGGACGGTCAATGTCGCTGTACTGTACGTTCTGGATTCGTCCCAGCGCGGCGCGCGCGAAGGACCGCATAGCATGGGGGGGATAAGGTACTTTGATTGCTTACTTTGCTAGCTCTCTACCCGTATATACTTACCTACTTACCTACCGAACGGCTGAAAAATGTGAGCTACGGATTAGAAAGGGAGTTTCAAAAATATGACTCGTCACAAGATATAACACTCCCGGATTACATTATAAAAAAAAGAAAGAGTGAGAGCGAAAGATGTTCGCAATTTCCAGATCACGTAATAAAGGCACGATATCAGTCGCATTCTCATATGCATGACACCCTGAGGGTCTACGGACGAGGGATATGGAAAGGGTCCCCTTTCCCCCCTCTCACTCTTTTCTCCCGGCTTACCCCGCAGATGGGAAGGGAAAAAAAAAGACATATGATAGTCGCGACATGGTCGTTTTTACCCCGTCTACATGTTTACACAGTTATTTGACATCGTCAAATTAAAAAACTGCGGGGCAAAGTGCATTGCGCGAGCTCCCAGGATGGTGATTTAACGAGGTGTCAGCGAAGGAATGCGGAAACCGAGCACATGCTCAACAGCATTCATATTTTGTAATTTCTGGTGACGTTTACTTTTCCAATGATTCCAAAAAAAAAAGTGATGTACGTTATATGTATATTTAACCAACTGAAGCATGGGTAAAGGTGCTTTCGCGAAGGAGTTCCCACATTTTCCGAACATCCACAGGAAGAAAACGAACGAAGCTATACTTTTTCTAGAACTAGTTCAAATACTTCGGACGAAATCGAAAAGGAGAGAAGGGGATGCACTCTCTTACTCGCCTCCAGATTGGTGAGGGTACGTCGATGTACTTTGTACATCCTGTTCATGAATCCTGTGCCGCGAACGTAGACCTCGAACCAAAAACAAAAAAGAGGGTCGCATCAAACCCACCTTTTTTTATATTAGAAAAATTAGAAACGGGATAAATTAGAGTTAGATCACACATCCACACACGAGACCCTGAGTATCGTCCAACGAGATGTACAGTATCGTAAATAATCATCGGTGGGGAATATATCGTCCTGTCGATAGGTCGAGAGAGCTTGGACCTTCCATATACAGGTCTTAAAACGCCCCAATCTCAATGCAGCCCATCGAAGCTATCCATGGTCGAGGAGCGCATTCCAACCCGAAAAGAAAGAAAAGAAGAAGAAGAGACCACTGAAATAGTAAATGAACCCATCGCGAAAACCAGAGGAAATGAAGAAGAGGGGTGGGAAGAAAGAAAAGAAGAAAGAGGGGTTAGCTCGCTCCTACCACGCAGCGAGCTATCCCAAACGAACAAAAAGGCGCCGTTTGAAGAAGCAACAGATACTATAAAAAATGGAAGCGTGACCACTTTTTTTCTAGCTCCGTTCATTCGTTTAAACCACGTTTGTTAGTGTCAACGTTCCGAGAGGTACCTTTCTTTCATCCAATATTCTTCTTCTTCGCCGGCTTCTCCTCTGGTTGGATGCTCTTTTTACTTTGCCCAGGCGTCGAACTGCCCTTGCTGAAAATTGAATGGACACGTGCACAGATGGGATTCGAAACCGTACAGGACAATCACCTTTATGCGGCGGAGAGTCCATGCCACCCTTTTCGAACAAATCGAGGTAGGAATTGCGCGCCTATCGAACATATTCTAAGAGTCGGTGAATTTCAAAAAATATGTACCCCGCAGCTAGCGAGAAAAGGTATTTTTCTTTGAAAGACTTGATGTATCCCATCGATGCATCGATGCATCTAGAGAATTCCTACAGGCAATCAATCATGTTCTACGTAGTGAAACACGCATTAGCCCTCCCTTTTTTTCTTTCTTTCGCTTCCTTCCCCAGCTTTATTTTCCCACCAGCGTTTGATGAGCATGTGAAAGACAGGTTCAAACAGGTCATGTTGGTAGGTTGTTGGGTTTCTTAGGACGTTCCATCACTGGCCAAATTGTTTTACCGGGTCAATGGAATGCTCCCAAACCAATAGAAATATATACCAAAAAAGAAAAACCCCCCAGCTGGTCAGAAGGGACCTCTTCTTGTTGGATGTTCCATTAACCTCTTCTTACTTTAAATAATTATTTGAAACATTGATATGTACAGATGGTCCTTCACTGCTGCCCGATGTCGTAATGAGAGATATTTTGCTATGCACGCTGTGGAGATCATTTTCTTATAATATAATTGACTACTTAATCCGTTCAGTTTTAGTATGAGACTTTTTTTCCTCACTTCGCGATTATCGGAATGCAGGTGTTCGGAGCTGGAACATTATAACAGCGATGACGTCTGATGTATGGATCTTCTCACTCTTATATCGAAAAGAACGACGAGTAGGAGCATTTTATCCTATCAATGAATTTGGAAAAGATGGTGTGGTCGAGCTGTCTATTTTCTTGAAAATCGAAATTGATTGACGGGAGGTACAAGCTGCGGGAGGTAATACCTTATTATCTTGGAGGGTCGGAACAACCAGCCCGTTCCCAAGAGAAGCAAGCTTTTATTATCGTGGTAATACAGCATATTTCTCGGAGGCATATGCGAGAAGCACGACATGGATTCTTTTATACAGATACCCTCTTTCGCAACTTTTTCTCAAATACATTTTTGTTCAAATACGAGAAATTGTATTACGCATTGAAAGGGGGCGCGTTAGGGTAAGCAGTTGGTAAACCTGATTTTGGAAGCTTGTACCATTGTGCGACCCTTGCAACTTTTACGTTTCGCGATCTTTTTTTTTGCTGGGTTGGATTTCCAGCGCCACTTCTTCAAGGTCAAGGTCAATTGATGATTCCTATTCGACCTGGGAGGTAATTGTACAAGGGCATACGTCCTTTCTTGCTCCTGTGGACACAAGCTTTTAGGGCGGTTTTAGAGACCATGTACCGGATGTACGATACCCAGGAAATGGAGTGCCAATCACTAAGCTCCTTAAATATCAAATCAGCAATGACTTGCAGATAGAAACGAAACTCCCCCAAGACGCTAGGAACCGTAGCATTTGGGAATGGAAGAGAGTTGGAGAAAGGGAAATGATAATGACAGCTCACAATTACTTAACCGTTTTAAACCACCTTGCCAACAACAACAAGAACAAAAACACAACAGTTAAAAGTTAAAAAAGTATGTAGCTGGAAAGTCCCGGCGGTGGTGGCTGGTTCTCCTTCTTCTAGGCCTAGCGGTTCTCTGGTATATTATTACGATATCGGAAAGCCGAACGGGTTTCTCGGTTCGTCTGCCAATCTGACGAGCTGCCTCATTTCCCTTTTCCTGCGGGCGCCATACCGTTCAAAGCTGGTTTGACTTTTCTTTACCCTTACCGTTGAGTTTGTTGAGTGGCTGTGGGTGGATAACTTTTTCTCTGGGCTCTCCCGAAGCCGAAGATCCGTGAGGGTTGAGCTCCGAGAGCTTTCGCTCGATATCGTAATTAATTTCACATATCTCAATCTTCTTTCGAGGAGCGCCAGACGGACGGGCTGGATGTGCTGGATGAGCTTCCCAGCTTGTTGTCCTCTCTAGTGGGTTTTGTTTTCCTGCTCAACGGGAACATAAATTTCTTACAAAGAAAAGACAAGCACGGAAGGATAAAATTTTTTCCTTCTCGATGTCTCTCGTTAAAACCGTTACTGTGGGAAAAAAAACTTTGAAATCTGAAATATAAGATATTTTTTTTCCCTAGTTTATGACAGCTTACCGACGGCTGACAATGGTACATTGCATCTTCAATAATACAATAATATGTTCACATCTCCAGAAGGGGAAGAAAAAAGAGCCCATAAGGCTGTGGAAGTGAAATTCATCCTATCAAGAAAAACAAAGCATGACACTTGACGGTTCGTGGAGTGTTCAAGACGCATGGAGGGTGGACAGGTACCGTTTGGTACCAGCTCGTTACAATCTTTTGGTTAATGCACGGCTTCTGCAGTTGCAAGTGTAAACGAGAATGTCAAAAAATAGAATATCCGAAGGAAAGAAGAAAAGAAGAAGGAAAAGAGAAACAGAGCGTGGGAGTTCTTTTTTTTTCTTTTCACCCACGTTGAACTGACGGACCTGACGAGGTCGCATCACAGCTGTAGGTATTACATACCTCTCAAATGGCCGCCGCAGTGCATACATACATGGATTATACGTGTATTGGCTGTTTTTCTTATGTGATATCATTTTTGTTTTCCTGGAATCAGTCGCGACAGATTACTAAGAGCTCTTTTTTTTTTTTTTTTTTTTTTTCCTTTCCTGGTTTCCGACAAAATTTCCGGGCGCCATTCTCGGCTGTTGAAAGAGAAAGGGAAGGGTCTTGGTTTGTTCAGCAGAGAGCTAGCGTGGGCGGAATCGGGACAGAAGAAGGGAGGTCCGAAAGGGACTTTTTTCTTGCTTGTGAGCTGTGGTCCGCGATATGCTGGAGTCCCCCATGCCGAAGTGCATCAAAACCAGTCAATCAATGGAAAAGTCAATAGTGTGCAGATGATATTGCATTGGCGATGGGGACAAATGTACAGGCGTAGATTTACAGATACTCGGCTCCGAGTTTGGAGGTTTGAAGCTGGCGTCCATACAAGATGCTATGAAGAATACCCGTGGCAGGGTGATAGGTTGAATGAAGTCAGTTTCTCGAGAGGGAGATATATTGATTTTTTTTAATTTTTTTTTCTGTTTCTGTTGGTTAGTTTTAAGTTTTCTGAAGGGGGGTGGATGTCGCAGCCCGACGCAGCAGCAGAAGAAGAGAGAGCTGATTGGAATTTTATTTTCGGTGTTGTTACTTCGTACTGTGCAGTGGTGGTTAGTAGCGTGAGGGTGGGCCCGGCCCTTCTTTTTCTTCTCTTTCCCTCTCGCCCGGCTCAGCTTTCAGTTCAAACTCGGTTTTCTTTCTTTTTCTACTTTTTCCTTCATAAACCCAGCTGCCATCCATCCTCTCTTTCTAACTCTCTCCCTCACTCCCCATATTATTATTGTTATTGTTATTATTATCTCTGTATTCTATCTCTGATTTATCTATATTTTATATTCATTCATACTCTGAATAAATAAATTCAATAACTTCTTTCACCTCGACGAAAGATATTGAACACTTCTCCTCGAACTAGTCCGAATCAAACCTGAAACCGAAAAAGAGAAAGATCGAAAAGAAAGAAAGAAGAAGAAGAAGAAAAAAAGAGAGCGTACTAGAAAAGAAGAGTGAGTATAAGATCGTCCGTGGCGACATCATCGTGCCTCCCAGCACAACTTTTTCTGCTGTTTCTGCTGGTTCTACTGTTTCTGCTGTTTTCTGCTGCTTCCGTAACCCGCACCGCCTCTTTTTTGGATGCTGTTCCCTGCCACCACCCCGACGATCGTACTTGTACTTTTTCTCTTCATTCCTGTTTGGTGGGCTCTGCTGCTCTGCTGCTCTGCTGCTCTGCTGCTGCCCCCAATTCCCGAGGTCCACGTTCCTGGTTCATATCATTCCCTCTTCATATTTTAATTTTATTTTTGTTAGTTTTTATATTTTATTTTTTTGATATAATATTTTTGATATTTCTTTTCCTTTCCCTGCATCCGCAGTCCTGTTTTACGTTATAAATGTTTTGCCTTCCTTCCTTCCCACTCATCATCAATCAATCAAATCAAATCAAATCAAATCAAATCAATCAAAACTAACCAGATATATTACACGATCGTAGACTGCAACAGACCGACCGACAACGTACCTCGCCAATCTCTTCCTCCCCGGAACTCCTTCACCCCCTTCCAACCCGTCCGCTGACTTCCTCCGTCGCCTCTGCACCCCGCTTCCAATTCCCGTCTATCACTCTACCACTACCACTCTCTCTTTCTCTCCCTTTCGCCATGCTTAGTCTACGCTTATAACCCTAACCCCCCTTCAATCTCTCGAGATTGGCCCGCTCCCAATATCAGCCTCCTCTCATATAATATACTCTCTCTCATCCTCCTCCTCCTCCTCCTCCTCTCTCCTCTCCTTATACACGGATCTAGTGACTAGAGGTTTCTCGATCCTTCACTCCTTCTGCTGCAGACCGGGTCTGTATTGATTCCTAGAGCACACTTCAGACGACTAGTTGGGCTCGGGACCAATAATAAATAACGACTATTTCTTAGCTAATACAGCTTTTTGATACATCGCTTGTTTTTTATATTTTATATTTTTTATCCTCCACACACACACACACACACCCTTCTACGACATGGCTGATAACAAACGAGAACCTTTACCCGTCAACTTCTCCACAGGCAACAGCCTCATGGCCTCCGTTGCTCCTCTGAACTCTGCAGCTGACGAAGAAGTTGCTGCCGACTCCGACGAACCTTCCGACAATTGTGGTCGCAGCTTGTTCTCTCGCAAGCTGCAATTCGAAGAAAACATGTACAAAAAGCAAACCGTCATCCCTACCCGCTCCCACAAGGGCGATTCTCTCCTCACCCGCGCCATTATCAGCGACTCGGAGCCTCTTTCCGCTGAGAGCACTTCCATCTACTCGAGGGTCGGCTTTCGCATCCCCAAGCGTGGAATGTCTACCACCTCTACTATCAGCAGCGCTAGCATGCCTTCCACCGCCGACCTCACCAGCGATGCTGGCGACTCGTCTAGTTCTGAATTGAGCTCCCCGAGTCCTCGTGTCGTTCCAGTTTTTGCTCTCCCGTTCGTTGGAGCCGCCGCTCCTCCCGCCGATGTTGCGATCAAGGGACACAGCGACGACGAGCTCCACAGGGCCACCGTTCAATCCGACCCTAACGCGGTCACCGCTGCCCTCGGACGCAAACGTTGTATCACCTTCGCCTGCCCGACTCCCGTCTCTCGACAAAACTCGGCTGTTCCCAAGATTGAGGAACCGACTCCCATCAGACGTACCACCTTGAAGTTCGCCTGCAACGTCAAAGATGAATGCAAAGCTCCTAAGAAGCCCAGCTCTCCTCCTCCCCAGAAGCTTCACCGATCTCCCGTTCTCAAGGCCGCTCACTTGAACGTCAGCTCGCATCACCGACGTGACTCCGCTGCTACCATCGTGGACGAGAGGAAAAGTGGTGCTATCCCCTGCAAGGCCGCGCCCCTTGTCAGCAGCATCTCTTCCGTCTCCAGCATCCCACGCTTCTACGAATTCGCCAGCTCCGTCGATGAGTCCGTTCACTCTTGGATGAACGCTCCTCAATTTCCTACCCGTCTCCTCAAGGTCGACTGCCTTTTGGAGAAGGAGAAGAAAATCAGAAAATTGAGCGAAGAGGTCGAAGAGGAAGTCGCTCTCGAGGATGATGACGAGCCAGCTGAGGACGATGACAATTTGGAACCCGAGGACGACGAAGAGGAAGATGATGGCTACAAGGAGGATGAGGAAGACGACGAATACGAATTGTGGAGCGACTCGGATGAAGGCAACCGAACTGATGATGAAGATGGTTTTGCCGAATCTGATGACGAGGAAGAGTTCTTCCTCCCAGAGAATGCTGGTACCGCCATCCCGGACCGTAAAGCGGACCGTCCAACCTGCTGCCGAAATACCTCCGATTCATCCATGGCTTCCATTCGCCATTCTCGCAAGCCAGGTCTTTGCTCCTTCCAGCGTAAGCATCGCGCTCCCGTCCGTGCTGTCATTCGCCCGAGCACTCCCGAGCTCCCGGACAGTACCGATTTCGTTCCCGGAACCTTTGACGAGGACAAGGTGCTCGAAGAGTTTTATCTTTCCTGCCTCGAAGAGAGAAAGTCCATGAACAAGGTCGTCCGTCCTCAGGATATCGATCCTTCTTTCCCCGCTGAGGATGACGAAGATGATGACGAGGAGTCCGAACGCCCGGTTCGTGCCGGCCGCCGTCGTGGTTCGAATGCCAGGCAAACCAGCCCTTCGCGTTCCCCTCGCGGATCTCCGGCTCCGACCCGTCGTCTCCGCTCGCCTCCACCGATGAGTCGCCGTGGTTCCCGCGGCATGTCTCCAAACAAGAGACGTCCTTCCTTCACCTCCAAGTCTCCACCACCTCAGGGTCGCGTCGGCAGACTTCGCTTTGACTTTGACACCAAGCGAGCATCTCTCGCCAGATCTACCTCTTTGCCCAGAAACGGTCTCTGCTCTCGCAAGAAGATCTCCACCTCTCCCAAGCCGTCCAAGGCCATCAAATGCCGCCAGCGAGGTGCCTTCGATATTGTCGAGGGTCTCGAAAGGAAGCGTTTGCGTCGCCGTGAAAACGTCTACGGCCGACCAAAGGAGTACAAGACCGAGGCAGGCGAGGGTGTCGAGAGGATGAGAGAAATCGGTATGATGGGCAAAGAAAGAGTCGGCCCCAACCCACTACCCAAGCTGATGATGTCCGTTTAACGGATTTCGTTGTTTTCTTCTCTTCTGTACTTTTTTAATTACCCTTTTTTCCCCCCTTCAATTTTTGTATATTGTGTTCACTTTGCTCTTTCTCATCTTTGCATTCACGACTGGGAGGGTCAATGATCGTTTACAGCAGTTTTTTCTTTTTCTTTTCAAGTCTTGAACCTGATGATCACGGAATGGCGTTTTTCTTCTTCTTTTCTTTTTACGAATTCCCTTGAACCGATTGTGTGTCTATATTGCGTTCTGCTCGCCTTTCTTTTTTTTCTCATGAAAGATATCCAGCATGATGATTGCAACCACTGGAAACTTGTTCACGTTCGCTCATAACGATTACCCCCATAGACCCATTTTCTTTCTTCATATATTTCTTCTTTTACCTTTTGGTTCTTTTTTTTTCCTACTCGGCTTTTAATCAATTGTTTCTTCTTTTCTAAACATCATATGGTTTTGGAGTTTTCTTTTCTTTTCTACAGGGTGGCATCTACAATCGTTTTTTATCTGCTTGTTTAATACTCTTTTTTCTTTTCACTTGTTCTCGTCAGTGTGTATCTTTTTATCTGCACACTAGCATCTCCGTTTTCCTTTACGAAAGGGGGGATCAACTGTATAGGGGAAAAACGAAAGCGGCTCTCTCCATTTTTATGTGTATAGCCTTCCTTTTTTTAAAAATTCTATATCGACAGAACAATGCAAACCAAAGCATGGAATTTTTTTTACTATCAAATCAAAGAATCGGCTGGGTGACGAGAAGGGGTTTTCCCCCTTCTCTCCCCGTCAGCCATTTTACCATCATTACTACTATTTCTCATCATATCACAAAACGTGAATAAGTCAGCCTCCTTACTTGGAAAACACGTACTGTACTAGGACAAAAAGATTTCAACAAACACTTGTTTTTTCAATTTACGCGTTCACCACCACAACCACCACGATCGCTGCAGCAATCGCTGCACCACCACCACCACCCCAATGGCATCGAAACAACCGTTAATCGCACTGCTAGGACCTCGGGTACCTCATCAAACCCTCAATCCTATGCAACGTGGTGCCATCATCGCATTACGCTCACGTGGAGAGAGTAATACTGCTACGGCACGCGTTCTCCAGCTTGACAAGACTACCACCCATAAATTCATGAAAACTACTATTGAACGTGGCAGTGCCACCGCGCAAGAGTCACCCGGGCGCCCAAGGAAGACTAGTGAGCGAACTGACAGGCTGTTACGCCGGTCAGCTAAGCTAGACAGGCGACAACCACTAGGTGAATTGAATGCCAATATCACCAACAACGCTGTTAGCAGGCGCACTATTCAGCGACGTCTTTCAGAAGCTAATATTCGGAAATGGGTGGCCAAACAGCGCCCCAGGCTCAAGCCGGAGCATGCCCGCAAGCGGTTAACCTGGGCACGCCTGTACAAAGACTGGACAATTGATCAATGGCGCAAAATCATCTGGAGTGATGAATGTTGGGTGGAGCGGAGCAAGGACCCCAAAACTGTGTGGGTATTTAGGACACCAGCTGAAAAATGGACCCAGGACTACATTAATCCTAAATGGAAGGGGCCTGATGCCAAAATAATGATCTGGGCCATGTTTGCAGGGTGTAAAAAGGGCCCAATCCACATAGTTGAGCAAACTATAACTGGCGAATACTACACTAACGATATATTAGCTGAATACCTACCTCAATTTTACAAGCAGCTGGTTGAGGAGCTGGCAACTGCACCTATATTTATGCATGATAATGCCCCAGTGCATACAGCGCGTGTGGCCCGTGAATGGCTGGCTGACTCTGACATAACTGTGATGGAGTGGCCGCCATACAGTCCTGATCTTAATCCTATCGAGCACGTTTGGCGCCATGTCAAAGACAGGCTGCACAGGATGTACCCCAAGCTCAAGGATATTGGATCAAAAACCCAGGCTGTGGAGCACCTGAAGGCTGTTATCAAAGAAGTATAGCAATCTGTGGCAGAGGAGTACTTTGAGGCGTTGGTAGCATCGATGCCTGCTCGTTGTGCAGCTGTGATTGCAGCGAATGGCTGGTACACTAAGTACTAGTGATGTCTATGCTTCAAAACCATTGCTTTTGCGCTAGCGAATGGTGCTATTTCCATATTATTACTATTATTATTGCATGTACTATTAATAATTGAATTCGAACGCTTTTTTTTGTCGTGGTGTTGCGTTTGACTTTTGTTGAAATCATTTTGTCGTCTTACTGTAGGTTGATGCCATGGCATGCATACTTGAGACAAGACAAGACAAAAGACACGACAAGACACGACACGACAATAACCACCACCACCACCACAGTTTCTCTTTTTTTTTTTAACAGCGAAGAAAAAAGGGGGGGTGGATGAATTAGGCAGAATAATACGCACATGATCATGCGTTAGGTTTCTCCGAGCTGACGTTTTGAAGGGAGAAGCAATGTATTATTTTGGGTCGGTTATCAGCGCATTTTAGTTCGGTTCACGTCGACATTCTTTCCTCCCCCCCCACATTTATATGCATACTGTAATGCAAGAAGCAGAAGCAATAGGTAGGTGTTTCTCGAAAGGAGGGGTTAAAGGCGGGGGGCAGATAATAATATGTATATACTTTGAGTAACCTGTAGATACAGAATTAAACTTATTTTTGGGTCATGGGAGAAGGAGGGGTAGGGCGACTTGTGTATACATATTCTTTTCACCCGGTGCCTTTGGGAATTAAGGAAGGGATATCGCGGTAGACGCTCGTAATGGTAGCAACAGCATTAAAAACTTGGGACGACTTTTGTATTCGGCGAATTTTTGGTATAGATTATGTTTGAGAGGCGACAAATCATGCGACATATGGATCAGAAATCATCACAGCCAAAAAAGATGTTTTCAATTGATCGATTGATAATACTATCTCCCAATTTTTTTTAAAAATATTTCTTCTTCTGTAAGACATTAAGCTCTCACCTTCTGCTTCTGGGAAAGAACGCGACTTGGAAACCGGGGAACGAGAGTAGTTGAAAATTAAGAACTCCGATATATCGAAGAATTAAGCTATCTCCGGTGGAGTATGCTGTTATCGATTAGCGCCTGGGGGTAGATACGTATATTCCAAGAAAAATAAGATGTTTTGTACTTCAAATATGAGTATGATATGCTTTCCGCCACAGAAAGAAGACCGGAAGAGGCTTGATGAGGGTGCCAATTCAATTGGGTGGCGCGACTGGCCTGAGAGAATGCATACGTCAGGGTCCAACGATGACGTCATCTCCACCACACCACGCAACCAACGCATTTTGTATCAAACGTTACCTCATCGCTCTTTATATTATACTCTCTCTTTCTTTCTTTCTTTCTTCTTCTCTCTCTTTCTCTTCACTACTATTATTCAAACTCAGTTTCAAATTTAAAATTTTAGAATTTATTAATTTTTAAGTTCATTACTAAAAGAGACGTATTATATTACACAAGCAAAAAAACGAAAACAAATCATGTCGGACCAGAGCAGTAGTTCCAACCAGCTACCCCCCATCCGCGGGAATCCAATACCCAATGCCCCGATTAACCACGACTCTTCTGCCGGCCGCCCAGGCCCCATAGTGAACCTCCCCATCCCGAAAAACCGCAACGGGAAACCGGATTACACCCAATCTCCAGGATTAGACCTCAGAGGACTCGCCCCGAAGGGCGGGTTGAACACCGATGCTCCACCTACCGAGGGCATACTCGGGAAACCGCCCTTCACAATTCAAAAAAATAAATGGAAAAATACGGAAGGTGAGGTGGTAGGAGAGAAAGAAGGCGACAAGGAAGATGAAGATGATGATGATGAAGACTTCGAACTCATCGACCACCCAACCATGACACCCCCACCAGAAGAAGAACCAATCACTACACCCCCACCACAAGAAGAACCAACCGCGACACCCCCACCAGAAAAAGAACCAACCGACGACGCATCAACAGTAGCCGAAGAAGAACCCTTCGCCGCCACTTCAATCTTGTCTAAAAAGGTGCCTCCGGAACTGGTCTCGGACATCCTCGAACACGCCGAATATTTCGCCCACGCGGTACTCGCGAAGCGCGATGACCATGTCAGCATCAAGGACAACGATCGAGTCTACCTTTCCGCCAAAATCCCAGACTTTGAAGCCATGGAGAAGGATACGGCTGGTAAAGGCGGGAAAGAGGGCGCCGGTGGCAGACCGGGGAGGGTTAGAAAGATGGTATTCAAGCTTTCCAGTAGAGATCAAGGATGGAGTAGTTGGCCTGATAAGGGGACTTATAAGGGGAGCAATACCTGGGTTGATGTGGAGCTTTGGAGGAGGAATGAAGGAGAGGCTGAAACCAAAGAAGAAAAGAAGGAGAAGACAGAGGGAGAAGAAGATGAAGACGACGAACAAACTGAAATGGAGCGTCTGAACAGAGGGAAACACTTGGTAGGCACTTGGCTGCTGCAACGGAACAAACACGCCGTACCCGATCCTACGGAACACGAGATCGTGTGGGATTGGAAGAAAGACGAGCTCGATGACGAAGATGATGAGAAGTGGGAGCCGGGGACCCTAAATGATGAGGGTAAGAGGGAACGTTGGCAGAAGGGTGGCAGAATAGAGAATGGAAAGTTTATCAGGGAGTTGAAGGGTGGCGATGAGATTAGAGTAGTGCTGAAGGCACGCTATCCCGGCTGGATGTGTAAAGTAGAAAGCTGTGAGGTTGAGTGCTGGTGGGCAGTTTAGATACATTCTTTTCTTCGTTTCTCTTTTTCATACGTCTATCCTGTTTGAAGGATTGCTGTTAATTTTTCTGGGAGCATAGTGTGCATCGGTAGGGTTTCTTTTTTGGGGTGTTTTCTGTCTAGGTTCGATACACAGAAGGAACTTGTTTCAACTTGCTAGATTCCTGATTGTTTGCTAAAACATACGTTATCGGTGTTTATAAAGCTGTTCCGTTCTACAGTCGCAACGTTAGGGTTACCGATATAATCTGCTACATTCCAAATAAGCCCATTCTTCGTGTGACCTGTCCTTGTGTGTATGAATATCGCCGATCCTCAATAATTCTGAATAAGAGCTTGAATATAGTTGTAGCATTAAATACAGAGAGCGACTGGCAAAATACTTCTCTCGTCGTATAAACCGACAATTTACACAAAAATAGTGGACTCCAATGCAGTATATCTCTCGAAGAACACCTTGAACAATTTGATGGCATGTTCGACATCATGAGCACCGCTTTAATATATCAACAGTTAGTATACCATCCCTAATAGTCAATCGAATAATAATATATGAAAAATAAAACAAGAAACTCACCCGGTCTCCCGAATGCTATGCATACTCAATTGCGGATTTCCCAAATCCAGAGTCCTCATGCCCATCTTGGCGCTCAACATCGGACCGATGGTGGACCCGCAGCTGCTATCGTTCCTCACAACGAACAATTGCAACGGCACACCGGCTTCCCGGGCGCACTCCTGCACGAGAACGATCCCGGGCGAGTTCGTGGCATACCGGGCGTTTGCGTTTACTTTGATGACGGTGCCTTTGTTCATTTCCGGGCGGTGGTGAGATTCGTATTTGGCCGGATAGTTGGGGTGGACGGAGTGCGCCATGTCGGCAGAGACGAGGAAGGATTTGATAAGGGATTCTTCAAAGTAGGTTGTTGTTGCTGAGAAGAGGTGGTCTGCAGAAGATGTTGAGGTGTTGGAAGAGACGGATGCGAAATCGTAGTCCTTGTCGCCGGAGAGGACGGAGAGGCGGCGGACGCTATATGTGATTTGTGAATAGCTGTGATGTATTGTATATGTGGGGTTGACTTCACTTACATCGCGGGAAGCAGGTTGGAATCTGCACCCTGGGCAGTATTGGAGCCAATTTCTTCATGGTCAAAGCCGGCGATGATACGAATGCCTGATTCTTGGTCTAGAGCATCGGGGGCTTCTAGGGAAGTAATTAAGCCTTCTATGGCACAGTATGTCATTTCCTGGTGAGACCATTGGTCAGCATCACATCCAGCACACGAGTACGAGCTTTTGGAAGTTAAGGTGTACCAAATTATCGAGCCTAGCGGAGAAGATTAATTCATCGTTCAACCCTCCCAAACACCCTTTCTGCGTATCGTAAAGCACCATCTCAAAGTCGAGCACGTCCTCCGGCTGCGACTCCGTAGCGTCGGAAATCAACTTGACGATGCTCGGATGGTGGCGTTCCGTTATCGCGGAAAGTGGCGCGAACGGCTTGTCCTCCGCCATCTCGGTATCCTTCTTGTCCTCCTCGGCAGCTGCTGGGCCATCTTTGTTCAATTCGGCAGCGATAAGGCCCAGGATCGGGAACAGTTGGGTTTCCTTGTTGAACTCAAACTTTTCTTGTCGATCGAGATGGATGGCGAGGGTCGGCACTCGGAGGACTGCCACAACGTTAACCGAATAACAAGTCTTGGTACGAGGAGAGAGAGGGTAGACGAACTAGGCTTATCGATCTTGACCAATTTGGAAATGATATTGCCATCCTTTTGCCGGACCATCGCTCTACCGGCCATGCCCAAATCTCTATCAAACCCTGCATTGTATTACCAGTCAGATACCAGCATTATCAACGAGCACCTTGTTGGAAACATACAGGTATGCCATAGCCCACCGCCATAACTCTCAACCCCGACTTGCATAAAAGTATTGCCTTCGGTGGTCCGTTTGGAAACAGGTTTCAAACGTAGGACGCACGAGTCCGTGTGCGCACCGACGATGGACATGGGATTTCCCGGCTACGAAATAATATATCACTTAGCTTGTCTCTTGGATCACAATAATAGTAGCGGGTTTGAAAAAATATACCTTCCATAGCTTCCCGACAGCAAAGGCAACGATCGAAGAGCCGTTCCTGTCGAGAAAGTACTTGCCTCCGCTAAGAACCTTGCCAGCCCAGGCGTCTCTTTCCTAGAGACCCACAAATATACGTACGTCAGCACTCGAAAGGCCTTTTGATTGCGTTAAATTAGAGGCAGATCGTACCCTAATTTCGCTAAATCCGGCCTTCAAGAGGGCCTTCTTGGCGGTATCGACGGCATGGAAGGCTGGAAATTTGAGATTTGGTCTTAGACAGAATACTGATGTAGTACGAGTGAGTGTTTCTAGCTAGCCGGATTGAACATACGGGTTGGAGAAGCGTTTATAAAGTCGATAAGACCTTGGGCGAATGCCTTGGAAGTGGATGATGCCATGGCTCTTGGGCTTCTAGTCTTTTTTTGTATTGATCGTAGAGATGGTATGAGGGGTCTAGACGTCTATTGTTTCTGTCTAGAACTGATGCATGTGAAGGGTGTTGATGTGGGGTTGGCAGGGTCTACGGCCAACACAGTTCGGCTGTCCGAACCCCAGCAGCCGATCTGGTTGGCGCCGAATATAATAATCACCTAATCACATTGCGTAGTAATAATAATATGTACTATCGAGTAAACCGACTAAAACGTGATTTCGTTTCTGATTTTTAATTTCGAAATACTGGTAGAGATGAAAGGGCTTGTTATGCCATTGAGTGATATAATATTACAGTGGTATCAGGTACCGCCGGATGTCGGAACAGAGCGAAGGATGCGTTGCTTGATATTTAATTTACGCGCAGGAGGGGGGGGGGGGGATGGGACGGACGCGTGCACACAAAATAAACCTGATTGATAATAAATTCCTGCTATTATTATTTACATACTTAATTTATGCATGTGCATGAAGCGGGCTTGAAAGAAGGGCGGCTTGCACGCTGGGAGCATGGCCATGGCAGGCAGCATGGCATGGACAAGGGCGGGCGGGACGAAGAGAAAGAGGAGAAAAAAACGTTCGGAATGAGGTGATCGCATGTCAAGCCGAACAGCTTGACTTGTCGATGTCCTTTTCTTTCCCAAACCCTCATCCTCGTCGTTACAACCCTTTTTTTGCCAATCGATTCAGATTCGGACACACGACTTTAATTTACACACGTATTCGTTATTCGTTGTAGATGGTCTCACGGATTACGACGACGAGACGTCAACGGGCATGCGCTGACAGGATTGTTATGGATTGTTATGGAATGTTATGTTTGGATTGCCCAAAAGACGATAGCTTCGTGGGGAGAAGAGGGGGTTTGGCTGGCTATCGATACACGTCGGGTGACCGGTTTGGACCAAAATATCCACCAGATCCAGGGTTCCGGTTGGAAAGAAAAGAAAGAGTATCCACATTTGGTGCCCTTGCAGGAAGCCAGAATAGGGAAAAATAGAAAAAAAAAGAAAGAAAGAAAAAAAAAAGAAGGCTTGATTTTCGAATAAGAATATAAACAGACACACGCACGGAAGGGAGGGAGGAAATGGGAGAGGTTGGAAGGGAGAGGGGCCTTTTTGCCCTGTTCTGTGTCCTGTCAAAAGGATAATATACCCCCCACTTTGTCTGCAGCACTTACTATACCGCTTGGTGAATAAGTGTAGATTGATTTTGATTGTTACAAGAATAAGAAAACGAGACCAGTGCCGGCGCGCGATTAGACGCTGTTTTTAATCAATATTCCATATCGGACTAGTGTCTTAAAGGCTTGGAACCAAAAGAGGGAGTGTAATTGGGTGTTGTTTTTAGCTTATTGTTCGGTTTGTTGTGGTTGTTGTTGTTGATGTTGTGAGGGGCTGGAAGAAGCAAATAAAGGCATCTAATTGGAGCTAAACGGCGGCGGTGATTTCCCGTTTGGGAAATTTCTGAATGTTTACGTTTTCCCAGGTTTCATGGCCAACCACCTTTAAACATCTACCACCAACTACTATTACCATCGTTAATACTACTACTGCTCTATCTCCACGCTATCTCCAGCTTCACCGTCGTCACCCTCATCACCGTCACCCTCATCATCACCACTACTTTAACTTCAACTGCTCTTCCTCGACTTTCTGCTGCTGCTGCTGTTGCTGTGTTGATGGCCACGCTCCTTAATGCTGTTGCCTTACTTCAGCTCTCCTAACTATTCCCATCCCGGCACGCTCATCAAACAATCGTCATAGCGACAATCGATAGATAAACAATCTTCAATCTTCAATCTTCAATCAATCATCTATCTAATCAATCATCCGTCTATCGTCGTCTTTCCTGTCCGTCTTTGGCACAACCAAACGTTGCGACTGCTTTCCGCCCCGCTGAACCAACCGTCGACGTCCGTTAGGGCTTGCCATCCGTTCTATAATCATCATAATCATCATCAAACCCATCAATAATTCCACATCAAAAAATTTTCCCTCTTAAAAACAACTATAAAAACTATCGTCCTCACCACTCCCCACCCTTCCCTCTAATATATCCATCATCATCACCCCCATCATCGTCATCATCGTCGCACCATCTCTCGTCTCATCCCCCACCCGACAGTCGACGATCGTCAAGGTCCTCATAGGAAACTCCTCTCAGTTCCGTAAAGAGCTGTGCCTCCGACAACTGCGTGTGCGTGTGTTCCTCTCGAATCGCCACTGTCGCTCTTTCCTTGTAAGTAACCATCCCGTCCTCGGAAAAACAATTATCCCATATTAGTGATATATATGTTTGTGCATCGTGAGCTAATATCCCCCGGCAGTCGAATAACCATCCTTCTTCTCTCTTCTTTCCGAGATTGACTATTAGTCGTCTATAGAGAATTCCCATCTGAGGTTCCTGGGCCCGGTATTGACGTCCTAGGTTCTTCAGCCTGGTATAGACAGACGCAACCCCCAGAGTGGCTAGACCCGCTATTGACGTTCTAGTCCTCTGCCGTAATCTCCGACAAAAACTTTTTGTCGATTCTCCCTTCCCTTCCCTGTATCATATCCATTCTCTTCCCAGTATAAATATCTTTCTCTTCCACAATGTCGAGTGCAGAGTTTGATCGTCGTGTTCGACGCTCTGCTGGGTTTGTTCCGAAAACTCCCACCAAAACTACTCCTCGCGGTGATCGATCTGATCTCGACTCCGATGAGTTGGCGAGCCGACTCAACCAAGTGGCTTCCACTCCAGCTGCTACTCCCCCGTCCCGGAAAAGAATCAAGGTGTACGGAGATAGGTAAGATTTACTCCCGTTCTTTCCTTCGGACGTGTATCTCAGAAGTGTTTCGTTGAGGCTTCGTTAAACCTTGAGTCGATGGGCTTGTTCCGTGGATTCCGGTGTTTCCGTGGCTGACATCAATGGCTTCTGAAATATATTTTCCTGTTAGCAAATTCCGTTAAAACGGTGAACTAATCAAAGAAATAAACAGATACATCCCGTCGAGAGATGTGGATATGCAAGCCGCTTTCAATTTGACCGCTGCCGTTGGGTCGCCGTCTACCCCTTCAAAACCTCGAAAGAGGGCTCCGAATGGTGAGCTAAACCATCAGCAAAGTAAGTTGAAGAAAAGACGCGTCTTTGAAGTTGGTTGTTTTTGCAAAAGAAGAATGGGTTTCAAGTCTGTGCATTTCAGCTACTTCTGTTGTCTAGTTGAGGTTGGATGTCAAAATCTCGACCCGTCGGGACTGGACAACACCAAGGGCCCAAATCACGACCCTCACCACCACCCTAGTGTTTTAAGCAACAAAATTAAAATTTTTTGCATTCCTATTTACCCCACTTATATCTCACCAAAACGATGTTCGAATTCATGCTGACAATGTTGGTACAGAGGAACAAGCGGATAGAACATATCAAGCAGTTCTCAAAAGTGAAATTTTCCCCACCATTGCTCAAGCTCCTGATAGTCGGGAGATAACAAACTACACGGAGAGATCCATTGTTGCTACCCCTCCATCCATTCATCAGAGTACACGAGCTCTGGACTTTGACATGCCACAGACCCCCCGGTCTAGCAACATTCTTTCATATGGCTCGCCAATCTCTAACCGGTCCACCGGCAGACGCCACATGGACCCTCGCGCCGACATTTACTCTCTTTCCCCAATTCGCTATGATTCCCAACGTATGCTTCTCTCCCCTCGACGACAGGTTCGTCAAGTGTCCAAAGTTCCTTATAAGGTTCTTGACGCGCCAGACTTGGCCGACGATTTCTATCTGAATCTGGTCGACTGGGGAAGCACCAACATACTCGGTGTCGGTTTAGGTAGCTCCGTCTACATGTGGAACTCGGTCTCCGGTCGTGTGACAAAACTCTGCGACCTCGGTGAGGATCTCGTCACAAGTGTCTCCTGGATCCAACGGGTAAGTCATGACAACATTAACACACTACAACAACCGTCATACTAATTAGCTATCAGGGCTCCCACGTCGCTATCGGTACAAACAAGGGTTTTGTTCAAATTTGGGACGCTGAACGTTGTCGTCGCCTTCGTACGATGACCGGTCACACCATGCGAGTTGGTAAGCACTAGTTTCCCCCGCCAATTTCCTGATATCCTGTACTAATTAAACTTTTAGGTGCTCTTGCATGGAATGAACACATTTTGACTTCTGGCTCGCGTGATCGTACAATCTATCACCGCGATGTCAGGACCCCTGATCAATTCATGGCACGACTCGTCGGCCATAAACAGGAGGTCTGCGGCCTTAGATGGAACCCCGATGACAACCAGCTTGCTTCCGGAGGTAACGACAACAGACTTTATGTTTGGGACAAAACCAACACTTCGCCGTTGTACAAGTTTAACGAACACACAGCGGCGGTGAAAGCAATTGCTTGGTCGCCACATGCTCGTGGAACCCTCGCTTCCGGGGGTGGTACTGCTGATCGTCGCATCAAATTCTGGGACACGCTTCGCGGCGTTGCTACCAACGAAATCGATACGGGTTCGCAAGTCTGCAATCTCGCCTGGTCTAAAAACTCAAATGAAATAGTCTCTACACACGGCTATAGTCAAAACCAAATAGTCGTTTGGAAGTATCCATCTATGCAGCAAGTCGTCTCCCTTACTGGTCATACTTATAGGGTTCTATATCTCGCAATGAGTCCAGACGGTCAAGTCATCGTCACTGGTGCCGGTGATGAGACTCTTCGTTTCTGGAATTGCTTCACGAAGGACAAGACTAAGACTCGCACCTTGAGTCTCTTGGATGGGATGGATCAGATCCGTTAGACCAACCATCTCTTCCTTCTGAACTATTGTTTCGACTTTAACCTCAACGAAAGTTTATGACAGCATGACAGTATGACAAGCGACTTTCTTTTTAGCTGCAGCACAAGCGACGATACCCTCCATGAAATCCCTTAATGACAGTCCTCAAATCCTCGGTCACATACTCAATTATCCTTCTCAATTCAAATCGCCCAAGTCATTATTAAATAACGAACCTTACGAACTGGAGTTTTCAACTGCTGTTTTTCTTTCGGAGTTCACCTGCCTCTTTTTTCTCCTCTGTTTCTTAATTTCCTCTTTATACTCGGATCTGATCTTTTTAACGAACTGGCGTTATTCGGCGAAAAAGAAAATCGTTCATGTTTTTATCTGCAGCATTTTATAGCATTCAACCGGAGGAAGGGATTTGTTAATGGTTTCTTTACTTTGTGCCTTCGTTCGCATGGAGGACAGCCCCTTTCCTTTCCTTCTCTGTTCAATTATCAGTCCGTCGCCCTCTTTCTGTGTCGAAAACCTTCATCATCACCTTCGCTCCTTCGTGGACCTCTTCCTCTCACTGTCGGATTTTTGTTTCTTTTTCTTTACTTCCTACTCATACGATTATCGACGTAGTAAAAAACTTCTACGAGTCTAAACACGAGAGGTATTACAACGAAAACAAGAAAAAATAAACCTATGAGTCTGCCAAGTTTCGAAAAATATAATCATCCTTCTTTCTTCATCTTCTTCCCTGTATTTTAATTCTTTCGTTTTTTCTTTTCTTTCTCCTTGTCCTAAACGATTAAAAAAAGAACGAAATATGGCTGTACGTACAAGAAGAGAACAATGTGTTTTCTTAGCTTATGGGGAGATCAAGTAGAAGGAGCGAAGGGAAGGGAAAGGGCGAAGGGGTGGATCGATAACAAAATGAAAATAAATTTCAAAATACTCTTCGGATTCCCTGCATGCCCTCTATAAATCGTAGTAGGTGAGAATTTTCGGCGTATTGCGTGAGAGAAGACCAACTGTCGTGGAGTGAAGGCACATGCTGCCCATACTTAGAGAACTTATGGTTTATATACAGATATAATATACCAGATACTAACCAGGGAATGTTGTATTAACTCCGAGTCGAAGCCCTTGTATTTGTAAAAAAATGAAAAATTATTTAAGATTGATTAATTAAACCATGAACAGTGTCGGCGTCGAACCCTAGGTTATGTTTATGGACAAGCCATTGACTGAATGATACCCTTTTTGATCAATTAAAAATTTTAATTCTTTCCGCTTGCTTTTAATCTACGAAAGAGGTTGATATCTTTTTATGAGACAGTTTGTCAAAAAGGTAAAGTGGGTATTGCAGTCGTATCTAACAACCGGAATGCACGATTATTCCGAGGTCGCTTCTTTCTTCTTGTTTTTCGGATTATGCTCTGAAATAATATCAAGATTAAAAATACTAATACCTGCCTTTTGAAATCCAAGATAACCGAGTTGATCGGAAAACTAGATATAGCAGGTATGTCCTTAGGAAGTTTGATGTATCTCTCCCCTTGTTCAAAGGGAGATATAATACGCCTGACGCGCGATACCGATATTAGTTTTAGATACACTGTCAGTACACGACATGGGGATATCGAAATGTCGCGGAATCCTTTAGGCAAGTTGAAGCGATACTCAAATGTAAGGGAAATGCTTGTCTCCTGCGTAGACCCTAGCGATAGCACTTTATATGAAAGCTAAGTATACGAGACAAGGGGGGATAGCCAATCCAGCAGGCAACAAAGGGGTTGCTGAAGAGTCTAAACATTTTCCGATAGCATCTCTAATCCCTAATAACTCAATACCAAATCTCCAAATGTACATCTTCCGATTGCGGATGTTGGATCGATATTAATAAGGCCGGTTTGGTAGTTTCATCTTGTCTGTTCCCCTTTCAAAGTAGTGTCGCATGACCACTACCTGACGTTGGGATAAGCATTTCGGTATTCCCCCCACGCGGCGGCGGCGCACCTCCCCTCGGCAACCCTATCACATACGGAATTCGGTGCTGGCTGTGCCCTGAAATTTGTCCTCCTCGGTTCAAGGTTTGAAGCCTTTCCTCCAATGGAAGCCGAGAAAACTCTGAGGATACTCCCAGAAACCTGCTCAAGTACCCGTTCCTGGGTTACTTGCTTTTTGGTTTCTGTGGCCGTTGTCGATCGCGGCGGCCGGACTCTGTGCTCTCGGTGGCCAGCCCGGTAAGCTCGTTTCGCGTGGGTATGCATGTTTCCAACCACACCGGCTGCTGCACACCAGCAACTGCAACTTGCACCTTTTCCTTTTTTGTTTAAAAAGAAAGAAAGGAAAAAAAGAAAAAGGCAAGAAGCGAAGGGGATCCCTTGTTCCGATATTCCCCGTATTTAACGATAACGGTTTTCCCCATGTTTTTCGGCCTTTTCCTTTTTGTCTTTTTCCTTTTTGTTTGAAGGTACCAACGTTTCGTTGTGACACACAGAAAATAGCTAGCTTTCGGTGCGGAGATAAGCTTGCAGCGACCGATTGGCCTTTGGTTGCCCAAGTCACTAAGGTTTCGGCTGAACACATCCGCTCTATCGTCGACTGATGAGGGGTAAAATGGTTGCCTGATGAAGAAGGTGCATCCGTCAATATATTGTGCATTTGACATGGTTTGGTGAGTGAGTATTCTGGCCGTTCGAGCTATTGCGCCTTATAGATTGTTGGATTTTGTAGAATTGCGCCAAAAGTTAGTGTTGTGAGAGCTGGTTGGCGATTTGGTTGAAGGACGTTAGAATCGGCGTTTGTTTTTATGGACGGATGGATACTAGTGATCGCTCATTAAAAAATTAATTTATAGATGGGTTTAATGGTATACGAATTAAGAGTAAGATCTGGTCTTCGATCGAAAAGGCTTTGTATCTTAAGAAGCGATATCGGCGACGGAAAGTTGAAGAGTACGGGACAGTCTATCCTGAATAGACAACATTGTTAGCACGCAGGCCTGGGTTAACCAAAAAGCCAACAGCAGTATAAACGCCATGGACAATTTATTGTTATTTCGAGCACTATCTGGTGTTGTTACTGTTGGAATATCGCCGGAAATTTACACCGAAGAGATTCATATGCAGGTAGATGCGTGATGATTCAAAGTTGCAACGTTGGAATGAGCATAAGGTAGATACCATAATGTGAACTGTCCAAGATCTGACTGTTGGCTGTTGCATATAATATGCGTTAATGAAAGCCTCGATCCTTGGCTCGTTACTTTCCCCTTGCATGTTGTGTTCATAACAAAAGGATCTTATTCGAAGGTATTGCAGAGCAAGTACGACGTAGGAAGGTAAACCGTGGAAGGTGCCTGTGGTTCGATGAGGATACAAAGTGCAAGAAACAAGATCCAGTGATGCGTCGTTTTGTAGATTTGTGTAAACGTGCTGTCTATGGATGAATCGACGAGCGATACAATCGTCGCGTCGCGATGGACTGGTCTCGAGTTGAACCGCTCGAAGAGAATATCCATAGACGCCCAAGACTCGTATACTCTCGTTTGCTTTGCTACGGGTCAACCTAAAGCGAAGAATTTTCTGCGGTCCTTTGGCAGACACTCTCAGGGGCTGGGAGTACTCATGACCATGACGAAGGCGAATGCAGATATCCAATTCAGGTGATGACTCGAACATTTTGCTTCGCAGCTGCCTAGCTGTAAATCGAAATGATCTGAATGCCATTTACTGGTTCCACTTGATGGGAAGGGTCGGCACGAGATCGATCAAATTCTCGAGGCTATGTCTGCCGACGCCGTTCTGCCTAGCAGTTTGTGGACCGCCCCCCTAATATATCGTTGCCTTCGAAGTGAGCAAAGAAATAAGATCCGAGTGATCCGGTGACTGCTTTGCCTCCCTTTCTTCCCTGTCCCTTCTCCGACTCCTGCGCATGATCGTGTTTCGCTCGTGGCTTATTCCGGCTGGTGTAAGATTTCGAAAAAATATCGAGAAGAGTCGAACATTTGTGCTCCAGAAGATTTCTTAATTTTCAGTCATGAACGGAAGGAGAAGATTTCGTGCGAAATAGTCTTGCTTTGAGACGACTAACTCATTCTTTTAAAAAATATATTACACTTGTTTCGGCAACGGAGACTTTGGACGAAAGAAGGGAAGAAGAGAGGTATTCTGTAACAAGCACCGGTTGAATTGTGCGAATTTGTGGGTGCTCTGCCCACACGTGGTAATTGCGGCATCATGATAGGCTACTTAAGTTGCTGCGGCATCAACAAGTCAAAAAAAAAAAAAAAAAAAAAAAAAAAAAACTCTCCTTCGCAAGAACAATTTTCAGTACTAAAATGTAATTCGATTCATATCACGACGTATAAACTTTATAGTGAAGTAAAATAGATACTTGAAGCAAAATACCCGTTTTCGCTAACGCTTACGTACTTGATCCTAAATATATCGAAAACGTGGAGCGCCCTCATGGGCAAGGGCTCGTAGATGATTTGATACCTTTATTTTATTTTTTTATTTTCAATCGTGAGTTGGGTAAGCTGCTGTAAAACAGGGCCTATATCCACCAAGCCCGGCCGACCCACTCAAAAGGCCCGAAGATTTTGTGGAGAAGGAGTTGAAAGTATGGCTTTTATATACAAGTATTAAGCCTAAGCAAACCAGCCCTGCTCAGAAGGGCGAAAAAGAAGAATATTTTAAGAACCCAAAGATCGAAACCAATTCAGGGAGAAAATAAAAGTATACCCAAAAGTAAAAAGGCTCAGACGCATACCATACTATACAAAAAGCTTTTAGTCGTTCCTGCTAAAAGAGAAAATCGATATGGCCAACAAGAAAAGACAATTGCCAGAGGGATATTAAAAACGAGAACCAACCAACCTATCTAGGGAATCATTCGTATGTGTTTAACTTGCATTGGAAATTGGAAAGAAAGAAAAAATTTCAGAGGCTGTCATAAATATTAATGCGTCGGAGTCAACATGGCCATAAAAGGAAATGAAAGAAAAGAGGTATGCATCAAAGAAGAAACGTAAGATGAGGTGAAGTAAAATCTACTACCATCCTTTCTCGTCAAAGGTACCTTGAGCTTCATTCTTCAGTCAAAGGCACATCAGTCTTGACGTCGTCAGCTGCCTGTGTCTCAGCCGAGGTATCAGGTTGACTAAGTGGTGGTCCTTTCTCAAGCTTCATGGCCGCCAGTTCAGCCTCAACCTCTGCAAGCCTAGCCGTGGTCCTGTCAAGGTTTCCTTTCAACTCCTTAATGTATTCAATAGCAAGCTCGACAGTGCTGGCCTTGCTTCCCGATTGCGCACCGCCCACGGGTTCGCCAGTTTTCTCTGACGGCCTCCGGGGTAAAAGAGAGGCAATCTCGGCCAGGGCGTTGTTGATCCGATTACGCCTGCCTTGTTCGGCAATCTTATGCGAGGTTCTCTTATGGGTGAGGTTGGTGGCAAGGTGCTCTGGGTACGACAGCCCCAGCTGATTGTGGTTCCCAGAGACAATGTGCTCGTAATTAGATTTAGAAGCAAGGATAAGTGCGGATTGGCTTGCGGAAAGACCTATCAAGGGACGGCAACAAATATTAGCAAATATCCAGAAAATTATTTTGTTCTCCTTCCTCCCCCCTGCATGGAAGGATGAGCACTGTGTGGGGGTTTTCCGTATGCATGTCTTGGTGTCGTGTGGGCAAGGAGACAAAACTGGAGACTGATCGCATGCTTACCTTCAGGTAGTAGAGGCTTGATACTGGGCGATATTTTTGGCTGCAAGGCAGGGCTTGCGCTTATCGAGCCACGCTTCGAATGCCCTTTCGCATCTTTTCGTGCGCTCAGGCTTCCGGAAGATGGTGTTCCCGCTGGTTTCGGTTCGATCATAGGAGATGAGCTTGGGGTAACGCTGGCCGAAGATCTCTGAAGGGCAGACAAACGTGGGGTCATTTGCTCGTCTAGAGGACTTGCGGCCCCAGAAGAAGAGGTATTTTCTGTTCCATTCGATACGACTAATGGCCTCAACGAATCTGATGACCCCTTGGGAGCAAGGCCTTTAGGCATGTTCATGAGAGAAGCCGGGGTTGCAGGTTTGCCTTTGGACTTCGACGTCGGCAAAGATTCCCTATCTTTAGATGTGGGTGGTACAGGATGCAGCGGACTCGGCAGGCCTCTATCCTGACTTTGCTGGGCTGCCAACATGGGTGATTTGCCGTGTGTGGACCCTGGAGCAGGTGGTGGTGGCATCAAACTTTCAGATAACGGTTCTGGCGATATCGAGTCGGCCGAGGAGCTATCTCTGCTCGATGAAATGTGATGGTCTGTCGGAATCTTGAGGCTACCCTTCCATATTACTGGTGTGCGTGGGGATTTCGTGACAATTTCTGCAATTGCGGCATCCGTCAATTCTAGTGACGGTACTGACGGTACAGCAGCTTTCCGTCTACCGGGCTGTGGCTTCATACTCGGAGACTGACGAACCACCCGAGCCGGTGTCCGCCCTGTGACAGACTTTCTCCTGGTTGCCGTCTTCTTTGGATTCAAATTACTCGACTCTACCGGTTCGACGAGAGATTTGGGCAGCTTCCTTTGCATGTATCCCAGAGCTTGGGCATCAAGAGCAGGAGATGTCAAGGGGCTAAAGTAGGCACCCGATACACTATATTCTGGGACTCTAAACGACGTATCTAGCGGGGTGACTGCGGGAGAAACTAGCGGAGTGAAGACCATCTACAGCGGCACGACATATTCAGGCATCAGCAATCGGCGGTTCGGACAATATAAAATGCTACGAGAGGAGCGGAGATATCATAGGCACTCACAGGATCGGTACCCATGCCCTGATGATACATATTCCCTTGCTCTAGAAAGTTGGTCATGCTATGAGAACCGGCATGAAGCTCAATACTCGAGGGCGTCGGCGGTATTATCGTTCTACTATATATACCCTGTCGAGAATGCGGATGTTCAAATACTGTCGCCAGCCCCAAATTTTGATCCGCCATAGCTTGACGTTGTAATTGCAGATGTTGCATGTGTTGGAGAGGTTGGGAATTCGCAGTGTTGAAGCTCTGCTGCATGCCTGGAAAGTCCTCCATCGTGATATCATTACTGTTGTCGGACTGCTGCGGCCGGCTCTGCTGCTGCGACTGGGCCTGTTGGGCCTGTTGTGTCTGGTCCTGGTGCTGCTGTTGTTGTTGAGTCTGCTGTTGGTTCAGTGGCTGCTGTTGAGAGCCTTCGGTTTCCATTCCAAACTGTTCGAAATTTATACCAAAGTCGCCGAGATCAAGGAAATCGGCAAAGTCCTCATCTCCGTTGGGCATACCGTTAGGCCATAAGGCCTGGTTGACGTTGTGTTCGGCCATGGTGGTGTAGCCTCGCTGGGCGACGAAGGAATTGAGTCTGGCAGACTCGGAGCTAGTGATGTGTATCGGCAGGTTTTGGTGGGAACCAGGTTTCCGGCCGTGAGTTGTGGTGTGTAGAATCATCAAAGCAAACGCAGCCTCAAATAGTTAAATGACGAGGATGACAAGATAATAGTAGTAGTGATACCGAGGACGAGGACGAGCTATATAAATTCAAGTTTCAAGAGACCGGCGTAACATGGGCTTGAAATAAAAAGTGCGACGTCGAATTGCGTATGGTGTATAGTCATATAGGAAGATAATCCGTGCAAAGAGAGGTCTGTGGAAGATGATGTTGGCGATAATCGGAGTATTCTGATATATACTTAAGTAATGATATAATAAATGTTCCCCCTTCAATTTACATTCCTCGAGTTGGTGGTTTAGCGATAGGTAATTGCTAGGTATCAAGTTCGATTCTCTCGCAGCTGGTTGGCCGGTCCGCAGGCACCACCCACACACTCAAAAACACGATGGACTAAACGTATATGTATGTATACGACGAAGGTACTTCGGACGGTACGATACGATACGATATGTATGATATGTATGATAATGACGGTATGATGATATGTCGAGATATGAAAGGCCCTTGAGTTGGAGAGTGTTATTTTGCCTGGTCTACCAATAAGAAGAAGGATGAAGATCCGATCGAGTTTTTGAGATCTCCCTAAAGCCAAACAAGCTTAGTCAACAGCAAAGAGGAGCAAGGAGGAAGGATCGCGAGGTCGAAGGGGGCCTACTCTGCTGGATATATGCATGTGGTTATAAAAACGAGCGAAAGAAGTTGAATAAGGCAGGAAACCGAAAGGTAAAACAGAAAGGAAAAAAAAAAAAAGCGAAGCTGGAAGAAAGAAGAAAATAACCTGACAGTATGAAACTTGGGCCCTCGACCCAACCTAGAGCGCAAAAGATGCTTTTTTCTCGAACAGGGTCGTCCCCGGGGCATGTTCCTCTCTTTTTCTGCTGTATTTTATTTTTCTCTTCTTGCTTTCTATGAAATAGTATCCTTCCCGGAGGTCCGTCGGTCGGTCAGTACGTTGTCGGAGGAAATCTGTCGAATCGGAAAAAGGACGTGGTGAGCGGGGGCCAGCGTCCTTAATTGGGAGGCAGCATCGACGTTTGGGCCAAGGTGCCCCAAGATGCCCCCCAAATTCCTATTTCCATTGCGTTAGAGTTTCCTACATACGGTTATGGCTATTCTCGATTCCAAACCATGATCAATTTCTCACTAGCGGCGGTACTTCAACTTCGTTCATTAATATTACAGAATATTACACAGTAGCTCATTCTTCTATTTCGACCGAACCCAGAAATGGAATACATAAAGTTGCAGGGCACTAAAACCAAGCGGCATGGGGGTATTACCAACGACTCCCGCGTTTCGCCGAACCTGCTTCAACGAGCTTAGTGGCAGGTTTATCGAAATAATGCATCATTCCTTCGTTTCCAGATTTAGTCGAGCCTTGGAAATGTACCCAGATCCGGGTAGGTCTATGGCCTTTTTATCGTATCCATACCTGGCCTCATTAAAAAAATTTGTAAAAAAGGCTCCCCGGCTGAACATTCACATTCCAATTTCGCTCTTCGAGATATCCCGACGACTCTGAAGATCTATGACCGGCTTGTCAGCATGTTTTGGCTAACCAGCTAGGCCGTCTACAAAGCGGCTTGCTTCGCTTGATTTGTAGTGCATGCCAATGATATCAATTCAAGAGTATGCAAGTACAAGTGTTCGGTGTAACAGGTTACCTGTCCACAAACCCGTCAAGGGTCTATTCCGTGGGGTCATGGGTCCTGTTTACCGTTTACAGTATCCTGATGTCAGTTGCTCAACCCTGATATCGATCATCTACGGGGCGAAAAAGGCCATCCCATGCAGAACGTACGATGGCTGCAGGCGGTTTAATAGGCTGATACCTTTTTTTCTCTCTTTGAAAAACAGGCATCAATCTCCAGACCTAGACGACGACCGAGGTTGCAACCCAACCTGAATCTGACCCAGAGCTAAGTGGTAAAGAATTTTTTAATCTACGATATCGAGATTAATCAATTAATTATAAATCGATTTAAATCGACACTGCATTGAGTTTTAGCTTACTTGCCCGAGACTAAGTGACGCCATCCTAGTAGCTACACACCTATAGTAGCTACCGTAGCTACCGAAAGCTAACTTAGTGGGTAGTCCTCGACGTGCCATTATCCGCAAGACAAATTATAATCACTAAAATCTGCTAGTCTCGGAGTATTTCTTTCAATCCCCGTGGTTCTGAATCGAAAGTTTTTTTTTTTTTTTTTGATGGTGGTTGTTTACCATAGTTTATGAGACTGACAGCTGAGATTTGTAGCCGGTAACGGATCTCGGGGTTTCGGTTTTCCAATGACACCCATGTTCGAGTTCCCGAGCCCAGGCCCTTTGGCGCCTTCTCACCGGACGCATTACTTGAAGTGGCTAATTCGACGAAATTTTCCTTTTTAAGCCCCACACTGCCACACAATTGTTCAACCTATACAACAAAAAAAAAAAAAAAAGCTGTAGCATGATGATGGCAAGGTCAAGCGAGAGTTCTTAATCAACTAGGTGATAAAAAAAAAATTTCGGCCGTGGAATTAACGATGGAAAGGCAAACCCTAACTGGACCTTTCATTGACCGTCGGAGTCGGTGCATATCGCAAAAAATCGGCTGGTGCTTGCTCAAGCGTGCAGATGAACAATGTCGCATTCGCACGCCTCTCCACACATCCTCCAATTCGATTTGGTTGCCCTAGCTTGCTCGTATTCCAAAGAAAGAAAAAATTTTCTTCGCAAAAGTCAAGAGGATGCATGTGCTTCGTACGGAATGGTACGGAACGTATAATCACTAACGAACGATTGCGGGAACCGGTGCCTGAGAAGGTGCAAGGTTGATAATTGGCATGCCCCGAGACTTGCATGCGTATTACCACGCAATTGGGTCTACTATCCGTTCCTTCATTCTTTCCTTCCTTCTTTCATTATCAATCTTGCTACTCTCGACTTGGTGTACAAGAATATCAACGAAATGGTTGGGGGTCATGTTTCAAGAATCCATTGAAAGTCTCTGAAGTTTCTTGAACACCCTATCTAACGAGGTCAATCCTTGTAGGTTCAAATTCTGGCCACCAGGGGATCAGATGACTCCAATCGATTAGAGCGATATCGTATCTTAGATGCGGCGTTTGGGGGCGTCTTGGATGCATGTGTAAGATATGTACCTAGCAGTCTTTGTATCTATATATTAGAAGGAAGCAGGAAGCAAGAACCCTAGGACAGCCATCGGCTTCGTTAACCTGGAAAACCATAAGATCTTGGACAAAGAAAAAGAAAAAAAACCTGTCAATTGATATATATTGGGTTTCACACCATCATTTTCGCCTACGAGCTCGGATCCATCCCAAGGAACCCAGTTATGATCAACATTCATGCAGGTACCCTCGAAAGCCTGCCTGATAAGACAACTGGTTCAAAGAGTGGGGTTTTTGACGCGAATTGGTAAAAATCTGCATCTCCTACTCGTCAGAGAGCCTTTACGCTCCCCATTTTTTCTCTCTATTGGGACGGGTGTCTTATCAGTCTGAAAGGCAAAAAGAAATAAATGATAATATGATTGTGAATGGTAATTCTAGGTTTCCATGCAACCCGGTTGAAGGCTGTCGCCAGAGGGTCTAAGCCACCATCATCGTGCATATACCAAAGTTGCTGCCTTCCGCTTCAAGATTTTCTTGGAGAGCAGGGGGAGCTCAAAGCCGTTTAGCGTAAATGGTATCAGGTCACATGCTCTGCATTTTAAAAACGACGCCTTTTGCGATTTCTGGGGTTCAGCCGATGGGAAAGAGAACCGATAATCCATATAGCCTATTCGTTCGAGTGTACATATCTCCACTTCAGCTTTGATGGGTTTTTGACTGTTTTCTGGTTCAATCTGCGTTTTGTGTTGTGCCGACGTCGGGCGTCTGACGTGCCCCTGGCCTGTAGTCACGTTTTACGCTTGGCCTGGCCCGTTCTAAGGGCAAGGGAACAATTCTATGAAATTATCGAAACCCCATCACGGTTAAATATCGTACATTCCGAGTTTAACTCGATCCATTTGCTCACTCGAAGCTAAGCTTTCCAGCTTTATACCCAGAATGCGCAGTCCGTCGATCAATTAGCATAAGCTGATCTGTAGACGGTTGACAATGCTACAATTTCACCGTTGATATGTCTAACTCCATTCTCGAAGGTGTATATTTTGAAATCGGCCGCATCCCGGCAAATGCTTGTGATATGAGCTGATTTTAGCAAATATATAATTACTTACGTTTCTTGATCTTGATCTTGAGCAAAATAGCTATTTCGCATCATGCATCATGCATCGATGTATCAGACCCGAGGCTGAATGCAAACTTGATACACCTTAGCGTTGACAGTGCATCTCAAGGCTAATCTGGGAGATATCATTTACAATTGTGCATGTGCACATTGTAAAAGCAAGAATTCTTAAGCACAGTCACCCTTCATCTTGATACCAGTTTTCGGTGGAAGCATCACGGACCATCTGGTTGCACAGACCATGAGTTTGAACATGTCAGTGCTTCGCGTCGTCTGCACATGCACAACATGGACGCACATACCATGGGGATTTTTATTATTATTTTAAAAAGGCGGACCTTTCGGAATCATAGTTGTTGAACAGAGTCGCAAGCGGTACCAATTAGATGCCAGAGCCTTGGCAATCAACTATACATCTGCACAGTATTCTCCAGCAAACAAACTCGATATGAAGTAAGATCACAGGAGTCGACAATAAATTAGAAGGTAGGGTTTAGCATCCTCCTTTCTTCCCCACTTACAATATGCGAGTTCCGGGTCTGGAATTTGATCTACAAGAGAAACAACAGTTAGTTCAGGTCAGCGGCGCTGTGAGCCGATGCAGGCTGCAGGTCGGTTCCTTGCCGTTACTTGTCGTTCTTTAATTCCACGTGGGGCTGGCCCTCGCTTCGTCGCAGACGGATAGGATTCAACGACTTTGAGTTCCAGTTCCAGAACTAACCGAAACTAAGATTAAATGAGGTTTTTTTTTTTTTTTTTTTTTTGATCCATTCACGCTTCACCGTCATTGTGTCTCCCTTGCCAATTTCTGGGGAAATATTATTATCACGGAGCATCCTCTCTATTTTTGGAGGGCTGATATCGGTTGTGACGGAAAGGGCTTGATGATTGAATTTGTGTTACATGTCTGGTAATCTTGCATCTGCCCTTGCCGGTTGGAGCGAAGTTTCGTTACGGATCCACCGGGGCAGGCAAAAGCTGCCAGTAAAATATTTTCTCTTCTGATTTTGGTGTGATAGTCGAGTGTTCCATCATTGATAGGACCCATCTAATATACCAACTCTCACGTACTTTTTGAGGTTCTTGCAACGAGCGAGAAATTACGCTTGAAAATCCCTTCTCCAATCGTCTTCTAGCCCCGCAGGCGAAAAACTAGATCCCCTCTACCTGAGTAGTTTTCTACACGAATGTGAGCATAGGTATGAGGGACATACGTATTGCAGTTGAAATCTTGAGACGCTCAGACCACAGAAGAAGGTTCCCGCATCCTTGTCGGTCAGCTCTCTGGATGGTGGTGTGGGTTGACAAGCGCTAGTGTAATGGAGACGAAGAGAGAGTGAGAGGGGTGAGTGAGAGTGAGAGGTTGGAAGAGTAAAGCATCTTCAGCGGATTTCCTTGCTCTTCTTCTTCCCCTCAAACTTGCCATGACCAGTTTAACCTTTTGAGTATGCAGGACATCATTAATGCCACGTTCCCGACGGTTAATTTGGGACACCACGCAAACCGAGCTCGCATGTGAGCCATGTGGTGTGCCCCTTCCTGTTGTTTCATCGTCATGGTTAACCCCAGTTTGCTCTTTTGTTCGTTTCTCTGGCGCTCTCTCTCTCGCTCTTACTGTTGTTCTCGCTCTCGCTTTTTGGTTCGAGAGTTTGTTCTGCGACGACTAGTCGACTCAGCCTAGTCGATTCGGAAATCAACCATTATTTTTGTCCCATTGTACCAACCACACTCCCACACTCCCACACCACCCCTAAATCATCCGGCTGGGGGGCTTGTGCTTGCTTTCGTGAGGTTTATATTTGTCTTGCTTCCCAGCCCAGCTTCCTGACCTTTTAAAACCTCCCTCACCTTCCTTCCCATTTCATCTTTGGATTCCTTTTCCTGTCAGATTAATTCTCGATAAAAACCAATCTGTTCTTCCGACGATAATCACAGCGAATCTTTTGCGACGCGGCCTCGGATCAGATCGATAGATACCCAAAGTCAAGGATAGAGTTAGCGACCCTTTTTTGTTTGTTTGACACAATCCATTCCGACCTACCAAATACCAACAAAACAAGCCACCGAAAGTATGACAACTTCCCTGGACTCTGACCGCCCAATCCTCGCCGTAAGAACCCTAACCCCTTTCGATGGTATTGCGATTCTTCTACAAGAGTGTTATATCCAAAATAAAATAAGAATATGATTTCGTAATATCTATCTTATTTTATGGATTTTGAACATTTTGTAGATTGTGTTTAATATTATTATACATTTTTGGCGACTCCTTTTCAACAATTCCGCTTACTGATTACGTATCCATAATTTCCATAGATGTCCGAGAAAGCAAAGAGAAGGGCCTCCACCCTCTCCGCCGTGTCGAGCAGCGCACCGTCCGTCACACCGTCGCAATTCAGCCGCGAGGCAGGTATCCTCGAAATCACCAACGGCCTCAACAAGCTTAGCGTCCCGCGCCTTCAAGAGCAGCGATTCGTCCTCACCGAACAAAAGGGCAGCGAATTGGGAAAACTCGCACTGGGTGCCAAACTCGAGAGGGCGTTGGGCCGAAGAATGGCAGGCCAAGATGCCGTCATGAGGAAGAAGAAGAAGGTAGTCCAGTGAAGTACTGCTGCATAGTGGTAATTCGCCGTGACGAATGGGTGGTGGGATAGATCGCGACACCGACGGAAGCCATGAGAGGAGCCTGACAGAGTCCGGGACTTTGTAACGGGAAAATCCGATCGCGGGCAAATATCGTGGCATTAAAGTTAATCGGCTGCCGAACATTTTTCAAGCCACCGTGAAGTCTGGTACCTGCCGTCAGGAACCAAAGGTTAATTTTTTGCAGTTTGGGTTCTTGTGCGTTCCGGGTTTTGCAACGTTTTGGGTGTCTTCTTTTTTTTTGTGTGTGTTATAGTTCGTTCTTTTCAGCTTCGTTCTCTTTCCTTTGTGTACTCTTTTGCAGCAGCTACGTATCAAATACATATCATGTCACGGTTACTTTTGTGCATTTACTTTGTGTCTGGGTCATTTGTAGCAATATCGTTTGGTCTTTCTCAGTTTAACTAGCCATGTTGGGAGGAACCCCTATTATATCGCGGCGTCGTAAAAAAAAACAAATGAATAACTTATCCTTTCGCTCTAATCCATCAAAGCGGTCTATTTAGTCTGTTTCTTTGGGAAGTTTCGGTCTTAGTCTGGATCGAGGAGTAATCTGTTGTGTATCATTTCTGGCCAACTAGTCCGACGAAGTGCCAATTAAGTCTCTTTCTCGATCGCAGACAATACCCGTCTAAATGCAACTGCCAGCGTGATAAGTATGTGATATCAAACCAGGGAGGATTGAAAACGCCACCAACTTGGGGAACAACGTGAGAACTGGTTCTTTTAAAAACGGCCTAGCCCAGTCAACCCTTCCCTTTTCCACGTGGAAGTTGTTTTGATCCTCCTTTGCTTTTATTATTATAATTCTTTATTCTTTATTATTTTCCGCTTCCAGCCAGCTACGTAGTCAGCTTGAGCATGCGTACACTCTGCACTAACGGATCGGGCCTTGACGTTAGTGTGTGATTTTATAGTAACAGGACGCATTCAAATCCTAGTGCTCTCCGTACTTTGTAGGATGATGGGGGAATGATGTATGCTTTTGCTGGGACGCGAAGCAACGCCCTTGAAAGTCTCCGTATAATCACTATCGATAAGCATACCCCAGCTGGACAATCCATGCTATCGTTCTTGAAGTTTGATAGTTAGTGCCAGTCCACCTGCAGCATTACAATAGAATTATGTATCACTTGATATGTCTGTATGTCTATGCTAGACGCCCTGCGTCAAGTTTTTTTCTTTTTTCTTTCTCTGAACATGTTAGCAGTCCGTTATATTTGTGGCTAGCCTCATCGACAAACCCTATTTTCCAAGATTACTAGGAGCTCGGAAATGTGCGCCCGATATTCCCCCAATGGCGAAGAAAGGGAAGTCGGGACTGGGCTAGATGAAGTTCAGGCGCAGGAACAAAGGGCTAGATCCGAGTCTTTGTTTAGACGGCCTTTGATGCCTCGAGACGATATATGCAAGTAACCTTTTTAACTTTTGTTTTGATGTAGTAGCAGCACTGTTATATATGTAATATAATGAAGTGACGATGGCAAGTGGATATAATGCAGTAACACAGTAATTGTTGTCTGCGAGGTTGTTTGTCCGGGTTGGGCCAACACGGCACACTTGAAAATTCGAATTGACTTTGGAATTCTTCTTTCTTCTTCTTTCATATATTTATTTTTTATTTTTTTATTTTTTTTATTTCATTTTTTTTTTTGTGCCTGAACTTCCCTCCTCCACACAACCACAACTACCACCACTACCACCACCACAACCTCATCCACTGCCCACTTCGAAACCTCCTCTTCCACCAACCTCAGTCATCACCACCATCACCACCACCACCGACATCATCACCGCATCTTCGCCCATTATCCGGCATCGTCTACTGGCCTTCTCTAACTTCCGAAATACTTTCCTATCACTCAGGCTTCATTTCCTTCTCTTTACTGTACAAAAACTTCATTCTCGCCTGCGATCTTTCCTTTCTTTTGCATCGTTACTTCCTTCATCTTCTGTTCTTTAACGCTTTTTTTTCCCACGCTGGCCCATCGAATCTGAGCCCGTTATTTCTCAGCCTATAATCCAGCGTACCCGCGAAGGATTTATCTTCTCCTTCTTTCCATCTACTTGGTTTTAAACCGTGCCGACTCTTGCCTGTTTTATTTTTTTCCCTTCTTAGTAAAGATTCTTCTCTTGAAGAATTCTTAGTAAGTGATCTCCAATCCTTCCTACTGTCGCCTCGCGTTTATATTTCTACTTTTTCAAAATATCGAAGGGGTTTTTTCTAATTGTGGTACATAGCAGCTCTCCTTTCTTTCGTTAGGATACCTAGACACCAACCACGCAATCAATACCGCACCATATTCTCCTTTACTCAAACGTCGTACTCTATTCATCATGGCATCTACTACACTCAACGGGGCTTCTGAAGCCTTTACCTCTACTGCAGCAATCAACGGTGGTAATGGTAACATTGCCACCAGCAACCAGCAATCCCCTAGTACCCCGGAGGAGATTGGCTGGTACTTTGTCGAATCCTACTACACTACTCTCAACCGAACACCTGAAAGACTTCATGTATGTTTCAAGAATTCTTTCTGTTCTTATTCCTATTCAATAATTTTCAAAGCTAACAATTATACAGCTATTCCACCAAAAGAAATCGACATTTGTTTGGGGAACAGAAGGTGAAAACTGCCAGGTCTACCAGGGCCGCACTGTAAGTACAATTTTGCTATAAATCAAAATATTTTTGATTCAATTCGGGGCAAGCAACTGATTATACTATACGCATAGGGAATCTCCGAACGTATCCAAGAGTTGCGTTTCAAAGACTGTAAAGTTCGTATCAACAATGTTGACACTCAAGGCAGTTTGAATAATGGTATTATTGTTCAAGTCCTTGGTGACATGACCAACAATGGAGAACTAAGCCGCCGTTTCTCTCAAACATTCTTCCTTGCCGAGCAAACCAACCCGCAAGGTTATTTCGTTTTGAACGATATTTTTAGATATCTGAAGGACGACGAAGAGGAGGAGATCACCCCAGAGACTGCCCCTGAAGAGACCGTAGAAGTTCTAGCTGAACTTCCTACCGAACCGGAGACTGTTCCTGAAATTGTCGCCGAAACCGCGACTCTTGTGGAGGAGGAGGAAGAAGAGAAGGAACCTAAAGTCGAGCTAGTTGAAGAAGCCGAACCCGTCGCTGTCGATGAGAAGGAGGAGGTCAAGGAAGAAGCCCCTGTCGAAGAAACCCCAGCTGAACCCCAGGTCGAGAAAGTTGAAGAACCTGCTCCTACTACATCAGTTGTCCCCGCCGTCCCAGTCGTTCCTGCTGTCCCAGTTATCCCCTCTGCACCAGTCGAGACTGCTGCCCCCGAAGTTACTCCTGAAACTGTTACTGCAACTGCCACTACGCCCGAACCTGCGAAAGAAGTGGTCCAAGCCCCACCACCTGTCCCGCAAGAGAAAGTCAAGCCATCCAGCTGGGCTGCTCTCCTGGCTCCGAAAACTGCTCCTGCTGCCCCTGCCCCTGTACAATCTGCCGCTCCTGTGAACACTGCTCCAGTCCCTACTACCCCTGCGACACCAACAGCTGCTTCGTCATCACAGGCCAACAGTGGCTGGCAAACAACCGAGTCTCGACGACAGAACCGACCTGTCTCCATGTCTGGTGGCTCGCAAGGGCAGGGATCAGCGTATGTGAAGAATGTTACTGAGAAGGTGACAGAGCAACATTTGAGAGAGACCTTTTCGAAATTCGGGCCTGTCAAGTCCATTGAGATTGTCACGGATAGGGTAAGTTGTTCCATACTAACAGTATTGGCTTGCACACAATACTAACTGTGTAATCGAATTAGAAATGCGCTTTCATCGAATTTGGTGATGCTGCAACCCTTGCAGCTGCCATGCAGGCAAACCCACACCGCATTAGTGGACAGGCGATCTTTGTTGAAGAACGACGACGCCCTGGCGGAAACTACGGAAGTCAGCGTGGCGGAGGTGGTAGCCTTCGGGGAGGTGAACGTCAAGGCAGCCGAGGTGGTTCTCAGCGCGGTCCAGGAGATCGTGATCGATTCGATAACTCCCGCAACAGTATCAGCAGCGGACGTGGGCAAGGTGGTAACTCTCGTGGCGGAGGATTTTCCCGTGGTGGCGGAAGAGGTGGTATGGGTGTCGGTGCGACCTCATCGAACTAGCGACTCGATAGAACTCGCCGCCGATGATTTAGGAACTCTGTCCGGATGAGGTCCATCACGATTGCTATCTCTATCTGGACGCCTACTTATTCAATTCTGACATTCCAACATTTTAAACACCCTGCCTTTCTCCGCTGAAGAACGATTACTCATGTCCATGTTTCTCCTTATTTTTTCTCCTTTATATTTTCATAAAAGTCTTCGCACGCCCCCTTCGACGCGTGTTAACTCGCCGATGCACGACACTTTCTTATGACTAACTCTTTTCGCTTTCGAAACACACGTTCATATTTTTCTTAACATTATTTTCCATTACTGGGTTACTGGTGTCACGGAAATGTGCATTTGTTATCGGGGCAACGTTGTTTTCATGTTGGTTCAACTTATTACTTAATGTATTCATTTTTCATTTTTCATTTTTCATTTTTTTTTTTTTAAGCGACCTCCAGCTTTCACAATTTTTCGATGTGCTTCCCCTTTCTTATACGCATCGTCATCGTATATTTTCAATGTCCATAGTTTCTCACCTGTTTCGCTCTTTCTTTACTTTTACTTTTTCGTTTTTATTATAGGGTATGGAGATGATGATTCTGTGTTTTATATGAACCTCTTCTAAAAGCCTCTTCTTTTTTTACTCCCTTTACTTCGTTACGAAACCTAATTTCAAGCCTTCAGTCTTCTTTTAAATGACCTAACCATTTTACTGCATATATATGCGATGCATGGAAGCCTTTTCAGTCTTTCCTGTCTTTTCCTGTTTGCAATTGAACGCTTTATTTATTTATTGCTATTGCAAGGCGCTCGTTTTAGGAGAGCTTTATATACGACTCTGTAACCATTTAGCTAGAACAAACAAGAGTAAAAAGACGAATTTTTTTCCTTTTATGGGTTTCAATATAATTATAATTCTTACCAAAATTGCAGACTTGAAGGTCTGTGGTGCTCCTTTAAGCTGGGTTATATTGACTTCGCGACTTGCATGAATGACGGCATAATCATGCGGCTGTCAGTCAAACAAAGGCAAGTTTGGTTGCACTGCCGATTGATTGGTTGCAATCAGCAACTAACTTACGAACGGAGAAAATGTTCGGGGCGGAGATACCAGGGAGCCATTACAGATATACTTTGTTTCCTCAATCTCCTTGTATAGGCATACACAGCATTTATCTTATACTGGTTGTATACTCAATCTTGTACAACCGTGGTGGTGGATCAGCCCCTGTTTATAGTTGATTGATTGTTGTTTGGTGGCCATTCACCTGACCTGCTCGAGGTCCGGCTTGGCTTGGATATTTGGCTGGCCCCTCACCCTCGCAGCAGCAGCTCACTAAGCACCAAACAACCATCCCAGTTTGTTCTCGATCTCTCGTCGTAGCTTGCTCACACTACCACCTTCCACTTGGTACACTGAAGAAGTCGTTATCGACACGTCGCAGACACCAGACATCCAGATCCTATCGTTAAATCCCATCGTACTCGGGTTACTCTCCTGAGGATCGAACTGTTCGTTCAAAGTTGTCTGCCGTCGGCCAGTCTGTCCACGTCAAACTCCGTTTTACCCGGACGCTTTTCAGTAAGACTGGACTCGACCCCTCTCTAGAGTACCTGTTTCTACGTAATCTACATCATGATATCATAAGCCTAGCAGGCCGTGACTTTGCGGCTGACACGTTTTCCTCAAATAGCTAGTTTTGAGTCCACGAACGATCAATAGGCGCAACGAGAAACTCCCTCGATATTCGTGATCAGTGCCAAGCTTGACCCTCTCCTAGTTCGCCCACACCAGTCGTTTATCAGGCCAGGATCCAACCTTTATCTATGGGATATCACAAGCCTATCATTACTCGGCCACTTGTTTCAGTAATTCAGAACTCTTTCTATCGTTAATATACCTGAATCTCCTTCCGTTACCCAACCGCCAGTTTTATGACGCATTGGTGGCACGGAATCAATCACCACGACCTAGGCAGGTATCCTGTTCGTCAACGATGCGACCTGCATCTGGAGACGTTTTGACTGGCAGGTCCAGGAAATCGTCTACTGCAGACCTTTCTCCTGGGCCCGCGGAGAGTACTGCCAGCAGCTCAGGCACAGCTGCAGCATCACCTTCTATGATGACGTACTTCCTCGCGAACGAGTCTACGATATCAAATGTATCTTCGTCTGCATCTGGATCTCAGGTACCACCTCCTACATCGCATCCACGGCGGACGTCTATATCGCCCAGTGATGTCGAAGATCCCCTCTTGCTAAGGCGGCGAAGATTATCTACCAAAGATAGAGAGGACACCCTCACTCCGGAAACACCCAAGACGATTTCCGTATCAGCGCCGCCTTTTTCTCTATCCGCATTCTTAGAATCGGCCCGAGATGATGACCCTGGTAGCGATTGTGAGAAACCCAACTGTGGAGGCTTGGACTCGGAGCCTTTGACGGATGACGAAGACGTTGAACGGTCTTCAAATCTATCGTTTCCTTTATCTATAACAGACACTCTACCACCGGGTTCGCCGGCCAAACCGCTACACCGCAACTTCTCACCCGGGCCGTCACTCCCCGGCAACTCGTTGGCAAGCACCCGAAATACCAGTTCAAAATCTCTAGTTGATAGTCTCAATGATGGCGAGAATCCGCCACCGGAACTTCGAGAACGAAAGATGGGCAAGGCTAAGGCAAGGATGGCGGATAACCAAGATCCAACCGTCGTTGAAAGCCTAGACTCCTCGACTTTATCAACGCAGTTCATCATGCCAACTATCAAAATGCCCAGCCGGCGGCCGTTTACCGCCCGCGGGAAGGAACTGGGCCGGCTGAAGATACTAGTTGCGGGTGATTCTGGTATCGGGAAAACCACGTTGATCAAATCTATTATTCAAGCGAACGAGGATATCGTGCACGTTGACCCGTGGGTATACACAACTCCGGACAGCTCCGTCACATCCTCTTTCTACGGAGGTAAAGATAATACATCTGGAAGTACGAATACTTTGACGGAGATCTATGGTAGTACGAAACCGTATCCTACGTGGTGGAGCGATTTTGAGGATAGCAGGGTGCTGAGGCGGAGGAAGAGTATGGGAGAGACGGTGTTGGAGCGGAATGTCTGCTTTGTGGATACACCAGGGTACGGGGCAGGGACATCGGTAAGCTTTCCAAACATTTCCCCCCATATCTACGTAAAACGATATAGTTGGCTAACAGACCGTAGTATTCTGAGTGTATTGAACCAGTAGTTAAATATGTTGAACGACAGCTGGAGCGGATAACATCAATTATAGACGGGAATGAAGGCGATTTACTCTCCTTCCTGACTGGCAACGGCTCGCCGCAGATAGACGTTGTTTTATACGTAATCCTGCACCGTAAGACATAACCTCCCTTTATAGATGAAAATTGATATTTAATACTGATTTCCTGTGCAGGACTGAAACCTGTTGATATCGATTTCATGCGCAAGCTATCCGGATTAACCAACGTCCTTCCAGTCATTGCAAAGTCGGACACTCTAACACCAGCCCAGACGACAGAACTCAAACTCTCAATTCTCAACGACCTCCGGAATGCTGGGATTCGCGCCTTCTTGTTCGGAAAATCGGCCGATGATGTCGCACGCGGTTTACCATCTTGTCCGCCGTTCGCCACGTCATCGGCACAAGCGCCCGACGAAAGCATGGATGCTAGCCTATTGATGAGCCCAGAATACGTCCCACCGCTAGTATCCAGTGAACTAGACGAGTTAATTAACTACCTTTTCGACCCAGACCACGCAGCGTGGTTACGCCACAGCAGCACCAAGAAGTTCTTGGGCTGGAAAGCGAAACATCCAGCTTTGAACCCCACAATCATACGAAACCCGCCGCAACCACCACCGCAACCACAAACGGCCTCGACGCAACTGATCAGATCGCGGTCACCAAGCCATCCTCTTCCTCCTGGGAGACATAACAGTTTGATTCCTGTGTCCGGGACCGGTGTCGGCATGGGAAACAGCGGGACAGCGAATTCGTTTGTTTTGGCGAGGGTGGCGGATCACACGAGGCGGGAGGAACATATGGCGCAATTGCATCTTGCGAAATGGGCTACAGATCTGCAGAAATCGATTAAAGCGGAGAAGGAACGGTACGAGCGGCTGAGTAAAGGGGATAGGGCTATATGGCTCACGGAACGGTTGGGGGAGTGCGTGATCGATGGAAGTTTGGTGCCGATGGACAAGACTGGGAAGATGCTGGTGAAGACGTCGAGCGGGGAAACGATGGCTGTGGAGCCGATTGTTAGGTTCGGGAAGGGTAAACTTGTGAGCGGGGGGAACGGGAGGTTGGATAGGAGGGACCCGATGGGGTGGTTGAGGTTGAACCAGCAGGTAAGGAGGGGAGCGTATTTGCTGGTGCAAATTACGGGGACGGCTGGGGTTATGGGTGTGTTTGCAGTGTTTGTGGTCAAGTATGTATTTGGAGCGACGCCAGCTTGGATGCAGAAGTTTGGTATTTAGATCTAGGAGGCAGTACCTAAGTACCTACTCGCCCGCTCACTCTCTCTCCCGGCATTAACTCTTTGAACAATCCACTCTTGTCATCTTTATTCGTTATTCATCTGCTATTTTAACTTGTTTTGCAAGCCTGCTTTTAGTTTTGAAATTGTCTGTTATGTATATCCTTTTTTTTCTTCCTTACTTCCACCGCTCTTGGTTTTTCTTGTACCACGATGATTCATTGCGAGAGGTGCCGGAGTTTCTTTTTTTATATTTTATATTCCCCTGCATCGGATATCTTGTATTCCCCCAATGGTGTTTTTCTTTAAGATTGATTGTAGCTACTACTGTATTCTAATTACTTCTTACTCTGCTCCCAATCAATTTAGACTCTTCTCCAGATCTTTCTCCAGACCTTCTTTGGACCCTTCTTTAGACCCTTCTTTAGACCCTTCTCTGGACCCTTCTCCAGGGCTTTCCGTGATACCCGGTAGAAAGTAGGATTGGGTGGATGTTAGGTGCCAAGAACCGCTATCGATATCTGCCCGCTACTGATACCAGGACTACTTACCAGGACTAGGCTGAATTGCACCTGCTTGTGTTCCCAACCAAACCCAGCCAACGTGCAATTTGTACTCTTCTGCCTCAAATAGCGCCTAATTTGGTATTCTTCTCTTCTCTTCTCTTCTTCTCTCTGCTTTCCTTGCTGGAATCTTTTCTCTTACATCTGCCTGCAGCTTCCACATCGCTCGATCGATCTTCAGAAGGTCCAAGCGCTTCATCGGTTTAATGCCTCTCGTATTGTATTCCGTCATTCACTAAGTTCCCGGTGAGTCTTTCCTTCAAGCGGTGGACCCCAGCATGTTGGGATCACTGGCTGACTGATGCATGCAGTGTTTGATAAGCGAACACTCCCACCACGATATTTAGCCAATCGATATCCCCCATCCCATCCATCCCATCGCTGCAGGCAGCTAGCTACCTTATCATCTTCTCCTTCTCCTGCAGCTGTCTTCTCTCCCCCTTTCTCTCTTTCTCTCTCAATTTTATATTACTGCGATGTCTGACCCTGCGACTCCACCAACAAATTTAAACATGGCCGAATCAGATCTCTCGACCTCTAATGTAGGGACCGGCGAGCTCTCGACTTCAAGATATATCCCTCCTCATATTCGACACCAGCCTAAAAGCCCACCTGCTACTGCTGCTTCCCCTACTTCTGTTTCTCCAACTGCCAGTTCGCAACAAACTCTATTCACCGCATCTGAAATCTACCAACACTTCGGCGTCGTCCACGGCGGAACTATCAACTCATCGATCAACAACCACAAGGAACTGGCTTACATTCTCATCTTCCTCAACCAGCACCCGCATTACCCACCCGACATCTTCATAAAATCTAATCTGGAGCTAATTTTCAAAGATGCTTTTCAGGGTGACGAAACAAACGCTCTACTACAAGACCTAGAGATCCCCTTATTCGAAGAAGAGAAAAAAGCCGGCAGGCGTGTGTTCAGGTTTAAATCATGGGTCAAAGTTCAAAAGGCCGAGAGACTGGAGAAAGGGTCCGAGGCACTTATCGACATGTTGACCTTGAAGTGGAGGAGTGATACTCCACGCCGTAGCGGGTTCGAGATGAGAGAGCGGGAGAAGTCGAGGAAGGAATGCGATGCTAAGGCTGCTATGACTGTGGAGAAAAGAACCAACGGAGAGGAGAGAGCTGTAGAGAATGCGGGGTTTAAAAAGGATCCTGATGGTGATTATGAGCAACGGCCTGTTTCGCCGGTTGCTCAAGGTGCTAGTTCTTCTTCGCTCGCGCAAAAGGTGGAGCAGACGGTTCCCCGCAGCGAGTGGGCTTGGAAAAACTCGCTGGGTGTTGATTGGGCCGTCGTTACCTTGGAGTTTGTACAGACGGGGAAAGGGAATCCGTTGCACGGGCCGCCTGTGCAGCTGACGGCACCTGTTAAAACCGAGGAACCATTGGAGCAGGAGAGGATTGAGAAAGAAATTGGAGATCTCTTGAAGCCGACCGAGTCGCTCTCTTTGGGGAGAACTGAAGACTACCAAAATGATGCTGGGAAAACTATCAGAGTAAACCACGGAAGAAGGAGCGAAAAAATTGAGCTTTCGAAGATACTTCGACCGCAAACGGATGGTGCAGATGATACAGTGACAGTTATGATCAACGATGACCTTGATTCCGCCTCGATTCCTTCGTCGCCTATTCTGGAACCCGCGACGCCAAAGAAAGGGTCTGCTTTAAACCTCTCTGCCTATACTCTTTCCAACCCGTCAGATGGTTCGCACTTACTTCCTGAGAAGTTGTCCACTACCGGTGGAGAGTTGAATGTCAGCCAATCAGATATCTCACAGTCGTACATTTCAACTGGCATGGGGGAGAGTGTTGTCGACGACTTTGGAGCCATCAGTGCAGCTTCCGAGACCGATGCTGAGGAAAGCGATCGCTGGTCGGAGTTGAGTGATCACGAACGCCCCGAGGATGAACACTGGATGGCCGTTGAGCGTGGAGGTATGGCGAAAGAGGTCTTTTAAACTACTTCATCCTCTTGCCTCATGTTTCCGTTCTCTAGTGCTGGATCTTAGAGTTTCATGGCAACCAAGAACATTTACACTCCCTTCTCCCTCTCCTCTCTTATCCGCAATTGTTACCATCAAATCCCGCTTTTGTCTCTTCAGATATATTTCCTTTGGACTCTGTTCGGTTTCGTCAAAGTATTTTCTGGCGTTCGAGGTGCCTGGAGGGGAGATCTAGGCGTATATTCTCAGCGATTTCCCTACATGACAATGTAATTTTCGTACCCTTGGGCATATGGTAATTCGAGCATCCTGCGAGCGTCGTTGTTGTTTTACGACCCTTCGTTTTCGTTCTTGCTGTTCAGTTAAGTGTGATTGATATATTGCTACTGAAGCTTCGCTGCAAAGGCTTATTCTTTTACCATCCGCTATGCAGCCGGCGCTCTCCTTTTGTCTTCTAGATACTTTCTACTCCGTTATTATGATCAATACACTTAGTCGTAAAGCTCCTCCATCAAGCACTCTAGGAAACCTGTGATCCACCACTGAGTTGTGTGGTATTTCTATCCACCAGCCCAAATCCAACCTTTCATGACGACAAGACATTTTTAAAAGCTCACTGCTTGCTTTATAATCTGATAAAACCCCCCAACAAAAAAAGCGTAATGTCAAAACCACTATGATACCTGCAATGCGCTCGCTCCGATGCTCCTCCGTATCCCTTACACGACCCCTCTCCCTTCCTTCCCGGCGATCCCGTCAACAGCTACAACCCTCCCAACCGCCATAACCGCCGTCACTAATTTCCTGCTGCACTCACGCTCGACGCTCGTGCTCTCCGGCGCGGGAATATCCGTTGCGTCCGGTCTTCCGGATTACAGAGGCCCACAGGGAACTTACACGTTAAATAAAGAGTACAGGCCCATATTCTTTGGGGATTTCGTGCATCATGATGCGATGAGGCGGCGGTACTGGGCGAGGAGCTTTTTGGGATGGAGGGGTGTGGAGAAAGTGCGGCCGAATAAAGCGCATGTGAACGTGGGGAGGCTGTGGGAAGGCGGGTGGGTTGGTGGAGTTATTACGCAGAGTGGGTTATCACTTTTTTCTCAATTATATATTGATAAATGGGTGGGGTGTTTTCACTAATTATTCGGTATGAAATTTTGAAGACGTGGACTCGCTGCACTCGATATCGCACCCAAACATGCCGATAACGAACCTTCACGGGCTCTTGTCAACAGTGCTGTGTCTTACGTGTCGCACACGCTCCCAGCGATCTCCGTTCCAGCGGGAACTGCACAGGTTGAATCCGACGTGGTCTGAATACCTGGAGAAGATGCGGTCGACGCCGGATTTGCCGATCAAGAGGAAGCCTGATGGTGATATCGAGGTGCCCGGCGTGGAGTACGGAAAGTTTAGGTATCCGCCTTGTCAGGTCTGTTTGAAGAACCCAGCTTATAAAGAGAAGATACGGGTTGATGGTGACGGGGCTGTGGAAAGGATTGAAGGAGATGGCAACGTGCCGGGTGTTTTGAAACCTACGCTTGTCTTCTTCGGTGAGAGTTTGAGGGAGGAAGTGAAGAAGGAGGCAGAGGAGAGGGTGGATAATGCCGATGCTATATTGGTCCTTGGGAGCAGTTTGGCAACATATTCGGCGTGGAGATTGGTGAAGAGGGCGAAAGATCGAGGGAAGAAAGTGGGGATTGTGAATCTGGGAGGGGTGAGAGGGGAAGATGGATTTTGGGATGATGGGGAAGGGAAGGTGGCGGCGAGGTACAAGTTGGGAGATGGGATAGATGGAGTAAGGGTGGAGTTTGATGCTGGAGAAGTGCTGGAGGGGGCTTTGGAAGTTCTGGAGAGGATTGACGGGAGGAGAGTGGGTAGGAGAATACCGATGGGAGATACAGAGCTGGGCGAGATTGAAATGTATGCGCCTTAGTTCTCTCAGGCTCAAGTTATTGAGATATACGAGATTACGATAAATACAGGAATATTCGAGACGAGAGTGTGTATTATATTGATATATTTGCAGTTCAGCGAGATGGAAACCTACAAATTAGAGGTATATAAACGTTCCACCTTAAAAGGCATTCCCTACTATAATTGAAAGGGTTTTTAGACAGCATTAAGCCATTTAAAAATAACTAGAAGATATATGAAATTGATATTCAATCTAGCAGACAAAATATACAGACCGCCTATAATATTGCTACATATAACACTGCAACGCATCGACGCATCTACAGCAGCAGTATATCTTAGTTGTTTGTTTGTTCCTCATCTCATATTTGGCAGGTCAAAAAGCTATCTCGAACTTCAAGCTGGCCAAGCTATTAAAAAAGCAGCAAAAAAGAAGTGGAATTGCTGGGAATTGAACCCAGGACCTTTTCTAATGTCGTTTCGACTCGAAGTCTGTGAAGAACTTCTGGGAGTGCGAAAGAAACGTTCTACCCCTGAACTACAATCCCAAATATGTTCAATCGTCCGATTTTGAATATATAAACCGTTTAACGGCATATCTCGGTCAGTATCAGTACCATCGTCTAGGATCTCCCAACTTTGTTGTTATTCAGTCGACATGAACCATCTTGACTATAAAAGTCAAAATCCACTCTGAGCATAACAGAATATATGTATTAATAGGTACTTGTTATTCTTCCAACAATCGCTCTCTGCGAAACCTGTACTCTTTCATTTTACATAAATTTTTTACCTGACTCAAAGAGACCAGATCCTGTTCCAGCTCGGATTAGTGATAGCTTATATAATGCTCCGAAAGCGCTGCATATTCCCAACACTTTCAACACGAGCAATCCCTCAATAGCAACCATTGAAAGTTCCTATCAAACGGTCATTCGCTCGCTGCTTCAACCAGAGAATCGGCTCGCCACAGTTACCTTCTCTCGCTATAGTACCGCCGTTCAAGGGCTTCATTGTATCAACTCGCAGAACAAGGGTTATGTCATCCGAGGCCCCGCTTCCGTCCCGCCCTGCCCCGCGCAAACTCACCGGGGACAAGAAGGCTATCGATGAGTATATCGACAAATTTGATGTAAGCCTTCAAATTAGCGGAGTTTAAGAATGAAATCTTAAGCTATTTTTGGTCTCTATATTAACTTTGGTCTGCGGTAGACGTTTCTGTTCGACTGTGATGGCGTCTTGTGGCAAGGAAGCGTTTTACTCCCAAAGGTTGTCGAGACTCTAGAGATGCTTCGGAATAAAGGTATGCATACATCTCGCAACATTTTTTATACTGTATTCTGAACGACCCATAATTTGTTACTCACCGCCACTGATAACAGGCAAAAGACTCATATTTGTGACCAACAACTCAACAAAATCACGGGAGGCGTATAGCAAGAAATTTGAGCAATTTGGCATCCCCGTCAAGGTGGACGAGATCTTTGGATCAGCCTACTCTACCGCCGTTGCCATTCGCCGCGTCTACCAGATCCCCGATGGTAAAAGGGTCTATGTCATCGGTGAGAAAGGTATTGAAGAAGAGCTCGACGCCGAGGGAGTTCCCCATTTCGGCGGAACTCAGCCGCTCGGCTTCGACGAAGACGACGTAGCAGAGCACGCCGGGCCGGATCCAACGGTATGGGCGGTGGTTGCCGGTCTCGATCGAAAGATTAGCTACGCAAAGTTGGCCATGGCGTTCGGATACCTCCAGGACCCGAACGTGCACTTCTTCGCTACGAATATTGATTCGACGTTTCCTACGCACGGAAAATTACTGCCAGGCGCGGGGAGCTGCTCTGCTCCGTTGACCTATATGACCGGTCGCGGGCCTACGACTTTTGGGAAACCGAGTTTGGCCATGATGGAAAGTATCGAGAGGAAGTACAAGCTCGATAGGAGTAAGGCGTGTATGGTTGGCGATAGGTTGAATACCGATATTAAATTCGGACTCAAAGGCGGACTGGCGGGTACGCTGGCGGTATTAACTGGTGTTAGTAAGGAAAAGGATATCTTAGAGGCGGGAGAGATCAATGAGGGGCCAGATGTGTACTTTGATTGCTTGGGGGATTTGTTAGGGTAGAGCGTCTGAAGTGATGAATTGCATAGAGTGAAGACGGAAGAGCTTGTCTTGTGGTTTTGCTTCTCTGATAGAGCGCCTGCAGACTATTAGACGGTAGAAAGGTATAGACCGAAAGAGTGCATAAAACATCGATCCTAGCGGAGCGACTCTAAATGTTTTGATAGACTTGTCGTTTTGCGGAAATAAATTTCATTCATTTTCGAGTTAGTCTATGTGATAATTACAAATTCAATCAACAACAGTTCAGTAGAAAACTCAAATGTCAGACCGAGAAAAGACCTTGCAGTCCTTTATCGAGTTCTAAAATCCGATTTTTGAAGCCGAATACCGGTATCAATTCAGAATGTGGATGTTGTTGGGACTGTGCAAAAAGTTTACCAGCAGGGACGCGCAATGCTGCATATCAAAGCTGGATAAATTGCGCTCATATATGATACAAAAACACAGATTTCGTAAAGACCATATCGCTTTCTTCTACTGTATACGAAACTTCAAAAATGGTATAGCGGAAAGCTATTGCATTTTCGATCCTAGATATACGCTTTGACGCTACTGGAGAACTTGATTTATTTCTCCCGCACCCCAATTGCTATCTAACTTTGTGATGGTATTCAATTGATTAAGTGGTAGGCTGTGCACAGTTGCCGATTCAGATGCCTCGAAAATCGCATTTTTAGTGAGCCACGTAAGATACTCCCACTATCACAGAGCAACAAAGGTATATGGATCCATTGATCATCATGAGCTTAAGAGTTCAAACCTTGCCTTCGTAACGCGAAAAACTGGAGACGGCAGTCTGGCTTGCGAGACAAGTTCAAACCTATACCCCTTTCTCTTCCATGCGCGATTGTTTTTCTTTTGTGGCATGCTCATGCAACCGCGAGCTCTGCAAGATTCTAGATCGAATACTCTTAGAGCCTAGAAGTAACATCAGTGGAGTCGATCAGTAGAAGGATTAAGTTTTACCTGCCATTGCTAGACCTCGATTCTTGACAATGATCTCTGTGGAATTATGTACGTTAGTAGTGATTCTTCATGCGCTGTGGAATCCATATAGCTAGCCATACATCGATCGGAATAGCTTTGCAATGACTTCGTGTAAGGATTCATATGTTAATATCTGGGAAGATACACTGGCAACCCCATAGTTAGGGCTCTCCCGTCCCGTTTCTCGAGCCTTGTTTACGAAACAATATGGCTGGCCTGTAGTTAGAAGCGGGAATCCGGGAATCCGGGAGACAGGCCATACATCAACTCTCAATCGTCAAGCACCTTTTCACCTACGTTTATTTCTAAAGTAGGTCATAATTTAGGGAAACAAAAACGTCTTCTGTGGGTCTAGGTGCTTGATCACTAGGTCATAGAGATGCAAATTTCGAAATTGGCAACAAGTCCGTTGAAAGACTTCGTAAGATAACGTCTGAGGCTACAAAACACAGTATCTACTTGCAGAATTGGGACAATCGTCCGTAATTCCATGCTCAAACGTCCATTAGGGATGCTGACAAGGCTATGTGTCGAGTATTATTTGTGCGGAATCGCAGTTTTTCTGTCGCTGAGACTACCAAGACTCACAATTACAGTGGACCGATGCAATTAGAAATGAGGAATGGAGAGTGGAGGAGAAAAGGGGCGTTATCAATCGCTTTGGAAAGGAGAAACTCGGTTGGTGGGTAAATACATCGATGGTGTTATTCTTCAGGACGACTTGGAAAGGAACCAATCATCGCCAAGGGCCCTTTGGGTTTCAACTGGCGAATGTTCTTATCATCACCAAGTGTTTGTGGCTTGTCATCTTATTTCAAATATTCTCTTGGAATCTATGATCGTGACTATGATACCATCGGCGCATCATATCGGTGGTGCCGCTCGGCCGAATCGCGAAATTCTTGGTAGACAGCGATCTCTCTTCCAATCGTTACTTTTTTTATTAATATCGTAGCCTAAGCAAATTTGAGAAAAGGATCGTCTCCCAAGCAGTGCGCCGTATCCCGATATTCATCTCCGACGATATCAAATGTTTCATGGATAGCGTTGAATTCGCGGTTCCCTCTCGTATCTTATTAGAAGAGCGAAAGAAGGATAGAACACTCTCATTTCGGTGCGGATTATCTTATAGGCGAGCTGCATGCAAAATATACCCTGCCGTAGCTGCATGTCGTGCGATATCCTTCCTTTCTAAGCTAATGTTTTTATTTCTCGGGACAGGCAGTACTCTTGGCTCTTTCGAGGTACGGTATAGGTTCGGGGATTCGCCCGCTAGACAATGGGGTTTGGTCTTGAAAGGTATTCCCTAGATGGTAGCCCTACCCATTCAGAGTTGTATACACATTTGAACCTCGCTTGCTCTCATGCGAGGCAGTATGAAGCTATTGAGGATGCGAAGCAATATATTGGGCGTCAACCATCAACCAGTCGATAAAATTCCCAAACTTGAAAGCAATTATGCCAAGTAATTGGTTTAATATTCTTACACTCTAACTCGTATCAATACCTCATAAGGATAAAAGTCGCTGTTGATATGCACAGGTATTTTTGCCCAGACTCTGGTGCATAGTGTTGCAAATTGTTGCATCTTTAGTCAGCCCGTTCGCTCGCAGTTCTTGTCTTTCGGACACAGCGAATTCGAGAATCGAGCTGACCTTGGTCTACTATTTCCAAATATGGTATTCATCACTTACTTTTTTAAGTAATTGTAACCGCTTAGTTTACTAATCAATAGATTAAATGTATAAACTGCGCTGGCTCGGGCTCGCCTTGCTGCAGCGCCCAGAAGTCCAGGGTTTTTTGTCGCTTTGTTTTTTTTCTGCGCCTGTGCAACCTGAGAATCGTTCTCAACACAGCTGGACACGGCGTTTGCCATATCATATCAAATCTATTTTTTCTAATTTTTTATTTTCCATCCAAGAAATTTTTCGCTTCACAACCTTCGCACTTCGTATTCCCTTGTTTTAGGCTTGTCAGATGCAGTGTAGACGGCGAATATGCAAGAGAGGGCTTCCTCTCTCCCAAAAAGATAAGGCTAGTCAATAGGCCCGAAGGCAAAAAGCTTGACCTCTAAGCCCCTGACCAACAGGATCGATCTTGAATGGCCGCAGGTTAAGTATCGGCTAAAAAGCTTATATCAAACATGGTTGTGCGTGGCAGTACATTATTTTGGGCGACTCTGTCACAAAGTTGGGGAGGAGTAAACGCATTGGAAAGACCAAACTCCGGAAAGGGGAACCGTTTTGAGAGTCGGAACAGTTCAAGTGTCTATCGGAATCGCGAATATCGAGGCAAGAAAACATGCGAAACTATGAAGTCTAGCTTCGTAAGCTGCAGGCTCTGTTGATACAATTATGTCCCCGTGGCATTGCGTAATCACAAAGGAGGCTTGGAGAATTCGATCTCTGGAACTTCCAGTAAAGCTTATTAGAATAGTTAACGGGTTAGATATCGTTTGTTAACACAAGATGGTGAATCCCACCTTCCGTATCATATGAGACGAAGCGAAACCTCTAGCTAGAATCTGTTGCGGCTAGCATAGAACAATCGCTGCTTGCGAAAAACGGTTCACTCTCAGGCCTTGCACCCTTTCCAAAGACCGAACGAGAGCATGTTCCTATGTATGGCGTTTCTGGAAATTTTATGCAGGGCATCCCGGTTGTGATTGAAATTCGAAGAGCAATGGCTATTGGGTTGAATTGATGGCTTCGGTGAAACCGTGCTCTTTAGCCTTCGCTGACGAAAATGAAATAAAAGAATTTCATTGAGCGCCCCCCCTTTTTGTACTTAATGTTACTTGCTCAAAACATCTCTGGCTAGGGTTCGTCATTTTTACGGCATCGATTGATAGAACACTTTGTGTAGCCAGTAGTATGCCGGATGGTGTTGTTTGCGGTCCGTACATGAACACGAAACTTTTGGAACATCTGTGGAGTCATATGCTTCTTAGTGTCTTTATTCTATGGATCAATTAGCTCCGTATATTAAAACCGAAGGTTGAAGGTTAATTACGATCGTAAGCTCCGGTTCGGCTATGATTTTTTGTCTTAAAATCCAAGGGTCCGAATTGCTCGAGTCGAGAGCTAGGACAGAGGGGATGAGAAACACAGCCTCGTGGGATGCGTAGCGAGAGAGCGAGAGAGAACTGCCAGATGCATGTAATTTTTTTGGCGTATGAAAATAGAATAAAACAGGATAATATGGATTCTTTTTAAGAAAAACCAACGAAAAAGCGCTAGTATACCTGGTCCTGCTTGATATGATATTATTATACCAGAAGGCAGCTCAGAAAGGACGTACTGTAAAAGAAAAAATAAATCAAGACTTTTCTGTGGCGGTCGAGATGTGCATTTACCGTGTTATGCACGTCGACGGTCTTCCTTTCTTGCTTCGTCACGCGGTCCAAATGACAGGGTCCTCTCACCGCGTCGAATTCCCACGAGCTTATCTCATCCAAAGCTTCCTTCTCTACAATGCCATTTTCCAACATTTTCTTTCGGCCAAATCCCTCAGAGAGGTGTGAAGCGAGCGCACTAGCAGTGAAGAGAAAGTGGGACCGTTCAGCGACGAGGTCCCATGTGAGGTCCCATGGCGAATGTCAAAACCGACCAATCAGAGGCATCGGCTCCACCAGGTGCATCATGGATTACTTTTCGTTGATTTAACACTGGCATTGCAACACCACAAAAAAAAGAGGCCCGTCTTCTCAACTGCACCTCAGCTGGTCTCCGCCCTTGCAATCGCACTCATTCCTCCAAATCGCAATATCACAGCAGTATGAGACAGCTAGGAGATGGGAGCTGGAGGAGAGCCGCCCCAGCCATACTAAACATGTATGGAACCACATGCTCATCGAGGTATCTAAAACCACACCCACCCCCATAGCGAACAGAGGGGCGGCGCGGAGACACAGCTTATCAAAAGACAGCAAGAGAATAATAAATCGTGAGAAAATATAGAAATATTTCTTACACTCTTGTTTCTATTTCTTAATCTTAGCCTGCGCCCAGTTTAAGTTCTTCGTCCTGTCTTCAACGGAAACAATAAAAAGTTACACCCTTACTATTTTTACCCCAGGCCTTTGTTACCTGTATCTCCTCTCCACGGTTCCTCTTATATATAACCTTCCACCCCCTCTTCATCCTTACCATTTTTCGGTTCATTGTTATATTTTCTTATCATCCGGGTCCTAGTTGTTACGAAAGATTTCTTTGTCTTGTTGATCAATACATACCTTTCTTGTGTCTCTCCTCTTTATCATCATGCCTTCGCCAGGTTGGATTGTTCGATGTTTACCCGGCCTGTCGCTCATCGGTCTCTTTGTTTTGGCAGAATGTGCTCTGGAGATCCTGCAAAGCTTGTGGCTTGGAGCCAGCTCTCCTACAAAGTTAATCACAGGCAATAGTCCTGTCATTGCACAGGTGCTTTTTGCTAGTTGGGGTCTATGCCTCCATATGCTAGCAGCGTTGTTCCCGATACGTTTAGCATGGCGTGTCTGGAAAGCTGCGGGAGAAATCCTGAGGGCTAATACTACCCATCGGCCCACCAAGTCTATCTTCCAGCAAGAGGATTCAGACGATGAAGTGCTCGAGCAAAATGGCCTTATGAAGGATTATCAACTCAAAGCTCGAGCTCCGTTAGAACCCGATGTCATCCACAGTATCATCGTCCCTAGCTACAAGGAGGATATCCAGGTGCTAGAAGATACTCTCAAGGTCCTTGCGAGTCACCAATCGGCCCGGAGCCATTATGATGTATGTACATCCCGTATTTGCTTGATCTTGGACCGTTCGTTCGTTCGTTAGAACACTGCTAACCCGCTTTACTGTAGGTGTGCCTTGCCATGGAGGAACGAGATCCAAACGCCAAAACCGTCGCCACGAAACTCATCGCCAGGTTTGGTGAACGCTTTCGGGATATGCAGTTCACCCTCCACCCCGCTTCACTTGAAGGAGAAGCTCCTGGCAAGAGCAGCAACGTCGGCTGGGCCGCGCAAAGGTTCTTGGAAAAATATAATGATAGATCAAACTGGGAGCACATTCTGCTCACCGTCATGGACAGTAAGTGCCAACAGCTTTCTGCTCTCCACAAGTTTTAATTTAGCGATTGCTCATCCTTCTTCATAGGTGATACACATCTACTCGAAACTTACTTCGATATTATCACCCGCCGCCACATCGAAAACGCTTTGGAAGATGATTCCCTCGATATGACTTTGTACATGCCGCCGATTATCTTCGATCGTAATGCCCATCAGGTTCCCCGATTCGTACGTGTCGCGGATCTCATGTGGTGCGGTGCCGGCCTTTCACTATTCCAGACGACACCGAGAATCGATACCGTTGCCATTCCGACCTCTGTATATACTCTCACCCTCCCTGTCGTCGACCTCGTCAAGGGGTGGGATACAGGTCCAGAAGCTATCGGAGAGGATATGCATATGATGCTCAAGTCGTATTTCCTCATGAATGGCAAGCTGAACATCGAGTGCGTACCGAGTCCAGCGAGTCACTGCAATGTCGCCAGCGGAAAGAAAGGTATCTGGGGATGGTTTGATGGCCTCCGCGCCAGATACCAGCAAGCTTTGCGCCACATGTGGGGCTGTCTGGACACCGGTTTCGCTATCCAGCAGTGGTCCCAGCTAGGAAGCAGTCAGCGTGTGCATAGCCTTTGCTACGATAGCCAGGCCAATATCTCACTCGGCGCCAAATTCTCGTTCTTCAGAGTTCAGATCGAGGATGGCAACAAGCTGACCTTGCGCAACATTGAGCTTCTCACTCGTGTTTTTGAAGCTCATTTCCTACCCACACACCTCTTCGTCATTCTGATAACTTCTTCCATCTATTCCGCCATCAACCCTCCATCGGCCATCAGCTACTGGATGCAGCTTTCCTTAGATACTATGGCCTACCTCAGGACCTTTGGTTTCGTAACCATGCTCTTCTATTTCTTCTTCTGCTATGAACGTTACCACAAAATCTGTGTTGACGTGAGAATAGCTGAGCTCAAGAGGTCCGGCCTATACCGTGATATCGAAGACCAGATCAGTCGAAGAGATCCATGGGCCCCGCTCACTTGGCTGGACTATTTCCTTTTCCCGATCGCTGGTCTCATCTATGGCGGTATTCCACTGTTGCATGCTGCCTTCTCGCATTTCTGGTCGATCGACCTTAACTACAAGGTCAGCGCGAAGCCGAAGCGGATACTTGTCGAAGAAGTTGTCCGAATGGAAGAAGGAAGACTCTGAATCCAACGGTCCTCCGTACATTCCAATAGCTTTAAGGGGGAATTAAATATTTAATAGTTTCTCGGCGGGCGGGCTTACCGGCACCGTTCGGATGCTAGCCCCTCCGACCATACAATTTTACTTTTTTCAACGACAACGCAACACTTACGCGGCATTCAGAATGCAACAACGTGCACGCAACGCACCTTAATTAGTCGATACACACCCAATTTTTTTTGATAATAATGTTATATCGGCAGTCGATCGGTCGCGGTCATACATTCGCCCCGTCAGCCGCTGTCAGCATTGGCATGGATGCATTTTGTTCCCCGCAGGTTATATTTCCTTTTCCGTGTTTTATAATTTTCACCGGTCGGAACAAGTGTTTGATTGATTCTTTGGAGTTTGATATGAGTTAACTTTTTTGAGATTTTCATAATTTTTTCTTGGCTGTACACAAACACAACTTATAATTGCATGTTTGAGGAGTAGATATGATAACATACAATGTCCTGTCTTTAACGCACATCTATGTTAACTAGAATATTTAATAACTAATAGATAATGGTACAACGGATACGGAGAAGAAGCAAAGGACCCTATCGTATTTACATATTGAAAGTTGAAGGAAATACTGTACTTACCTATTCGCGGTTGCAAAAGAGGGAGAGCGAAGATCAGGCTGGGGACACGAGGGCTGACCGTGCGGATCCACACGGAACACGGCTCGTTTGCAGCTTTGTCTATTTTAAAACCGTTGGATCGGTGTTTCCCCAGCTGCTTATTTCAACGACTCGCGTGGCCACAAAATGCAGAGGAAATTTCTTACGCAGGTGGTTTAAATGACTAGATATTGAAGATACCACCCGCTTGAATGCCATAATATGATTTCTCTTCTTCTTTCCTACACCTCACAACGCATAACTACATGTCGCAAGTTCAAGAAACTATACAATACCGTCTGATACGATTGCATTATGGCTACGAGTAATACTGAGGCGCCGGCGCCGCAAGAGATGGTCGTGCCTATTAAAACTTCAAGGCGCTTTGGTATCCTATTCACCGTATCGGTCTTATTCATAGCTGGCATGGTACCATATATAATATACAGAAACATTCTTCAACAAAACTACCATCTCGCCCCTCTGGACGACTACCCTAGCCACAAACAAATCGCCCTAAAGATGAACTGTCCGAAGAAGCCAATAATAAAAGCAGATGGATATTCGGAAAGGAAACCTCCGCTATTCAAACTTCCATTAAAAACCAAAGGACGCGATATTGTGGATTTTACAGGCGAAAGAGTGAAGCTTATGAGCATCAACTGGTACGGTGGCAGCGACGAGGATTTCGTCCCCGGAGGGCTCGATCTCAAACATAGGAAAGAAATAGCGGCGACAATTCGAGAGATGGGGTTCAACAGCGTCAGATTACCCTATTCTGATGAGATGGTCGTCACAAATCCAGATGTTCCTAAGAAGTTCTGGTCTAAGAACCCAGATTTGGTGCATCTGAAGGGCAGAAAGGCTGAAGAAAGATACATACAACATATACAGGATCAAAAATCTAGCAACATAGGCGCAGAGGATGATACGAAATCAGGAAGCAACAGTACAATCACGGTTAAGGCGTTGGACATTTTTGACGCAGTAGTCAAATCTCTCACCGATGAAGGAATCGCAGTAATCGTCAATAATCATATAACGCAGGCTCGTTGGTGCTGCGACGGAAATCTCTGCGATGCCACTTGGGCAAATGAGTATTTGGGTAAAGTGTGCAGGATAATGCAGACAGAAGAGCAGTGGATCCAAAATTGGGAGACGGTCATGCGGCCGTACGTCGACAACCTGCTCGTGATCGGTGCTGACCTACGAAACGAAAACCGATCTCCTTTGGGCAAAATGCTCTGGCCTTCGTGGGCCGCAGCTGCAGAAAAAGCCTCCATACGGTTACACGCATTGCAGCCGAACTGGTTAATGTTTGTCGAAGGTGTCGCCTCGTCGAATTATCTACAGGGCGTGAGAACTAGGCCTATAGTTCTACCAATTCCAGACCGTGTTGTCTACTCTGCCCATGTCTACGGATGGTCCGGTTGGGGTGCTCTGCTCCAGGGCCCCTACTGGTCAAGGAATTACGCGAGTTTTGCGTACGACATGTATGACAATTGGGGGTTTCTCCTAGAAGAGAATATTGCTCCAGTGTGGGTGGGCGAGTTTGGTGCTCCGGAACAACCAAACACTGGCGATTTAAATTATTGGAAAAATTTGATGACGTTTCTGGAAGACGTAAATGCGGATTGGGCCTACTGGGCTATAAATCCTAGGAAGCCTAAAGGAAACGAGACGGAGTCATATGCGATTGTTCATGACGACTGGGTGACGCCAAAATGCGACTATCGAATGTACGATATGATGATGAAACTTGGCCTCAGGCCATATAATTCGACTACCCCCTCAACCTCGACATCCGAAACTTCAACAAAGACGACAGGCATACTTGTACCAGGGAAAGAAAAGCAGGCGCCGCTGGGGAACTTTTAGATTTTACGACTTAATAATCTTTATTTAATATCCATTAGGCAATTAAGTATATCCAAAATATTGAAAAAATATTGAAAAATATGAAGAGAGCATCCTTCAGCAGGTGTTATGGGTAGAGTTGTCAACAATGTGTGCTTTTCAAGCCTTGGCAGAGAGCCTAACAAAAATATACTTTTTAAGGATAGCTTGAGTCTCTATCCCGTATCCTTCAATCCTAAAAGCCAAAAGATTATACAGGCCATCTTTGACACGAATAATCGACTTTTGGCATGATGGCATCCCATACATATTCAACCCAGCCCAACTTCAGAACACACTAGCTGGATCTCTGGATGGGGACTGGACGCTATAATCAATGTTTGTATAATATAATGAATCGTAGATGTAGAATGCTATAAATATGAAATTCCATTAAGGGTACCGTCGTATCGCTATCAAAAAGCTATTGTTATGCCGAACCTCCATAAATAGGAAAAAGTATAACGTGAGCATTAATTAGAAAAAACATGAAAAGGTTAGAAGCTCATAAGGGGAAATTCTGGTTTACAAGACCAGTCAACGCCTTATCGAAGTCTACAACTCGCATATATAAGGAAACAATCGTAAACCGGCACTCCAGCTAGGAAATAGGAAATAATGGAAAGATTAAGTTGTAAAGACGAATATGTGCATAGAAAGTAGAATCAAACCCTCTTCACCGAATTCAAACTTTTTAAGCGTCGACATATTTTCGTAACTGTATAAAACCACTATGTTAGTCAAGTATTTTGAGAATAGGATAGAGAGCGGGGAGACCTACATCCAACGTCAAACTCTTACTCGAGTTCTCCACTTGATCCCTATAAATACCGACGAGAGCCTGGCTTTGCTGGAACAACCCGGTCTTCAAACTGATAACAATAAACTGGAATCCAGGACCACAGTTATTACGAATATAGTTTGCAATCTTTTGAACGTTGGCGTTGTCCAAAGCAGCATCGACTTCGTCGAGGACGAAGAAAGGAGAGGACTGGTAGGAGTGGATGGCGAAAAGCAAAGCTAATGCAGCCATTGTTTTTTCTCCACCGGAAAGATGTTCCATATCTCTAAAACGCTTCATTGGAGGCATAGCGTGATATTTGATACCATCGAGGTATGGTTCGTCTTGATCTTCCACATCAAGATAGCTAAGTAAATGTTGTTAGGGAAATCTATCAATTTTCGGAGGATTTTGAGACTTACGCAGTTCCACCAAGAGGGAAAGTGGCACTCTTGGTAAGGTCTTTGTATACTTTACCAATCTGATCCGAGATATGGCCGAAGGCTTTGTTGAATAGTTGGGTCCTACCAGACTAAATGAGCAGAGGGCTAGCATGACTTGAACGGAAGAAAGAGCTTACCTTTTATCTTTGACGGCCAAAAATCTATCCTTCGCTGCCTTTGCTTCTCGTCTGCTCTTCTCAAACTCTTTTTCAGTGTCTTGAAGGCGATCTTCAACACCTGCAAGACGTTCAACAGCCTTGGAGTTCGGTGAAAGCTTCTCAAGTTCACTCTCAATAGTTTTGATCTTATCTAGCAGTTCTTCCTCGGTTCGATCGTCACCAACCTATTCCCATGGTTAGCTTACTCCAGTCGACATCCACTTCTTCAGAATCTACAAACCTCTTTCAGATCGTCGTCAACTCCCGAAAAGTCAACGACAACGCCAAAATCTTCAATCTCCACAGCACCGGTGGTTCCAGTGTGGGGATCTTCGTCCACGTCCATGGCATCGGGGTCGGACTGCGGCGCAAGGGCGTCTTCAATCGGAACGGCGTCCAACGACTCGGATTCTCCTGTAAGCGGGATATTGATTTCGTCGAGCTTGCATCGACGCAATAGAGCGTAACGGTTAGTAGAAGTTCGCTCAATATCGCTCTCTACCTGTGCAACGATTTTCGCGACGTTCTCCATTTCTTTGCTTCGTTTGGAGACGTCCCGTTTCGCAGCTGCCACCTTATCCTCAAGCTCTTTAACTTCGGCTAATGTCGATTCAAAGTCTTCTCTGAGGGCCTCTAACTCTTCATTTAACGCTTCCAACTCTTCCGTGATTTCAGCCTTTTCTCTCTCAAATTCCTTGATCTTCTTCCGAGAGGCCTTGACTTGCCCTTCGAGGTTAGAAAGTCGACTCTCCGTGGCTGTTATGCGGTCTTTCTCAAATTGTAATTGCCGCGTATACTTGTTTAAGAGAGTGCTGAATTCCAGCCGCTTCTGAGCAGCAACAGCCTCTAATGAGCCTTGTGTCTCTTCGTAGGACCGAATGTTGTCCAACCCCATTCGTTTACAGAAATCCTTGAAGATTCCATCCTGAACACGATGTATGCCAGACTTAAGTTTCTCGATTTGCCGATTGAGACCATCAACAGTCTTTTCAGCATTGTCAAGTTCCGGTTTGAGGCTCTTAAGTTCCCTCTCCAGGTGCAAGACGAATTTCTTCTTGTCGTTCAACTCGCCCTTCAGGATCTCTCTTTCTTCCCTGAAACCGCTGAGCTTTTTCTCTAGTCTGTCGAAGTCAGCACGTAGACCATCTTCTTCGGGTCGGTATAAAGCTTTATCCATGTCTTGGATTTTTTGTTTGAGATCCGCCACCAGATTCCTGAATCCCTCTGCCTCAGACTCGTCCCAGCGGCGCGCGTTTCTCTTATCAACTCGCCCTCCGCTCATCATACCACCCTTGTGAATAACAGTCCCATCCAAGGTGACAGCTTTCACCTCAACCCCTTTCTCGAAGCAGATATATCTGGCAGTCTCGATATCCTCACAAACAACTGTGTTACCACAAGCATACAGCATGGCTTTCTCAACCGATGGGTCGTAATCGATAGTATCGATCGCCATTCTCATGTTTCTATGCATCCCCTTTAAGCTCGAGTTGAGAGGCTTGTTAACTATGGTTTCCATGGGGATAAATGTGGCCACACCAAGGCGGTTATCTTTGAGATAACGAAGGCATTCATGAGCGGTCTTCTCATTGTCAACAGCAATGGCGTCAAAGTGTCTACCCAATGCCGTAGAGACCGCATCTTGGTACTTCTTAAGCCTAGGCTTGCAGAGTTCTGATATCCTCCCCTTAACACCGGGACCAATCCGCTTCAGCTGCGCCATGGTCTCACGCATCTGATTCTCCCGGTTACTCTGTTGCCTGCCGTCGTCGAGCTCTCGAAGCTTTAGTAAGGCCTCCTGGAACTGAGACTCTAGTTTATTTTTCGCCTGGTGGATTTTGGCACGTTCATCGTTTAGCAATTTGAGCTCCTTCTTTTTCTTATATGCTTCTTGGTTTGCCGACTCAAATTGGCTGTCAACGTCCTGGAAGCGTTCGTTCAAAGATTGAAGATCGGTGTTAGAAGATTCAAGTCGTTTCTCATGACCGCCAACTTTACTCCGGATAGCCTCGAGTGTCTCGCTCTCAGTCTTAGCCTCTCGTTCAAGTCCTTCAAGCTTCATGTTTTCGGCGCCAGCCTTTGCAACGAACATTTCGCGAAGCTTGGAGTATTCAACCAGATCCTTGCTGGAAAGTGCAACACCCGATTGGCCTGCTAGTTTCGCTTGGTGGGCTTCGAAATTTGCCTGGATTTCCTTGACCTTCTCGATCTCTTTCTCAAATTCCTCTGCAGATGCTTTTTGAGTGGTGTGATCGCGGTTGACCTCCCTGACCCTGTTTTCCGCAATCTGTATCTTGCTTTGTGCCGACTTTATTTTCTCGTCGATAGGCAGTTGGGATTCCTCTTTCCCCTCTATAGCAGTCTCCTTCTTTTTAATTTCACGTTCCTTCTTAGCGATAACTCGGCTGACTTGTGCTTGTGCTGCTTTTGCCTGTTCGTAGACCTTACTGTCCTTTTCGTACGCATGCTTATGCGTCCGCATTTCGGCCTGCTGCTGGGTAATTTTAGCCTTGTTCTCCTCCATTGCCTTCTGGAAATGGAACAGCTTCCACAAGACGTGCGTGATGATCGCCTGGTCCTTTTCATTTGCTTTTCGTTCGTAATTTTCAGCCTCCTTCTTCTGCTCTTGGTACTGTTTGATCTCAGCATTGATTCCACGTCGTCTGTTAAGATTGGAATTCGAGAGTTCGATTGCTCGATCTTGTTCGATTTTCAATCGCTCATATTCCGATTTCCATTCCAGAGACCCGCTAATTTGTTCGATAAGACGAGTTAGATCTTTCGGCGATTGAGAAGCCACGGCTTCGACGTCGCCCTGGAAGACTAAGAAATTCCTAGCTTTGATCAAGATGTTTTCCCTCTCGAGCGCCGCATTGTATTCGGCCGCCGTAACAACTTTGTTATTGATCCTATACTCGCTAGCCCCCGAAGAGCTTATCAATCTCTTCCATTGGTGTTCATCTCCATCGTCATCCTCGTACACGGCCATTACCCAAGCGGTCTTTGGGTCTGTCTGCGAGGCGCTAGCGTCTGCGATATCCTCAACAACAAGCGAATCTTCGTCATTGACGTCAGGGGGCATCGCGTTGTTGATTTTATCCTGTTTTAGAACCCGGCCACGGTAAACTAAATCTTTGAGGGAGGCGGAACGGAGTTGGGAGGATTTGATTCCGAGGACGAAGGATATGGCGTCCATGCTATAGATCGTTATATGGTTAGCCTCCATGTCGACGACTATAATATAAGAATTGCACCGACATACGAGTTCGATTTTCCGGATCCATTAGGACCAATAATACTCGTAAAGAACGAATCACCGAATTCGATCTTTTGGTGCCCTTTATAGGACTTAAAGTCTACAGTTCGACAATCAGCAGCTCGTTCTTCCTCTATTTTATATCATCAACTCTCTAACGTACTGTTAAGCTCTAGGCGCTTGAGCTTGCCCATCTTGAGATATTTGTTGCTGGGATACCAGCCTTAGATTTCGATGGTTGGTATCACGGTAATATGGCACTTTTGGAACTAAGAAACCACATGCGATCGTGGTCCGAGCAAGTGCGATTGTTGGAAGCCCAATATTAGGTCGTTGTGGAGATATCTAGAAGATCAGCGAGGGCATGTGGTAGACGCGTCGAGGGCGATGAGTTGAGTGGAAGGTGGGGAGGACGTGATCCTGTCGATAAGCCAAGAGCTCCCAAACATGAGCGCGTTAAACCAACAACCTCAAAATTTTCAAGATGCAACACAACACACGATACTTTTCTCAATACTATCAATCATCATTCCATTCGTCCCATAACGGCCAGGATATACTCACAGCAGACAAAATGCATTGCTTGGTGGCAATAATAGTTTAGGAAGGCCTAGAGAGATACTCGATGCCGTTACATATGGGCCTTGCAAAAATATCACTTCAAGCGCATTAATGGTACCAATAAGAGCATGAGCAAATTCTTCCAGTACCGCCATATCGCATTGCGATCATGGACACAGCCACCATGTTCTACTATTCTGCGGAGCGGCAGGCGGCATATGAGTTCGAATGTAGATTTTGTCCAAGGTACTACCAAACTGACTTTCAAATAATTATTTTTACATAATCTAGCAGCTAACAACATACAAGAGGGTGACTCCATATTCTTAAAGATGCGCTATTCTCTGTCCAGGGCCCGAGATCATATTTTCATGCCTTGTCTTAAAACTGGAGAAAAAGTTGTTACCCATAACGGCAACATTTTGCATAACGACCTCATTGGGCGTAAGATCCGCGATGTTATCAAAACACACACAGGTATGTGCGATTGCTCTTACCCTTCCCCCGCATCATTCTGAAACACACCCTATGTTCATGCACCTACACCGTGTGACCCTCTAAACGAGACAACTCTTACATGCGTTTATCTATTTAGGGAGCGAGTACATCGTAGCATTTCCCACTATGGAGGAGTACATTGTTCAATACGAAAGAACTGTGACTCCAATATACCCCGCCGACGCTGCAGCTATAGTCCATTCTCTCGATCTTCATGTATCACCTGAAATTGAAAATTCGAACGGCCCGTTGGAGGTCTTGGAAGCGGGTACAGGTCACGGCTCATTGACACTACATCTTGCAAGAGCTCTCCATGCTGGCTACGCTGAGAGAAGAGGAGAAAAACACTCTGGCTATCCGACCGCCTATCTCCATTCCGTAGATAAGTCAAAGGCTTCCATCCGTGCAGCAGAAAACCTCATCAAGGGCTTTCGCCGAGGAATGTACTCGGGGAAAAGTCTCAAATTCTATCGCTCCGATTTGGAATTTTGGCTGAGGCTACAGCTTAACCTGCGAAAGAACGGCAGTTCTCCTCATGGAATTCCCGATAGAATGGATTGGAGTTCAATGATCAGAAACTCTAGCAGCGAATCAGAGTTATTAGGAGAAACTGAATTCACGGAAGATGTACCTTTTCTATCTGCTTGCGTCCTCGACATGCCAGACATCCGGCCTGTTCTTCCCCTTCTCCAACGAGCCCTCCACCGTGGAGCCATAGTTGGCTACTGGGCACCCTCTGTGACTCAAATCGCTGATGTCATCAGGTATCTGAAGATGCACAAATCACCATTTTATGTCGAAAAAGTACTCGAGTTTGTGAGCGGTAACAGCGGTGCCGGTGCAAAAGTCTGGGACGTTCGTATGGCCAAGGTTAAAAGTCGAGATAACGAGCGGGCCGCAAACGTGGTAAATCAGCCGACACGGCTGGCAGATCGTCTTCAAGAGATGAAACGAGCTCGAGCTCAGTCTACCCAGAAAGGCAATCAAACGACGAAGGTTGAGCTATCGCGGCCCTCTAAAAACCTAGCAAAGTTCCAGCAACTAGCGGATCGGTTCCAGGAGCTGAAACGAACTGGAACCCAAGGCATCGAGAATAGCGATCAACTGATAAAGGAGGATCCACAGAATGATGACCAAACAATAGAGGAATCGATAGAGAACCAACAAGAAAGCAGCACTCACACACCCCACTCATATGGATTTGAAAACGAGGACCAGTATGAGATGGTGTGTAGGCCTAAAGTAGGGGACAGGACAGTAGGAGGGGGCTTCTATCTTCTCATGCGGCGCACTGCGTACGACGAGGAACCTCAAATAACCCTCAGACCCACATCGATCGAAAACTCTCACTCCGATGATGATTTGGCCCCTTGGGAAAAGATGCGCCTCCGTTCAATGAGCAGTGCTGGAAAATCCGTTGCCAACGATGCGAGATTGGCTTCGCTTGTCTCTTTCTTGGAGAAAGAATGATATCCTCCAAAATTCTACCACCGTAGACTCACACAGCAAGCGTCATCGAGTTTTTATGTAACTAATTCTTTATATAATATTGATAGATATACAAGTAGATATTGTTCAATTGATGTTGAGCGTAGTAGCAGCTAATAATTGTCCTCCCAAGTGAATGCTTTGCAAGAAAGACATTAATTCGCAGGAAACAAACGCCTTGAAGATTTTCGCTGGGTATAAAGCTTCAAAAATAGATATTTGCGAAGATGCAACAATAACGAAAAAAAGGTTAGTGATTCGATGCACCAAATTCGCTTTAACAAGTACTTTTCAGATGCTGTTGCGATGCATGGCTTTTGGGTTTGCAGATGACTCAAGGAATGAAAATAATGATAATAATGAATGTCTATATGAAATGTAAGGATTGACGAGGTAAACAAAGGAAAGATATATAAAATAAAATAAAACGCCCGTGGTATCGTGGAATCTAGGTAATAAAAATAGAGAAAGCTAATTTTTGTTAATGAACGCCGTTATATGTGTGACTTTGGTACAAGAACAAGCTGAAAAAAAAGTCGCTAGAAGGTTCAAGGATTGAAGGATCACGTCGTTGAGCAGAACGCAATTTTTCGAGTGAAGTGGAAGGAAATATGCATAAACTGGATGGTTTGGTTCCATGTAGGCAGGACAAATTAGAAAACCCATCGTATTCGCCTAGATTATAGGTCAATCAAGGCGGCTTGGGCGTAAATGTGTGGTTTTTGGTTTTGATACGAGGGAAGGGTAATTCGCGAATCGGGTACCATCTTGTATTGACCGGGGACAATCTCATATCGAATTCCCTTCTCTATTACAAAATTGGTCTGACGGGGCGAATTAGCGTTAAGAACGGACATGCAACGTTTGGCAAATCGAAGATGTTGCTCTCGAGTAACAGCTGATCCTCCACGCCATTTACGAGTTTGATTCTCGTACATGGAGGCGCTGGTGTGTTTTGCGAAACCCGCTAGGTGGCCACGCATAGAATAGGGATTGTGTTGGTCGGTGGTAGCAGTAGATGGTCTGCTGGCGTACCAAGTGCGAGTACCGTCACTGGTATCATCAATCGCCTCTAGATTTCTATTTCGGTCATCTGAGATTCGTAGGTTGCTAAGATCGATCAGACTTCCGTTCGCATTGCCGTCTAGGTGCGACATGGGAGTTGCAACTCCAGATGGTTGGAGGCCATCTTCTAGATCTGACATGCTGCCTTCATCGATTGCACCGAGGCCGTTACGGGTAACCGGTCGGTCATTAGGATCAAGAGTTGGGTCGCTGGTGTGGTCGGAATCGGCATGAGGAATATCAGGGACAGTATCCTCGATAAGTAGCTGTGGATAGTGTCGTCGAATTATTTCCTCCTGCTGCTGTACAACATCTTGAGCTGTTGCCTCTTGGTTTCTTCTTCTTCTTCTCCTTCGTGGAATGGTTTGATATTTGGGAAGAACACGTTCTTCCAAAGGAAGAGCCACGTTGATACCAGAGCTCAGCGCTTCCAACCAGCTGAAAAAAGTCTCAACTGTTTTGCAGGCAAGAAGGAATTGCTGGGTCTCAGCGCGAAGTCTGATGACATAGCTACGCTTCTTATAGTCGCTAGCAGCTCCCACCTCGGCATGCTGGAGAGTGAAAGACTTGATCAATGGTCCAGGTCCGAATCCAGTTGGATCATCCGGGTCCTCTTCCAACGGGTCGGGCCTTACAATCATTGCTGTTCTTTTTACTTTGTGGAGGTTGAGAACGGTATGGTTAAGAATGCAGTATACTTTTGTCCATTTCCCTAAGGAGGTGTTAGTGGGAAAGGGTCCAAAATTGATTAAAAAAGAAGCTGCACAGAAGACTTACTATCACCAGATCTCTCAAACGGCGATTCCATCTCAAGCTTTCTATCAAACATAGCTTCCTTGGTCAAGGAGCATTTGTAGGAAGGCAGAACTTCCTTTCCTTCTTCAGGCCTTGGTGTAACCTTGAACCTTGACGACGGTAACTGAACCTCATCGAGGTCCGCATACGATGGAGGCGGTAATGAAGTGTCCAGCTGAGATAACGAAGCATTCGGGAATGAATTGTGATAGCTGGGGCTTGGTGGCGGAATTGTATAATCAGTTATCGATCTTCTTAGGTGTCGCATACGGGCAGCATCTTTCTTCTTCGGTGGAAGTGTTGGTTTTGTATCCTTGCGAATATATGTGGTCCCGGACCCTCCAACGATTTCATTGACTGACGTTGACGAAGATGAGAAGAACGGCATTGTTTGGCGATGTGGAGCAAGTAATTCGATGTGGAGAAAGAAGAAGAAGAAGAAGAAGAAATAAAGTAAAAGGTCGTTTTAATAAAAGGATATATATTATATAGAGCTGCTCCTTGAGATCTTCCTTCAGCTGGTTACTCCTTTGGTGGTCGAGCTGTGTTGTTGGCTGGCTGACTATAAGGGAATTATCGCCCAAGCACCAGACATTGAAACACAAAAAAAAGTTGGTATCGTCGAGGTCAAAGCAAAAATCTCAAAACTCTCAAGGACAAGAATGAGGTAATCGAGTTATTGTGAAACCGAGAATATGCCGCAGGCTACCAGACTGGAAAATTCGGGAGGGATGGGGGAGGGCAAAGGAAACTCGTCAAGAGGAAGAAGCCGAAAATTATGAAATAACAACAATGCCAATGCAAAATCGATGCAGAAAGGATATTCCGAAAGAAAGCTAAAATTGAGATTGGAGAAAAAATAGAAAGAAAGAAAAAAAGAAAGAAAGGAATCTGCAACTGGTAAAAAAGAAGCCCCTTCCTTGTTGCTTTGCTCCCTTGCCTTGCAGTCGCGATATAACAATTATCTGAGCGATCAGTTATCAGAAACTCCGGGAAATCTGGCTTGCTGTCTATAAAATATTAAATCGAGCACAGCCCTAGAAACGGCTGTCGCAGAAGCAGGAGGGGGACCGGCGTAGGTTATATGGATCACAAGAGGTTAAAAGAGAACAGGCTTCTATGTTTCTATCTAACACCACCTTTCGCTTTGGGTTGCTCAGGTACCAGGACAAGCAGCGTTAATTCGACCATCCAAGAAAGGGTGGCATGGGGTCTCGCATCGTGCCCAGGAAACCTTTGCTTTTTCTTTCTTTTCTCACTTTCTCACGAAAAAGTGAAAAAAGAAAAGGAAGAGGATTTTAAGGTGTTTGGCTGATCGCACCTTAATTCGTTTTTTTCTCGTCGCTACGATATTTCTTCTGACTGGACTGTGCATACAGCCGGAGGCCAATGTATCCAAAGGGATGGTGTGCTGAGGTTTCCTCGACTCGACGGGGGTAAAATTGTTAAGGCCCAGCAAACACAACTGCGATTATGCACCCAAGAAAGTTAGAAGGGCGACTTGTTCAGGTACCTTCCTGTTCTCAGGTGCCTCTGCTGGATTGGCTGGGTTATCCTCCATTGTCTTTAGCCGCAGAGCGTACCGATACATATGCCCATACAGATATATTGTGATACCTAGTAATATCATTCGAGTTTAAGTTCCTAGTCATTGGGGGTTTTTCTCCTTTACGAAATAGTTTTACTTTCGGATCACACCCAGGTCGCTTGATACTGCCCTTCACAGATGTTAATTTTGTGCGTTGGCCACTATCTGCTGGCCTGTACATGTATGCTGACAAGCCTGCTACCTACAAGGGGAGATTCGTCTCTTGGTTTCCATTAACCTGGGTCGAGGAGGCGATATGGTATTATACCTTATAATACAGAGCCCTGCTGTTAAGTTAACGTACATGTTACATGGTCCGTGTGCAGAATTAATTCTTCATGACACAGAAGTAAATGAACTTCTTGTCTTACGAACACCAAAGATCAAGACAAGATGGGATTGAAGTCTGAAGAACCAATAAAAATAATAATTAAAAAAAGAACTCATCGCAGATGTCGGAGAGCCGTTCCCTGCTTAAGGTTTTGCTAGCTTCTCTCGGAACTTCCACCCCGCCTTGGCTGTCCGCTTCAATTTCTTCGGACATTTGCACTTTCCTCTCTTTCTCTCCCTCTTTTTCTTCTTCTCGAAAACATTGAAACAGTTATAAAAATAAAAATAAAATGGAAGAGCGAAAGAAAAAAAGGTGCCCAACACCTTCAGAAAATATTCATGCAGGTTTGTCGCCCGCGATCACGAAAGCGGAAGGGTCTAGGCCAGGAATATCGACAAGATTCCAATCAAACGCCGCAAAATATTAAAAATATTCGGAGAGGGTGTGCTGCCGATAAGTCACGGTAAAACACTCTGCCCGAACGAACATTACAGCAGGGAGACTCGGATTATGCAAGGTTTAGGGCAGGGCCCAGAATAGCTAATATGTCGAAGGGGCTCTTTTTGATTCTGGTCGACTATTTTTGTGTTGTCATTGGTGTTCCTGCGTCCGAACCTCATCCCCTTCGTTTGATGCGAGGTAGGCCATTCTATTCTTACCTCTTCGACTTGTCTCTTGTGCTTGCGTCTATTCGTCCGTACCTGAATGTCTTGATAACTGTAAAAAAAAAAAAAATTGTGCTTCTTGCCATTAAGGCACGTTTGAGATGTTGCAGCCGGTTTTGGCAAAAGCTGAAACCAAATTGTTGAAAGGCGCTTTTTTTTTTTTCGAAGAGAAACAATTTGGTAATGTTCTGCTTGGTAATATGCATGTGCGTACTCGCTTTTACTTTTTATTTTTCGCCCGCCAGTTTACGGATTCCCAGTCGGCCGTCGATGGAATTGTCGCTCCCGTTCAATGTTGGTTTTGTTAGATCAAATATGTATCGGTGTTAAACTAGTACGGTGTATTCGCATGCAGTTGCATAAACCTCCTCGCTGCAACGGCACCCGCATTGAAGATCTATTCTTTCGTTGGAGTTGCCTTCTTAGAGTTGATGCATTCGTCCCGCGGCCCGGTCTAGGACCTGAAATCCCCAAATCCGAGCCCCCCGTTCAAATGGCCGATTGCCACTGTTCAGGAGCAACCGTTCATGAAAGGAATTATCACTGATACGCCACTTATAGGCCGGTCCCTGGTCAGTTCCATTTTATTTCCTGTCCTTTATCTGCTAGATTGATGAACAATCCCCACATTTTTCCTCTGTTGTTAAACTGCTCATAAGTTTACAAAGAGCTTAGAACTCATGATGTGGAGCCTGCGGTTCCCGGCTGACCCCCCACAAAATCGGGAAATGGATCGCGAGCAGTGCCGACGTTCAACTGTCACGATATCGATCCTGTTTCGGCGCTCCACTTTTTCTAGAGCGAATCCAACCACGGTTCATTGAATCTGGGCTCGTGGGCCACCTCATCGTCAAGCTTGTTTGGACTAGTCCAATAGGCTGCTCTGCCCTCCACCCCAAAACCTCTCAGAGTTAGACGAGCCCTTAGTTGGCGCTCTGATAATGCAATTTTAAGAACGGCAAAATTACCTTAACGGCTATTTGGATGCAGGCTAGTCGGATATTGCCAGCAGGTTTTTTTCTTTCTTGCTTCCCTCTGGGGATTCTTCAGGATCCATGAGGCTTTTGTTCAACAACAGCACAAATTTCACGCTTCGGTAAGGTAATGTAATCGTTTCCCGCGCGTTCACGGGAAGACCCTAGGTGAAAGACGTTTCAGGTTCAGCAGCGTGCACCGTGCAGCAGAGTGCTGTTCATCAAGTGTCATATAAAAGAGCCGTGTAAACCTGGTTCGTATGATTTTTTGGTGTCACATTACCAGACAATTAGCAGGACTTGGACGTGGACGAGGAGGGAGGAGGAGGCACCGTTCGCGCAGAGATGGGAGAGGCGAGCGGGGAATGTGGTCGAATGTTCTTTGGCCTGCGTACGACTATGCAATGCTTGGAGGCAAAAAATGACACTGTTCGAGACAAAGAGCGCCGTAGACGGTTATCAGCTGCCGGAGCTATGGATACAATAGCGGTGGCACGTAATGTACCTGTACACGAGCATGTTCGTGGTCGAATTTTGCGAGCTCGCAGGGATATCACCGACTGCATTGTTCGTCGTCGTGTGCTGTGGTAGGACCCTCTCGTTCAAGTTGTACAACAGCGACAGGGAAAAGCTGGCGACTTGGAAACAATGTTATCCGATCGGGAAGCATTCTGGAAGTCTTCTACCGATTTACTCGAATTGGCGAATATCCAACGTTTGCTTCTCCACTTCTCCCCATGCTCGCAAACATTTGTGTTGAGCTAACCATGCCCAGGACAGCTGTGTCTTACAAGCATCAATCAATGGCCCTGCTACTCTGGATTGTCAGAAATTATGTTGCTCAGATACTAAAGGGCAATGAAGGTCGAAGTGCAGTTAGAGCAATCTGGATACTAAATATCTCTGATAGGCTATTCCTCAAACCCTAGTTGCCAGTTGACAAAATTAGACCTGTGTGCGTGTATTATAGCTTAGTTTTCTTGGTCGCATGTCAGTTAAATTAATCTGCAGATGAAACGACTACCATCCTACTATCGTCTCGAGATCCAGATTTATTCGAAGCGTCAACACAGATTTGGCAGACATGCAGACAATCACCACGTTTCTTATGTCAGGACAGCGTCACTCTATCTTTATCTTTTACATTTGGTTTCGAATCCATGCAAGAGCAGAACGAAAGTTTGCGAACTGGCATAGAAAACCAACCAACTAACGACCAGATATCAAGATATTTCCTATAGGCTAGGCTAAACGTTGGAGATAACATAATCTTTTACACTATCCCTGCTACCAATCAAATCATAAACAATTGGTTCCATTGTATACAAGCTTAAGATTGTATAACTTCGCATTAACATACCTTCCTTAAATTTAATCTCGAAACAATTGTCAGAGAAAATAAGGCCTGTAACGTGAGTTAAACGTAGCTTCGTGGCACATAGACGTTAAACAAACATCGCTAAGCCGATTAGTCCTCTAGTATAGAAAAACCATCTACCTCTCCAATCTTTTAGGATTAGACTCAGCTCTGCCTCGGCCCACGTTGTTGTATATGTACTGTACATACACATACAGGTGGATGCATGTCGGCGTATGACTTGGCCCACGGACCCAGCGTTGACGTACCAAAATTTTACCCCAGGTCTTCGACTCGAGGCGAACACAGCCCGAAGCCCACTTCACTTTGCCGAATATGACTATGACTATGGATATACGGAACACACACTTCTTGCATCTCGCGTATAAATAACAAAGCGGGGTTAATCTCTGTGGGCCCTTCTTCTTCTTCGCACCTTGCATTACATTTGGGCAAACAAGTGCAAGCCTTCAACGTGGGTGATAGACCTTATCTGGTCCGAATTTCTTGATTACGAGGTGAAGTTTAGGCAGCGACAATCAAGCTGATAATCGAGAAAGGCCATCGTTCCGACGTTATCCTTTCGAAAGCCGAAAGCTGAAGGCTGGGCTGTCAAAAAGCCATGTTTTTCTCGCCAGGGTGTGTCAAACCGAGTGCCTTGCAGCTGACCACCACCTTGTTCCATATATCTTTGCAATAAGGCAATGCCCAGAGGAATGAGATCTCGGGACTTGCCGAAAAGGGAAACAATTATACGAATTTGCTAACAAGTCATCGAAGATTTTTGAAAACTCCATGAGTTTTTTATTTCTGTGCCATCAAGTACGAGGTTTCAAATTTTTGTTGGAACTAGCCATGTGGTATGTGGGGAAATCTGTTCTAGTTTAACTTGACCGTTCGACAGCTCCCATAGGCTAGCCGATGGCGCCTGCAAGGTGACGACTAATTGTTTGCTTTAACAAACTTGAAGGCGCATGAGACAAAAAAAACTGCGCGATTAAGCTTGAATAGCTATTTCGAAGCTCCAACTTAGCTCGATCGAGACGAAGCGACGAAAGGGGCGGTAGTTTGTGAGGTCTGATTCGCGCAGAGATCTCGTTACGCCAGCGGGTGTTAATTTGCGTTTGACTTCGAAAGCTTCCTGGTTTTTTCTAGATCCCTTCTTCGTCTCCCGAACACAACGTGGCCAACCGCTTCATGCAAGTGATTGCGCTTTCTGGGTTCCTGCGTTTGAATTTTATGAGCGTTCTCGAAACAAACAATCAGATATTAAAATTTGCGGAAGGGTGAAGGTAAGCGAATAGCTTGATACCCTCCAGTGTCAGCTCCGAAGCTGCGAAGGAACGGAGCTAGTCTTCCGATCGAAGTTTTGGGAAGTCGCGAGGAATGTTACACCGTTGATTGCCCTTCATGCAAAAAAGCCACCAAACCCAAGATTACAGCCAAGCAGTTCTGCTCAAGATCGAGCTTCTCACAAAATCATATCTCTTACGTACATTATCATTCGTACATAGGCAAAAGAGTTTTTGCACGGAGCTGGAGCTACCCGATGCGAAGGCTGGAGACAAGAAAAACAGACGTCACATGCATACCCAACAGTGCTATGAGCTCCCCGACCACTCACCACCCGACACTCCGCATCAGTCAACACTCTGAAACAGGGCGGCTGTCCACGAAGTGACGTTTTCGATCAATATCTTCCGGCACCTCCCTGAACGATTCCGCATAGCCGAACAGCCGTAACGTGACCCACTTCCTCAAACTGCAACAATCAACACAAATTTCAATTACTTCGAATATTTCGTATCATGAGCGATCCACTCGCTCTGAATAGTCAAGTCCCCGGAGATTTTGATACAACCGGCATATCTGGTGTATTATTTGATAAGTTTCTCCCATATGTGTCTTCTCCATCTTTGCCTAAACGTGTTGCGCAATTCGACGATCACCGAGGTTGTTAATATCGTGATTAAAATCGTGTAAACATATAAGTTCTCCACAACGGAGCTCCTTTCTCCGTATTTATAACTCGTTGCGGACAACGCTATCCTCATGACCACTAGTGAAACCAGCCTGTTCTCCAAACCCCGCAACCATCTTCAAAACAATGGGCCAAATAGCGGGGAAAACCCATCGACACATGATCATGGATACGGAATGGACTCCCATAATAATTGCGATTCCCTGGAGAATCCCTAAGATAAAATACGCGAACATGTATATGTAGTGCGTCGTGATAGGGTATCGTTGGTTGAGGGATAGGGTGAGGCGTGAATTTAACGGCCACGGTAGAGGCGCAGGAGGGAATGAATGCCACGCTTGGCGAGCTATTTGTTCTTTCATGATGTGATATCGGCTAGACGGGTTTAACTGTATCTATTATGGAAGTAAACCGCTTGTTTTTGTTGGAGAAGAGTAGTCTGTAAGATTGAAGCGACTTCTTTAGAAAGCTATGATGATATTATCCGACGAGAATATCTCGAAAGAGCTTGAAATTCTGATTCCTTCGAGAGGAAGTAATCTCAATTTCAATTCTATCATACGAGTCTCCAACACTTAATTTATTTATTGATATCTTCAAAGGACACCCTCAAAGGATCCAGACACAGAAACAACCATATATTTTCCTTTGTTCGTCTCTACATTTAGCACAAAGACGCAACCCGTGCTCTTCTTTTAGTTTCACACAATGAGAAATACAACATAAAATCTTCGAATCCAACACAAATAAACCATTCTTCTTGGTCTCGCTGCCTCTGTGGTGGCTTACCTTTTAGGCCACTTTTGAAATCAATGTCGCGCTTTAATCTGACTAGGCCCTTCTAAGGGTCCTCACTCTTTTGCGAGCTAATAGTTGATGTCCTGCTACTACCAATAGCACCATACTTTTGTACGGAGATTTGATCTGACGCCTTTGACTCGCCATTCTTCTCATCCCACACACAAGTATCTTTATCATCTAATTCTTTCTCGTTGATTAAAATGTTGTAGTTTATTCTTATATGTCTCAGCCTCTCTGTGTACTCCTTTCTGCTCGTTTTGCAGTGGTTGTAGCGCACGATACAGTGATGGCAGTGGCGTCTGCCCTCGTGTTTCCGATACAAGAAAACCTTGCTACAGAAGGGCTTAGGAGGCAAATGATGCTCTCAATTATGATGATAATTATTATATTAGTAAGGCGATGAAGACTCTAAGGAAAGCAGCGGTTAGTACTATCTCGTGGGAATAACTAAGGGCCAATCTACATATGTTTGATTCTGATTGCTTTTTCAAGAACTGGATTATGTAAATTCTGCATATGCGTATATATTGTCTCGTAAACCGAAAAGCTTGATACCGTGATTGACACGTGATCTGTGTATTCGATATATTCTGTCTTTGCTTCCTTGAGGCTTTACAACTATGCAGACACCATCAACATCTGCAGTTCTCAAACAATTTTCTTCCTGAGAGCATATGAGGATGCGAAACTGTACTAGGTACTGCACCTGTTGGATAGAAAGCGTAGAACGAAACTGAAATCACCGCCAGTCTATATTTAAACTCTAGCTCGACTACACCCTTGAATAAACCCCCCTTAGGTTACTAGGTCTCTCCCTATACACTCTTATTACAAAGTCCCAGCTTCTGAATCTACTAGAAAACTTGAACTAAATACACAGTAAACCGGGTCAGAAGTAAACTACCGTTTCGAATCCTGTAGAAGAAAAAAGAACCAAAGCAGATGAAATCAAACCCTAAAAAAGTAACCATTCAAACCCCAAAGAAAAACATGTGCACGAAAATATTCAGCTATCTCAAACTAGTCTTCAAAGCCAACCGGAAAGCGAAGTGGCGAGAAGGAGAACCGCAAAAGAAACGTCCTACTCCCAGACCGGGGATTCTGCGAAAACCAAAACCGGACGTCCCAGAGCCCTGGCGCCAACCAGGGAGGTCTCCCACTTGTCATTATTAATATCTTGGATATACTCAATTCTGAGATCTGAATCTAATAATTGAAATATGGAGAGCAACCGGGTTAATTAGGTTACTAGCAAATCGCAGGTGCCTAGAGAGATACTATCCAGGAATAGACCAGAGCAATCGCCATAGTCTTGTTGTGTCATACTATATATCACCAGTGTACAACGGCGATGAGGTCGCGGCCTTTTTGCTCTTGATGCCACGATACTTTCAATCCTGCAGAGTTATATAACAAATCTAACTTGTAGCTATGGTGATGGGGCTGCTTAGTTAGTCTAGACATTCCTACTATCCTACTCACCTAAGAATGCTATTTGCTGGGCACCGCTTTTAAGAACCTTGTATTGAACATTATTCGTATAAATCCAGTATCATAGGCGGAAGGATATAGATATATATGAAAACCCCCTCAAGAAACCCCAACCGTCCCCATATTATACACTAGAAGCAAGAACAAAAAAGGGTTGGGGACGCATATCAAGTCCAGCAAGAAAGAAGTCGATTCAAGACAAGACTTTTTTGCAAAACCTCTTTAAGAAAGTCAGTACTTTTCACGGGTCTACTTCGTCTTTGTCTTCTTCTTCGCTGGTCTCTGATCTTCCTCTTCGCTCTCATCAACATCCATATCATCATCGTCGTCGTCATCATCGGCAACGGCGGCGGCGGCGGCGGCTCCACCTGCTTCATCCTCTGACCCGCTCCCGCTGCTCTCGTGGTTCGAGTCATACTCCTCAGCAACGTCGCTCTCAGACGAGGCTTCGAAATCTTCGTCGACTATAATCCATTTCGTTAGCAAATGAGTAAAACTAGATTTTAGAAGGTAGTGGGATATACGTACCACTCTCATCATCTTCGTCAGCGCTTCCTCTGTCGGCCCGAGTGACCTCCAGGTCGTCGTCATCGCCCATATCGTCGTCCAAGGCGGTTCGCAAAAGACTCGTCTGTTCAGAAAAAAATTGCTTTTAGTTGAATCTCTCCCTGTGGCCATTTTTGGGGGGAAGTTTTGAGGGCGCCTATACGCTTACATCTTCGATGAGGTCATTCTTAATCTTAACCCCTCTGGCTTTGAAAAAGTTCTCTAACGAAGTTTGCTCCTCTCGGTTGATATTGTTGAACTGGTGTTCGCTGCCAGAGTTCATCGTAACAGTAACATCGAATGTCCTTGACGCGGATACCTGTCCTCCCAATCTAAAAAAAAAAACACCCAAAATTAGCCCACATATTCTTTCTGCTCTGGCTACTCTCTCATCTTCCCACGTCGAGGGGTTTGAGGAACCGACTTACCGACTTAACGTAACGAACTGCACATTATCGAAGCTAACATAAATCGCAGGCTTCGGCACAAACAACAAGGCCTTATCCAAAAAGAAGAGATTTCCCTCATTCGCTTTCAAAGAGCACTTGACACCGTACTGCTGGTTGTACGAAGTGAAATCTTTCGAAGGAGTCGTAATCTTCTTCCCCGTGACACCCTTAAATATCGAGGATAAGACGAGATGTGCCGAGTTTTCGTAGTGCATTTGCAAACGGCCCTGGAATTTGTTCTGTAGGTCTTCTTCGGTGATGTTGAGATCGCATGTGAGCTCCTCGTCTTGAGAGAATTGGAGGACGAGAAAAGGATATTTGGTTTGCCCCTGCTGGAGGGCAGGCTCGAGGCCCAGGACGAGGAGGTGGTGGATGTCGCCAGGCTTGGGGAGGAGGAAGAATTTTTTGACATTTTCGTAGGGAATCTTGTAGTCGTAGGTTTTGCCACGGAGGCGGAAAGATGCTTCGTACATGTCGACATCATAACGGCCTCTGGGAAAGAGAGAAAAGAAGTCCGTTAGTTTTTCAATTTGCATAGCTGCCTGAGTGGAAAGGAGACATACCTTGGAGTGAGGAAAAGTATAGAGGGGAAGATCGCGAACGAATCGCCCGCGACCTCGCCAATATCCGCCTTTGTAACTAGCGTCTCGTAAAAGACCATAGCAGCAGTCTTCTCTTCTTTTTTATCCCCCTTCGCTTTATCTTCATCCTCCTCGTCCGAACCGGCTTTCGACTCCTCATCCTCATCGTTATCGCCTTTCTCTGGCATCCCTGGGATATACAATCGCATCTCCATCAGCTGATCGACGCCGGCGAAAACCTTCTTCTTCTTCTTCCCGCTCGCATCGGCCTCCAGGTCTGACTTGTCAGCAAACTCAATAGCGACCTCTGCTTTCCCAGCAAGGTTGGAATTCGAGACTTCGTCAAAGGGGATTTCGAAGGCGGGTTTGTTGTTGACGTTGAAGTAGAGCTCGTCCTTGTGAAATTCGGCCTTGCCCCAGTTCCAGCCTTTGAGAGCGTGCTCGCGAGGTTCGATGGTAATGTTGTAGAGGTGCTTGAGGATTTCTTTGAGGCGATCAAAGTCCTAGAAGGGAAAAAAGTAGCTTGGTATCAGCATTACGGTTATTTACTTCTTTGAACAGCTCTAAGCATCGAGAGCGAACCAAGAAAACCAAAAGAGATAGAAACATACACTCTGCTCGAACCCGTCCAGCTGTAAAATGCCATCGTGTTTCGACTTTGTGTAGATCTTGCACTCGAAGCCTCGGGCGGCTTTGGACCAGTGGCACATACAACTCTGTATGTTGTCTGCGTGAATGGTCCAAGTGGTGCCGCCGATCGGCTTCCAGCCCATTCCGCCCTTAGCGAAACGGCATCGGCCAGGCTCCTTCATGAGGTCCTTATAGATATTTTCAAAGGTCTCCTGTTCCGGCATGATGAAGGTAGTGGTGGTGAATCGGTAGCTTGTGGAGAAATCGCCTGGTGTTGTCGCTCGTCCGATAGAGGTATACGAGTGAATGCCTAGGTTGACTGCGCAGGTATGGGAGGGCGCGCGTGGTGGGAAGGTATCGATGGACGATGGAAAGGAAAGGATAAGGTTGCGACCAACCGAGCTTTATATGCTCAAAGAGCAGAGCTTTTGTTGGAAGACGCGACAAACAGCCATCCTCATCGCGTCTGCGCCACCTCTTTGACAAACGCCACAACGCATGGTGGCTGGTAGAAGCATCTACGTCTACACAGGAAGACACATGAACACATATTCTCGGCACAAGTTTAGTTCCAATGGCGCATCGCTATGTATATACAATGAAATACGGATATGAATGTATGTAACCTCTGCTGATTCCCAAATTTTCAGATTGAAGATAAAGCAAGAAGAGCCCTCAAAACGAGAAACTCCTCCGCCAAAAAGAAATATCAAACTCGGGCGCCCAGCCATGGGTTTATTTTATAGTTTATTCATCTCCTCCGAAGTATGATTATACTTGTCAGCTATGTTCTTGAGAGATATCCTCAACTGTAGAGTGGTTTTTTATTTCAGCCAGAAGTGTTAGACACGACCGACGCTGTCGGAGTTGGTTGAAAGAGGAGAAGAAAAGCCTAGAAAATTTTCGCTGTGTGTTCGGTTCTTTTGTACCAGTTTAGCCGCCATTTTGGATTGACAATAAGCGCCAATCGCCGCAGAAAGCGTGCAACAAACAACGCGTCTTCCCACGAGCAGCAGCTCCACCACGCCCAATTATACAACTGCGAATAGCTACTGTATAAAGAAGCAGATAGCAGGTACTCACGATGACAAGAACCACCCGCCAGTCCGTCGAAAGGGATCGTATAAAGGCCGAAGAAATGGCCCTCCCCACCTCCCCACCTCCCCAGCCTGCTGCTACTACTGCCGCCGCTGCGGCCCTTCCGATTACAGCTCCTATCGCTCAATCGCAGGTCGATGCGTCCGGAGAAGAGGACCCAATAACAATCCACAAACGAATCCGTTCCCCTCTCTTCGGCAAGGTCTTCGACAAAGCCTTAAAATCTTCCCTCTCTGGTATCACACCCGAAAGCTGGAACAAATGCTTCCCCACGCCTATGGCGAAGCGACCAGAGCAGATGAAGGAGCTGAGCAAGAAGTTTTGCGAAATCTACGAGCTGAATGTTAGGGTATGTATTGGTTCTTTTCTCTCTTTCTTTCTTTTCGCGTATGCAAGCTTGAAAAATTGATTTAATTTAATTAACGATGAGAGAATATAGAAAAACTTTGACGAAATCGTAGCCTCCCGCAAGCTTCTGGCCTCGCTCGACAACCTCGATATTCTGATCTCGGAAGCGCAAACTCGCAGAACACGCTTTTACGAAGCTAACCCACAACCTCCGTTACCAATGGCGCCGCCTCCGAAACCTAATTCCTCCGATGCTGAAGTAGTAGCAGCTACTGCTCCCGAGCCAAAGCCATCTGGGGACACCCCGATGGAGGCGGAAAGCGAACCTAAAGCTGTAGCAACGGCATCTTCAACCGAAAAGGAACCAGAAAAGGCCCCAGAATCAAACATTCCACAGCCACCGCCGCCCCTCTACGACTTCAACCCTCAGGATCTCTACATTTCTCACCTGTACCCTTTCCTCCAACTCCAATCGGACCGTCTCGAATCTCTAAAATCGCAACAACAGTCATCAATCGACGGTCTGATACAGCGGAGGGAAGATCAGCAGAAAGAAATCCAGCAGTTGATCGCGACATTGGAGAAACGGCTAAGCGTTGTCGATGATGCGGCTGAAGGCGTGAAAGAGATACTGGAGATGGATGGAGATGATGATGATATGGTCGAAGCATAGGGAATTAGTTGCTCGTCTATCTACTCTCAGTGCTGAAATGGTGGTGGTTTGTACTTTGTATTATGGGGTGATTGGAGTTATTGGTGTGGGATTTGTCATTTGACCTATTGCTCTTGTACGATATCATGATATTAGCGATTCAGTTTCGTTACAATTAACTTTCCATAGTATAATACTAATTGTAATCTTTTGCACAAATACGGTCTACGGTTTGAACTATTAGGTATGGTGGTATTTGATTATGGTCTGAAAACATGCATTTTTTATTTGCGTTTTCGTCTAGATTACATGTTGATGTTTACAGATTATAAAGAGAAAACATGTCTCCTCCTCTTCTGCCATCGTGACAATGTCAGACATGACCCATTAAAAAAAAAAAAAAAAGGAAAAGAGTCAAAGAAAAAATCCGGAAAAAGGAATGTCACTTTTTTCACCCGTTCGCCATTTGTAATAATGAAAACAAATTTGTAGAAAAAGCAGTTGCGTCTAGGAAAAGAAGCAGAAAGGGAAAGGGGAATCCATTATTAAAGAAAAGAAAAAGTATAAAGACATCAAGTCGTCTAATCAACCTCCTCCATGCTGGACTCGACTGGGTCGGCAGCAGCAGCGATTTCAGCGCTCTTCTCGTCCTCGGCAATAGGCTCAGCCTCGTCAATCTGAAGACCCAAAGAAACAAGTCTGTTGATGCGCAGAGCAAAGTTGGATGGTTCCTCGAGCGAGAAGCCGGAAGTCAAGAGGGCAGTCTCGTACAACAAGGTAGTAAGATCCGAGACGGAACGAGAATTACCCTCCTCCTCAACCTTGGCCTTGAGAGCTTTGATGATTGGAGACTTGGGGGAGATCTCAAAGGTCTTCTTGGAAGCCATGTACGAGCTCATCGAGGTATCACGAAGAGCTTGCGATTTCATGATACGCTCCATGTTTGCGGACCAGCCGAATTGACCAGTACGGATGGCACAAGGAGAGTCGACAAGCTTGTGGCTGACGACGACCTTCTCCACCTTATCGCCGAGGACTTCCTTGAGGGACTTGGCGAGACCCTCGTACTCCTTGACTTCTTCCTCACGTTCCTTCTTCTCTTCCTCGGTTTCCTCGAGGTCAAAGTCCTTGGTGATGTCAACCAACTTCTTGCCGTCGAACTCCTTGAGCTGGGTCATGGCGTACTCATCAATGGGGTCGACGAGCAAGAGAACCTCAAAGCCCTTGGACTTCAAGACGTCCAAGAATGGAGATTGCTGAACGGCCTTGAGGGACTCGCCAGTGATGTAGTACATGTTCTTCTGGTGCTCTGGCATGCGGGTGATGTAGTCAGTGAGAGAAGTCAACTCATCACCAGACTTGGTCGAGTTGAAGCGGAGGAGCTTGGCGAGGAGGTTCCTGTTCTGGGAGTCCTCGTGGATACCCAACTTGATGTTCTTGCTGAAGGCAGTGTAGAACTTGTCGAATTGCTCGCGGTCCTCAGCGATCTCGTTGAACATATCGAGGGTTTTCTTGATGATGTTCTTCTTGATGACCTTCATGATCTTGTTCTGCTGGAGGGTCTCACGGGACAAGTTGAGAGGGAGATCCTCAGAATCGACAACACCCTTGATGAAACCGAGCCATTCGGGGATAATGTCGGTGCAGTCGTCAGTGATGAAAACACGTCGGACGTACAACTTGATGTTGTTCTTGGTGCGCTTGGTCTCGAAGAGATCGAAAGGAGCGCGCTTAGGAACGAAGAGGATGGCTCGGAACTCGAGCTGACCTTCGACGGAGAAGTGCTTGACAGCCAAATGATCTTCCCAATCGTTGGACAAGCTCTTGTAGAAGGAGGCATATTCTTCGGTTGAGATCTCGGTGGGGTTCCTTGTCCAGATGGGCTTGGTCTTGTTGAGCTCTTCCTCCTCGACCTTGGTCTCCTTGACCTTCTTGGTCTTGGGCTTCTTCTCTTCCTCATCATCATCAACCTCCTCGATCTTTGGCTTCTTCTCGTCACCATCCTCAACAGTCTCGACGCCATCCTCATCTGGGACTTCGGTCTCGACTTCCTTGCTGACGTGGAGGTAGATTGGGTACGAGATGAACTCGCTGTGCTTCTTGACGACTTCCTTGATGCGGGCCTCGTTCAGGTAGTCTAGCTGGTCTTCCTTCATGTGGAAGACGATCTTGGTACCACGGCCGAGCTTTGGTCCCTCGTCAAGGGCGACGGTGAAGGAACCACCGGCGCTGGATTCCCAGACGTACTGCTCGTCATCATTATGTTTCGAGTGGACGACGACCTTGTCAGCAACAAGGTAGGCAGAGTAGAAACCGACACCGAATTGACCGATCATAGAGACATCAGCTCCGGCGGAGAGAGCCTCCATGAACTGCTTGGTGCCGGATCTGGCGATTGTTCCAAGGTTGTTGATGAGGTCGGCCTTGGTCATACCGACACCGGTATCGATGAGAGTTAATGTCTTGGACTCCTTGTCTGGGATGATGGAGACCTTGAGGTCTTTCTCAGAGTCGAGGACCGTTGGGTCCGACAGGGCGAGGTATCGGACTTTGTCGAGGGCATCGGAGGCGTTGGAGATGATTTCTCTTAAGAAGACTGCACCAAAGTTAGTATTCCATATTATTCTCTTCTACGGGCTTTTCCTAATATGGAGGTGTAGACTACTTACTCTCTTTGTTGGAGTAGACAGTGTTGATGATGAGACCAAGCAACTGAGAGATCTCAGCCTGGAACTCAAATGTTTCTGACGACATCTTTGTGGGATATTTGTGAAGGAGAGAGGGTATCTATAGGGTTCCTGATAGTTAGTTTTGCTGTTGATGCAATATAAATATCTGATAGACAGGAAGGTGGAGGTCAAACAGATATCAAACGACTGCACACAAGACACGTAGGAATAGACAGCAATAGCCTACGATTCCCGTTCACAGGAGAGAGAAGAAGCAGAAAAAAAGGACGAAGAGGAGACGTTCCGGTCTTTCCACTACTAGCAGCAGAGTGGGTCTAAGAAAACAGAGGGAGATGGGTGCTTACCTAGAGCGTGATTGATTGAGATGAGGGGTATATATGAAGAGAAGCAAGTATGTCTTGTGAGGACCAGAGAGAGATGAGAAGGAGATTGAATGATGAAGAAGAGATGAAGAGAAAGAGAAGGAGAGAGAGAGAGAGAGAGGGGAGATGAGAGAAGCAGCTGGGAATTTATCGACGCGGGGCGAAACAATGAAAAAATAAAGTAGCAACAGAGATTTTTTTTCTTTGAATTCGAAGTGTTTCTTTGGGTTTCTATGGAAGCCCATCGAAAGTTCCACTTTTAGCTGTCTTGTCTGTCTGTGCCCCACCAAACAGCTTAACTAGCTCCAGTTATCATAAACCCTGCATCCAAGCTAAGCATGTATGTACGGTGGTGGTATGTGAGTAGTACTCCATCACCACTTCTGCATTTTCTTCTGCTTCTGCTTCTGCTTCGGGGAAGGCTGATGGCTGTGGAGCGCAAGAAGGATCCGAGTGCATCGTCAGCTAGCCATTCCTGCATTTTCCATTTTTATGCTTACACTCACACTCCCCTCATTAATGCAATGGCGAACGGCGAGGCTTGCTTTCATCTTGGCTCCACATTGAATCCTTATCGATCCCTGCTGCAACACACATATTCCAACACCATCATCTCAACACACGGAAAGGAAGGCCCCGAGGCTTCGAGGCTTCGAAAATTCGATGAAATGTGACCCGTTATGCTGAATTATTTTTTATGCGACCACTCTGTGCTATGCAAGACCTTATTTATCACCAGTTATGACCAACAAAAATGTTTTAAAATATTTTCAATAATGCATTCCAGTATATAAAGATTTATATAGGTATCCTATTCACTCCGCATCCAATCCAAAGAGCATGCCCTTATGTTGTAAAATATCGTAATTAATGCCTAGTCTATACTTTCTAGTAGGCCTCAAGCCACAGCGATCCATTGCATCACCACCTTGCACCCCTTCGGTACCACCGACCTAAACGCCCAATTGAACCCATCCATAGTTGTCTTCCCGATCTCCATCTCCATCTCTCCACTCCCGGTCCCCTCATCCGCCCCTTTCCCCTTCCCACCCTTTGTTGGACTCGGCTGCTCATCTTCTGTCATCGGGAATAGTGCAAACCCGTGTAATGCCGCTAAAACCTTCGGTCGTTGTGTGAAAGCCCCAGCCGGGAACTCTACTTTCCCGTTCTCAGCGTACTCGTGCTTCCTGCTCCCGAACTCCAGATACCCGCTCAGAATCCCACCTGTGTCAGCTGAGTACGCTAGCCACGAGAATGAAACCCACGTTTCCGGGTTCGATATCTTTGGTAAAAATCTAAAGCCCGTGGTGGTTACCGCGCGAACTTCTAGATCCACGCTCGCATCCGCCGTTTTATGGACATCCACACCGGTGAGCCAGATGACGACTTCGGGTGCCTTTCGAAATACTCTCGAAAACTTGATTGACCACTCGCGTACTCCACGACCTTCTACGGTGCCCGTTAGGAAGTTCGGGTCTCCGCGAGATACAGCGAGGACGTCAAACGTGCCGCTACAACACACCCTAAGTTAGCACACCTCGTCTGATCTGTGTGATTCCCTGCTTTTGTGACAGATATCCGTTTGGGGGAGGGTTGTCTCCTAAACCAGACATATAAACACCTTTTTGGTGTCTAACATCTGGTTTACGAGACAAAACGAAGAGGGTTATATAATTACCTTGTAATGTTCCGACTCGACCAGTCGTGAAAACAGCAGTCGAATCCCTTTGCCGTCTCATTTGTGCTGTACATTCTGAATCTCAGACTCGGATCGGTGAACGCCTCTGAAACGGCTGTGAACTGTCTGATTCCTGTGAATATCCTTGGCGGTACTTTATCGTGGGTTTCGTTACGGACCCGCTTGACGATATGTCCTGATTGTTGATTTCCATTCTTCTATAGTATAGCAAGAAATAGTTTATAGGACGTTAGTAAAAAATTACATTTTTATACTGTTTGTTTGTAGGCGTTACGGGTAATATATAAATACCAAAAATGCATAGCTACTCGCAAAATGATAGTTCTCAGCCTCTGTTGTTCGGGGGATATATCCTCCCGTTGACATTGTGGCTTTGCTTCCGCCAGAGCTGACCAGGTATAGTTCTGATTCGTCGGATTGCACAACGACTGCGGATCGAGCAACGATTGTTTTCGACGTTTTGGGAAATATTTTCTAACAAGAGAGAAGCGTTTAGTTTGAGACTTGATTAACCTCTTGAGACTTATCACCCGGTGTACGTACCGGCAGCCGGCTTCGGAACACGTTGGGGCTCTGAAAGATGGCTACATTCCCCATATCCATCGCCGCCGCTGGCGTTTTTACCACAATATCCACTTGATCCATGATATGTTTCATCTGGTAAGTGGCCGCCTTGATGGCTAAGTCTAGTTCGCCGGTTGATGGCCCAAACTTGCTGTCGTCTTCGATTGACGCAAGGTCGCGGCGCAGAGGTGCATTCGTACGTCGAAAATACTCCTTTGATTGGAAGATTTTGTCGCCATTCTGGAGATCCGCGATGTCTATAGCGATAATCGATGTTAGCCTGGTAAAAAAGGATACGTCGCAAATACTAGAGGATTCAGAGAGTTATCCCTAAGTATACTGTACCTTCGTCTAGCTTTTGTCTTAACTGCGTTCCAGTTAGAATCATTATTCATATTTCGAGAAAACGTTTAAGGGTATATATGCTTACGCTTTTATAATCTAGATATGCATCTAGCAATGCTTTGGTTTTTTGGATGGCATAAGCGTACGGCGCAAGGGGGATCTGGAGCTCCCCAGCAACATAGAAATTTTTCAGGTATGGATAGGAAGTAACGACTGCACTAACGAATTTGTAAATAACTGTTGTTACAAATTGTTAAAGGGGCAGCAACAGCGACAAGAGGTCATACTAGATTCTGTGCGGATCGCTAGCGATGAGATCCGGGAAACCCGCAGCCGCTTCCATTAAGGAGTGTATCGGCCATTGCTTCTCGCCTAGATGAAATTTAGTTTGACGGCCTTCATAATAGTTATGATGTTGATGTTACCTACTTGACTTTAAACGGCCGCCTCCGGACCATATCGCGGAAACGGTTATTTCTGTGCTGTGATCGATACCTCGTCTCTCCCACTCCTCTTTCCCTAAGCTATCTAGGGTAAATAAGCTTTTCCCAAAGGAAGCATTCACACTAGTAGACAGAAGGACGGTTAGCCATCGCAAGAAAGTTATTAGCAGCAAAGTTTGGACGTACCCTGCTTCGATCTCTTTCAGTTTGGCCTTATTTAACACTTTGATACTCAAAAGAGCGTTGAATTCCCCGCCTTCGACGAAACCTATCATTTTAAAGTTTCTGTCAGCGACGCTATTCAACAAGAACATGTTCTAAAAAACAGGGAGTAACCCGCACCAGATATAAAACTATCTCCGAAACACTCTGTGAATTCGTGCTCGATAACGATCCACTCCGGGTTAAACCGTAACGCATCCCTGACATCAACTGTTTGGTTGGTAACTCGGACCCGAATATAGAAATTTAAATCGGCCTCCTTGAACTTTTCGACATCGATGAACGTGTCCCCTCCCAGACCATCGATGCGGCCCCTTTTGATCGATCTGGCACTGGAGATGTTCATATCCTCCGTGATGTCGCTGAATTGTGGTAACGAGAGCTGTTGTCAGCAAAGGATTCTTGCAGTATATGTATCGAAACTATGAATCAATACCTTAGGTTATTGACGAATCGTGCTACGAGTCGGACGTCCTACATTCGAATTTATAAGCACGAATTACTATGTTGGCGGATTCTAGCTATAAAGGTGCGTGCTGTGAACTCACCTGCCCTGGTATAGACCCATCACTCACCGACCCCCAATCCCGTTTGCTGACCGGCTCGCCATGCCGTATCCGCAGCTTCGCCATCCCAAAATTCAGATCATCCTGGCCTTGAACTGAACTCGTACTCGTAGTCGGAGAGGACCCTCTTCTCGGCGATGTGATCTCCCCACTACCCATCACGAGTCCTTTCCCCTTCTGTCTCCGACTAGAAGATGAAGATTCAGAAGTAGGTGTACCGCTCCTCGATTGATCTCTCCAAGCTGATCCCGGCGGGGAGAGAAGTCTGGTTTCTAGCTGGCTGCTCGCGCTTACCAGCGATCCTTCCGATCCGGTTCTTAATCTTGAGTAGCGCTGCAAAGACGAATCTGAAACAGGTGTATCCTTTCCCGTTGATCCTGCTCTACCGGTATCTGGAGGGCGTATGGCGAGAGCTATGTCTTTCATTGTCACTCCTCCTCTTTTGAGTACGGCCTCGACTTTCCGTGCATCGATGATTACGGCTTCGTCGATACATATTTGTTGGGTGAAGGAATTGTATCTATCGTGATAACGGAAGAAATTTCTCAGTATTTACTTTGTTGGATGTTGGAGCGTTAGAAGAAGTAATTCGAAGAGAGGAAAGAAAAATATTACCCTTGCCCTTTTGAGTTGAATTAAAAAGGTGTAAGTTAGCAAAAGAAGAAGGAATAGGAAGGAAAACTTATACGTTATAATGAAAGGTAGAATCAACTTACCCAGGCGCATGGCCGGATTGTACGGGACAAGAGTTAATGGCATCATCGTGAATACAAAAAACTCGAAACGGAAAACCCCTAGTATTACAAAAAATAATGATAAAAGAGGTAAAAAGAGAAAAAAAAGTTCTCAACCGCGAAAGAGCCAAAATAGTCGACGTGCGAATAGTATACAGTATTTGATTTTAGAGCGGATAACTTGGTGGGCACCCGCTCGCTTTTAGAGCGTTGGCTTTCTCTTCCTTGTGCTATCCCGCCCAACCCGCCCTTCGACACACAATTGCGTCTTGAGCGTCAGACAGACAGCCATTCCTATAGTTCTAAACTCCTTTTGAATGATCATAACTCGTGTAATATAGGGTGGTTACTCCCATCCATGCGCATGCATATCATTTAGACTGTCATCCGCAGAGGTGAGCAGGCGCTATGTCGCCTCGTCGCATACAATATCAAAAAATGGATACAATGATCCATGATTGGAAGTAAAAGAGTTGGATACTCGGAAAGACATCTTGGTATTCTACAAACGAAAGGGAAATACCTTCGTTCATTCATTTGTGCATGCATGCATGCCGCAAGCCTGCAAGCCGGATGTGGCAGGGAATTAAAACGTAATTTTTGTTTTCTCTTCGAACCCTCCTTGTCCGCTTATCACTTATGTTGGGCAAAGTCTAGACTAAGGTGGGCTGTGAGGACCCGAAACTGCGGTAATAGCCGCTGGGTGAGTGATATTACACAGTATATTGATTCCTCCGCTGAGCTTGGATTTGTTAACTGAACCACCCCCTTAGCGTTTGTGGGTCATTATCCCTACCGAAAGGAAGGTTGCGTGTTTGGGTGACCATTGGGAGGAAACATTCCAATTGAGATATATCAAGAAAGTTTCCCCCCGTCACACAGGATGGCGCTAGTCGGTAGGTACCTAACGGCCGCGACTAGCTCTTTTTTTGAGAAAATAGGTAGGTTTCAAACCACAAGCCTATATTTTGAATTAGCATTCGCTTTCATAATAATGTTGGATACCTTTACACTATTAATTTTGGACGGCCTTTGGGTGCATATAGCGCTGTGTTGAACCACAAATTATGATTGGTAGACCATCCCACTAACTGGTGCCCAGAAATAGGCGCAAAGAAGGAGAGAGAACGAGGAAGGACCAGACTGCAGCTCATGAAACCAAAGGAGGCCTTAAGGGCTCAGTCGGACCATGATGTCGGGTCGTAGGTGCTCATGGAATACGAAGTCGACGCACTACCGCTACGCTGCGTCCGCGAGAGATTCCCTGAACTCAGACATCCTAGTCGCTTCTTGTGGGCCCCAGCCAGGCTACTTTTAGCGAGAACTTTGGTTTGGACCGAAATGATTCGACGAGGGCTTTAAGTGGAGAGGGTGGGAAATAAGCCGCTGATTGGATTGCTGTTCGAAAACCGCAAGCATTTCCAGTCCAAAATGAGCTTCGTTTTTGTTTTTCTAGCTATCAGAGTGTACCGCCGCGGCAGATTAGATCCCAATGCTATCTGTAACTGGCCAGCGCTGGGAGCGAGGGCAACACACAAAAGAAGCCCAGCGAGACTAAAACAAAATACAAAATAATGGCGTTCTAAAGCTCAATATATTAATGCTCCCTTTCGATCTCAGTTTTCTTAGAGACCTTTCCGAGTGATTGGCGTCCCGTGCCTAGTTGGGTTCAATTCATGTGAGGCATGCTGCACCTAGTCAATAGTTGCATTTCCATACTAAACCTAACCAAGGTAATTAGACGACATTTACAGACATTTGGCCGGTTTCCCGAGAACATTTTGATCAGAGACACTTCCATTACCCCTGGACCATTTCCGCTAGTAGAGGGAAGTACCTAATCCAACATGTGTCTCGTATATGATCTACGTATTTTTCGATCATGGACTAATGATCCCGGGGCACAGATTATCCTGGTTTCCTGTTGGAATTTTGCAAGGATGAGTTCAAAACGCCCCACTGAGCTGTCGCCGTCTGGATCTACATGAGTACCTTCCCTCTCGCGTGTACACGTTTACATATAGACCACGCTCGAGGGCCTCTGGAAACCTCGGCTGGATTAAGCGGCGTAGGAGAATTCACATTTCAGTCTGTGATAGAAACCGCCACATCGCGTCGCCTAGACGAGCATACGAGGACTGAAATAGGTACTCGAGGATACCTGTACTCTTTCTATTGATACACTCTAGAGCACCTCTCGTGTAAACGATGTCTACATGGATACGCATTTCTTGCATGCATCGATCCTCGTTCACATCTGTCAGGTGGGTGTGTTGTACAAAAGGCTCAGGCAATCTCATTTTTCCCCACCGTTTTGCCCAAACCGAGTACACCCAAGCACCAAAAACATTCCGTCCAGGCTGGACGAAGTCGGACCTGTGTCAATATTGATTGGGTCTGTGGTTCTATTCAACGAGGGGCTCCTACATCTACGACTAGGATCTAGAGCTAGCCGGTACAACCTGCGGACCAATTATCCACTTTTTCCTTTGCATATCCGGTCCTTATTAAGTTGGCCAAGTGGGGGCAACTATGGAAGAAATTATCTCCTTGTCGACCAAATTTAGGGTTTGTTGGCTAGCTATAGATGCGTCTACCACTACAAGAACAGGATTGGAAATCTAACAGTAAGCACCAGGCGCGCGTTTTCTGGAATACCCTAAATATAGGGCTATTTAACATGTATTTGGATCCAACAAGTTTTAGACTAAAATGAGACTGTCTTTTGTGAGCACGGGGAGATACAGTCGTGTCTGTCCTGAGTCAGATATGACAATAGCTATTGTTTGATATCAAAGTTAGCGAGAATATGTGTTGACCTAGTTGTATCTCGACCTTGACCTTTTAAGGGCTGGTACAGTCGTTCAACAGGCATATCCGCCTAGCTGAAAAAAGACCCATATCCTACGAGCATGGAGAACATCCATATCCCACGCTGGAGCACCTGATTATTCGGTTTATTTCGTATCATATTTCTGGTGAAATTTTGCATGGCGATATATCGTAGAGTCGCTGCTATCATGCTGACTTGCGTGCTCGTATTCAGCCGCCTTGGCGCAAGGACCCAAATGCCCAGATGCACCTGCGGGTTGGTAACGAACCATGCATCGCGCGTGCGACATCATGTAAACTAACGTGAGCTACCTAGCAAAATCGCGTGTGTAGTGCTGCCTGTGCGTACAAGGTACGATTTTAGTTGCTTCTCTCTTGGTATATCGATGCATCCGATCAAAACAGTTCATGTACCCACTTCTCCCGTATGATGGCGCTGCCAGATACTGCTCATGAAATGGCGCCGGCAACGAAAACTTCGGAAAACGACGACGTTGGCGACTCGTTTGCCCGTAGTCCTTCGGACGCATTCCACTCCGTCTCAGATCACGGCAGAGGTTTGCGTTCGCAGGAACTCGGATCGATCAGAGGTTCCTCTAGATTTGCCGGCAGCTCCAGCGGAATCTATTTTTTGAGAACTGTTTGCGATGCGATCGCTAAAGCGGGAACATCCGAGAATCTCACTTCAACATCGGCTGTCAACCTTCGCTTCATACCTGGCGAAGACGAGCGGGGAGGGGATTCAAGTGGATGGCTATGGCACGTGTCAGAAGTCGCTAGCACAGTTGACGCAGCGTGGCCTTCATTTGATCAACTGGTCGCATTGATATCGGACACTTACATTCGAGGATGGCATTGCCTGCTTCCTTGCCTCCAAGCTGAGAACATCCTTCAGACTTTAGAAGATGTTTGTTTACAAAAAAGGATCGATTATCGGACACCTGAGTCTGTATGTATCCGATCAGTCATCTCGATTTCCCTTCTTGACAGGCGACAGACGTCACGGTGGAATGATGGAATATCCCCACTTCCCTCGTGTCTCGTGTTCAAATCGCTAGAGGATTGTAATTCGAGCATACACCCTCTTCTGAGCAACAACACTCTGAATTCCTTGCAAGGAATGCTTAGTGCTCAACTTTTCATGATATCGATTATGGAATTAAGGTCTGCTTCACGGCTGGGAGGTTGGATAGTCAGAATGGCTTTCGATTTGGGTCTCCACCGTTGTCCCTATAGATACCGCCGTTCGTTTGGAGAATCCGATATTGCGATTCGTCGGCGCATCTTTTGGACTATCTACAACTTGGATAGGTACCTTTGTCAAGCGCTCGGACTACCCCTTGGGATACGGGATGAGGATGTGGATGTTTGCATTCCGAATGAGGAACTGCACAAGGCCCCGGAAGAGAAAGCAGCCGACGAAGTCGAGCGTAATCAAATAAATAGTAGGTTGTTGAATATGCTATTCGTGAGCATAGCTAGCTGAGATTCCTAATATTTTAGATGACGACAATCGATTGATGCCTCTCATTCTCCTCTCAAAATATTCTGTTATCAAAGGTCGCCTCATGGAAATCAGCAACAAGTGCATGTTGCATAGAACGGCTGACGTAGAGCACCCTCTACGTAATGTCCATGTTGACATTCTGAAGTGGCGAAACGAAGTGCAAGATTTCACAAACGCTGTTTTTGAGGATGAAGACGATTCAGATAGCACAGGACGGGAACAAGCTTACTATGGGAGACCTACAATCATCACGCCCTCTCATCGGCTCTTATTCCAAATTAAATATCACGAGCTATTGCTACTCATGCATCGGCCAGCCCTGTCCGCAAAGTCGACAAATGAAACATATCCTGTTGCAATGCTCACATGTCTCTCTTCAGCTAGAGCGATAATATCGTTAACTAAACGGTATCTCGCTCGCTATAAGGTTGCAGAGGGACGGGTTGAGTACCCTATGTTATGGCATGTTTTGCTTTCAACAATATGGATGAGCGGGCTAGTAGTAATATTCGCTGCGTTCGAACGCGGCATTGCCTTAGACTCTGCGAATAGGTAATTATTCATCTCTCTGAGTTTGTTTGAATAACAGCTGATTTCTGCCCAGGGATATCCAAACTGTCTGGTCGGTTTTAGAGCATCTTTCTATCCGTCTTCCTGGAAAACCGAAAGCTTGTGAGGTTGCTTTACGAGCTTTATTTCAGCTAATGTGCAGAAAGAGAGGATTTGCTGGCAATGAAGCGCCCTCAACCGGGAGACAGTCCAAACGTCAAAAACGAGCCGACCCGGTGGTCGGAGCTAATGGGCCTGCAACGATCGCCGGCGTTTCCAACGCTACAGCGATATCTCCCGCCGAAACCAGAGTTTCGTCCCAGAATAATCCTACGCAAGTGAACAATATAAACTCTCACACAAATCAGGAGCTCCTCCCACCTGGGTTCCAACCGGACTTTGGTCAAGGCATTGCCCCGTCACCTAGCCAGGCTTCACTTGATGAAAATCAAGTTTTATGGCTTTTGGACGTCCCAAATCTACTTGACGACCAATCCTTAAATTTCTTCCCAGGAGAAACCAGTCCATCCATTGACTTCCAGGCTACTTCGGAATTTAACGCCGATACACTATTTAATAATCTGAGGATGAATATGGGGAGCGAAGATTTGTCACTGTTCTTTGAGGATCCGGGACCACCGTATCTTTAACCACCATCTATTTATCTGCATTTAGGCGCACGGTTTACTATTGGCGACGCTTCTAACCACTAATTTGCCATATTTACTTAATTAGCCTTAAAAGTTTGTTTCAACGTTATTTGAGTTGCATTTGTACCGGTAGCTGGCGAAGCAATTTTGCACCCCGCATTTGATCTAAGAAACAAGCTTATTTTGTTTATTTTGAGGACAATATCCATGAGATTTATAAGCTAGACGGATAACTAGTTAATCGTTAATAAGTTACGTAATTTACACAACTCGCCTTTCATAAAAGCAATGGGGATTTATAGATAGATCTATGCTTACATGAAAGAGAAACACTCAAAAGCCGTTGCTTACTATCAGTACTAAAAAATAAACTTAATTTCAAGTTGAATATATAGGTTATCAAGAGGAAATATTTATTCATCAATGCTCGATTTTTCACCACACTGATACGGAACCAACAGACCTAATTTATTAATAATGACATTGCTCCATTAACTGAATCCATATTTTGGCTAACCATAACATCGTAACAAAATTGCAAAGATATCCATACATTATACATTGCTTGTAGAACATTCCGCCTATGGAAAATAGGAGGGCTTTTGAGGACTTGCATGGCAGATCCTGGCGAAACACTTATACTCTGCCACTTACCACTAGATCTAGCTAGTAGGCGAACAGCGCAGCTGCATCACTTGTAAGCCCATTCCTTTGCAGCTTTCTGTTCTCGGCCTTCAGCCAAGTCCTCATCCCCCAAGCCGCAGCGATCGTCCCAAATGCAAACGCGGCATTGGCAGACATTGCAGGAAGGTACCTTGGTCCATCGCTCTTTGGGTACAAATACGCAGTGTAGATGTACGAAGCGTTAGCAACGACATTAACAAGCGACAATGCGCTTCCTTTCTTCTGTTTTGTTTGCCCGCAAGTGGCCGTGACCCAACCAATAATCACACCGTTGACGGCATATGCTCCGGATGCAAAGAGGAAGCAGGCAACGTATCGAGCCGCGGTGTTTAGCGTGGTGCAGGCAATGATGAATCCGACGAGAGCGGCACCCATAGAGGCAGTAATATGCCAGGTCCTCTCGTTGAACTTGCCAGATGAGATACCAACGCTCCAACCGACAAAGGCGGAGACGAGGTATGGTGGACAAGTGAGCAGCAGTGTGATCGTCCGGTTGAAACCAAGGGTACCAACGACCGTGGGGAAGAAGTTGTTGAAAGAGCAAGCTGACAGATGCATGTTTTGCATGAAGACAAAGAGGTACATTTTTGGATCTTTGAGGGCAGCCTTAAGGCCGTCCATGGGCTTTGTGTCGTCTGTGAGTTCGGCGGTATCCATTTGGATTCGCATGACAGCCAGATCTCTCTCGATTGGTGTGAGCCATATTGTAGATTCGGGCTGGTCGGGGAGGAGGAACGCTGCGATTATCGCGATTCCGAAAGTAACGCTACCCTCAATGATGAATAGCCATCTCCAGCCTTGAACACCATGAGCACCATCCAAGGTTGCAAAAGTGGCTGCTGCGATTAAACCAGCGAATGAGGAGGCCAGTATATTGCCGGCGTATAGGATGGCGACTCGGCTAGCTATCTCTTTTCTTGTGTAGAAGATCGAAAGTAGATATAAGGCGCCAGGGTAGAAGGGAGCCTCTGTCACACCCAGCAAAAACCGAACAGTTACCAACCCCTTGTAGTTTTTAGCAAGTGCAGTGCTAATATAGCAGAAGTTAGTTTCACAAAGCTTGAATTATACTAAAGATAAAAGGGCTTTTCGACTTACCAAGCAGACACAATCGCCCACCCCGCCATGCAAGCCGCCATATATTTGGAAGGTGGTATCTTCTTAGATGACATGATCATATTGGAAGGGATTTGCATCAGCAAGTATCTAATAGCGAGTTAGTAATTCGCGATCCGAAAGCTAGACTTGGAATTATAATATCTCTTACCCGACGAAAAGAATTGAAATACAAGTGTTGTACTGGCTACCAACAAGGCCCAAATCTTTCTCTAAATTGTTCAATCTCGCCGATGTAATTGCATTGCGATCCAGCTATCAATGCCGGTGGTTAGTTAGAGATTCCGAAGATGTAAATTATTTCTCAAGGAGGAAACTTATACTCACATAGTTGAGGAAATACATGATCCAGAGTGTGGGCATGATCCTCCAGTCCAGCTTTCTCACGAGAGCCTTCTCAGTCTCATCTCGCTCTAAAGCTGAACCGAAATGGTCTCTCTGTCCAGTAGTCATGACACCTTTTTGCCCATTAAGGCTTTCTACAAACTCCACCTCGTCTTTCTTCTCAACCTGGTCATTGCTAGCCATCTTTGCTTCAGGGAATTCACAATCGAGTACCAAAAAAGAACGAAAGAAGGAAGCTAAAGTGTGTTGTGTAGTAGCTTTTGGCGGGCTTTTGCTGAATCGGGTTATTTGCAACACTGGTTTTCGCCTGGTGTTACCAGTCAGGGATTCGTTTGGACCAAGCGCGACCTGCCTGCATTATATCCCCGGATTCTTGTGCGGGGAAAGATTCTGCCACTGTTTTTCTCCGCAGTCAGAAGCGGCGTTGCCACTTACCCCGGACTATTGGGTATACCCACGGCGGAAATCATTTATCCTCGACGGTTTTCCCCACAGCTCGTTCAAACTTGTCAAATCCCCCCGCACGGTTTTGTCGAGCTGACGTTGGCGTAGAACTTGAGTAACAAACGAACTGGAAACGAGGAAGCCAAGATTTTTTTCGGTATCAGAAAATATGCACCAAAAAGCAGTATCAAGACTGACTGCGGCATGTGAGCCTTGTAAGAAAAAGAAGAGGAAGGTGAGAACGATCTTTTTTCTATATTGAAGTCTATTTTACAGAATTTTTCTAGAAAAAACACTTAGCAATTTCTTTTATTTGGTCTCAGTATGATTAATTTGTTAATTATTGACCGTTCGCTAATGTCTTGCATTAATGCATTATCAACAGTGTGATGGCGCTAGGTAATAAACCGCATCATCATTAAACAGCCCACCGAGAACAAGCAATGCTTTGCTAACCTGTTCTATTCTACAGTCCTTTTTGTTCATCGTGTGCACGGGCTCCATCAGCTTGCATTTATGTTAGACCAAATCCCCGTGGCTTGCCACCAGGTTACTTAACCGCTCTAGAGCAGAGGCTAGCGGAAACCGAAGCACTTCTTTATCTCTCTCTTTCTCTGATATTGGAGCTAGTTCGTCCCGAAACTATAGAGGAAGCCTCACCAACACCAATCGTCAGCCTCGACGACCATGTTCTAGAGTTGAGAAAGCAGAGAGCCTTCAAGTTTTTCGAAAAGTCATCCTCCAAGTTTAAAAAGCTACAAAATGATGGAACACCGGATACTTCCGCTGAAAAGCGTGAGCGACAAGAAGAATGGGAAACATGGCCTTTAAGCTCTCTGGAGGAAGGTTTCTCATGGTGGTCAAGGAAGAACAAGCTGCTGAATTCACCAAAAGGGGCCCATGAGACGAAAGACCAGATGGAAGGTCTGATCGTACCTTCATCTTCAGTTTTGGAAGACAGAGTCGAGACTTCATCGCTGAACCAGAACTTCAGGAACGAGGTTACATACCAAGAACCTGTATTTATCAACGATCGTATTTCCACCCGATCGTTTAGTCAGGAGGCAACAGACCAACATATCCTACCAGTAACCCATAACAGTATGACCCTAGAGTCTGTCTCCCCATTTACGATTGGCAGGCACAATGACGCCTTAGCAGGAGAATTCGCGGGAACATATCCGCCTGAGCTTTACAACACCCCAAGCTCAAGCTCTTCGATTCCAACCAGTGGCCACCAGATTGGACTCGCGGTCCAGTCGGAGGAATACGTGTCCTCGATAGGTGCAGATAAAGCCCTGGGAACTCAGGGTACGCAAGCTTTGACTAGCAATCCACAGCCAAGGAACTCACCTCCTAAGAAAATCGTTTCAGAGACCGTGCGAAAAGTTCTAGATCGAAATGCTGGCTGGTTTTGAGAAACTGCTCATATTGTAAAATAAAAGCATTTTGAATGTACAATGAATAGCAGGAGTCGCCATCTCAATTATTTGTATAAATATATTAATATATATTTGTATATATTCTGTTGTAAATATAAGATAAATACAAGCAATCGGGCGATATATTTTAAATATTACGGCCGTTGCAAGTCCAAAAACAAGAAGATAAAAACCAATTATATTTCTTTGATATCTATAATCTGCCTCCTTGCATCCAACTTGATACTCAACTGGATTTTTTTCTTGCTCTGCTTCTCTCTATCTGCCTGAAAAAACCCCTTTTTTAAATGTTGCAAATATAATTCATATGCAGGCATGTAGCCTTTAACTAGAATTTGATTAGAGAAACAAATTAGTATATTTCCTCGATGAAGTTACGTTGGAGTTACGTTGGAGTTACGTTGGCTATGAGAACCTACTAAACTGGACCACTGCCTCATCTGTCATTCCTGTTCCTTTTTGTGAACGTAAACCAGCTTCTTGCTCCAAACGCCAGGCGTACACATTCTTCAAATCGTCGGTGTCTAGATGTACGAAAAAATCCCAATAATGTGGTCCCATGAAGGCATCGCAATATTTCCCCAAATTTTGGTTGATGAAGGCAAGGTCTTCGAGACTGTGCTCCGCAACTGTTCGCATTGGAAATGTCGTATCACTGTCGAGCAGGAGCGCCTTTGCATTTCGCGCTACATTCCAGGATTCCCGGAGTGCAGAGTCCGACAGCTCCTGAAATCCCACGCACCAGCCTTCAAACACTAGGACATCGACTACTTCGCTTGGCGCTGAGCGGTGCCACTCCGATCGTGGCAGTCGGTCTCCCTCTCCCCCAAATTTGCTCTTATCGAATATCGGAAATAATTTTTCTTTGCTGGTTGGTTCTTCGAACTGAGCAAAAAAAGCCAGAGCCAGCTCCAAATCATGCGTCCCTGGCTGTCCTCTTGTTCGCAGGAGTTTATTCTCTGGGTGCGCCTCACAGATTGCTACTAATCCGTCATGTGGCAGATATAAGTCGTCCAGCGACAACGTTTTGGCGATCAAACCAGTCTTATTGATTGCATCGACTATTTGAGAGCTCCAGGTGGATTTACCGCTACCTTGGAGGCCAGCAACAGCCAACTTGAAGGGCCTCTGGAAATAGCCTTGTTCTGAGATCGTAGGGGGGTTTGAAAGATGGCGGTTGATATGAGGAAGAATTATTCGCATGACGCGATCAATCTCGAGGGTTGCAATAGCCATCTTCGAACTTTACAGAGAGTCTAGGGCTAGAAACAATGATAGGATCATTCGATGGTGCGATTAAATTAGGAGCAGGAGGTAGAGAGCAAACTTGCAACTGAGCGGCAAGAGCTTGTCGTATATCATCCCATTGCACTCATAATTCTACAATTTCTAGTAAGTTTTTAGCCAGGCAAAACCTCAAGAGCACAAGTTACGATGGTCTGATGCTTACCCAAAGGCCTTCGGACCGACGCCGTTTGGTGGCTAGTGAATGGATGTTGAACGTTGTCTTGAGGCTAGGCCGGTGTTGGATTTTGGTTGCGGAGAAAGACTTCTCCGCAGCCACACAACTCGCCGAGGTTCCTGGGCAGTCGCCTCCAAGTCCGCCCTCGCGCTTATAAAAATACCATTTCTCAATGAGATTTGAATTCTTGCTTTCCTCATCCGTTATCGATAGTAAAGATTAGATATCCCACTATAGTATAGTCTGCTACTACCCCACATCCTTAACTAGTTTACGCCATTTTATTATACAATCGATATACTCTACTACATTTAAATTCTATAAAAATGTCCCCCACAGCCCATAAAGAGAAGCCGGTCTACAAGATCGCCTCAATTCCTGCTGACGGAATCGGCCCAGAGGTGATAGATGCGGGCATCACTGTTCTCAAATGCCTTTCCAAGGCCCTCTTTACATTCGATCTCTCATTTGAACATTTCAATTGGAGTTCGAGTCTGTATCTGAAGACTGGAAAATACATTCCTGACGGCGGTCTCGAAAAACTCAAGGAGTTCGACGCCATTCTTTTCGGTGCCGTGGGTGCTGAAAATGTGCCAGATCATATCTCATTGTGGGGACTTCGATTGGCCATTTGCCAACCGTTTCAGCAATACGCCAACGTTAGACCAACGAAGGTCCTCAAAGGAACTCAGTCGCCGCTTCGAAATTGCAAACCTGGTGATTTAAACTGGGTCATCGTCCGAGAGAATTCTGAAGGAGAGTACGCCGGCCACGGTGGCCGATCCCACATCGGTCAACCTTGGGAGGTTGCTACGGAAGTCGCGATCTTTACTAGACACGCCGTAGAACGATTGATCAGGTTCGCATTTGAAACGGCGCAATCTCGCCCACGAAAGCTCCTCACAGTTGTGACAAAGAGCAATGCCCAGAGAAATGGTATGGTGCTCTGGGATGAAGTTGCCGAAAAGGTTGCCGCAGAATTTCCGGATGTGACGCATGATAAGATGCTGGTAGACGCTATGACCGTGAGAATGACGCTAAATCCAAAGTCACTGGATACAATTGTTGCCACCAACCTAGTAAGATAATGTTTTTCCTATAAAGAGAAACACTTTCATAAATATGAATTCTTTTAGGCCAATTTGCTAACTTGTAAAAAAATCCGTAGCATGCCGACATCTTATCTGACCTCGCAGCAGCCCTCGCAGGTTCGATAGGAATTGCTCCAACTTCGAATCTCGACCCAACAAGAAAAAATCCTAGCATGTTTGAACCGATCCACGGTTCAGCCTTTGACATCACAGGGAAAGGTATCGCTAACCCTGTCGCGACTTTTTGGACAGCGGCGGAGATGCTCGCCTGGCTTGGGGAGGGAGATGCTAGCACAACATTGATGGAGTGCGTTGAAAGGGTATGCGAGAAGGGGATTAAGACCAAGGACCTAGGAGGAAATGCGACTACAATCGAAGTCACAAACGCCGTTTGCCAGGAGATTGAACAGTACTGTGGGCTGAAGAAGTGATTCCCACCCTCCCATACAACGGCATTCGTTGATATATCTATGTTTTTCTTTGAATATATGATTTTAGATACTTACTACCCGATACTCTATTCTCTTTTATTCCCTTTTCCATTTTCTTCTCTTTTTCATCTTTGTTTTGTTCTTAGGCGTTTCATAATATTATTTAGAAATTGGCATATATGTATCTAGGGTAGCAAAGAAACGGAAGAAGGATCCAATTTGCACAGACTGATTTATCACGTTTTTGTATTCTTATAAATTAATATCAAAACCAGCGTTTATAAACACATGAAAAAGCCAGATACAGTCAGATTCTAGCAATGAGACTAGGTGAGGGTATTCTGACACCGATTTTCATTAACGAAGTATGAATCACCTTATACCTAGCCATTTATAGATCATGTACGGGAGACCAGTTAGGAGACAACTGTGACAGGACGTATGGCCGATTTGATGTGTGGTGATATATCTCAATTGTGCCTCCCTTTTCGTTAAAACGATAGTTTGCTCTTGATGTAATGTCTAATTCTAAAAACATTAATTTCTTCTATTAAATTAATAACCTGTATTATGACTCGAAGAACTATTCGAATGGATAACCGGAGATAAGTTATATTTCCAGTACCCCGACAACAAAATTTATCCAGTGAAAAAGGAAGAAGAAAGAAAGAAAAGTGCAGCAAGAACTTCACGAAATCCAATAATCACGACGTCCACCGATTATCTCTCAAAATCGGCTCTTGCTTCTGTCTCTGCACCCCACCACCAAACCTAATGCTCTTCCACCCCCTCTCTTTCACCTTCAGCCAAATATTATTCAAGAATACTTCACTATCCGCTTCCACGCCAGGCTCCTCACTCTCCCTTGGCCCACCGATCGCACACTTCTCAATATTCGTCTCGTTCAACCACCGTATCACACCTTCTTCTTCTTCCTTCCTCAACGTATCCTGCCCCCACCTCCTCAAATCAACAAAATAAACCTCTTTCTTTTTCTCTTCCCCCACGGCAACACCCAATTCGGTTCCTTTGGAGATACGATGCAACTCCTCCTTCTTACAAAACGCAAGTGTCAACAACCCATCTGCGTCCTCGCAGTTGAGCCTGGTTCGTTCAGCCGATTCAGCCGATTCAGTTTCCCGTAGCGAGCCGAAGTGGGAAGAAATGTGGTCTCGCGATATGAGGCCTCGTTCGTTAATGAAGCCGTGTGGCACGAAGCCGGTGTACGGGATTTGATTGGATATTGCGGTTCTGAGGGCAGCGGTATCGGCGCCGGTTTGTCCGCCGGAGATTATGGTGAAGTTTGGATGCATTTTTTTGTGCCTCTCTCTTAGTAGGTCAAAGGGATAAAAGAGCTTCCGTTAAAATTTTAAAATTTTTCAAATGTCGAGGCCGACTTGAACAGCGCTTTTAAGATTATATGTGAGTGAGCGCAAGTTAGTGTCGTGGTGCGACCCTCTGCTGTTGTGTTAGCGCAAGTGTGGGATTTTGGGTATGGATAAGAGTGTTGCGTTGGTGCGATGTTGCTCTAAGATTAGAGCTGGGTAAGTTTACGAGACTAAAACCAAGGGAAAGGTGTATCCGGATGGTATAATCTTTTATAATCCTTTTACATGCTGTCCAGATTGATCGCGCCTTGGTCGGCATCCTACCTATCGATTACGGGGCCAAGTGACGTACATGCATGTACGTCGACCCCGCCAGCAGCTGCCGATATAGGCCAATGCACCTTTCGTCCGAACCATCCTATTCACAATAAGCTTAGAAGCTGGACACGAAGCAACCAATACAATAAAATGCAACAAGGAAGCTTCCATTTCATACTGTATGCATATACACGACTGCGCAAGAAGAGCTTGAACTAGTAGTTGTCCACCATTATTCCATAGGAACATTTCAACTAATTAGAAGAGAAAAAAACAAAGATGATATATGACAAAATAACTCGGCTTATGGATAACCAGTAATCAATAATAATAAGAACTCTCCAAACTCTCCATTATCTTTTGCTTTGATCGATCCAGGGTCCAGAAGGGAAATCCAAAAGGTCCAGAGAGAGAAGTCCAGGAAGAATCCAGAAGATCGTAGTCCGAAATTGGGATATGACTGTTTGATCACTGATTTACGCCTTTTCTTCAACCAGCGAAAAAATTCCAGCGCAAGGGAACACAGCTGCAGTCAGTTTAAACTATTACAAGAGTCAAAAAGATCGATTGTGCTTAATTCGTACCGGTAACAGCCAACCTAAACGCAGATAATGTTAGCACCTTCCTTGTCTATCCATAAGAGACAAGTCATTCACAAGGATACGTACTTCATCAAATGCTCCATAAAGGTCTGTAGCGACACGTCATCGGTGAAAATAGTTTGCGCGTTTTGCGTCGCGCCGCCGTACGCTCCAGTCGTGTGTGTCGTCGATGGGTTCAGCTTAGAAAGCAAGAAACGTGCCTGAGACCCACCGGCGTCGCAAACGATGAAACGGGGAAGCGGGAAACGATCTTGGATGAGTTCCTATGTGATAGAATACGATCTGTTTTCAGTATAACGTGCTTATAACAAGGGTCTTGGGGACGGTGTCAATTTAAGCCTACTCTAGCATCATCTTTTGGCAGCTGCAACAGCTCCTTAAAGTTCTCGTATCCCTCCTGTTCTTGATACCCCGCTTTCCTCCACTCCGCGATAGTTTCACCGTGGAAGATTAGTATGTGGAAGAAAGTATCCAGCAACAAAATGTGCGTGGATTGAATACTCGTTGAATCGAGCAGCACCGGATTCGACGGCTGATCGAAAGTATAAGAATCCAACGTCGGCTGAATCATCACCAACGAATTGCTGCAATCTTCTCTGTTCAGCACATGTCTGTAGAATGCAGTCTCATCAGGTGAGTTGTTGAAAACTTGCAAGAACTGACTACGACGGAGATGGAACATAAATTGAGGGTATAAGGAGAAGTTCTTTTCCAGACGGAAGGAGGTCGGGTCGTCTTTTCGATATTCAGCGAAACGGGAGCAAAGCCTAATAAGCATGCGATCAACCCAACGGAGCACATCCGGACCATCGTCAACCTCGGCTTTGAATACTGATATTCTCGCCATCAATACGGCTGCCGTCTCCTGATCGAAAGAGTGCCCGATAGCCGCTGGGTCGCCGGTGGGTGCACTGACATCCCTGGCGATCGTTGTGACACGAAGGTGGTATTGGCCGGAAGAGTGTTGGTAGTATGTCAAAAATTGCACCAAGCCCTTTTGGGGAACCTGTTGGTGGGCAGGAGGACCAGCTTGGCCAGCAACTTCAAAATAGGTAGCCACAGTAGTTGTCGGCGTGATACCGCACATCTTCCAGGAGCAAGTATTACCAATACCGCACTCCGTCTCACCAACCGAGCTCGACTTCTTATTTAAGGATATAGCATGCCCGATCAAACCGGTAATCTTGAGCTCCTTCGTCGTCAACACCTCAAGCGAAGCGTTGAATCCCATGAGCAAGTTGTCATTCGCGTCCTTATCAAACACCTTGATAAAGCTCTGTTTGAACATGGAGGAGGTGAAACTGTCGGTGAGGATCATATGCCCTCCAGTGAAGTTCGAGAGACTCTTCATTTCCAGCAACCCAACTTGATCGAGACAGCCAGCAAATATATCAATGAGGTGACCGTTATGCGCTGTTCGTTTCGCAAGACTGTCATAAAACTAATATTTGTCAGTCATTTTTGCCGGAAAGAGCTCAAAGGCGTAGAATACCATCCTACCTTCATTGCCTTCTTATAGTATTTGATGTTGTCTCGCTCAATATCGTGATGAGATCGAATGGGTTCTCTCAACTCAGGTCCAACTACCATACCGGGGCCTTCGGTTCCTGGACCACCTGCAAACAACATAATTCTTGCGCCAGTATTCGCAAAGGACGATTCCAAAAGTCCGACGGCGACACTAAGAGCCACACCAGTGCATCTCAACGGACGCTTGTCGTTTGCAACGCCCCAGGGGTCCTTCTGCAGCTGCTCCAAAACATTGGTGAGCTGGAACTCACACGCGGCAACGGGAAGCAAGAAACGAGCTCCAGCACCCATCTGAGGTGGTGGGCGTTGACCTGGCGGCATGGGTTGCTGAGGTCGAAGGCCAGGATTGGTGATCCCGAGCATCTCTTGCACGGTTTTAGCGGAGTATTCCTTGGTCCCTCTGAAGACGTAGGACTTGGGGCATTCGGTGTAGCCGAGTTCGTGGACTTGAGCCTAGTGGTATCAAAAAAACCAATCAGCAACGATATTCGATATTTTCCAATTTTTTCTAATTCAACCCTACCATCGTGCCGTAAGTGATAAGCCCAACGAGAGCAGTTGGTGGCAACAAGCTCAAGCTGACAATAATGGAGTCCTTGAGCGCCTTCAAACTATCTTCTTCCTGGCATGTATCCACAACGAACAAGAAAACCGGTGGCGCCGGAGCCGGCCTCGCGAGGGCATATTCGATCGTTGAGAACTGAGGCAGTAGCTCGGGAGGATAGGAGTTGTTGGAGATATCCTTGTAGTGGGGCGGAAACTGGTTACGACTGAGGCAGAACGGGCAGATCCATAGCTTCGCGCGGGTATCGACTTGGCTACAGCGACGTAGGGTTGATCAGTACCACACAACCTCTTAAGACACAAATTAAATAGATGGAAAAAAGCTTTCTTCATACCAGTAAGGGTTGAGAACAGCTCGACACGGCTGCTTGCATGTGACGGGCTCATAGCGGACCATATAGTTGCTCTCCACAGGCTTCTCTTTCAGTGGCGTATAGAGAACACCGATAGGGACGACGAGTCTGCTGGCCTCGAGCCGAGATCCGGGGAAAATATTCCAACTATTACATGATCCTCAAATGTTAGTAAATGATATTAGTGGCCGTTGACGTGATGGTTAGATAGAAGGCAGCTATCAATATATCACGCAGAACATACCTTAAGCGAGCACCATCTTGCTCCTCCTGTTGCGCCCAGACTTCCTTGAGAGTTTCGATATCCATCCTGGACCGTACCTATTAGCTTATCGGTGAGGCGATTGTCAAGTATCAGGCGATTGGTACTGAGAGGTGTCTTTGAATTTAGGGGGGATTGTTGAGTGGTAGCGAAGGGACAAGAAAGTAGTCGGTGGGGTGTGATTAAGCTATGGTTGACAGTATGATGTAGTGGTTTTTGTGGTGGTGGTCAAAAATTCGAAATATCAAGCCAACCAAGTAAGAAAGAAGGAAAGTACTTTCCACGTTCCACTTTCTTGATTAGACCATTCGCTCCAAGTAGCCCACGATCGATGCAGAGGTACCGGTACAATTGCTGCCTGTCGAGAGAGCTGTATGGTTTGGTGGGCAGCGTGGAGGGGAAAAGGTAGCGGCACTCGGCGCAGTTGGAGCCACATAAACAACATCGTCGGCAACACAAATACGTTTTTATTTTATTTTATATTCAATCTTTTATATTATACTGTGTCAATATCGCCAAAACTTATGAGTCTGAGAGCTTAGCCCCGTTTATGTTTCCCATTCGTATTCCAAAATCATAAAAAAGGTACGTAAGTCAAACACTTATTTAGCACACATGGAACTCATGTCCCTTTCCATGGCATCAGCAACTGTATAAATGATATGCAAAGACCCAAATTGCAGAGCTTGACGTTATAACTCAAAAGAAATAAAAGGCCCACCAACGTGACCTGCACCATGCTCCCTTCATGGCATAAGATGCCATAAAACAATAGTCTAGTATATACATACTTGTCATTCATAAAACCGTGTCCAAAAACCTCGAATTGCTTTTTTGTCGTCGTCGCGGACACATAAAAAGAAATTTTACGTTCAGGCCAATGATAAAATTCAAATACAAAAGGAGAGAGAAAGAGTCATGGAGCTGTCTGGGTTAACCAAACATATCCTCCGCCTTTTGCCTTCTCGCTCCTCTTCGGCTATTCGAAGGCTCGCTGATTCGATTGAACAGACTGTTCGCCGCTTTGTCCGGTAGCAGTTCGATTCCAGCATTTGAGTGGCCTGCCTGGCCCCTTGCAGCCCCACGAATGCTGATACCCCCTCCTCCCGCGCTACCGCGTATCGAAAGCCCGGCTCCCGAGTCGTCCATCTCCATATCTTCATTTTTGCGACCTCGCATATTACCTCGCGGGTGGTCGATTCGGTTTGCCAGAGATCTCGGCCTATCCGTCTTCTCAGGGAAAAGTTCTACCGCTCGACCAGTATCCCTCGACCGGTCTCTATCCCTCCTCTGCCTAGGCGGGCTCTGCCCTCTCTTCGGCATCTCGATAGGATCGTCGATAGAGAAAAGTGTCCTGGGCGGCGTAGCAAGCCTATATTCACTCGGACTCCCGTCTCTCCGTTGACCAAGGTTATCATTATTGCTAGGGAAAAGCTCCACATTCGCATTTTTGACCTTCTCTGGGAATAGCTCGACGCCCCCGCTCTTCGTAGCTTTGGGGAACAATTCGACACCCGTGTTTTTCACCTTTTCAGGGAACAGTTCGACCGGTGACCTAGAACGTGACCGTCGGCCGCTCCGTCTGTCCACTGATGTGCCACCCGGGAACAGCTCCAACGGCTCACGTTTGTTATCTTCCTCGTCGTATCTCGATCTGCTTCTTCTTCTTCTATCATCGAGATCACGGTCTCCTTCGCGCGATCTAGAGCGATACCTCTCCCCATAGTCACGCTGTCTGTAACCCCCGTTCCCTCCTCTTCGTCCTCCCTGGTCATGTTCCCTCCGTTTCTTCTCCTGTTGTTCAACCCTGTCTTCCTCTGGATGGAATAAGTAGTAACGACTTCGTTCTCTCGCGCCTTTCTATAAACCACCCGCAAGTTTCACACGTAAGCCACTTGTTCATAAACCTTAATTGTTCAAGAGAGTGTGAAAAAACAGCAGGGCACCACAAACCTCCTTCTTGTCCGTCGCAAACGCCAACCTGATATCTAATTTCGCCAGCGGAAACGCGTCGCTCCTCTTCGTTTCTCTCAATTCCCACGGACTGAGTGTCACACCCATACTCTCGGTGCTCAGTGCCGCCAGCGCGGCAGCAGCGGTAGCTTCATCCACGTATACCAAATTCAAACTCGTATCGTCAATCCACTCCAGTTTTTCGACTTGCTGATCGGGGAAGTGGCCTCCGACAAACGCTTTGACGTCCGTTGATGACATGTTGTCCAGGCCGCGCAGGTGGACTTTGTTCGCGATAATGCTCTCCCCCGGTACGGGGGAAGGATCGGGCTGCAGCTGGCCGTCTATAGGTGTTTCGAGCGTGAAGTCTGCGGGTCCTGATGTCTGTAATGCGATAACGCCTTTAGTTTGAGGTTTCTTGAAACATACCAGCATTTGCGAGCTAGTTGGTGAGAACGTAATCGTAGATCCCACTCGCCGTGGCTTAATTCATAAAAGAAAAAGAAAGGAGAAAAGGAAGAGCTATATTCATACCTCTCCCATAGCCATAAGCTCGTCTTCGTCCATCATCTCCGTATCCAAGCTGATACTGGGGTACTCCGTTGGCGGCGCACCAGGCGAATTGACCCCGCCGGTGTTGAATGGCTGCACCGACGTATCCATTGCGAGCGATTTAGTGTTATTTCTAAGATAATGTATCCGTGGTGATGACGACGAAACGGGTGGGTGGAAGTACGATGGGCGATAGGTTGAAGACGATGTGTCGAACGAGATAGCGAACATCTGCACGGAGGGGAGGGAGAGGCAGGTTTCCTTTAGAATGCGCCAGTTTTTGGACTATTTCTCGGTTTGGAGGACTAAATTAGGTTGACTAGCTTGTTCGTCGCATAAAAATTCGTTTCAGCGCAAAACACACAACAACAGCAGCGTTTTCTACATCTATTTAAAATACATATCTATCAGAGGCGCGCCAGAGATCGAGGGATTCTAGACGTTTAATAAAGCTTCTGTTTACAGGTAGGGGGTGGGGCAGTTGAAGAATCGCGCGGCGGCAGCATGCATTTACATTACCCACCCTGGTGCGACATCAGCCAATGCAGCTATCCGTGCCGCACTTAAGCATACAAAAGTCAGATCTTAAGCTTGGGAGCTTGGGAAAGCTAGGATATTTATGTACTTCGTGAATTGATACCTCCTTATCCGTTCCTATCGACCTTACATGATGCCGTATTCAAAGCTTTTGTTTCGTTCGATTCTACCACAGAATAGTGTGGAATCGATCATATATCATAACATGGAAGATAGTGAAAAGAAGAGAAAAACTCCATAACAAAGGCAAAGAAGAAGCCAAATGGGCGGAAGGGAGGAGAAGTTTAAAAGATGCGATGCAGATTAAAAACATAAAAACTTCTCGTAACTAAACACAAAGCGCCCAGTATAAGTAAGTCCAGGTGGTGTGCGAGGGGGAGCAAGGTAAAGGGTAAAGAGTCGTGACCAGAGAAGGGGATTAGTCCAAAAAAAAAAAAAAAGACTTGTTCTCAATCAATGGATGTATAAAGGACTATGGGCGAAAAATAAAGAAGGAAACGAAATGGAAAATATGCCTTGAAGGCTCGCAGACAGGCTTCGCCAGCAGAATGCCAGTCCAGCGATAGTAAAGATAAGGAAGAAAACGAAATCACCTCCAGCTACTGCCAGTGGCTCGCTCAACGGGAGGTTTATCACCTCCTCGGCGGCTGTCAATTCCTCGCCCGGCCTCCGCGCCACCTCGCCCGCCATCACCACGTCCGCTTCCAGTTCGAGCTTCACCGCGACCGCTGCCGCTTCGTTCTCCCATCGAACTGCCGCCGCGTCCTCGGTAAGACCCTGGGCGATACTTGCCATCGCCGTCTCCCGCAGGGCGTCGCTCTCCATCTTGCGTATCACCACCCTCGCGTCGCTGGCGAGGTTGCCATTTCTGATCGCCACCTTCACCACCCTCACGTCGAGGTTGATACTTTCTCTCGCCACCTTCGGCTCCCTCACCACTATCACGAGGACGTGGGCGGTACTTGCCCTCGCTGCCTTCAGCTCCTTCAGCGCCGTCCCGTGGTCGAGCTTGGTATTTTTTCTCTCCACCTTCGGTTCCTTCGCCACGGTTCGTGCCTCTGCCCCAAGTGCCAGCACGTCCTGCAGCGGTCTCTCCCTCGCGAGGCTCACGTTTCTCGCGTGGCTCGCGTTCTTCACGCGGTTCTCGTCCTTCACGAGGAGCACGGGTTTCACGGGCTGCTTCTTCGGGGGTCATTGCAACATCGGTGACACCTGTCTGGCGGAAAGCACCAGGGCGGTATGTTTGTTTAGTTGGTTCTGCAGTGGTAGGAGGAGGAGTGGTTTCGACGGGGGCAGCAGTGGGGGCAGCGGCGGGGGCAGCGCTTTCACCGTTAGCATCCGCCGCAGGTTGTCCACCTTCAGCTGTAGCCGCAGCCTCAGCGGCCTTCTTTGCGGCCAAACGTTCTCTCCATCCACCGCCACCTGCAACAATTGGAACTCTGGTGGGACGGAACTCGGGCTCCGCTTTGACGGGTTCTGGAGCTGGAGCGGCGACCGGGGCACGTTCGCGAGGTCCAGATGTCGGGGTGGATTCCTGCTCCTTTCTCTGGCGTCGCTTTTCTTCTGCGCGTATTTCTGCTTGTCGCTCGCGCTCGAGTTGCTTGGCTGCGGCTTCCTCTCGTTCCCTGAAAAAAAAAATCGGTTAGCGGTCGACCAGAGGATAAAATTTCTCAAGGAAATTATAACATACTTTCTTCTTTGCTCTTGCTCCAAGCGAGTTTCCTCTCTCTTCTTGGCTTCCTCCTCCTCCTTGGCAATTCTCTCCTCTTCCTCCCTAGCCATACGTTCCTCTTCCTCAATTCTCCTACGCTCTGCCTCTTCTTCCTCACGTCTTTGTCTTTCTTTGGCCTCACGGACCTGCTTGCGTCGCTTGTCCATTTCAACTTGGAGTTGCTGCTCTGCCTTCTTGCGTCTACTCTCGAATTCATCGTGGCGTCTAGAGTGAACGTCATCTCTAAAGGTCTCATAATTAGGAATGAGTCTGCTGAGACGTTTCTTCAGAGCAACATTCTCCTCATGTTTCTGCTTGTGTTCGGTCAAGAACTGCTCAACCTTCTCATTGTGAGCGTCCAAGTCAGCTTTACGCTGCGCCTCGAAGTCCTGAGGAAGCAAAGCAAGCTCTTCCTTGCGGTAAGCTCGCTCGAGATGATCAATTCGCTTGCTAGTAACACGCAACTTCTCATTTGTTTCCTTCTTTTCCTTCTCCATCATAGCAATCTTCACCTTGCGGATAAAATTGCCGTCTAAGAGAGTGACATTCTCAGGTATCTCGAGACCCAAATCTTTGACTTGAGCGCGGAATTCACTGTCTGAGAGACCCATCGCTGCGACTTGGCTGTTAAATTCAGCAATTTGAATCTTCTCACGTTCTTTGTCTTGTCTCTCCTGTTCTCGCTTCTTCTTCTCGTCGTCAAGACGGACCTGTTCGGCCTCTTCACGGTTTCGTTCCCTGATAGCACGCAATCTGGACTCTTCCTTCTGAAGGTTGGCGGCAGCATTCTCCGCAGCTTCCTTGCGTTTATCGATGACTTCACGGCGCTTGAGGGTTTCTTCATGTTCCTTCTTGGCTCCACCCTCAGCACGAGCGAGTGCTTCGACCTTCTCACGGTTTTTCAGTTCGACAAAGCCTGGATCAACATAGCAGCAGGTAACATAGAGTGTCTTCGCAAGGCGAGAAAGTTGGGTTCGAACAATCTCTTGAGGGGTGCTTTGCAAACTTTGGATCCCTGCACCTTTCTCGGGAGCACCAGCTGGACCAATTGGGAGTGACTTGACTGATGAGAAGATGTCAGATTCAAACGTGAGAGCGCCAGTAGCGTGGTCGACACGAATCGCGAGCTCTCCCTTCTTGCAACCATTCATAATGAATTTCTCAATAGTAGTAGCCTCGATTTCAAATGGAGCGGGGAATGTGACGAGCTTATAGACGAAATCCAGTTGAACGGTGTCGTAGACTTGTGATAATTGTTGGAAGAGACGAGTAAGAATGACTTGCTGAAGTGGTGGGACATATTTCCGCATTTCTTCGTCATTTCCTATTTGAGTGAGAATAGGGGTGATCTTCTTGCAAATGCTCAACGGATGGAAGTCGACTTCCAAAATTGCGTAGAGTTCGCGGATTTCAGGTCTGGCGCGCTTGAGAAGACCTCTAGCGATAATATCTTTGAATAAACCGGCACGGGTTGGAGCATTAGCCAATCCAAGAAGATTTGTCAAGCGCGAGCTTCTAGTCCTCTTGTTCGCTTCCTCCACATCCGTGAGTCCGCCGCGGCTTCTAGCCGTGCTTATGACCGGGATGGAGAGAGCCGACAAAATGACAAAGGATGAAACGCGGGCGAACTCTGTCTCATTAGTAACAGGGTGGTCCTTCTTTGTGACAGAGCCGGCTTGAACAGCAGCAGCACTCGACCTCAAGAGGTTGTAGTATCTGTTCCAAGCAGCAGCGTGGAACAGATGATTGTCGGATGTTCGGAAGATTCGAGTAAGCTTCTCATAATAATTGGCCATCATGACTGGTTTGGCGGGACGCTTGCTCAGGGTGAGGAGATTGTGGATATCTTCGATAGATCTGAAGGCCTCCTGCCACAACTCAAGCTCCACAGCAGCATTAAGTTGTTGGAACCGAGTGTCAAGATGCCTTTGTAAAGTATCCGGATCATTGAGGTTGATAGCATGCATCTGAGCGGAGTACTTGCTGGCATTTTGAAGATGGTTTCGGAGAAGTTCGCAAAGACGGCGGAACTCCGTTTTACGAGTGTACTTGAGGCAGAATTGGAAAGCCTGGGAAGCCGTCTGCTGATACATAGTCTCCAAGCGAGCATTATTTCTAAGGATATCAAGTATCGTTCTGTACGTTTCCCACAAAAATTTGAGCCACGGCGTAACATATTTCCTGTCGGTTCGGTCCTTAGTTTGTTCACCGGACACGGTGGCCATCAAGATAGATTCCGGAGTTTCAGTGGCTTCGAGGTCCTCAACCTGGTCGATGGTTGTCTGTTCAGCAACCTGCTGTGCCTCAGTAACTTTCGCTTCCGATTTTTCGATGAAGGTACGCAGAACCATCTATAGTAGCAATGTAAGTAAATTTTGTTGACAGAGTAATATTTAGGACTTAAGCTTCACGCATACCTCAATGGTCTGGACCGTTGTGTTTTGAGCAATGTTCTTGTATTGGTAGAGGCCATCTTTGGCTGTCTTTCCTTTTCGGAGTTCGACACAAAGATCGATGAAAAGAAGAATGACGGGTTCTAATGACGCGATAGGGGTATTTCTCGATCGCTTCGAGGTGATGTGTTCGTGTAGCAGCTGCAGAGCCGCGGGACTCTGGTTAACCGCAATGAGCTCTTGAGCTCGCTATATTTAATCAAATTCGATCATTAGCTATCTTTAATAGCATGTTTTCAACGAGAACTAGCTTCAAGGATCCGTATATATATCATCCTGCAATGCTCCTCGGGGCAATATCAAAGCTCACCTTGAGCACATTCTCGGGTTTTGCGTGTGGAACAGGCGGCATGTTGGGTGGTGTTGTTGCTGTCGAGTTGCAGCTTTCGGAGGAGAAATCGAGAAGCTTTGGCTTCTTGTTGAATGCAAGCTAACGAGGGGAGGTCGGAGAGTTAGCTTGGTAGAAGGAAGATATGAAGAGTCGACGGATGCTGGGGACGAGGAATCCAATCAGCCCGTTGGTGATGACTACTTCTTCGATAGGTTGGGAGGGAGTTGGGATGAGTTGGAATGGAGTTCGTCCTGCTGAGGTTGAAATTTTCCTCTTTCAGTTTGCAGAGGGCTAAGACCCCAAATTTTCCTGGCTGCGTTGGGTTTTTCTTCTTCTTCTTTTTCTTCTTCTTCTTCAGCAGCCTTATCGATAACTAAGTTAATATAACACCAGCCACCGCCACCGCCATAGGCAGCGCAACAACACATCCCATTTTTGTGGCGCATGCATACCATATAATCTGTGTGTCTATCCAACTGGCATCCAAATGCGTCGCGGCGAATGAACCTTCGACGGATTAACCTCTCCAGGTGATCTTGTTATTAATATTGTTGCAGGAGTGTAAATCAACTTAAATACTCCAGGAAACCTCGCACCACTCGCGACCATGGCATCCACACGACATCCGCAGAATGCCTTCCGCTCAGATACAGCAAAGCTTCGCCAACGCTACAAATATGCTCCTTGACCACGGCATCCACCTCCTCGAATGGGGCGACCAGGTTCTCTTGTACTGGGGCTATCCGACTGTAGTATCTGTAGGCTCACCTCGCAGTTTTAATTTTTTTTAGTCGGTTCAAGTCAGTTAAAACATTCGAAGCTAACTAAATTATAAACTGTATAACGGTTCTAGGTCTATGATTTTGCCGTCGAAGACTCGCACTTGGAGGAAGCCGTAAATCTCCTAGAGAACCCCGACCCGGGCTTCAAGCGTATCGGTCCGCCATTGTCGGAAAAATCCAAGGGTACTCTCGGAGAACAGGGCTATCACTTTATCAGCGGCGACGATAAAGAAGCTCAACCAACCGTGCTACATATACTACCGGAATCGCTCGTCCACCTCTCCAGCCACGATACCTCCCACGTCCATTCACCCTTCGATCCGAGCCGCGGATTATATCGTCCCAAGCTACCCTCCCACTGCGCCTCGTTAATAAGGTGTATGGAGGATTACCCTGCAAATTCGATAAACAGATGGCCAGCAGAGCGCGCGCTTCGGATCCTTCTCGCGACAGCAGTCTACAAACTACCTAATTTAGGCGAGAAAATATGGGAACCCGAAGAGTCTACGGAGTCCGAGGAACATTTCAAAGTTCGCCAAAACGCTGCGGTGGGGCGTATCGAGCATTGGAACATGGCGGAGAAGGATGAGCCTTATCGATCGAAAATTATCAAATTCTTGCTAACAGGTTCTATTGACTAAGAAACCACTTCAAGGCCTTCATATTCACTGTTCTTTCTATATAAGTACTTATTTATAATCAAAAGCGGTTTATTGTATCTTAATTGTAATGTTTAATCCTAGCTAAAGCTATATGTTTCGAATAATGCGATAAGCATCGTAAATCCTAAGTGATGCCAAATACCGCAGCGTTTAGAAACCCCCATTCTTTCTCCACAATAATCACAGTCAATTATATAAAACTTTACATATACTTTTCAGTCACACCACTAACTGCCTTGCTCCGACGTCGAGAAATTGTTTCAAATATGATCTTTTCTCAATATTTCGTCCTCAGTTTTTCGAATCCTTCAATGTACCTTTCTATTCAGTCAACGCTGACTCTTCATACAAGACGATTTCCTCCTTATTTTCCAATACTCCAGTACAATAAAAACATGATATCCTGTCTGTCGTTATTCGCCTTGATCTGCGATGATTCGCGGGTTGAATCCGACATCTATCCCCATCGGCCTATTTTGAGACACACGAGCACGGACGGGTGCAGGATGGAAACTATTATCTGCTTAGGATTCCTGGAGCCCATTTCACTACAAAAAATTAGGTGTTTTGGGGACCGCACTGTTGTTGACTTGTAGTAGAGGCGCTTGCAAAAGATCTGGAATTAATATGGCTGGCAGCGAAAGTGAACAGCAATATAACAGCTGAATTTCAAGTTCTCCGCTTGTATGAATTTCTTATGATTCTTTCATAACGGCCTGTCGTCTCTCCAACCCCGCAATTCCGACGAAGATATCGACATCCTACACAGGTATCCACCCGAAGAATCAGATATCCTGGAACGATATATAATGATCAAATTTATCTATCAGAGATCAGATCAATGCACAAGCCTCGGTTGCTCGTCTGGAGCCTAAGATATGCCCAGCAGTCCCACCGATAATTGCATGGGTGATACCGATTCCCTTCAGCACGCGGGGTATCGGGAGCGGCTTCAAGAAGGCCTTCAACGGCTGACGTAGACATTGAAATTTCTCCAATGTTTAACTTATGTATGATGGATGATGATGGGTATAAAGCCATCATCCATCTAATTTCTTCGACTCTATAGCTATGCAGTTATAATGCCACGAAGATTGACACTCCATTCCTATCACGATCCTAATAAAGACCAGCTATCTCATACTCCAACCGAAAGAGAGAGAACATCCATATATAACAAAACTCTACGCATGGGATTAACTTGGTTACTTCTAAATCCGTTTACCGCTCGATATCAATATACTGGTATCGTGGTTCCACAAGGTTGATTTCATTGTGTTGGCTTGTTACTTTTTCGTGAGTAACATCTGACCTTCGACCCAAACCGAGTAAGTGGCCGTGCAAGTGCAAGTGCTGGGATCCTGCGGTACCTGAAATTAAACATACTACAAAAAAAACTTTGTGACACAATCACACTGTTCTTGGCTAGTTAGGAGAAGAAAAAAAAGATGGTTTGGTCATGGTGTATCGATAGTGGTATCAGGTCCAGTCTCGCACCTATGCGTGTGTCTAAATATCGGATCATCCAGCAAACTTGCCCTTGCATATTTCGTGATGTCGCGAAAGGTAGATTCCGTATGCCTGCGTGGCCTGCTATCCCATAAAATAAAGTCAAAAAATTAAACAAAGGATGTGCAGAGCAATCTGAGGATCCTGGACGAGGGCACACAATTTCATTTACGAATAGCAGAGCACCGTTATCGTGCGCTTGGACATCGAGTTGCCAGTTCGCAGGGTTTCCGGCCCAAGGATCGGGGTCCCAACCAACGTTACTGCATGGAGATCTTATCGTGGAGTGTTTTGGCCATGTTTCTCCTTCATGCACACACATACTAAGCCCAAGCCCCTTTTCCGGCCGACCAGACGGACAGAGGCAAGACTAGACCAGGAGTATGGATTATAAATGTGTATTATAAGTATATACATATATATATTGAGGCTGGTACGTATTTAATATATACTATTAGTGACAGAGGTCTAAGGATGTTGATGGCGTAGAACTAAAAGGGGCCAGTGGTGCCGGATATCCCCCAACTTTGGGCCGGCCTTTCAGCTGCTTTTTAATCTCGGCTGCCCCTGCTAGCTAATATCCTGATGCCCTGCGGCTTTCACGCTTCAGCTTGGTAATAATAATAATAATAATAACAGGAAAATAACACGACGTGCCTACACTGTAATACGATCGAGAAGGAACAAGAGAGAGTGAGAGAAATGTACACACTTTTGTACTTTTTGGAGTAATAGTGTTTTTCACGTTCGGACCCAGAACAAGACCAGAACAAGACCAGAACAAGACCAAGGTGTGTAAATTAGAATCGAACGGGTGGATTGCCCATTTCAAAGAAAGTCCGAGTTTTAGTTCCTCCGCTTTTCCTTTCAATTCTTCTCCTTCCTCCTTCACCCTTTTCTCTCTCTTTTTTTTTCCTTTTCTCTTACCTCCGAATAGTAACTATTCGATATACGTACATTATCATCCCCACCGACGGTATTTAATAAGAAGTCTCGCTCTGACACCGGAGATATTTTCAGTCTCAGCCAGTTCGTCGTCTCCTATTTGACAAAAACCCGACCAAGAACCAAACGGCCGGCCAGGGAAAAGCGGAAGGAATTATCAACAAAAGAAAAAGGCTGCCTTTTGGTTCGCCTGCCGCGCATTTCATTCGCTCATTACTTTTTAGCAGTTAGATCGCAACACTTTTCTTTTCCTCGCTTGGCTTTTCCCCCCTTCTACAGATTACACTTCCGGCTTCTTGTCACCCCATCAACGCCATCGCCCAGTCTAACACTTTCTCCCTCTTCCTATCCTCTCCTCCTCCTTCCATCTCATCATCATCATCATCACCATCACCATCTCATCCTCTCACCTTCATCACCTACCATCGCCACCACCAGGCTTTCCATTCCCAACCTCACGTTCACACTCAACCGCTCGCGTCACGAATATCATTCGCTCCCGACCTATCGCGAATTTAATCCATTAAAATGGCTCAAAACCAAGGTGCCCGGGAACCGGCTAGAGAAAAGAAGGGGTCGATGCAAGAGCTGAAGCTTAGAAGGCTCACCGAACTCAATTCACGCCTACGAGAGGATTTGGAAAGACCGAGGGTGAAGGTCAGCGAAGCCTGCCAGTCGTACGTATAATATTTCCCAATCATTCCTTTATTTCTTCGCGATTTCCCATCGCCGATGAACAGCCTTCCCCTATCTAACGTGTTTTTTTGTTGTTTGACCAGGATGATAAATTATACAAAGACAACAAAGGATTTTATGGTACCGTCTACTTGGGGACCCGTAAGTTTTTATTTCCCTCATCATCGTCTATCGCGACCCTTTACTTTTTTTATATTTTATAAAACAAATAAAATAAAATCAAAACCCATGTCGTTCTTTAATCGCGTTTTTGCGTCTCGCGCAAATATCACTTATCCTCGAATATGTCAGACTAACCAAGGCATCGCATTGTAGATTGGAAAGGGAGAAGATCCATACGCCCCGCAAAACCCGAATCCTTGCTGTGTCATCATGTGAAACACGCCCTTTTACGCCGACGAACATTCTCTTTTCTTCCCTTCTTCCCTGTATAAAATTTTTTATTTAAACCCTCCAAAAGCCTGAATCGCATTCCGATACGATCGATACCTTCCAAGACGGCAACTCCGTACCTAATCACCCACGGCAATTCGCGATTCTCCAAACCGGTATTGGGAAATCACACATCTCTGATTCGCGTTTTCCCCTCCTCCACGTCAATCATTCCTCAACCAAAGTTACGGTCATCGTAGCCGGCATATTTATAATGTTTTCCTTGAAAAAAATCAAAGCGATGATATAGCCCCGGACGTTCTCATGCTTTATATCCTCCTTACAAGTCATTCCTGGTTGCGACCTCAAACAAAAAAAATCTTATATGGGAACAAAAGTCAAACAAGGTGGACTATGAACAACCTCTTCTCTTTGACATTTGGGTTTTATATTTTTCTCGACTCGTATACAGTTTACTTCTTTATTAATTTCCGACGACTCTTCTTGGCGTCTTCTCACTCCTCGTTTTGCGTTCCGCCCATCTTGTATTGCTTTTTATTCCCCTTCCCTCGGTGTCGTCTTTTGCGGGTGTCAGTGGTTTTTCCTACTCTTTTCTTTTTTGCACTTGTTTCTCTAAGTCTTGTTACTTTCCTCGAGCTTTTGTTATATCCACTTAAGATAGGTTAATCAAGTCAAAAAACATAAATAAAGGAAAAATACAATATATTGACCCTATTAAGAACCTAGATGGTAATATACCTTATCGAATCCCTTCGGGACACCTGATGGTCATCATGGTGGAGCTAGATCTACACTTGCAACCGTACTTTTCAAATCACAAAGGCCGGAACCTGATGCAAGGCTTCGAATACAGGACCCTATATCAGGCCATACAACAGTTTCGCGGATTTCTACGATGTTTTTATATAGATTTGCTACGAGTCCAAAGAGTGGGGCATATATAGCGTATATATATAGAGCATAGAGCAGCACCGGATTGTTGGAATCTTAGGATTCGCATATAAAATTTAGTACTAAGCTTTCTATTGCAATACGATAATGTCGAATGAAATCAGATTGTGAAGTAACCCCGCCGCTTCACGGCCAACCTGGTATACAAACTGGTTTCAAGAGACAGCATACAATATAAGATATCAGATCAGATAGCAATCTAGATTTAACCATATACCCATCGTCACGAAGTTCAAGGTCAGGTTAGAATTCCCATAGTCTAACAGCCACCTGCAACTGCTCAGAGCTCTACCAAGCCCTATTGCCAGATATGACAACTTAAGATTAATTAAGAGCGCCCATATCGGTACCGTATGGTCGGGTTGGTTTAAGGCGATTGGGTTCGGTAAAACCTTCTCCGTTGATCAGTGGCTTCACGATAATTACACACCGCCTAGTAACATTTGACATTAGCCCGCCCCTCCTCCTCCACTTCCCGCATGAACACCAAGAGAAAAAAAATAGACGAGTTCCATCAATGCAAGATTTGCTTCCCGGTGGCTGTCTCTTGTTTTCTCTCGCTTCGAATCCTCCGTTAGTTGGTCTTGGGCTGGGCTGAAGGCTGGATCTTTCTTGTATAATAGAGTAAACCGATCCGAGTATCTTCTTCAGCACTGTTAACGTACGCCTTGGATATGCAGCAGGCTTGTTTTGGCCCAGCGTGCATAACATCCTGTTACAACGTTAAACTAGTATCTTGAGATTCTGCTGGTTCCTATCATCTCCTTCGCAATATTAAGAGCTCTTCTGTAGTTCTAGGAGGCATAGCACCCTTGATCTAAGGATCATGTTCTCTTAATCATGGTTTGATCCTAAGTCTACAGAATCGTATGGCATTTCATCTTTAATACGGCCACTTACGTCACAGGCGTGCACTTTTTAAACAATACACTTGTTTCCCGGTGTGCCCGAGTCCCCCAATGTGTCGATGAAATTTAACGTCTCATGATGGTCACGAAATCACATCGCTGTGACAAGCTCCGTTACCACTCGGTCAACCTCCTTACCTCCAAATCTCCCCCACCCACTCTTCGAATCTTCTAGCATCCAGTCGCTCAGCTCAAGCCCGTCCCGAAAAGTGTATTTAAAGAGCTCCGTCTCATTACGGGTTAGGGTCCCGCGTCTGCCGGCTCTTCTTTTTAAAGAAAGAAAAAATAAAATAAACAAGTAAGCCTCAAAACGTTTAAACCGTTCCAATATGCATGCTAATGCAAGCCATCCTGCGTAGTCTTAATTGGTGTTCGGGTTACTCGTTTGAGAGAAATTTCGACGATTGGTTGTGTGGGAAGGGCTGTTGTTTAAGCTTAAACCGATGTACCATATATGTTAGATATGTATATAGATCTGTATGGCTCATCTAGTTTGTAGGAGCGGGGTGGCCTTAGGATGATGAGATAAGTTTAAAACTGGGTTTCGGAAGCTGTAGCCTTGGGGAGCTGTTAAAGTTCCGCACTGCTACTCCACGGATCCTTTTGGGACATTGGACGAGCTGGACCTGGGAAAAAGCCGGCCCAGCTGTGGAGCTCTCCAACAATCGATGCCGTGCAGGTGTGTTGATATGCGCGAAAGTGCAACATTCCAGGTACAAATATTGTTGGAGATTGTGGAGTCGTGAGATAGAAGTCGCGTCGTATTTCGCGTTTGATATATTATCTTTTATCGACAGCTGTACAGTGAGTAGGTATAAAATTACAGACGCAAACGGCATATCTGTATTAATGGGAGCTGGAGGTATGCTGATGCCTGAATTATGATGCTTTGTGACAAATCCTCCCTAGTAGCCAATTGAAGGGTGAAGGGAAGTTGCCGGCATATAGCTCGAGAATAAACTATCTTCAATGTTGGTTGATATGCCACAAGAGCAAATATAACATACGGAATGAACAAAGTAGCACAAGCAATCAGGGTGTTTTTTTCCCTTTCCGAGTTTCGGGCCTTCTAGACACCCGCCCTGTGTAAATTATAATGGTACTGCACTCTCGGAGCGAACCACTAGACCCTTTCCCTCATTCATTCAGGGTTTCAAGGCAACCTTGCAGGCTGGGAATGTTAAATTATATCGCCAATGTGTGTTGCACTATCACACGTTGTATTTTTTCTAAACAATCCTTAGACTTAGCCTGCGATCGACCAGGGGGCTAGACAAGGAATCCTGCCTCCGTCGCCGGATCCGGTCATTTTGGTTCCTGGTGGAAGCATCTAGTTCGCTTTTCTCTTGTGTCTATACTTGAAACGTTGGAAGGGCTATTAGATACTAGAATAGTGTAAAAAAGAAGCGGCACAGTTTGAGGGACCCGGTCTGGTGAAAAATAAATAAAATAAAAAGTTTAAAGGGTCTAAAGAATTCCGTGTCAAGAACTCGGGACCGTCGGTCGTGACTTCCTCCTGAAACGGCTTAGGCGAGTTTTTTTGTTGCTGAAGCTCTGGTTGATGCTCCGCCGGCCGTGTCTTCGTGACTCCCCAGTCGGCTTCTGGTAATGCCCGCCTGCTATTTAGGTGCCGATACATGTACGTACATGTAGATGCATTGCAGCGACATGCATCGGAATGCAAGCCATGATGCCTCGAGCTTCCCCGAGCCGTCAAAGTATTACTAGGAAAGGTATATCGAAGAACCATGACATTTAGTAATTTTCTTAGAGTCCAAAGGGAACCCCACCCTCCAACTGGCTGGGATAGTCCGATCCGACAGTCGCAGTTGGCGCCGTGTTAATGAAATGGTGGAATATGTTTGTGTAGCTTACGGGTTTTTGTGGTTTTTTTTTTTTTTTTTTTTGTTTGTAAGGCCAAGGTTATAGTCCAGAGCTCTCAGTGGTCTGTGCACACTTTGTCGCGAGCCTCGGAGCGATATTTAGTGGTACTCGTTATCATAGGACGGTACATTTCGACAAATTCAAGGTAGCACTCGAAAGGGCCCTCCTCGAGCTAGGGCATCTTGATTTAGGTTCCCGAGGATATCGTGAGGGCGTTTAACTGGCTCGATAACCGTTCGAATGAGAGCGAGAAAAAAGGGTATTAAGAACGCCATAAAATATCATCATCGTGCGTTGATGTTATCCAATCATCGAAATTATCTAGATAATCTTCAAGGCTGGCTTCCGAGCTACATTCCGATATGCGACTTCTTGCCTGTTCCAGGGCATGAACTTCAGACAAAAACGTCAACAGGCATCCCTTTGGACTATCTTATGTCGTTCTTTTCTTTCTGTCAAATCTTTTTAAAGACCTCGAAACAACCCTTGCAGATTGCGATATATTCACAACTCGATGGAGCGATGCACATATCAAACCAAGATTATTAGGGAACAAAAAAATTGTTAACAAAAAAGATGCTGCCTGTTCGACAGGTTACCCTTTCTTGTTACCATTGGGATCAACCGAGCTTGGTCGGCCTCCCCTGGCTTATCTATCGTGCATGATGCAGGAAAAAAATCAGTCGTCCATGTGACCAATCGCAGCCAACATGTTGTAGAAAAATCAAGATGCAGGTAACACTTACCGTCTACCTTGTTCTTTTCGTAGACGATATGAGGTAGGAGGTACCTGAGAAATCTCAAGATACCTTTGAGCTTAAAAAAGAGAGGAAACGGGGAGAGGGAAAAAGAAAAAATGTTTTGATCTTTTTGTTAGAGAGCTCGAAAAGCAAACGTTCGCCACTAAATGTCTTGTCATCGATTCTTTGGCTGGGAAACCCTTGCAGGCATCATGGCGACAAGAAAGGAACCCCCATGTTCGGGAGACTTCTCGTTTATGCGAAGTTCCCAGAATGCTTGCGAGCCAGCCAGTGAACCCAGCTTTTGTCTACTCCCCAAAGAGAAAAAACCCCAATCTAAAAAGACCGAAAAAACGGTATGCAGACGCGAACAAAGATCTAGCCCATTGGCTGCAGTCTAACGTCATGTCTTTCGAGGCTAAAATTAAAGCAAAAAGAGAAACACACTTGACCTTACTAGACCGAAATCAGGACTAGTCAGCGGCTTTGCGCCCTTTCAAGATAATCGATAATAATGAAAACTACACCACTCTCCTTTGACAAGCCCCGCTTTAAAAACGATCTTCTGTCGATAGGGGGGTAATCGAAAGGCTTCATCGGCGGGTAGACGAGCTCCATACCAAGACTTTAGAGCTTTTGCGACGTCCGTTGATCAAAGGGCTTCGTTCTAGCTTCTTCCTATCCGTGATCCCCTCATTCTTGAAGATCGCGATCGCAAAAAGACGGCCGTCTAAGCGCTCGATGGTTTTCGAGTGGAACGTTCTAGCGATAAGAGCTCGAAGAATGTGCACTCCTTCGAGTTTCAAAAGGGTGGTTTTTTTTTCCCGCACATTCCAATGCGCCTATTATATTCGTGGCCACGGTAATACTCCGCAAAAAGGGTTTTGGTGAATGACATCAATGCTACACCCTGATCGTCATACAATTGGCGGATTTTGAGCTCCCAAAGCTGCAGGGACTACAAAAAGATCCGACATTTTATCTTCTTTCACTATTACTAGGTTACCTGTATGCTGCTCACCGGATAACATGACACTAATCAGGAACGAAATGTCGTTTTGAGAATGATTATGGGGCCGGACATTGACGATATTTTAATACTGCACGCCATAGAGGGGCTTGGAAAGGGCGAAGGTAGCATGTGATCAAGATGAAGTTACGTTGGACTTCGGGTTGACGTTCCAATTTTTAGCTATGAATCATTGTGGTGGCTTGAAAGTCGAAATTGTTACTGTAATATGCATGAAACTTTGGAGAAAAGCGTACCCTTTCACCTTTCTGCTTGCACCCAGTATACGCACGCCCTTGTCTCGCTCGCTTCGTAATGCAGTCTTGGTCGATTTCCCTTTCCTTTTTGTGATATCGATCATGAAGTTGCTTCACGTTCCCCGAATTGCAAAGAAAATTAAAACCCTCAGTTATAATAGATGGGACGATAATGATTGTGAGAGTCTGGAATGCAGGAATGTGGATACGCTAGAAGCTATCAAAAGAGGACTCCACTTTTAGAAGATTATAACTTGTAAGACCAGCCTCGATAATATAATTTAGATTCTAGATTCTCAGATACAGAAGGAAGTCACAGTTCTTTTTTTTTTTTTTTTTTTTTTTGGTCTTTGGTCTTTGGCTTTTCGGCAATATTTTGCCCATTCCCTAACAAGTCGTAAGCTCGAAGTGAGCTTGCAAGGGAACTAGCTATGGCTTTTCTTTTGCTTCTCGCTAGGGCCGACATCGCGGAACCTGGCGGCATTTTCTTGATTCTACAATTAGAATGCCCTCAGCCTCTCTTCGTTGACACATGACTGGTGTATGAGTGTATTAGTGTTCAAAATATTGTACTTTTTCTTTGTCTCTTCTATGCGACGAAGAGTGGTAGAGCTTTATTTTTTCATTCGATGCTTGATTCTTTTGGTCCGTCAGATTGTGGAGTAATGCACTGCGTTTTTCCCTTTGACACCTAGCCCTGTCAAGATATTACCTAAACCCGATTGCGAGCTAGAACTCGGGTCAATCGATGAATCGAGGGCTGGACATCATTCCCCGCACTGGCACCAATCAGCGCAACACCTAGATCTGCGAAAGGGAGGATCTAAAAGAGATATTTCGACTCCTAGCAGGATCTTAGGATTGCGTAGATCATGCTGTTGATAAGGTATAGCTCCCTTTTCACACTCTGTGACTTCGATAGCTTCTTTAGCTCCGATTTGCAAACACTACTCCTTTTGAGGGTTGCCAACTGTTGCAAAAGTGTACTTTGGAGCTTTGACGAATATCTTAATCTTGATGTATTTTTCGTATATATCCGGCTTTTTTGTGAATTGAAGATGCTGGGCTGGAATAGGACTAGTCTGATGAGCAAGAGATGGGATGAGACAACCAAACAGATAAGGGATCCAGCGAAACCAAGCCGCAGAAAAAAAGTTGGAGCTCTTCAATTTTAATGATGCTAGTGCCATCGAAAAAAAACCTCGACCTTCTCCACATGGCGAAGGGAGCCTTTCCCTCCTATGGCGACGCAATGGAAGAAAGGGTGGGGACAAGGAGCGTCTCCGATTCGCGTCAGACGGTGTGAAAGAGAGACGCACCAAATTTCTTCGTCCAAGGTCAGTTTAACCTTTTTCTTCTTGTTCAATTCCGCCTCATTTTGTGGCCTGCATCGATGGAAAGAGGGACAACCTTGCTTAGCTCTCTTTCTATCTTTAAGAAAGAGAGAAAAAAATGGCGAACAAAACTCGTGATCTTAAGGCAATGTTACTAAACGATAAGAAGGAGGGACCAGTCAATATCGGGAGCACGGAGAAAGATCCCTTTTGTAATCACTTATTGCATAGACAGATGTTGCTTCGAAATCACTGATCTCGTGAGGTCTCTGATTCTGGCGATTTCATCCAGTGGCGTGGTACTTGGATAAACCGCCTGGTACTTGTCGGGTGGGGCTGGAATGAGCTGCTGGCCAAATTACCCCAAACACCTTTCCTTCAGAAACGAATGTGTGAGAAAGGTATCACAATCCGATCGAAGAAACCGTATTCCTTTTCTCTCGTGCTTCAAATCTCGTCCCACGGAGAGATACAGTTTGTAAATTTTTTGTTTCAAAGTTGTTTAAATCAATGGATCTCACTTCTTCAAGTTCCATGGCTTCGAAAGGTAGCTACATAGCTTAACTTTTTCGATTCTGGATAGTTTGACAAATAGCATCAAAACTAAAGCAGGTACAAGGACTGCAGTACTGGTGCTTGTCCGTCTAAAGAAAGAAAGAAAAAGGATCATATGAGGGTATTTGATGAAGACCTGGTCTTTTTTTTGTCTGAAGATCTGTTGTCGTGCATTCCCCGCCTCCTGCTTGTACTCCGGTACCTTCAATTCCAGCACTGGGCTGGCGTCGGTAGGTAAGCGTCATGGGAAGGAGGTACCGAATTCCCCCCAACTTAATCATGCGGTAAGTCATACCTAAGAACTGATGAACATACCTCGAACATGGTTTATGTGAGCGATCTATGTACTCATAGCATTGAACTGCAGAAGATATATATATTCTGGAGGTTGTATAAAGATGACCGGATCCGGAGAATCGTCAATTCAGGTCCTGTAGTGGGACAATCTGAGATCCTTTTTCTTCCTCAGGCAGCATAGCATCTACAGGAATTTGAAGGTTCGAAAGCCTATCTCTAGGATTTGAATATAAATCTCTTTTTACTCAGTAAGAATAATATCCGGACCAGCCTGTTCCGTCTGTCTCAGGTAAAGAAGCGTGGGATGCCCAATGCGGGAGGAGAAGGAGGAGGAGGCTACGTCCAAAGTCTAGCTCTCTGTTGTGTCGCCGGGCTTATTGTTCAATTATCCCATCATCATCATACTATTTTGTGAGCTATCTGAAAAGCATGAGATATCCCTTTTTCACTCTTTCGTTTAAAAGCTGCCGGGGCTGCAGCAGCATCGGTGAACCCATGTATGTGTCCCACCCACACACCGCGCCAAACAAGACATGCCCCTCCACATACCTTATTCGCTGCACCACTGTTCATCTGGTACTTGTCCGTTTAGAGAGGTCCTCCCAGCCCAAGCTCTTATCCTGGTCACCTAATGGGGATCCGTATGATATAATTGCAAGAGATCATCTCGAGCCGACGAAGAAAGAGGTGCTCCTTCCTTTCGTCGTTTGGTGTAAACCATAAACTCATCAAAGATTATCATACACGTATATCCGGTCTCTTGTGTTCAGTATATCATTCTCGAACATCCTCCTGAAAACCTTTTTTCTCCCACCTCAGATCTCACATCACGAAAGCCAAAAATAAAAAATCCTTCTCTGGTACTGCAGTCCGTCGAACTCGGGAAATCTTGGAGGCAAAGGCATGGGCTATTAATTTACCTTAGCTGCGGAAGCGAAGCACCTTCCTCTTTATTCGTTTTCGGCACCAATCAAAACCCGAGAACAGGTATTATCATCAGCTAGCATTTTTATTTCTTATTACCCGTCGACACACAAAAAAAAAAAAAAAACAGAGCCTGCGCAGTACCTCATCTATATCACGACAAGCTTTCGGATACATCTTTTCTTACTGGGGGTAGAGGGAAAGCAACAAAGCACGAACCAGGAAGTACAACAGAGTTAGATACCTTCCTCCTGTACCCCATACACCTGCAGCTTGGTACACGAAAGTAGCGTCTTAGTTTGATTGCGAAGAGGCTAAGGGTCTCCATTATTGCATATATTGCACTTTTTTCTTCGCTGCATTCCATTTATCGCCAGGAAGAGCAGACGATAGTCCCCCAAAAGGTAATTTCTCATCCCGTTTCTAGGTACTTTTTGGTTGTTCAGGGCCTGCAGGGTCTAGTTAACGTTTTGCTACAACAAATGTATTATGTACTTTACCTACCCTGACCTGACTGCTTGCTTGGTTTGCTGCAGCTTGTCCTCATCGTCGCTTCCTTTTCCTTGGAGCTGCTGCTTTGCTTGTTCTGGCCTCGTTGCCCAACATCCCTCTTCTCTCTTAATCTGTGGCTCCTCCTCCCTCTGACTTTCAAAAGTTTTTTCTTCTCTTTCCTTCTCTCTCCCAACCCTCCTCCAGAAATCCTGCTCCCCTCCAGGATTTCCTTAGATCTAGAGATCTTTCAGATCCTAGGATCTTTAAGCTTGAGAAAACCTCTTGCAAGGTTTTTCGGTCCACGGGTGCCATTTTATATCCCGTGGGCTTTTTTTTTTTGGTCTCATTTCTTGGGAACCTTGATACCTTTCTCTTATTGTTCAATTCTTCTTTTAACGGTTCCTGACGACTTTTATTATAGTTTCTCTTGGTTTTTTTATATCTTCTAGATTACTACTCTTTTTTGTTTTATAATTCATTTTTTTTTTGAAGAAAAAGAAGCTTTACTCGTTAGGGTATTGCTTTTCCTTCCTTCCTCCTCCTCCTGACCCGATCATCCACTACGTTACTCCTCCCCTCACCCACGGCAACGCTCATATTCGCCCGCTTAGTGCGAATAGTAGTAGAAGAGAAGGAAGTTAAGACAAGACAGTGCAAGTGTGCAGCTGTGTCTACTACCCCGTCAAGGTATGCGAATTGGAACTATTGGCCCGAGCGGCGGAGGGTGCGCCATCATATCACCACCACATTTTTATTTATTTATTTTATCATTTATTTTGTTCTATGGTCAGCTCCTCAAACACCACCAGCTCGGCTAGTGTGCCCTGACCGAGTGCTTCAAACTGCGGCCATGAAACACCGACTGGCGTGAGTGGTGTTTAAAGCTGGTCCGGTCGGTCAGACTTGCTATTGATCAGACTTGGGTTTCTGTCCTATCAGCCCCTTTCCCTTTTAATATTCTCTGGAGAGAAAGAAAGATCGAATCGACGGCTTCCCCTCGACATCCGTCGACCCGCCTGTCTGTCTGTCTGTCTGTCTATCTGTCTCTCCTTCTTTTATGGTGTTCTGGTCAGTCGGTTGGGTCGGTCAGCCAGTCAGTCAGTCAGTCCAGTTCGGTCGGTCAGTGATGGTGTAGTTAAGCCCGTCACCTGGCAGTTACCGAAACCTACTGCCTGTCATCCCAACTATTCTTATTATTATTACACCACCACCTCCACCACCACCGCCCTCTCTCTCTCCTCTGATTGATACCCACCCCGCTGCCACCTGCCACACCCACTCACATTATTACTACTATAGTTCACTGGAGACGAAAGTGAAAGAAAAAAAAAGGAACAGGCACACTGACATTATTAAGTAATACACACAGACTCGTCCTCATCATCTTACTCGCAATATTATTAAGGCGCAGCCCTATCGCATTACCACCATTATATTCTCGACTATCGCCTGATAGATATTATATATATATTTACTTATATATATATATTCACTATCGGCTCTGGCCTGGATAACGACCATCACGATAATAACAACAAACAATAGCGATACTGCTTGCTGTTCTCTCTCCTGCAGGACACTATTTTGTTCGTTATTAATATCTTCTTCTGTCCGTCCGTTGTTGGGCCTCCGCGAAGACCGGATCTTTCACAGGAGGTAAAATAACAACACCATTCTCCTTATTCTTTTTCCGCTGCTATTTGTTATTATTGTTATTCTCCTTTCCTTCATATCCTTCATACTTTATATTTTTTTCAACCTTGCATGATTGTAATGTTGTAGTAATATCACATAACACCCAAACAATCGGGTCGCTTGTCATTCTCCAGTATGTGTGGCAACAATGATTCCTTCCCCTCCCCATGATGCTTCTGTTGTCCTTTCGTCATTTCGTTTTCTGGATTTTAGCTGTGCCTCTTCTGCTTAAAAAAAAAAAAAAAGAACACACAAACACACAAAAATAAAAGTAAAAAACATACTAACAAGTGTACGCAATACAATAGTCACAAGATCCTGGGGCATTCCTTGTTCCTTTTTTCTTCCCTTCCGTCGGAATTAACTTTTCGACGGTCTCTTCCCTTCCAACTTTACAACTTCGCTGGGTGTCGACAGACAACACCCCATATGTATCGTTAAAATGGATCGAGAGGACGGGTAAGCGCAGCAAAACACTTTGGATACCTGCTTACTGACTAGGATAATAATTACTAACATCCATTCTCTCGATTAGAAACTACTTTATTAAGCATCTGGCGACCTACATCAGGACCCATGAAAAGGCCCTCGCCAATGCTCTCCAACTCCAAGCCCGAAAACCATCCATCGGTAGATCTGATGGCCAGACGTCGCCTACCAATGCTCCGGCCACGAGTCCTTCGACATCGAGTGCGCTCGCTGCAGCGTTCTCCATGCCATCCCTATCCTTCACCTCGCAAAACCTAAAACCTGCAAAACTCGCCCTCACCCCTCATCATCTCTACTATCTTCTCGATCGGTTCGATGCTCTCGGTATCTCCGTTGGTCCGATGAATGTCAGACTCGAAAGCATCCACGCAGAGACAGCACCAGGAAACTACGTTTCCTTCTTGGACTCTGCCCAGCGTGCTCGCCGGACAAAGTCTACTGATGCTCTCTCGATACATTCCGTTTCATCCGTCAAGAGTGTGATGTCCGGCATGTCCTCGCTGTGGAACTCATTCGGACTAGGGTCCAGCTCGAGTTCGAAACAAGAGAAGAATAAGCAGGCGATAAATGCAGATCTGAAATACATCTATTCCGCTTTCACCAAGATTCCCTGTCTCAAGCTCTGTCCGGACCCGAAGGCCCGTCTGATCACTGGCTACGAAGAGTTCCCCTTCGATACTGCCGTGCCTCTTTTGGCTTTCAAGAACGTCACTGCCCTCGAAATCGTGGACATTGATATCAGACAGTTCTTCGGGTGGGACCAAGTTGCCGAGCGAGTCAGGAGTCTTGTTGTCAAGCGTGCTTGTATAGAAGATCCAGCCGAGCTACTCATTGCCATCGTCCTCGACGATATGGACAAGCGGAGGAGACGCTCTTCAAAGAACCAGACGTCGTCGATGAGCTGGTCGACACCCAGCCCCGGCTTACCTCTAAGTATTGATACCGGGTCCACCCCTGGCTCCCCTGGAAAGCAGGGAGCCGAGGAGCAGGGCACCAGCGTCGGTAGTACCAGTTCGACATTGCGTGATCGTTCCGCTGTCAACCGGCCTGCCTCGCGTAACAGAGATAGAGACAGCAGTAATTCTCCTACTCGCCCAACCAGCTCTCGAAGCAGTTCCACCGCAGATACTCCAAGCCGCCACGGCCACTACACGCAAAAGTCCCACAGAATGCGACGTTCCGACTCCGGCAGCAGCCGTGCCTCGTCGAACGGCGCGAATACTTACGGCACTACCACCCAAAGCATCAGCCTTATGGGAACACTCCCCACAACGAAATGGCGCTTTTTACGACATCTTTCCCTTGCTGATAACTCGTTAACCTCTATCTCCTTTGCATCTCTAGCTCCTCTTGCAAACTCTCTCACATCTCTCGACCTCTCATCCAACTTGTTTCTCACCGTTCCCGATGCTCTATCCACGCTAACCGCCCTCCGTGCCCTCAATCTCTCCAACAACATGATCGACTCGCTCCATTCCCTGACTCGCCATCCTCTTCCCGCCATCACCGCCTTGAACCTACGTGGAAACCGTCTACAGTCTCTTGCAGGGATCGAGAGACTCCCTTCGCTCGAACGTCTCGACCTACGAGAGAACAAACTCACCGACCCGACTGAACTCGCCCGACTGACCAGTTCGCCCGATTTTAGAGAGGTTTGGATTTATCCGAACCCTTTCGTTCGAACTCATAATTCCACCTATCGAGTCACAATCTTCAACCTATTCCGAAAAACCCCTGGATTCACGGAAGATATCAGCATCGATGCCCAAGGTCCTGGAATGATGGAGAGGAGACAGCTTATGGAACGTGCTGCCGAACCGATACCCGTACCAGTCGTCAGGCCGGTTGCGACCACCGCCCCTCCACGCGAAATCATACGCCCTGCTGAAATCCGACAGTCCCCTCTCCCGCTGAGAAATCACTCCGAAAAGGGGAATCTGATAACGACCAGGCCTACGGATGATCTCGCTCGTGCTAGGAAGAAAGGAGCCAAACGACGAGTGGTAGAACTCAGCAAAGGTGATGGCAGTTCCGAGATATTTACGACTGCAGATCGTGCACCGAGTTTCTCACCTGCCGACTTCCAAGTCCACCGCCAGACTACCGCGCCTGTCATACCCACTTATCAAACCCGCCCACAATTTCCTGCTTCGCCTCCGTCGCCTCCAACATCCATACGGAAGAGGAACTCTATCAATATTGATGCAGAGACCCCGCCTACTCCACCCGCCAAAGATATTACACTTTCTCCCAACATCACACCTGGTGAAGATTGGACTCTTAAAGGCGGTGAATATAAGAAAAAGGTCGAGTTGATGAAGAGCGAACTTGGCAATGGATGGCTAAGCGCTCTTGCAGACGAGCGGTGGAACAGCGACCCTAAAGGTCCTCAGAGCCCACCAAGTCGAGGTTCTACCGACCAGCCTAGAAGATGATACTTCCTTGCTGATTTTTAATCCTCCTGTCTCTCTCACCTTCTGACCGTATCATACCCACTCTCACGGTTCGATCCGTATATTCTCCCGTATCTACGCAATTACGAATCACGGTTCAGCTCTTTGCGCCCTAACGGCCGATATACCCGTTCTTCCCTGGTGGATTCAAATGTACGATATATATGTCGATGATTTTTATATTTATTTTTTTACAAAAACATTCCTCGCTTGAGTCTGTTCGTTCAGACTATTATTTTTCAGCTTTCTATTTAACTTTTTTTCTTTAATACTGTACGACATGATGATGTATTATCATTTTCTGTGGTTTTGTTTTCAGCATTTGTCCTGCTATTCCAGCTCGTTATTTTTGCACAGCATATTCGCTCAGTTCAAATTCCTCTCGCTATATTTGTTCTTTGCATGATTCCCCTCGGGCGGCAATCACACCTTGTTCTTTCTTCAGCCTTCTTCTATTGTTGTTTCCTCATTCTGGCGTTTATCTTACTCCACCTACGTTTCTCTTGTTCTATCGGGACGCTATAGATTGTTCTGTTTCCTTACATTCTTAGCTTTAATTATACCAGCACAAAAGGAGCGATGATTATCAGAACTTTGAAGGTGTTTTCTTTTTCTTCTTTCTTCTTTCTTCTTTATTCTCCTTATCTTCCTTTTTTTGTGATCTCAGCAGAAGAAGATTTGATAGCTAGCAACATTTTCGAAGACTCTAAACGGAGGGGGTGGGCTTTTTTTTTTTCGGGGAAATACAAACCTTTACTTTTTCGTCCACTTTGAACCATATACTTGTAGTGCCCATCTAGACTTTCAGACAGGCATATTTGTGACCAGCGTAGACGGTGATAAGGAAAGATCATCGTGTGAAATCCCCCATCGTATGATGCATGCATAAAAAAGGCAGCCAGACAACCCTTGTTAAGCTGAGGATAACACCTAGCAAGCCGCAGAACTGGCGGCCCAATGACGGTAGTATGCAGCGCAGCGCCCATGCAAGAAGTAAGGGAAGCAATCCCAACCTGTCGGTCTGCTTGCCAGAAAGAGATCTATAAATCCCGTCTCTGCATCGAAATCTCGCATATTGGACGAAGAAAAAGAAAAACTGTTATGTGTTCTTCATTTTTTCTCTGCAAGTTATATCTCCGGACAACCCGGCCACGCCGGTCTGCTCGCTACGGTGTTCCCCTTCGCTACATTTTGCTTTGGGTCGCACGCCATACATAGAATACCGTGCACATATCTTTCTTTCTTTTTTGATTTTTTTCTTTTCTTTCTTTTGCTTTCTTTTCTGTATGAGGGATATTAGCCCGCGAAAATATTTAAATGTGGAGAGTGATCCGAGCAGGTGGTATCGAATTGGGGAAGAGGATTGACGCTATTGGGCGGGAAAACGAGGGCCGATATGCAGATCCGATTTATTTTCCGTGGGGGGGAACCTGACTGGGCGATGCGACCTGTATGATGTCGATATACATGGTTATCGGCAAGGCTTTGGTCAGGCGAGCTTAGATTCTCCTCTTTTTTTTCTCTTTTTGGAAAATTTTCGATTATACATGGTAAGCACGTAAGTCGCAAGGGAAAAAAGTTGATAGCTGATCGAAAAGCGGGAAACTGGGTCATGGGTTTGAATGCTAGTCTAAGTACTTAGTTTAGCAGCGCACTGGGGCCAGAACCTAGCTTTCGAACTTCGGATCTTTGATGCTTTAAACAGATGACGGCAAGTGCCAGGCACAACCATGTTCGCTGAGGAATGCTAGATTATCTAGATTGATTCGGAAGACTAGCTCGTGCTCTCTAATCCTTGCCGTGAAGCATGACCATTGTGTGGGATATATATCGATGCCGCACTAGTGCCTTTCGTACCTTTCTCATGTTTACTATAACGGGGTTCACTACCAACGGCATTTAGGAGGAGGCCTGCTAGTATCACAAGATATATGGTCTTTACATAAACGGTCTTCAATCCCCCCATTCCTCACTTGAAATACCAGTCTTATGAACAAATCTCCAGGTGATAGTTGTTTTAAACTTTCCCCAGACTTTTGTCTCTTTCACGGTTTCTACTTGATAAATATCAAAATACCAAACAGGTCAATCGCTATCCCTAGCAAAACTTGTCACTTTGCAAGGTTTTGCCAAACCAATCTCGATCAGATGGGAGTTAATTCGCCCATTCCTCCGTGGGGAAAAAAAAATGCTCGAGCGTCTTGGCCTTTTATCTGCGTAGTATCCACTTATTAATAATATATTGTTATTCAGATGATCGAGAATGTTAACATTTACTGACGTCACAGATCGATCTTGATAGTCAGTTTACCATGCTGACTACTTTCTAGTACCGTATACAGTATACCTCCGCAATATATCGTGGCGATCTTTACCGACCGGTAAACGATAAACCTGTCCCAGATATCTCCGTCGCTAAATTCGCCCGCTGCCACGGTTTAGATCTGGACATCTCGGATAATAACGATCTATCGATTGATCGCCCGGCTAGCTGCTAGTTTTAGCCTCTCGTAACCTTATAACGGGAATAGAGATCTATCAGATAGGAAATTGGATGCTGCACGGTTGAGATCAGCGCTGCCGTCTCTCTTCGGCCTCGGATTTAAGAATTAAGGTCTATCGAGAGTGTTAGTTTTTGCGAATTGTTGATTTTGGTGGGCTTGACTTAGACGTCCTTCGTTGATAGATGTGACAGACAAGATGCGGTAGAACGGATCTAGGGCTGAGCTTACCGTCTACGGACCGTGTGCTATATCATATTCTTTATCTGGAAAGGCCGTTGTTCATCCTGAACGGTATTGGTGGTGGGTGTGACTTTTTGGGATCTTGAATGGAGACATATTGCTATTGGGGGTTACTACATGCTTCCCAGGCTGTTGTCATTCCCCGAGTTCTTATGTAACAGGGCTGTTTATACATGTAAATTTTAGCCTTAGGAAACGTTGGTAATGTTGCTCCTTGCGAATTTTCTAGATTATAATAAATATTCGAACGTATGAACCCTGGTTACTGCTGTGCCATGTCATATATCACAAGCGTACAACAGCGACCAGGTCGCGGCCTTTTTGCCCAGATATCACAATATATCTATTCCTGCCAATATATTATACAGTTATCACATGATGGAGGCTCAAGGTATATCAGTTTTGGTAAGTGAAACAAAACAGATAAACGGCTTTACAGGCGAGTGTGCTAGTGATAAGTTGCAGGCATTTAGCTAGCGAATTCATATCCAATATATACTAATATACATATCATTCAACATTGTAATTACAAATATAACCATATGTCGCTGGCATTCCAGCCACGTAGATGCAGCATACACCCACCGCCTGTCGCTTGTAGGCTTATTAGACCTATAGAACCTGGAATACCCTGTAGGAATATTTAGTAAAGAGTGTTCGAAGAGAAGGTGGCTCATGAATCTCCCCAGCGACTGGCAACTGTCAATCTAATTTCGATATATAAATGCAAGTTAACTATAAATGAAAGCAAAATATATAAAACCAATGGTTAATAATACGGAAAAATTATATTAGTAGTTTCACTGAGTCCTCAAAGCCTTTGGGAATTTGTGTATGTCTTGTGAATCTAGAGATCTCTCTGAATCTAGGATCAAAATCTAGGATCGCGGAGAATGTATTATGTATTGCGATTAGTCTTTCTATAAGTCAAAAGATATGAATTTGGACCCCCCTACTTCCGGCCACCCTTCAACAAATAAAAGGGATAATACGGTGCAGCATAGGTCACACTGATAAAAGACTTGCTAAGTTGCTATTGATATATTACCTTCAACACTGGAAAACAACCTAGATTTAATATAAGAGGTATAGGCAGGTAGAAACAACATATATACATTATTGAAATAGCGTTAAGCAATAAATTCATCTGTTATAATGGTTTACCATAAAAAGATTACTTTTCCGGGCAAAAACGTTTTCATTGGCCATTCTAGTATAATGATATTATTCGTTTAGTGATTTTCTGAGAAAGTTACGTATTAATTACGAAGGTTTGAATTATATTGAATAATGTATTATTCTTTATTCGTTGAAGGGTGTCCAGAACCAGGGGGGTCCATATTTATATACTTGACTTATACGAGAAGGGCGAGTAGACAATTTGTTTATCTATCCCGCAGTCTTCTGCGAGCTGCGGTCTTCTTCACTATTTTTCGTGAATGGGACACTCACTAGTCCTCATTTTATATCCATCTGTAAGTTAATCGCAGGTGGGGTAAGCAGAGTCATTATATGGACACCTGTACACCGTCGTCACTTTCCTTAACTAAAAGATTTTGGCTTTGTTAACAGGTGTTTTGTGGATCAGGGATATAACCGCCAGTCTTAGGCTTACTACATTAGATCGTCGAGTCATCTTTAGAGGGGTTTGCAGACCCTTGGGGCTCTTGAGGCTCTTGGAGGAAAAAGATTATATGAAAGATAAAGAAGGGGGGGGGGATCGGAGATGATTGCGTATACACTTGCGTAGATATCTAAATACAATGCAAATAGGTGCCGAGAGCTACTAATATGAAAATTACATATTACAATTGGGGGTATTTCTTTTGAGGGAGGCTACAGGTCCTGCTAGGAATGATTGGGTTGAGGTCGAGATTCTAACTGATAATCTAAGACTATTCTATTATCAGCCCTTGAGTCGAAGGTTTCGGCAGTCAGTAATTAGCTTGTTTACGGGACTGCTCTATTTCGAAAATATTATCTATTGATGGTCACCCACGCACGCCTGAGATTATATAAGCAGATTGCTGGACAAATAGACTATTTGCTCTTCCTTCCTGTACATCAGAAGATCATCGCAATACATAATACATTCTCACACTGAGAGATTCGAATCCCTAGATATAATTCATAGATTCACATTATCTGCCTCCCGGCTCAATATATTGGTAGGCTGGTATCAAACTCAGCTACTCGACGTTTGAATATAGAGTTGGTGATTTGCAGAATTCTCTAAACGTTTTATCTTCAACCTACCTGGTATGCTCATATACTCATACCAGACCCAGGAAATTTCGAGTCCTTGTACGCCAGGTTAATTTATCGATCGAGGTCTCTTGAGAATATTTAACAGGATGTAGCTTATCTCGATTATTTAATGGAACTAATATATTGAGTATGCTATAGACACGTATCTCGAAAACGAAAGGGCATCAGTGTATGTAGTCCGAAAAGGGACAAAAGTATTTAATTACTGAGATGTATTGTAACTATACTGCTGGCACGTTGTAACTATACTAGTGACACGTTCTAACCATACCTGTGGCTACGTCGCCATAAATACCGCCTCAGCCGCCTGCCTCGAACCGTCTATACACGCCGCCGCCGCCGTCGTCCTTGGGTGGCATTGTAAATATATCGATGCAGACACCAGCGCTGACACGGGCGTCACGTCTTGGGTATCATAACAACATCAACGACTGTATTAATAACGGTATGCCGGTTTAACCGAGTGCTGTTGTGGCGGTGAATTGTTCAAGTGCAATTTAACTGTCGTTAAACTGCAGTTAAACTAAGGTATTATTATAGTACCAGTGGCGACGCAGCCACACATATAGTTAGAACATATCTGTAGTATAATTAGAACATGTCTCCATTTAAATCGTCAAAACCTCTGTAATTAAATAAATTTTGTCCGTTTTCGGACATCATGTTGGTGTATGAGCTCTAGTTAAAATATTTGACCGTTCCTATGTAACCCGAGCTCGAGACTTGTAACCTTTTGTAGCTAGACACTCTTATTCCATTTCGAGACTCCTTCAGGGCAAAAAATGTACCAGAATGATAGCCACTTGACTTCGACGTCGAATTAATCGATCGTTGATCTACACATGCCCCATCGACGCAAAATGACTTTTAAACTGAATGTCAATATTTTGGTTTGGTCCTTGGTCGAGCCCCACTCCAATTCGCTTGGTTACTAAGTCCTTGAGTAGCCAGCAGTGATTGACTTTTGTATCTTTCTTTGGTACCCTTCTGAAGCTTTGGGGAAATAACTATAGATTGACTGCCCTTCAAGATGTTATTATCAACGAGAAATGTTGCCTCCTGTGCAGCTGCTCGTAGACACCAGCATTTTGCAACGCAGCTTCAGCGAAGAGCCGTGAAACTCTGGGGGCGGGACAAGGGAGATAGCTCTCAGCTTTTGTTGGTAGCCGTTCGGATGCTTTGATAATATTCTCCTGAAAAAAACACATCAGGCTGAGCCTGTTACATATATAACCCCTTATAGCTTACATAGGAATAGATCTCATTATAGCTCTATCGATGGTTCTATCCTAGCTACTATAAGTCGGCTCTAGATCACCTAGAAATTAATAGCAATATATCTGCCATTTCTAGTATATGCAGGGTTCAAATACAACTTAATCCACAAGGACTCGAAGTAAAGAAGAGGATTTTCCTCTCTAGGGAAAGCAACTTCATTCCATGGGGATAGTCGTGAAACCGAGCTTTCTAAGCTCCTGTAAAAGATAGACCAATAGAGTAGTTTTTATTCTCACTTCTGAATACAATAGAAATTTCATTCCATAAACCGGGGCAATACGGTTTGGGCACGTAAGGCTATCGTTAAAGCACAAATGGTATCGTGACTTCCTCCATTATAGCGCGGGACAATAGAATCCGGTATTTTTGAATAGAAAAAAGCCAAATAGTGGTGTCACATGGTTAACATTTTATCAAAATTCCTTTGCTAGTCCCTTTTAAACAGCGTTTTGTAAGAATGCTAAAGCGCCTGTATCTGGGAGCTGGTAGAATATGCCTACCTTGACGTGGCATTACATTTGTTATTATATCCCTACAATTTAGACCTTATTCTTCAAATCACAAACAGGTAGAAAATATGAGTAGCGAGTTGATACCAATGTTGGTAGATTAGGGGTCGCTATATCATCAAGTATCCATAGCTACTAGCTTCTGTCATGCATAACTTCGTTAAAACGGCAACAAGGCAGTTAGCTAACGGCTAACATGTGCTCTATTTTAGCCTTGAATACGCGCGAATAACCTGCGTAGATCATAGGAAGCCCGGATCCTTGGACTGGTACACGTATGCATGCCGGTTATATATGCAAACTCCCTGCTGCATGAGAAGAGCATGAGGCTCAACTGACCAACTGCCATAAATGTGTTGCTGCATGTTGCATTTTAGAACCATCATCTGATCGTGATTGGTACCCGGAACTGTAAGTTTGAAGCTGAGAAGAGGCGTTGGCGAGGATATCCTTTCGGTCACGAGGGACGATGAGCATTCCCTGATCTACATAAGCAGACGGGTTTTCCCCGGATTTCTCTTTTGCAAACGTCGACTGATACGATTGGACAATCAAAACCCAGCCAATTTCCCAAACCCCCGCTGTTAGATTCTAATCCAGAACTAGCACGGTGGGTTTTTTGAATCAGGAATTTTCGTCAAATCCAGGAGAGGTATTATCCACGCGATTACCAATATAGTGACTCTCGAGAAAAGGTCCGCCCTCTTTCATATACAAACGGCAGTTTCGGATTCGTAATTCTGCTCCCCGGTTCAATATCTGCTGCACCTTCCCCCAGCTGGACCGTCAAACAGTGCATATCGAAAGATGGCGGATCCTTACAGTGGCGTAGAAGCTCGATGTTGAACCCTAGCACTCGCAGCATTAACGTCCTTCGTTATCGACAGGAAGCTGCAATGTTTGAAAATTGCATCCCCATACCCCCGTAAATTAAGTACTTGGTGGATTGAAGAGCTTGAGGCACTAAGTATTCAATTCCTAAGCGTTAGAGATTGAGTGCTTTGCGATTTTTCGATCGATCAAAGGAAAGATGAATTCGGCAGTTTGTTACGTGTAATATAGAAAAGCTTTCAAACATCAATGTAGCATTTGAAGCTTGTTCGGCCTTGCCAACGTAGATGCATATGGAGAGGTTAGAGTTGCTATGAATAGCAACATGGCGTGCATGTTCTCTCTAAATTATAAAACTTTGATTCGATATCGATCCCACCATGTCAACGTCGGGCTGTTTTGGTTGCTTTACCCGAGCTAGCTGCGAGCTGCGAACGATGTTACAAGGGCGTTCACACCTTGACCCTCGATAGTGTGTGGCCAACAGTCAACGGGATTTTCGGTTGACGTAGAACCGGGCAGGGTTCCACCTGCGTGTTTTTCTTTGAGCGTCGATAACTTCTCCATGGATCCACTGTTACCTAAGTGCTTCGCGTATCAAGGAATATTAATGCTGGGTTTTATAATACCATCTGCACATGCTTATCGGGCTGCAACCACGCCGTTAATAGCTGGCAGTCGCCGTTTTTAGTTTATATACCTCGAACGAAGATATCTTCTAATCTTTTTCTTTCCAAAAGGATTCCAATTCTTCCCGTGAATACAAAGACCTTCTCGATCACACAATTGGCAACAAGCTGTACGAAATTGCCTGTTTTTCTTCCAGACTCAGCTATTCAAAACCAACAGAGTGGAGACTTCAAGATTCGAGACTCCTGATAAACCACTACTTCCGCTTATATCTCCTCGATCAGTCGGATAGTGTGCCTACAATCACTTTGGCCCCCAAAGTCACGTTCACCAATTTGCGGTCTTTGAAAGCTGCAATAATAATAATCTCTGCCTAGTTATTCCTTCGGAAAGTGATATTGAAGCTGGTCCAATCTTCGAGACCGGCTTTTCTATTCTATATATATAACGGCGACAAACGGAACGAAACCAACCACGGTAGACCAATCAATATATCACGACACGCCGTATCTCATTCACAACGCAGTTTCTTAGTGAGTTAAGACCAAGACCTCCTCCTCCACAGTTATGCTCGAGTTTAGAAAGAAAGGTTTTTAGAACTCGTCGGAGCCATGGTTGTAGCTCAATGCAATGCAACAAACTCATTTCTGCGCGTTCTCCGCCATGATTTCCACGAAGACCTGCTGCAAACCTGAGCTGTCCGTGTTCACGAGCTCCCACGTACATACATGACATGTAAGAATATGTGTCTATGTATGTATATTCCATCCCTTGTCGTGTTCATGAATTCAATGTTGCAAACCCCACAATTGGTGTCTTCTCATTTGCCAACCCTGGAAGAACTAGAACGCGGGCGCGAGCCTTGGGCTTTTCAATGTGCCATCTAGATCTCGTGCTCGGAGTTTTCCTATCAGCCACTGGAGTGAACGCCAATAATTGTCATTTTCGTTGTTCCAGAGTAGCGTAACTTTTCGAGACATGGTGCAAAATTTCTTTCAACTTGGACTTGGTCTTACCACCATCCCCGCCTGGTACCGGTTAGCTCTGGAGCTAGGTACCTCGACCGATCCACTGGCGCAAGTTTAGGGCAGAGCAGCTAGCTATCAGTGCCCTTAATCTTGTTTTTTTATTTTTTATTTTTTATTTTTATTTTTTACTTTATTTTTATTTTTTTTCCACTTTCCGAGTTTGCGTTAATCATAAAAACCGGTCTCGTGTGGAAGATTACCTTTGATCCTCGCAAGCAACCATCCCTTCTACCTCCATAAGTACTTACTTATATAACACAAGCAATTATCTCGTCTCCTGACGCCTGTTTCTATTGCGCAGCTCGCTCGGTTCTTCTTCCAACGTACTTCCTCTCGTCTCACAATCTTGGTGACCTCAGATTGTATCCTCGCGCAAAAGTCTGAAGCTCCAGCTGTATCACCGCCAGCAGCACATTGATTAGGTACTTCCTTGCTTATAACACATTGCTATCAATGTGATCGCGTCTTGGGAGAGAGATGCGAGGAGATGTTCGCTTTCGAATCGAGAACGGACACCCCTATTCCTCTTGCTCCTGCACTGTTTGCTTGCCATGTTTTCCTACTTTGCTCTTTGCTCGCCTTCCCTTGCCCTGCACAGCCTATTCTGATGCCCAAAATTATCTTCTCTCGCTCGAAGGACCTCCTCCGGGAAGACTGCTTCTGTTCTTGTTGATCGCACAGCAACTCAGCAATTTTTGCTTGATATCTTGCCAGACCCGTAGACTGACAGACCATAAATTTACAACAGATTATATATCCACTATCTACTTATATACCATATACACCTGCTCACCAGACTACCGTCTGCAGCGTTTTTGCCCAGAACTCGGAATTGCCCGCGACCAAATTTTCATTCACCGTTGTAGAAGGAAGAAGGCAGGATAGTTCTTGTTTCTTATTCAGCTAGTTGTCCGACGGCTACTTCACAAGAGCGCGACTTCCTCCTTTTTCCGCCCTCTTCTCTCATCCAGCCTGACTGTCCACCTTCAAAGGAAAAAAACCCCAAAAAAAAAACTCGGACAGCCCATCGCCAGGTCAACGTTACTACAACAATATATCGGTCAGCTTTGTCGTCGTCAGGAATAATAAAATTGGACTGTTTTCCATCAGCCCATCTGTTATTTTTAGTGGCTATTCGTCCACTGGCTCCTCCAGCTGCTCTTCTTCTCATCAGCTCAAAGTTCTTTCTTCTTCTCTCAACAACAGCAACAACAACAACACGAACAAAAAAAAAAAAAAGAGTTCCTTTTCCCAGCAAAGAAATTTGCCATCCTTGACTGACTAAACTAAACCAACTGACCGAGCCCAACTCTTTCTTCTTCTTCTTGTCTTCTCCCTTCTTCTTCTTCTTCTTCTTCTTCTTCTCCGCATCTGACCAACCCCATCATCATCCAACCCGCACGTTTACAAACTTCGATTCCTTTTGCTCAGCAAAACACCCGTTTCCCGTAAAGAGACCATCTGTTGCAACCGCTTCGAGACGCACAGCTAGCCTATCTCCCGGATTCCCCATCTCCATCGACCCCCACGACATTCCTCCTCAACCTTCCGGCGAAGCGATATTTTTCAAGTAAACCCCTGTCTCAGAGCGTCAGCCTAGATTTTTCAAAGCCGTCACGTTCTCCTTTCCCTTCTCGTTCAAAAACTAGCTGTTTCGGTCAATAGTCAGGTATGCTTGAGCTGTTTCGTCCAAGTTGGTATCAGTGGACAGCCGCGATGCCACCCTCCAAGGTGGCTTCTACTGTCATCACTAGCCTTTACAGTATTTCTAATCATAGCCTCTTCTACCTTTTTAGCATCCATTAAAGCCTGCCGAAGCGTTAAAAACTATCATCAAGCGGCGCATTAATCTTTAGATTCGTCACCGGCATTCAGCTTTCCTCAGAATCTTTTTCCTTCTTCGGTCTCCTTAATCCGTCGTTCGCTTCTCCACCAGCCATTCCTTTGGTCGTTTCGTCGTCGTCGGTTCCTGTTTGCTCTCTGCTTTTTTTCTTTTGACCTCACCAACTTTTAGCAAGTCTCTCTCGCGAGCTTCGTTGCCATTGCGATGGCGGATCAAGCCGATGTGGATCTCGATTCCATCATCGATCGTTTATTGGAAGTGAGGGGAAGTCGGCCCGGAAAGCAAGTCCAATTGTTGGAGACGGAGATCCGATACCTATGTACGAAGGCTAGAGAAATCTTCATCTCTCAGCCAATCCTGCTGGAGCTCGAAGCTCCTATAAAGGTAAAGATCCGCATTCCTACTAAGCCAATATAAAAATGGTATGTTCGAGCAAAGAGACTGATTGGCGCAAACTTCTTGCTCGTCTAGATTTGTGGTGACATTCACGGCCAATACTATGATCTTCTCCGCTTGTTCGAATACGGTGGTTTCCCTCCTGAGGCCAACTACCTCTTCTTGGGCGATTACGTTGATCGAGGAAAGCAATCTTTGGAAACCATCTGTCTCCTCCTTGCCTACAAGATCAAATATCCTGAAAATTTCTTCATTCTCCGAGGAAACCACGAGTGCGCCTCTATAAACCGTATCTACGGATTCTACGATGAGTGCAAGCGACGTTACAACATCAAGCTTTGGAAGACCTTCACCGATTGCTTCAATTGTCTCCCAATCGCCGCCATCATTGATGAAAAGATTTTCACTATGCACGGTGGACTTTCGCCCGATCTCAACTCCATGGAGCAAATCCGAAGGGTCATGCGCCCAACCGACGTAAGCAACTCGATGTCAATCTATACATCAATCTATAGCTGAGAAGCTGACGCTGATAACTCCGTTTAACAACAGATCCCGGACTGCGGCCTCCTCTGCGATTTGCTCTGGTCCGACCCAGACAAAGATATCACCGGCTGGAGCGAAAATGACCGTGGTGTATCCTTCACCTTCGGACCAGATGTGGTCTCCCGGTTCTTGCAGAAGCATGACATGGACCTCATTTGCAGAGCCCATCAGGTCGTAGAAGACGGATACGAGTTCTTCTCGAAACGACAATTGGTCACATTGTTCTCCGCGCCGAACTACTGCGGTGAATTTGACAACGCTGGAGCCATGATGAGCGTGGACGAGAGCTTGTTGTGCTCTTTCCAGGTACGAGCGATTTGTAGATTGTTTAAAAAATAGGGCCTCTGCTAACTTTCGGGAATTAGATATTGAAACCAGCTGAGAAGAAACAAAAGTACGTATACGGGGGTCTTGGACAGGGCAGGCCGGTAACACCACCACGAAAGCAGAAGAAAAAATAATCCATTCTCGAACCGATCCTAACGATTCGACTGATCAATGACCGACGACGGCAACTCTACTCGAAATGACGCAAACCTTCCGACGAAACGATCCAAGCGAGCGACGACTTCTTTTTACTTCTCTACACCCTTTACTCCAACTTTTTCTCGAAAGTCACACGATCTATGGGAATAACGGCGGATTTCAGGATATCATCTCTCTTCCCAGTCACGAGCCGTTTTTCTTTTTTTTCTCAATTTAGCACACACACACTTTTTTTTGTGATAAGAATAGGCGAGTCCAAAAAACCAATGTATTGGCAACAAGACTCTCTGTATATCTTGTCACAAAAAATAAGAAAAAGATTTTAACGCCCGTAACTATATCTCCTGTAGTCCCGGTCTTTCCATAAATGTGCTGCTACGAACCATTTTTTATCTTGCTTGCAGTTCCCTTTTGAACCCTTTCGAACCTGTCCCTAACTTACATTTTAAAACTTCTTCTTTTTCCCTCCTTTGTTTTTGTGACGCGATAACGACCACTTGAAAAGAATCAACCTAAAAATACATTCGGAGACAAAAACGTGGGAAAAGAACTTATTGAAAATTCGAAAAGAAACCTTATTATACTTCTTTCAAAACTTGCTTTTTCCTTTCGTATTTATGTGAATTACACAGTGATGATACATGCATCAACAAAACCTGCAGCAATAGTCTATAATTAGACAGAACCATTCTTTGTTCTGCCCTTGTCTACGTGCACTTGCCTAAATCACCTGACGCTACAAGAGCTAGGGTTTCGATTCACATTTGAGTATACGTGATAGGAAGCATTTATATCAAGTCCAATTGTTTATTCACACATTGAAGTTTCAATTCAAGCTATTAAACTAAGAGGAATTAAGCATATGGTAGATGAACTGAGGGACAATAAGTGCACAATTGTTCACCAACATTGCATCTAAATCAAGCCATTCGTCTTTGGCATTCTATATTCCTTGGCCTAACCCTGAGGTGGCCCCCATTTGTAAACTCCTAATAGTATTTACTCTATTTGCCAATCGTGAGGAAAAGACGGTCGCCACTGGAGAGGCAGAATCGTTAGAATATATCGTCTCTTCTGTAAATCTTTAAGGATATAGGAGGGGAAACTTACATATCACCAAGTCTATCGCATCCCAAACATTGGGGTTTCAGTTAGCAATTTTTGTTTCTTTTCGTAGTTCGGAATTAAAACTCACCCAGGCACAATCATTCCTTTTTCATTAGTTCCCGGATCAATACCTCCGATGTAAATATCTACTCCCTCTGACCACTCCTTAGCTGCCTGCTTGACACCAGCCTCAGCACCGAGGATACTGCACACCACGATCTTCTTGACACCCCAGTCTTTCAGCGTCTGGATCGCGGCAACAGCCGTGCCTCCAGTCGCGATAACGGGGTCGAGAATGATGGCAATATCAGAGGGAGGGCCGGAAGATGAGGAAGAGGAGGTGGGGAGATTGTTGTAGTATTCTACCGGGGCGAGGGTGGCTGTTTCGCGGAAAAGGCCGAGATGGTGGATCGCGGCGGGGTTGGGGAGGCAGTTGTTGAATGCTGAAAGGTGGTGTGAATGTTAGAATAAGGTGTGTATATCAGAGTATTATTCAAAATATTTAAGAATCGGATACCTTCCAACATGCCCAAACCAGATCGTAGAATCGGAACCAGCACGACCTTTTCAGATATGATTTCGGTCTTGTATGTAACGCCTAGCGCAGAGGTGCTCTGGTCACCCTCGACGACGTTTAAGCAGCTGGCAAGGGCATCGGAAGCCAAGAAGGTTGCGATCTCGTGGACGAGAGCTCTGGTTTCCCTAGGACTTGAGGAGGACCGCAGCTGGCTCAGCTTTGCGCGGACGCAAGGGTGGTTTGAGACGTGAATGTTGGACATGATTTATCGATATACTATGGTCTCTTTTGAGGGTATTTTGGTCGTATGCTCGGATGGAGGTTATATTAAATGAGTAATGATGGTGAAGCTTGGAGGGTGGACTATGCCCAGCAGGTTAGTCTGGACTGGTAGAGACTTTTTTTGAATGAACAACAGCATTCTTTATCGCTAGCGCAGCAGCAACCTGCAGCGGGGAATTCTTTGAGATTCTTTTCTTTCCTTTTCGCTCTTTTTCTCGCGGGTTTTGATGCGATTGGACGCAGGCTGGAAGTTGAGTTACACCAGAACAAACATACCTTGATTTTATCTCAGCGAACGGTAAGCTTTTGCTCGGAAGAACTGTCAGACGACCTTGACTTCCCCTCTATCGGAATCAACTAGGATGTGAAATACCAATTCAAGGACAGGTATACACGGTAGCTTTGGATAAAATAAAACAGTGGGCGGTTTTTAGGTTATATAGTTTTTGTGGAAAGCTTACGAAGTAGACCGACGACGCATTGGGAAGCTGATAGCTGGACAACGGCATAACCTGGATCTGAGCTGAGAGTTAATGCCGCTGATAAACGATATTTTCTTCGATTGGCTAATTGGATCGCTCGTCGGGCGGCTCCGTGCTTATAATAAATATCACATACATCACCAGGCAATATTTAGTTATTGATTCGCATCAAATATAAATGTTCATTTATATATGAATAAATAACCAACTAAGTAGACAGCAGCAGCAGCTTAGTTAATATATGCAATAAAATCACTGGCAATCCTCACACGAGGTCTTCTTATCTTCCTCCTTCTGCGCTAGAACAACTTGAACTCCCAGGCTCTCTTCACGGTCGTCCTGTTTTTTGGAGACCTGAACCGGATCATCCACTACCTGTGCTGCTACTTCCTTATGCTCTGCCACGGATTTCTTGCCATCGACGTGGCCGAGATCTCGCTGCGGGTCAATGATATCACGGACCTTCTTCTAAATTATATACCAGCCAACAATCAGCATCCAACTTGTGTATGCATGTGTGTCTGGTCTTTGACAAGAGTAGTCTTTTTTTCGTTATCAAAGAAAATTCCAACGTTACCTTGAGTTCCTTTGTCTCAGGAAAACCGCCGTCGCGCTTTCGGTCCCAGATCACATGGGATTGAAGGGCGGATTGCTCATCGAGCGTCTCGAGAGTAACAATGAATATGCCACTAGTGGAAGGGCGGAGGGATACTTCGCCTAGGGAAGTCGAGAAGGTTTGGAGCAGCTCCTGCGCATACTGTAGATATTGATGGATAGATTTTAGCATGGCTTCCTAGAATAAATAAACCTCTTTGACTAGCAAAAGAATATATACGGACATAGGCAGCTCGCAGGTTCCACTTGCACTGGATGCAGAACTGGATGGTTATTTTGGGCACAGCAGCTTCGACTGAAGTAGATTTGTTCATCTTGCGTTATTGGTAGTTATATATCTTATAATAAATACCTTAAGTATATTATAGTTAACATGAATTTTTAATCTCCTATGAAATGTCCGATCTTCTAGCCAAAGGGAATGGACGCAATTTAATTGGGGCGTTGCTTAGTCAGAACTGACTTTCCTACTTCTGCGCCTAAATTTGAATATTTCCTTTCCCTGGTCCGCCAATTCACACCTTTTTCTTTTCTAAAACCTCATCTTTCTCTCATCTCCCTCTCCTTCTCCTCCTCTCACTCTCATCGCTCTCCTGAACATAACCAACCGCCCCTCCACACATATACGTCTACGCGCTCCTCACAACCAATCGGAAAGAGCAGCCAACAATGTCTTCCCGCGGCGGCACTACTCTCTACGTCACTGGCTTCGGCCATGGTACCAGAGCACGCGATCTTGCCTACGAATTCGAAAGGTACCCATCGAAACCGATCCCTCCTCCTCCTCCTTAACCGTTCCTTCCTGAATACTCGATGCACGTTGACGGCGGACTCGTATGCGGAATATCTTCGGGAATTTAACCTGTTTCTCCCTCACTCCTTTAATGTCCTCTTACCGTCGTTCTTTGCCGCTCCTCCTTCTGTTCGTCGTCGTCGGCGGAATATACGTATACGGTCCCATCCGACCATTCGCATTTAGTTTCGCTAGAAATTTCCTTGCTCTCCATGTCATAGCTACCTCCCCAGTATTTCCTTCGCCTAAACGGAAGTCGTCCGATCGAACCGATCGAGCCCTCGTCGTCATCGTCGTCCGTCGATATCGACTCTCTCTTTCCCCCCTCTTCCGAGCGAAGCGAGTTCCATCGTAGCCAATCAAAACATGATCCTCTGAGAAAAAAACGCGTTTCTAACGACTATGCCTTCGGTTTCTTCGTTTCCTACAGATATGGACGTTTGGTCCGTTGCGACATTCCTGCTCCACGAACTGCAAGCAGCCGACTGTAAGTCTCAAAACCCCTGTCTCCCTTTGTCTGTAGCTTAGTCGCCGGCAATTGGCATTTTTTCCTGTTCCGATTGAGAACTAATCAAAGTCCCTTTCCCAGTTTTGCATTTGTGGAGTACGAGTCTCGTCGTGATGCCGACGACGCATACTTTGAGATGCACGGCCGTCGCATTGGCCGTGATGATATCTTGAAAATTGAGGTTTGTCTTGAAATTTCTACACTAAAGTACAATCCCCCGATAGCAGCATGCTAACAGACTGCTCGGTTATAACAGTGGGCGCGTACCCCTCCATCTGCTTCCTGGAGATTTGAAGGTGGCCGTGACGCTCCAAGACGTCGTAGCCCGCGTCGTGGTCCACCACGCTCCTCCTCTCCTCGCCCACGCCGTGAAGGTCGTGAAGACCGTGCGTCTCCAAATGGCCGAGGCCGAGACCGTTCCCGTAGCCCGGGCGGCAAGGAAGAACGTGATCGTGATGGGGATCGTGAAATGAGAAGCCCAAGAGAAGAGAGAGATCGTGAACGTGACCGCGAGCGTGAACCCCGTCGTGAAGAACGTGAGCCTCGCCGCGAGGAACGTGAACGTGACCGTAAGTATTAGTCTTCTCACCATCGATTTACACAATACTTGCTACAAGAAGAGACCAAAATGCTAACGAAAAACCTAGCAGAAACCCCTCCACGCCACGATGATCTTGATACCGCAGACGCTGAGTAGAGATCAGCCCACCTGGAGTTCTGACGTGCCTAAAATATGTGCTCTAAAAACGCCTATTTTGGTGACATCTTGGTCTATTGCTTCCCCCTATGACGCTTTTCTACCCGACATTTTTAAAACAGAATGAACAAACAACTTTTCCATATTTTTATACGCCACAAACGACTCACATTCGCCCCGCCTGAGTTTTCTCGAAACACGCAAATCCTTCACTCAAAAATGGCATACTCATTTCATAGACTCCCGTTCTTTCCTTCTCTCTTTTTCGTCACTAAATTCTTCACCAAAAGAATGAGGGCGACGGATAGTGTCTGTTTTTGTTTATCCGTTTCTTGCTACTGTCCCGGCTTTTATCTTGCAATTTTCGCCTTCTTTCGCCTTGATCCACCATTTCATCCTTTGGCTTCTTCACAATTTGCGCCTTTTTGTCTGCAGTAGTCTTTCATGGGGGGATGGAACCAAAAAAAAGTCACTTGATTTTTTTTCTCAGTTGTGTTTTAATATAATTGTCTTTGCTCGCTGTCATAACTAAATCTTGCAGTTAGATACAGAATTACGAGAACAATGAGAAGAACATGATGAATTCTGGATCTAACTCCTTCTGTAGACTTCCCGATTCCGTTGGAGAATTACAGGTAATATCATTAAGTAGTCATCGGGCGCCGGGAGGCCAAAAGTCGCTGTGTCTTAGATATATCTAACTGAGGCTAGTTCGGGCCGTTGTGCATGTCAAGTCAAATTACCTCTAATCCTTCACGCATTTAGAAGCTTCCACACGGAAGAATATAGATGACGAGAATAGTAACACACGGAACTTAATCAACTTAGCGCTTTGGCGCAAAACTCAAGAAAAAGAAAGAAGAAAAGAGGGTGTTTATCAAACGGGCTGCAGCTCGACGTATACAGTTAACGTTTGCCAATGCACGAGGTACCGGGGGGTGGTGGTGCTGGGCATGGACCACTCGGTTTCAATATAATTGTTACTTCTTGTACGTTTATATAAGCTTAGTTAAGAAGGGGCCACGGTAAGTAAGTAGATTATAGGTAGATATATCATCAAAAATTTTTCTTTATTACCTCCTGATATTAGGAATTTCCCACTCTTCGACGGAGGGTAATACGAGAGGAGTGGAGATTTGCGGGTTGCTGGTACTGTGCAATAAGAAATCTGGTGTTGTAGGTGTTTCGAGTTGTTCTTTTTTTGCCCTTCTCGAATGATATTCGAACCGCCCCTCCAGCTTATTCGAGCCCTATTATGACCGTCAATTATTGCTAATTTGTTCTGGCCCCCGCCTGCCGTCGCTACTGCTGCTGTTGGTGCACAACTGCGTTGTCCATTTCCTTTCTTTCCTTTCTTTCCTTTTGTACTTCTGCACTGCAATGCATATGCAAGTTGGCTGGGAAATATAATCGCATTTCGCAGGTTGCCTTTGATTATTCTTTTTCCTTTTCCTTTCCACTGGAAATATTGTTTATTCTAGGAATAGCGTCTATTTGGTAGAGTGGTTGGTTGGTTGCACGGTGCGTGCGTCTCGGGCTGGCTTTTTGTTATCTCGGATATCCTGGGGCTCAAATTTAATGACCAAAAAGCAAAATTTTACGCTAAGCAAGTATTCCTTGCATGATAGGTTGGGGGCTGCTTTATAAGTATTCAGTCAGTGGTTAGCTAAAATCTTGTTGACTGGGATATTCGGGTCGAGATATATTCCTCACGCGGTCTGTGTGTGAAGTTGTGTCAAAGCAAGTAGGAGAGAGTACCGCAGGGTATACATATACATGTTTACTTGATACGGAGCTTTGGAGAATATCGAATGGGTTGTATTCTATTTTCTTGGAAGTTAAGAGCTTACTTAATAGAATGTTATATTAGGCAGTAACGATATAAGACGAACTTCTGATTCGATGGTTGTGAATTACTTTGTCATATCTTATAAGCATACAGCATATACATATTATCTTACGGTATATAGCAGCTTGATGGTAGGGTTGGTAAATACACGTACAGGTGGTATTGGTTGTCCCCCAATGAATGCATACCTATAACTGCATGGGTTTGGATACAAGTGTAGTTGTATATTGTGACATCAATAACTTGTGATGAAAGAATGTATCTTTCTCGGTTCGATATCTTCCCACATAAAACTTCTAGAATTAGACGTAGAAAGCCCATCCCTGTCGAGAAGACGACGACTGATCGTCTACCGGTGACCCGTTAGATTCATGGGTCCGGGTGATCAGTGGTATGCTTGTTCCTTTGGCGGCATGTTCCTTAGCTTCGTTGGAAATATTGCATTTACGTATACTTTCCCAACAAATAGATCAAGAAGTACTTATCCCGTCAAGTAGATGCGAAGTAAGAGGTCCGTGCTACGGACAATTGTTCTCACATTGTCTGATTCGGTAGGGTATTAAGAAGCTATCGATATATCTGCTACTACCTAGTTAGCACTGGGAATGTTGGTCAATTGATAAAATGTCTTGCGTCGAATATCGTACTTGCATAAACTCCGCGAGTGCGCTCATGGAGACGGAGAAAGCGCGATAGACCGTTTAATATGCCTTGATTAGGTACATCTCGGGGCGAAAATTCGACGAATTGAAACCCAAACCGCCTCGTTTTGTAGGTGGTTATGCGGCATGTGCTGTGTGCCGTCTTGTCAATGATGCACGTATATGTATCGGAGGGGATTCTTTTACCCTTTTCGATAGGTTCGACTCCCGAATGGAAGGACTAAATCCTTCTAGAAGCATGCAATAACCTGGGAACTGTTCTGGCGAAATTTTTAGCTCTGCATGATCATGGGTTAAGCTTTGTGACTCTGGTACCAGTATGGAACAAGGGTCGTCGAAGGATGAAGAACTAGACTGTTATTGGTTATCTCTGTGAGCGCTTCTCTCGAGGATGTTTCTTTTTGAAATGGTAGAGATCCTAGTAGACGGATTGTTTCGGACGCTATGGGATTTAACCATGCAGCATACGTATACGTGCTAGATTTCTCGAATTCAACATATGGCGAGGAGACGTGGATTTGCGTTAGCTATCTTCCAGATACAGTGGTCAAATAGGCTGGTTCGCACTCAGCTGCTATGCTTGGATGGATCATAGGATCAAAAATACAATTCTCAACGTACAACTGGAAAAGTGATATTATCTACTCTGCGAAATAAGCTGTCGTTAAGCTTGGTTTTTTTGATTGTGCTTTCTTTACAAAAGGTTCTGCCGCAATTTTTCTCAATAGCTCGGGGTGATATTTGTGCTGGCGGAGAGAGAGAAAGAGAGTTGTTGCAGATTTCGCAGGGATTCCAGAAGAGGCAGTTGGAGATCCGGTCAATATCACGTGATTATACAAATGATGGCATGTCCAAAATGCTTTGTTGCGACAGCCCCATGAAAATGGTATTTCGCACCAACCAAGATCAGATCTAGACTCTCTTTTACCTTCAAGCTTGGGGGAATTTTTGGCGGTGCCAAAGAAAAAGTCTATGGTCTTACCCATTTCTCGTCATTTGAGGGAAAATGGTTTACTTTTTTCTTTTTTAACTCTAACCGCAACCAGCAAAAAGAAGCATTCTCGAACAACCCAATCGAAAAATTTAAAAAGAATAAAAAAAAATACCGCGAATAAACCACGGATCTTCTACCTTGTTCAGAACTAAGCTAGTTGCGAGTTGGGAATGAAGCAAGGGAGAGTGTCGATTTCTGGAAGGAAGAACCAGCGGAACAAGCCCGGGTCTACGAAGTACACAATGTGATTTTCTGTATAAGAAGGAAGAAGAAAAAACGAGGTTAGAGAGGAGCGAACGGGTTTCGGGGAAGCGGTGGTGGTCCTGGCGGGCCTTTTGTCTCAACTGTTCGATTGCATCTTTGGTTGGGCAGATCCTTTCTGAAAGCCCATGAGCACACAGAACTTCCAGAAGCATCATAGAATTCCACCGCCCCCAGTATTACATTAAGATCCCCAGAAAAGCTACAGGGAAGTCTCAAAATTGTTGATTCGTTCGTCCACGACCCAAAGGGAAAACAAAAAAAAATTAAAAAATTTAGCTATACGAATATTGTGTGTGAACCGTCCATGCATGGGCGCGTATATGTACATTATATTACATTACTTCGTACATGTATTGCAAAAGAAAAAAACGTTTGCTTTTTCCAGCGTGGGGAGGTTGTATTCGCAGAAATGGATCAGTGATAGTCCCGGGCTGGTTTTTCCATGTTGTGCCACCCTGCAAGATGCAGATGTGATATCGCGAGGAGAGTATCAATTGGGACAGCTTTTTCTCAACGCCAGACCAGGTTAACGGGAATAGAATACGAAGTGAAGTTTGGCCCCGACAGAAGGAGTCATTGTTAGCCAGCTGCCGAGTTTAGGCTAACTTGGACACCGACTTGCAATTAGGTTGGATGGATCCTTTGGTTGATGATGGTGTCTCTTTGAGGGTGTGTGGATGTTGTGTGGATGTGTTGAGGGGACGTTCGATGCGTTCATGCATCAATCAGATCAGGTTGACTGGCGCAGCAGCCTTCCCCAGAAACCTTACTTTACTTACTTGCTACTCTGCCGGTTGATGCAGTGCAATAACATCCGCGATTAAGTATAATAATAATAATAATATATTAAGAATGGTCCGTCCTGCAGTATCTGACGACGGTTCTCAAAGAAGTCATATTTTTGGCATCGTCTCGCACTCTATCTACTTAGCTCTTTCCGCCTGCTAGATAGGCTGTTTGTAACACGCGTCCTTGCTGCTATAACTAATCCATACTACCGAGAAGATCGATATCTTACCTGTTCGCACATCCTCTCGATCTCACCTAGACCCAACGTTGAATTCATCATTCTTGATTTGATTGCTTCGAATTTTGCAAGCGGTACGTGGTACAACAATCGTTTCTTTACCGATTGTTTAGCTGTTCGAATTGAACGCCCACTCTCTGTTGGCGGCTTCTTTTTTTTTTTTTTTGGGCAAGCGGGGTCCATCCAAACAGTATGCATATGCATCTGAATCCTCGGGTGAATGACATCGCCTTATTCAAAAAGAGAAAAGATATTTTATGATTTATATAAATTATGCAATCGTACATTTGATTTTCGAAGCAAACGGTTCTAATATATATAAATGACTAGTGACTAACGTACCTCGAGGTCTTCGCATCTATAGTGTAACCACGACTCGACACGACGCCACTAGGAATTTATTCCGGTATGTATGCATGTCGATAGACTCGATCGAGATGTCTCAAGTCTGCCTTTTGCTGTCCTGCACATTTTCATCCCATTCCCTTGGCCGCGGTATCGGTTGGGTCTCAGACTCGGCCACCACGTTTTATAATTTCCTAATAATTCCAACTTTCCCCAACTTTGCCTCATGTTTCTAGTATTCTAAAATCCGTGTTGTTTTTCTTTCTTTCTTTCTTTCTTTCTGTACCGGTGTTCCAAAAAATTTGAAATCGAAAACTGACGGTGTTAGAATTCGATCCAGTGATTTCACTAGCTACCAAACCAACAAACCCGACCCTCTGGGAACTTTCTGTTGCCAGAGACAAAGAAAACTCGACGAGGGAGCGCTGTTCGTTCAACGGTTTCTCAATCTCTAAATATCTCTCCTCTGGGAAAAATACCTTTTTGCATATTTGGCAAGATTTGAGCCTGAGCTTGCTTGAGCCGTGACCTGTAAAAGTAAGTTATCGCCTATCGAAGTGCACGTCCCCTTCGGTTTTCCCCTTCAGATTTATATTGTTTTTCTTTCGCTCTCGGTTCTTGGATCCCGTTTTCCTAGCCTTGGTGTTTCAACGAAGTCTCTCCGGTGAATTTCCTCCTCCTGTCCATGCTGACCAGAATGACTGGGGCTCTGGAAAAACCTTTTTGCTGAGAGGGAGAGAGTGAGAGCGGAGAGATGGATGGGATGGTAAACGAGCACTGACCCCCGCCCTCCTCGATTGTATTTTGGCTATCTGCTTTTCCGGCCAGCCTTTTCTTCCCATTCTCAGACACATGGTCCTGGCCTTGGACATGATCCGCTTGTGACCTGTGCGGATCGGTCTTGGTGGATCTCTTGTTTGTGCCCCATTTTCGACTCGATCCAGGCTTCAATCGTTGAGCCAGCGTGCCAGCAGGGTGAGCTTTACGGATTAATGGGCAGCAGGGCCATGTTAATTCTTTGGATATTAACAAGTATTATGGGGCCATCTTGTGAACATGTTCATGCTTTTCCCATCCCCTTGCCCGGTCGTCCATGCTGGGTATTATTTTTCCCTGCATGGGCTAACCATACAATAAACCCTGTTCCACCATTCTTCTGGTGGCTTTTTTTCTTCTTTGGAGGCTTTAGCTTTTGAGGTTTAAAGCGCACGCAGACCTGAAAAAACGGCGCTTTCTCCCGATTCCGTAAGGAGTGGTTACTGAAGCCGGCTCATGCGGGTCGCCTTCTTTCAACTCAAACAGCCTGCCTACCTACCTACGTTATACATACAGACATACATTTACATTTTACATTCACATTCGCATTACTGAGAAAGAGAGATTACGGGAGAGACCAGTGTGAGAGAGCGAGAGAGCGAGAGAGCGAGAGAGGTCCAACTGCATCGCGGTTGACGTTTTCTTGTTTCCCGATCTCTCTTTCTTTTCCATCACTCCTCCAGCCCCAAGTCGAATCCGCCGTCGACAACACATGCGCATTCCTCATACTACCGAAAGTCTAAGTACTGTGATCAAGGTATTATTACTACTCAATACTATTGTTCCCTCTCCTCTCTCCCTTCTCCTCGGTCCGATCGACGGCTTGCCTGCATGCCTCTGCCTACATGCCTACATGCCTGCTGTCCTCGTGCCTCTGCGCGATAGGCTGTTGGTAGACAGAAACTAGAAACCTGGGCGTGGATGGTGTAACTTCATGTATGGAACACACCAGCCCGCTTTTCTAGAAGCACTCCGCCGACATATACTACTTCCTTACTATATACGCTATACGTAAAGTAAACTGTATTGGCTCAATTCTTGGTTTCTTCCCTCCAAACTACGAATTAATTACTCGTCTGAATTTCGCACTTGCTCTTTAATCCTTTTTGTTCTTCCCCAGCATTTTACTTCAACAACTTTCACGTACGTTCTCGTAATTTTTTTATACCTCGCATATCGGTTTCTTATTTTCCTACTTCAATCCAAAAAGCTCACTTCCGGGAATGCTCCACCAGCCGCATTCTCTCCCTTTCGTACCTCTTTCCTTGGACCTTTCCTACAAAGACTCGTCGCAGGAGACGTCGGTTGGGAGGGCTGTGGCTGACTTTCGAGAGCGAGAACATTCGTTTTCATAAAACCTTCCGGCCCTTCTCGAAGCCTTTTTTTTTTTTTTCCCTTCTCGCTCACTCTTTTGTGTCCCCCCGTATGTCCAAGTGTGCGTGCGTCTGTGTGCCGTATGTTTCCAAAACCCTTCCCCCCCTCCCCTCATCTCTCCGACTACCCACCGTTATCAATCGATTCATATTTTGATCTATCTTGAATCCGTCCGCGACTTCACGCTCGAACCTGCAGTCGGGTAACTGTTACGTACGCCCTGCATAGTCCTCCTCCTCCTCGCAAATAAACGTTTCGTTTGTTCGGGTTCATTTGGCTAGCAGCAGTTCAGTCCAGCTACCTTGAAGCACTAGCTGCCTGATCAGGGCTGTCGCATTAAGACTCCCCGACACAGCGTACTTCCCTTTTATGCCCCGTCTCTCGTGTTGATCTGCAGCCTTTTCGCACGACCCCGAGGAACGTCTGCAGAACAGCCTTTGGAATCCTTTTTTGCGATCCGTGTTCGAATGTTCGTTCGTTCCCAAACGTTCCCAAATAGCATGCTGGAACCCCGTAATCCATTGGACCCGCATTTTAATATTTTTTGACATTTCTTGACTTGTGGAGTCTTTATTATTATTATGGATTATTAGAATCGCTATTAGCCTGGGTTTCCTTGTCCCCAAAAACACTATCACTCCCTTTTCAATCTGTGTCTGTCTTTTTTTTCTTCCTCTTCCTCCCCCCCCTCGCTCGCATTGACCCTTCGTCTCGCAAATTGCATCACGCCTCTCGCCCTTTAGAAACTCACCGCGCTCCGTTCTGTGAACGCACACCTGCCCTTCTCCCTCGCCGTGTCTTTCGTCTGTTCTTTTTCTATTTCTTTCTTTCCGGTCTTCTGCTCGGTTACCCTTTTCTTCATAGATTCACTTTTTTTTCTTCCTTCTTGCTCCTTCTGTCTGTCTTTCTCTTCCTTTTGGATAGGAGCTCATCTGGTTATTTGTTTTAGCGACTTAAGACGCTTTCGACCATTCACGCCCGTATTCTGTTACCAGAACCGACAAAAAAACTACTCGACCAAAAAATCCCGACGCTCTTAATAATAAGGTCGATCTTCTTCCTTCCTTCGACTGCTTCTCGAAGCCTTCCAATTACAATATCCTCCCTCTTACCGAACTTTCGCACCCTCGTGACCGATATTTCTCTTCGAATACCTGTTTTCCCACAAGAGAACAAACAGAACACCGAAGAACCAGTCGACAGACGGGTAGTACTTGATTGAGAAGGTCGTAGAGTAGCCGGGTGTACCATCTACTAGGAACACCAAGGAAACACAATAACGAAATTTGGGATATCCGAACGGCAACATTAAGGTTTCCCCCCTTGTGCTTCGAGAAATCAAAAAAAAAGAGCCGAAATAGCTTTAACTCTTTGGATTCCTTGCCTACTTGCCTATTCACCTACCTACTACTACCAACAAACAAACACACAAACACAAACAAACAAAAAAGAAAAGCCGATATTTCGATTCCTCCGCTTGCTTTCTTCTCATCTGTCTAATCGGTACCTGGTATCGTTTGGCTTCCACGACCAACGGCATTCAGTTCCCGGCAGCTTACTTTGTTACTCCAACTGGTGGTCAGCGTTGTGACTAGCATTTGGCTCCCGTGTTACACAAACATCTTCGTGCGACAAGCAATTTGGTCTGAGCCTGTGCTCCAGAAACCAGCACAAATACGAAAAGCGTTAAAGGAGAAAGAGCAGGAGAAGAAACAAAAAAGGGATTGTCGAACGAACCTGCGTTTTTTCTTTATGCGACTGGGAGGATCTGAGACAATCAAATCGCATTTCAACACCAGTTCCCGACCTGAAGGACGACCACACAAGAAATCTCAGCTTATTTTATGATTCCTTAATATTGGGCACTCTCCCTTTTTTCCCTCTTCTGGTGGTGCAAGTTGTAAATATCGACAATCCGGAGAGGCTCTTCCTTTGTTTTTAGAAAAAAACCAGCCGTCGGTTTTCTTCTCCTTTTTTATTTTCATTCCGGTGGGGCTATCTTTTATTCCGGGTGCTTTTCTTGGGATATTCGACATTCGAATTCTTTTCATTTTCATTTGGGGAAAGCCTCCATTCGCAGCGGTAGTGTCGGAGGACTCTATACAGCAACAATGCTCAAAGAGATAGCGAAGTGTAATGTGGTGTATGTGGATAGGAGGGCGAAATTGGAAAGGCATATTTCTCGGTCCGATTTGCCCTTAATGACGGAGGAAGGCGCGGAGTCGGAGAATGAAGAAGTTATAAAGAATATAAACTCTTTATTGTCGGTCTTCACCAATGGTAAGTCTTTATGCTTCGACTAGAATGATGGCTTGTGTATTCAGATTGGAGAGCTATCCGCGACCCGACGATATCCATGACATGGCGTGGACAGAAACCTAACCTAACCTGTGTTCTTTTAGTTTCGGTACACATAACCGCATCTTCCTGTCTATCATCGCTATCTGAAATCAGCAACTACGATCCGACACCGACTGTCCTTTTATTAGAAGTGCCGGCCAGGCAGCTGGAAGACGATACCTCGCAGGAGGTCGACCGCCATGACTCGGGCATCGCGTCATCGGTAGGGGACGACCCTCTCTACGGCAAGGCGCTTCTGCGTCATATTCGGGAAGAGATGGAAATCGAAACATACTCCCAGAATATTTTGACAGTCGCCTTGATATCAGAACTCGATCCGTCCAACAAATCGATAGAAAGCGGATTGTGGACCGAGTCGGATGATGAAGAGGCACTCCTTGCGTCCAAACTCCTCGACACCGGCGCTGCTGAAGCGTTTCCCTCGCCGCTGACGAAAGAGAACACGAAAGCCTTATCCATGCACTGCTATCGGCTGGCACGAAAAGCTCAGAAACGGAGAAGCGAGAGGAAGAGATCGTGGGTTGGCGTTGATACCGATGTGGAAGAAGAAGAGCGAGAGCGGAAGAATAACATTCGCGTTGCTGAAGGCTATGCGTATTTGCGAGAGAAGATGTAAGGAAACTTCCTCATTAGACTTCCCGTCAAAAGTTAAAAATCAACCCTTGATAACAGAGGGTGGTTGATTTCTTTTCTGGGATGTTTAATCGTTTGAACCTTCGAGTTTTTTTATTAACGGGAGCTAACCTTTGCTTGCTTTTAAAACATTGTAGGGTATCCGAGTTGATGTCTGACATCTTCAAGCCGAATGGTCCAGCACATACACAGTCAGAAAGGTTTGTGGAATGTTCCTATTTGTTCTCCACGATTGCTATTTTCGGATGGTTGCAGCTGACGAGATTCTACGGGAATACAGCAAAATTCGAGTTTCACCACATAGGCACGAATTAGTACGTCAGAGCGTTTGCCGATGGGATTTCTCAGCACACGAGTTCACCGATGACGAACTCCTGCTCTGCGCGTTCGAAATGTTCAACCATGCTTTCACCATGCCTGAGGTTGAAGAGTGGCGGATATCATCCGGACAGCTCACGGATTTCTTGTTTGCCTGTCGCAGGGCGTACAACGAACAGGTTCCGTACCACAATTTCAGGCACGTGGTGGATGTATTACAGGGCGTTTTCTATTTCTGCCTCGCCTTGGGTGTTCTCCCACACTTTGACGGCAAAGCGGCACCGAGGCCAAAGACGAGCACGACCTCATTATCGAAAATCTTACGGCCTTTTGATGCTTTGACTTTGTTGATTGTCGCGATAGGTCACGATGTCGGCCATCCTGGTGTCAACAATGCTTTCCTTGTCACTCTCAAAGCGCCGCTTGCGCAAATGTACAACGACAAATCAGTCTTGGAATCGTTCCATTGCGCAGCCTTTTCGCAGGTTCTACGAAAACATTGGCCGATAACGCAGACCGTCCCTAATATGAGACGACTAATGATCGATTCGATATTGGCTACTGACATGGGACTGCATTTCGACTATATGACACAGTTGGATAGGTTAAAGCAAAAGTTAAAGCAGGATAGAGGCATGAAGAACTGGGACGACAAGACGATTTCCGCTAACCGGAGCCTCCTATGCACGCTGTTGATCAAATGCGCTGATATCAGCAATGTGGTATGTATCTTTTTTTTTGTAACTCACTTGATATGACTCTAACTTAATCTTTCTGTAGGCTCGGAGATATGACATCGCTGCCCAGTGGACTGTAATCCTTACGGACGAATTTGCCAGGCAAGCCTCTTTGGAAACCGATCTGAAGATTCCGACTTCGCTCGCTGTACCGCCCGTGCAAGGCTCTAGCATCGCGCTAGGAAAATCGCAAGTCGGCTTCATGAAGCTATTCGCGGCTCCGCTCTTCCAATCGATCGCGGATGTTATGCCAGAGATGTCCTTTGGTATCGCGGAGGTGAATGCAAACTTGGCAATTTGGCAGAACCTGATATCGGAATGTACCGACAAAGGCGACAGACCATTCTTCCTGGAAAAGGTACGGAATTCCCTATACTATCAACCCTCGAGCAACGGCGCATCATCTTCCATTGGAGCAACCGAGAGCCGAATGTACGACTTTAACGACAAGCAACGGACAAATGGCGGCGTTGGAATAATGCAATCGAACGGAGGGGAATACCAAGCGGGTGACTCGCGAATCCGAAAAGCTTCACAAGCTTATCAAGAGCAAGGAACGCCTGACCTTCTTGGGCTTGGCCATCACGGTAAGGAAAAATTGAAATTGCTCAAGATGACGAAACTTTTCTCAGCGTCCTCGCAAGTATATCCCCATGCTAACGGAAAGGGTACGGTTGGGGATGGATCAGATGGTAAAAGCTCAGGCTCAACAACTCCGTTCGTGACCATCAAGAACTTTTTTTCTTGTTTCCCTAGGAAGTTCTCTGACTGATTCGTTGTGATTGTGGATGGCTTACCGAATGGGCAAAATGCCCAACTGGTGGCCTCTCTCTTTTTTTTGAAGGTGCAGTCCCCCCTCACCCGGAGGAGAGCAGCAGACCTCTAAAACGGGTGCGATCAGACCTACGCGATCACGATTCAATCTGAACAAGTTCTTTCGGTGGAAAAAGCCGGAACCGAGCGCCAGCGCCAGCAGCAGTCCGAAACTACCTACCAACGCCGACGACGAATCGTAATGACAAGACAATGAACCCAGGTCGGCATCCCACGTTTATGCAAAATCTTTATAACGCCAAAATACAATCTTAAAAGCGCTCTTCCTGTCTTCGAAAACCATGCTTTCCTTTTTCCACGCCCCTTTTTTTTCTCTCTACGAATCTACAGGCGGCGTTTCCTCCTATACCTATGTTACTGGGCCTTTCTCGGACTCCCGTTTCCCTGCCTTTGCTTGGGTTTCTTCAAGTTTCTTAACAAAAATATCCTGGGATTCAAGGAGGGTGGTTTTTGTTCCTTAACTGCTATTGGGTTATAACATCAGTCCTCGTTTGGGGAGGTTCCTTTATCTTTCTTTTTTCTTTTCTTTTATCTTTGTTTGGATCCCTCACCTTTTCTTTCGTTCAAGTGAATCAGACGAAGACTTTGTTGCGTAAGCTATAAGTCTCTTTCGTTGGTTCTCCTTCCGGTACATAGCTTCCTTATACACCGACCCGTTCTCCATTTCTTCCGTATTCACGAAAGTTTACGTGCTTACGTCTCTTCCTTGCGACGGAGCCTTTGTTTTTTTCTTTTTTCTTTTACTTTTCTGTTTGTTTTTATTGCAGTTTGCTCTTTTTTCTCTCTCAACGTTACAAAAAAACAATTCACACTCTTCTGCCTTCCTTTTCGTCTGCTGTGTATAATATCTGGAGTCTTTGCTGTCGTATTTTTTCTTATTTTTCGCCAGTCTCCTTTATCGCTTGACGTTTTAAGGACAAAATATCTTTTTTACATCTTTTTTTATATCTTTTATATATATATATATACAAACTTTCTCGTGTAAGATATATATTTTATCTTTTTTTTTTTTCATATTTCATCTCTCCTTCTTGGGACTTGGGGGGTATGCACGTCTTTGCTGCAAACTAAATCGACCTCTCGTTCGGTGTCTTCGTGCGACGAAAAAAGATGACTTCGATTTGTCTGCTTATGTATCTGATTTGATATATTTCGACTTCATTCGTGCATTGGAAACCTACAGGTTTCTACTTGTTTGAGGAGCTCATATATACTTATCTTTTGGTGTGTATAGTCTGAAGATACCAGAGGCGAAAGATTTCTTTTTAGATGCTCTTTTTCTTTGTGGGATACATACACTTTTTCTTTTTTTTCCTTCTTGCTATATACATCCTTTTGAATCCTGATACCTTTTTCCCTTTGAGACATGTATATATATATATATCGCAGATATTGATATCTTTTGGTCGCAAGGTCTTTCTATATATTTTCGGGTTTTGTTATCTAGTTGGTTGTGTGTATAAAGTCTTCGTTTCCTAGATGAATAAAACCGGTAAAAAGATGTAACAAGACTTCTCTAGACAGGATGAATAGATAGAAGTAACTCCTAGGATCATTGTCGTTCGGCTTGGTAGGACGGTTTGAAGCATTTGCTCTGGTGACTATAGGAAACTGGACGATGTGTCTAACAACTGTTGCTTCATACGACACTATGGGTTATTTTTTGACAATTTGCAATATCCTCTCCTTGCCTATGATTAAGTGTTCGTCTCCACCCAATCACTCCAAAACTTGACTATGTTATCACTCAAGATCGTAACTTCGAACCCTCCGCTGCCCCTTCCGCCTGGCGCACCGCTCCCATCTAATCCTTCGTTGGCCATACTATCAACCACCAACCAAGACTCTCCAACCTCCCTGTCCGGCCTCAAGTCCACATTTTCCAATCTCGCCACACCTTCCACAAACCCTTCATCCCCTCCAACCCCATCGTCACTCCACCCTCCAGCTATCCACCGTTTTCTCCCGTTCTCCCAAACTCCTACTCTCAAATACTCCCCCGAACTCTTCTTCACAACTCTAATCTTGCCCTTTGACAACCGCGTCATATATAGCCTGATCGAGCACGTCTTCACTGGCAACCTACACCTCGAGTGCGCCGTATGCAACCCGGCATCCTCGTTGGGAATAACCGTCAACCCGCCGTGTACGAGCGGTACCGAAGAACCAACGGTAACCGTGAATGGGGCGTACTGGTCAGAAGTATAAGTGCTCGGAACAATAGTATACGAACCCCTGGGCACGTTCTCCGCAAAGCACGTTGTGAAAAACCGCTTGTACTCCCCGCTGTTCGCGAGGAATTTGTTACGGGTGAGAGTGTGCACTCTTCTACCGCCCTCGGAGTGTAGCAGCGCAACGTGGATCTGAGGCGACGCCGTGGTTTCCGCTGCGATCGCTTTGCCGACCGATTTCCCGTCCTCGGAGGGTTTGGCGTGGATCGAGAGTCCGATGAGGAGATTTGCCGGTACGGAGACGCTGATTTTGAACATGGGGTTGCGGCCATACTCTCTGCTTTCTGTGTTACCGCCGGTGGCGGAAATCGTCCAGCTACCTTGGACGGTAGAAATATGAGGGTACGGTTCTTCGGCTGGCTCAAATGTCATGGGAACGGATGTGAACGCGGATATGCTAAAGCTGTGTGTAGCTTCTGCGGGCTGCAGGTCCTGACTGGAGACTACGATCGTATAGGCTGTGTTTGCAGGAACTTCGATACGTAGGAGTGTTTGCGGGCTGTCGACGTACGGTCCTCGTTTTAGGTAACCAGATGATTGGTACACGCGCTTGCCATTCGCCGCAAAGAGGTAGAGTGATATATGGCCGCTTTTGTTCCAGAGATTCTTACGGTCGAAGTCTTTCTTTCGAAGCAGGTGACGGGATAGAAGGACCCATGTCTTCGAAGGAGTAGAAGAATTGTTGACCAGTTTGTACTGGGGATTGCCCCAGAAACAGCCTGGGACGTTCCAGAGGTGCTCTGTAACGGTTGGTTTTGTGAGGGTCGATAGCTGAGACCAATTGAAATGCCAATCGTAACGGTGATTCCAGAGTGCTGGATTCCAGTTTAGGTATATGGAATCAAAGTAGCGGAAGACGCTGTTGAGGTCGATCCAGAAGGCAGACCGGGAGGTTGGTTGTGCGAGTTCTTCTGGGTAAGCATCTTCATCCGAGTCACTATCTTCGTCCGAGTCAGATTTTGGGTTGTCAATGTCGTCTTCGGAGTCCGATTTATCGTCATCATCGTCGTCGCTATCGTCCATGAACGGAGGCCCTGACCAAACTCCGCCTTCCTTCCACGGATTCTTGACTAATAGCCATCGCCCTACTTTCCCGCTCTCAGATACGACCTCTTGTAGACCTATTATGGCGTAGTCGTGTTCTCCAACAAGCCCGTGGCCTTCCCAGTCTTCAAGAACACCGGTACCTAGCGTCATTAGGATATCTCCATCCTGCCATGACTTAAATACTCGGTCCCAGAGTGTCAAAGGTTCAGCTAAGTCGAGACTAAGGTCCGCCGGATTACCCTTTAGGAAAAGGTGTTCTGGTATCCATCCCGTGAAACAGTAGAGATCAGTTCCCGAATTTGAGCCCGGAAAATCGTAACCGCCCATTGCTTTTAGATATGCTTTCTCAAGTAAACTGGGAAGGATGAAGCTGGGATCGCCATTGGACACTACGTGAAGAGCGTGCTTCGAGTCACCAAGCGAGGCGGGCAGAAAATCATCGATTAAGATCTTACGTTGCGCACTGTTAGATGGTACAAGAAGAAAGGCGGAATCTGGGAAGGTGTTCATACTTTTCGGTAGCAACCGTTGAACCATAACTTCATAATGTATTTTCCGGTAGGGCTTATTACCGGGACACCGTTCTGCTGCGGCCAGATGATACACGATATGAGCTAGGCAATCGTTAGCCATCGAACGGAAAACCCTAGGATATGTTTTGGAGATATCTTACACTACCGTGTCCCTTTTGTTCTCTCGTGAAAGCAGCGCAGAGCGAAGCAACAACACTGCAATCCGATATGATATCCTGTGAAAGATCCGCTGCGAGATCCTCTCCTTCTCTTTCGAGAATCATATTCTCTGCACCCTTCCATACCTCGCGAGGTCGATACCATCGATCGAAATTCTTTTGTTGTGCTGTGGAAAGAGGTAAGGGTCCAGACGCATCCCTGCAATCGCGGTGTTAGTCGTATAATATCTCGATAAAGATATCTTGAGTAGTGCTGGATACATACGAAAAGACTTCTCCTGTAACTGAAGATGTGAAATCGGCATCCTGCGGAATTGGGCTATCATCCCAGGGCCAGAAACTATGGGGTGAGAGCTTGGAGGACGAGAGCCTTATTATTTGCTCTCCCTTTGTAAGAGGCCTTTGTGAGAACGGAGCTTGTTTTGTAGGTTTGCTACAGACGGCAGCAGGAGGTCGAGACGAAGACGAAGACGAAGACGCTGCAAGTTCAAACCAATCGAGTTAGAAAGCGAACGATATATCGAACCTTGGTCCCCTGGATATGGCTTACATTCGCCTAAACTAACACCGGCGACACCAGCCGTGATGTCTTGGACGCTCTGTGAAGTCTTGGCATTTCCCTGGCCATCTGCCTTCAGTTTCTTGAGGTCCTCGCCTTTCTCGAGCAATTGCATGAACTTGTCACGCCGCCGTTGCTTCTCCTTCGGGTCCTTGCATTCCTTCCATGCCTGGAGATAAAGATCGGCCGCCTTGATGCATCTTTCTAGGGCGACTGCGTAGTCTTTTCGGAATACCGCCTGGGAGATGAGCGATTCTGCATCCTTGGAGAAAAGAACCAGTTAGTCCAAACGGCGGAGAGAAGGATGAAGGCCAATTATTAGGGATAAAAAAGGGGGGGAAGTGTAACAAACGTACCACCGCTTTCTTCAGCGTATCACCAGCCATGATGAGAAGTTGATATGGTATACTCCGTGCTATTATTATATTTGATTCTGCAGGGTCGCGGAAGCTCCGACTAGGTAATACCGGCGAAGAATGCGGGGCGACGTCACTGCCGAAACGACAAGTTTATCCGCGGTTGGGGGTTTTGCAGGTTAGGAGTAAGTTTATTAGGTCGGTTGGTTGGCCCGTTCGCTTGGGTTTGTTCTTCTTTCACGCGGGCGCAGAGGAAGAAGGAAGAAGACCTCGGCTCTCAGCTGCCTGTCGCACCATCTCTCCGAAGGAAGTCATCACCGTTACCCGACGCAGCGGATAGTTTTGGGTAACCTTGCTTGCTTGTAGCTGAGTTTGCTTTCCTCTTAATAATAGCTTGCTTCTTTCTTTTCTTTCACCGTAGCCTCTTAAACAAAAGATAAAATTTTATATTCCGTAAATATATTTTTTCAGCATCTTTTCTGGTTTGGTATTGTCGTTTCCATAGACTCGCTACCCAGCACCGTTGTTACCCGTCGCTCGAGAAATCACAAGCCGAAGAGCCGACCTCCTTTGGATCCCTCCCTCCGAATCACTTCCAGAGCACCATCACCATGTCGCTCTCGAAAGAAGCCGTGCTACCGGCTTGGGGATACGCTGTCGCCGGCGCAACAGGGGCTGTTCTAGCAAATGCCACAGTATATCCACTCGACATGTTTGTACCTAACTCTTAAGATTCTCGCCATCTCGAACGCACGTGCTAACCAACGTCTTCAGCGTAAAAACGCGTCTACAGGTCCAGGTGAAAAAGAAGAAGGTCCAGACCGACGGTGTTCTCGTCTCCGAAGATCCCGAGAAACAAACCCCCGCTGTGTATGCTGCCTCTATCAATCTCTCCAATTTTGTTTTGGTTGTGAATTCATTTGTTCTGTGGCTTATATGTGAATTTCTCTTCTTCCTTGGTGTTTTATGATAGTCCGGAACCAGAACACTACGCTTCAACCCTCGATGCTATCAAAAAGATCAAGGATAAGGAGGGCATAGCGGGCCTCTATGCCGGCATGCCAGGCTCTCTGATCGGTGTCGCTTCCACCAATTTTGCATATTTCTATTGGTATACCTTCGTACGAACGTACTACCTCAGCCTGGGAACTGCTGCCAGTCTCTCAACTGTCACCGAGCTCTCATTGGGTGCTGTTGCCGGAGCTCTAGCACAGTTGTTCACCATCCCCGTCGCCGTAGTGACGACAAGGCAGCAGACGTCGGAGAAGGCGGATCGAAAAGATTTGATCGCGACTGCGAAGGATGTGATTGCTCTCGACGGTTGGACTGGTCTGTGGACTGGATTGAAGGCAAGCTTGGTGCTTGTGGTGAACCCCGCTATCACTTATGGAGCGTATCAAAGGTGTAGAGAGAGCTTCTTCCCAGGAAAGAAGAATTTGAAGCCAATGGAGGCCTTCTGTAAGTTGCTGCCCCTTTTGTTCTTATTTTTTCATATAATTTTTGCAAAAGCTTATAGAAGAATCTTTCATCATATATAGTCTTAGGAGCCCTCTCGAAAGCATTAGCGACATTTGCAACTCAGCCGCTCATCGTAGCAAAAGTTGGACTGCAATCTACCCCACCCCCGGGACAGAAGAAGTTCAAGAGCTTTGTTGAGGTTATGCAATATATTGTGCACCATGAAGGCCTCCTTGGTCTTTACAAGGGAATCGGACCGCAGTTAATGAAGGCCCTGATAGTGCAGGGACTACTCATGATGACAAAAGAAAGAGTCGAACTCATCTTCTTGCTAATGTATAGATTACTGCTTAAGAAGATTGCGGCGGGTTCTTTGAAGAAGTGAAAATGGTTCTAGCGTGATGTCGATTACATCGGGCCTACTATCATTTATTTAGTTATTTTGGTTACAGGTGGGTATAAATTGTGCTAGATTTGTCTTTAATCGGAGCGTCTTGGTTCAGGGTTTTCTGTGCGGTGCTGCGGTTCACTTCATTTCATTACCATATATTCATGTATAGTATAGTTAGACTTAGCTGTATAAAGCCACATCAGGCTGTAGACATGGGGGCAATGTTATCACCAATTTGGTTTCGCATATCAGTATTCAAATTAAAGATGGAGAAGCGATAAATCATATCATTTCAGTGAATACAAGTCAAGACAGGGAAACTCGAAAGGAAGCAAAAGGTATAGATATATCAAGATAAAGGGGAATAGAACAAGGGACGCTGTAATTACCGGAAATAAGGAAGGGGACAGGAAGGATGTAATCCTGATATGACCAGAGAGGGACAGGGAGAAAGAGAAAGAAAAAGTCCCCCAGTCTGTAATGTCAAATCATCAAAACGTGGAAAATATCGTGCCCACGCTACTATCTCAGTCAACACACACTCCTAGCTGCCTCTTCTCGATTCTCAATTGTCATTTTTCTTCAACGCTCCAAAAGGTTCATATTATCTGCTTATTATGGTTGATTATTTTGTTCCTGGCCGAGGCGTCTAGACGTATTGAGAGATCCACTGGAATCCTTCCTTGTAACCTGTGTACCGAATTACCTAATCAGCATCAAATCTAACGAAGCGTATAGCCGATTCTGCACGAAGGGGCTATGAAAGAACATACCTTGTCTCATAACCACACTGCACATGAAGACCTCAATCGGCCTGATTCCTTCCATCGGCACCTTGCCCTTTCCAGTCGTTTGGTACAATCCCAGCTGGTGCCTTAGCTCGTCTTCGCTGACAGCCAAATGGTGGTCGATCTTGTTTCCGAGGATCAGGAAGGGTACTTTGGAGAGATCTTCCATGGCGAGGAGGGCATCGAGCTCGGCTTTCGCTTCGGGCATACGTTCGTGATCCTTGGCGTCGACGAGGAAGATAATACCCGAGACTTCGGGGAAGTAGTCTTTCCAGAGGCGGCGGGCTGGACGGTTAATGCGTTAGCTGGGTGCTGCCGGTACACTTATACGTTACAAAGAAAGATGATTTACCTTGCTGATGGCCACCGAGATCAAAGGTGGTAAATCTGCAGTTGCCGATGGCTAGTTCTTCGGAGGTTGGATGTAAGGTGGGGGTTAGGACCGCTACTCGGTCGTTCTAAACACCAGAGCAGAAAAAAACCGAGTTAGCTAGGATTAATTCTACATCTACAGTGCTGATACCCCTTCGGACAGTCGCTAGCAATAGGATTTCGACTACCCGAACGGTGCACGAGAGGGGAGGGTTGTATGTGTACCTTTAACATGTGCAATAAGGTCGTCTTTCCGGCATTGTCGAGGCCGAGGAAGAGGAGTTTTGCATGCTTATTAAGAAGCCCGAGGGAGGCAAGAACGTCCCAAACTACATAGAAAAATAAGAGTTTAGCATTCGAGGTACAAAATTTTTTCTTCTTCTCTTGCCATCAGCCATCAGGGATGCGAAGATAGGCGATGATGCATGAGGTCATGCAATAGCCGAAGCTTTCTACTTACACCAGTTGATAATGAACATTGCGACTGAAAGCTTTCGTGGTGGAGTAGGGCGATATGTATAAAGTGAGAGGTATGCAGACTGATTGGATGAGAAATGTAGGGAGCGGTGGTGATGGTACGATGGGGGTTAGAGTGTTTTTTTGATGGAAGAGAAAAGGAAGGAGTTGGGATCCAACGACGATTATAAAGCTGGGCCAAAATAACGAACACGTTGAGCTTAGCTGCGGAACCCGACTATCGCCACCACACACAAAAATATGAAAAGCTGCCAAAGCACACCACCACCAGGCCACCGCCTCCGAAAAACCATTAGGAATTATATTGAAAGGAGAAGGAAAGAATGAATAGAAATCGTATTTATTCATCTGTATGACTCTAAAAGATACCAAGAGACTAGAGAGAAAACGGATATCTCATGTTACAGCTGCCAGCACAAAACCCCGAATAGGCAACAGTTTTCCATATAATTTCATGCCAGTGGAGATCCACAGATATAAAAGTACGGGATCAAGATCCTCTCGGTTCTGTTTGATATTAGATCGCAACCAACAATGTATAAAGGACCTTTTATATAAACACCGTGTTATATTCATACTCTTCATTGATATCCTGTCTGAAACTAGCTTGGCAGAGAACAAGCTCCCTACTCGCTCCTAAGACCAGAGACACGCAGCTTCAAACGAGCGTATCCAACAAACACCGCGTCCAGGTATAAGCTGCGACCCAGGTAGGATCTGTAGACGATATATCAAGCCTGCCCAAGAGATCCCCCAGGAGCTCCGAATAGTTATGACCTTATGACGAGTTTTACTAGGGCTTGCTTGTTGCGACCGAAGGGTTTCGAAGCGGGCGGCTTTAAGTCTTGTTAGGTGCTCGTTGGTTGTAGATTATTGCTATTACCGAAATCCTCGGGTCGTTTAAGGCATTTCTCTAGTCGTATGATCATTTCATTTATGTCCTTTCTAATCTTCATGTGATTTTCCAAATGGGGCCTTTGATGATTGAAAAAATGTTCAAACGCAGCGAGCATACTTGGTGGCATATCCTGTAGCTGGTTTCTGATCATCGGATTTACCATCGGAGACGCATTTGGGTTCTCTATCCAAAGATAGTCGTGCGTAGCAGAGGCTACTCGGAAACGATGCTTCTCTGACAACATCGTTGATCCCATAATCAACCGATGCGGGTAAATACCAAAAATTCTGTGATATATGTTAAACCTGTCATTTGGTTCAGGACGCTGTGAGGACCGTATGATGTTAGTACCCGCGATCATTTTGATGAAAGTGCGATACCATGACCTCAATTAAGATACAGAATCTGACTTACTAGACGAGTTTGGATTGCTTGGGCTGACAGATAAAGGTGGTTAGACCAGTCGTCGGGGGCCTCTCCACTTGATGCACCAATCTCGCTTTCCCATTTATGAGTCAGAGTTTTGGTGAACCACAACTTGATTGATTTGGTGAAAATTGAATTCACAAAAGTGCTCGTCTGGAGGGTGTCTGGAGACGCTCACGCAAGGCGGTTAGTCGTTTTAGCAATAGAAACATCCAAGTGTTGCTTCTTTCGGCCAGCGACTATAATGGGGAAGCCTTACTCTTGAGGAGTAATAGTGTATTAGCGAAAGAAGATTGTAATCTTCAAATGGTATTGTAGCCGTGATCGCTAAGGGTCTAGGTGATTGTTGACTTGGTCTGTGAATATACGTACTATTGCATTGAGATCTGAATCATCTGATGGCCGATAATCTTGGACTCCAGAAGCAAGAGCTGTAAACGGATATTTTCCAACATAGGCTTTCCACGATATTTCATCGTTCAACTTGGTCAGAATCTGAATGGCAATCGCTTGCTCTTCTGGTGTCGTGCCATGAGCCAGGCATTTTACGACCATTTGTTTTATTTTGAATGCCCAGCCTGCCCCGCTGTTCGTCCAGTGTGGTTGCAGCTGGGGCGGTTTAGATGTTTTCTCGCTTCGCCGAGGTTTAGATGCTTTGTTGGATTTATCCCAGCGTTTAGTCTGAGAACGTGAAGCAGCTTTGCCTGGATCCGGAGAGGCTTCGCTGTAACTGCGAATACAATTGGACCCAATTGCAAAGGATTGTAGTCCCGGCAATTGAATGCGACGCGCGACACGCAGCAGTTGCGACATGCCGTGTGATTGTGAATGTTAAACGGAGATATTGGCGCATTGGGATTGGATTGAATACAGTTTTCCCTTCTTGGCAAGGGCACTTGCTAATGCTACTTCACGTGATATATATGCTGGATACAACACGGTACTCGGGGTTCTGATCTAACAGTTCAGTCTGATTTTCTCAGATGTGTACACATATCCTACTAGGCTGATTCTATTAAAGAATGTGTTAGCGGGTCTGAGAGCTCCGCTATAACTCATATCTTCGTAATTAGTAACTTCGACCAGCCCGGTTTAAGATTTTGCGGTACCTTGGGCAACGAATATTTATCATTTCGCATTGAAATGTCTTTGTGAACTACAGAACAGTTATATTGTGGTAGTATTATAATTAATGGTAAATTATAGCATCCTCTCCCAAGGAAAGCAATTGATGTCCACTTGGTAACATTCTGTGGCGGCCTTGGCCCCGTGGAGACTTAATAGTACTTGCCATGCATACTTCTCAACATTTCCTGATATTGTCGTTCATTCTTCACCCGGAAATTGTTCTCTGATAGCTATCGATTAGGAAACCATAACCATATTGTTACCTTCCCTGGGATGGGGCTTGGGAGCAAGACCATCTGATATCCGGAAGAATTCTGGTCCTCTATCTATTTCGAATTTCCGTTCAAAGAGGTGTAAAGCTAGACAAGAAATTTATAACCAATTTCCCAGTTGCAGGCAGATCCATATCTCACACTTGGATTTGGTGGTTAGTTATGACTCGCAGCGCATTGCTGAAAATTAAAATTGTATGTGTGCGCATTTTTTTTATATAGTGGCTTTTACTCAGTCGAAAGCTTGACCGTCTTGGTTGGTTGCCAAGTCACAGCAATATCCCTGGAACCCGTTTGGCGACAGGGATAACCGATCTTGAAGTTCGAGACATCTGCATGCAGACCAAATTGGTCATGAAACAACAAAAAATGGTTTCTAGCTTTTCGACTTTTGTTCCAACCGAAAAGTACATTCTCGTTTCTTGCATATATGAATTATTGCAACTAATATGTATATGCTCCTTTCTTAGGAGGATTTTGAATACTTTCCCGTCCAATATATCGATAGCGACTTACTTCATATTATGTTCATATTAAGGTATATTTGCCTAATTGCCGCTACAGTTTAGTCGTATGGTTTGCCGTCCGAGTATCAAAAGTTGTTAAAACTAAGGCGCGGAGTTGTGGTGCCGTGAACTAGTTCTATGGGGTTTTCAAGGGAGATCTCATTTCCGAAAAGCAATGGAAATTGAAAATAAATGCAGATTCAGCGTTGTTGGTCGGGGAAGCAGGGATAGAGAGTGGACTAGGAAGAGCTTGGCGTCAATTGCAACTCTAGATGCAAAAAAAGACCTTTCAGAAGTTGCTAATAATAATACAGAGGGTGTCTTTGTAAATCAAGAACTCAGCGATTGTCTACTAGTAACAGGTTTTGTGGTCCGTGACTCCTGCCAGATGTGTTTTTCATGTTACATTACACTGCTCTCGCCGGAGTTCTGGTAGTTAATATTATAATGTTTGACCGCTTATACGTTGAGGAGCGCGGTCACGCGGTTTTAGCTTGAGCTAGCGAGTCTGCGATGCAACCTGACTAGCCACATTGGTTCCGAACTGCATCGGAATCCCTTTCAGGAATTTAATGACCGGTTGGCAATTGTATGGATTCCAGAGCTTCAAGAATGGAGAGAAAGCGCAGCCAGTCTACCAGGCTGAGTCGTATATAAAGCCGACTTATTCTCCTTCAATTTCGATCTCTATTCTCTATCCACAGACATCAATCAGCATCCAGCTCTTTCGCTTAATACTCTTTTTTTCAAAGCATTACCCGATCTTTAATCCGATTTTTAATATCTTAATATTTTCCAATCTTTACAACATTTCAATCAAAATGCCATCCTTCATTAAATCTATCATCTTCAGTTCTTTCGTCCTTGGTGCCTTTGCCCAAGATAATGGTACCAACCAAAGCTGCCGTCCTAACGGCGACTCGTCCTGCAACTTCATTTGTGGCCAACCCGGAGATAAAGATTTCTGCTCCCCAGTCGATCAAACGAACGCCTTGATTAGCTGCCAACCATGTGCCAAAGCTACCTCAGAAACATGCCCTCTTGCAGATTTCTACACCCCACTCTGCGCGTATACATGCACAACCGTTGGGACTCTCGGAAAGTGCTATCCCGCAGAGCAAACCGGCTCGAACGTCATCGGCTGCACGAAGTGCCCCGGCGCTCCCACTCCGGCCGAGGTCAACCAAAGCTGCCGTCCTAATGGCGATCCAAAGTGCAATTTTATTTGCGTTAAGCCCGGAGTCAAGGATTACTGCTCCCCAGTCGATCAATCGAATGCCTTGATTGGGTGCCAGCCGTGCGCCAAAGCTACCTCAGAAGAATGCCCTCCCGCTGAGTTGTTCACCCCACTGTGCATCTACTCATGCACCGTTGTCGGACATCTCGGAAAATGCTACACCGTAGAACCAACTGGCAAGGACGTCATCGGCTGCAGCAAGTGCCCTCGTGGCGTATCTTCAGGCTCCAGCACCGGCACCGGCACAAACACTAGCCCTGCTACCTACCCAACTGGAAACAGCACCACCGCCCCACCTCCAGCTTATACCGGTGGAGCTTCGGCCATCAGTGTCAGCGGTGCTGCCGTCATGGGCTTGTTCGCCATCATGGCCTTCTTGTAGACGGTTACTTGAGCGTGTATACTCATAGCATCAAAAAGTTAATGGATAATGTGTTATTGGAAATGGGACGGGATCTGAGATGACATTCGTTTGCAGGGATGGTTCTTTCAACAGATGGCTGACCTTGGTGGTATTGTTTCCACCAAGTCTTTCACACTGTGTGGTTGATGTTTATATAGTTTTTAATAATAAATTTTCTTAACTCGATGATCTCGTAATTCTATAGTAGTCTAAGATTAACAGGCTTGACGAGAAGTTGTAAATGGCCTATTCCTCTGCTGCGAGTGTGTGATTGCTGATTTGACGGTTTTTGTTGTTATTGTTGCAATTTTCTCGGGTATTGTTCTGCGAAACTAGCCATGATAACAACCACGAGAAATTAAACCACACACATAATAATATGTAGAGCGAGATAGATACGAAGCCGCCTCGGTATATCGATAACGGCTGGGCACGAGAATGAAAGGATGAGGCTAGTCAGCACCTCAATATTTCTCATAACTATTTGAAGTCAAATCAATCATAGGTATATATAAATAATCGTGCGCACGTAATATACATTATTCGGTTCCTAAATATGTTCATAAAAAATGATAATAATAACAAAAAAGAAGAAACGAAAGAAAATGTCTTAAGATCTAAGTCTATAGCGGCCCAATGCTGATACTCTTCTCAGACCCATCAACTTCTTTTATACTCTCACTAGTCTGAATGGTCGTCTTCACTAATATCCCCTTGATACTCGTATTGTCGTTGCCTTCACCTCTTTCAAGATCATCCAACTCATGGTCATCCAAATGCCGATTGCAGTTTGTGCTGATGACAGTAGCATTCGGTGGCACATGGCTTCGGATATGGCTCTTGGCACCTCCTGTGTACCCAGTCTGCCCGCTCTTGTGTCCGCTGGAGAGGTAGTACGAACTCTCGTCTCCACGGCGGTAGAGAACGTATATCGAGGGTACCATGGCGACAATACTGGCGAAGAGTGTTTCTATCGATGCCCACATTGTTCTCGACAGCTGGATTCGGGAGTGTGCGGTTCCTTGTATCAGTCTGGGGATGCAGATGGCGACGAGGAAAAAGCCGAGAGAGAAGAGAGCGCATAGTTGGAAACGTCTACATATTAAATGGGGTTAATCAGCTGCATAGTTTTAAATTTCTGCAGAAGAGTATTCTAACCTTGTTAGCGGAATCTTGGCCTTGAAGACCAATGGAAATGGGACTGCTATAAGCATGATGTCCGTAATCATATTGCCAATCTCTAAAATTTAGACATTAGATTATAAGTGACAGCAACAAGGTTGAAAAACTCTTAACACATACCATATGTGATAAGCCAAAGATTTCCTTGGACGCTGCGATTAATTAAAGCGCCATTAGCGACAGGTATTCCATTTCGATAAGGGTATGACTGATCTTACCATGGACCTGGATCAGGTTGCAACTGCCACCAAAGTTCGAACGGACGACACTCTACAAACACTGCTACCGACGCAGCGATATAAGTTATCGCTAGCGAGATTGAGAAGCCCCATATTATAGGTTTCTCCCACGCCATTCTTCTAATAATACGGCGCATGAAATCCAAAACGGTAAGTTTGAGGCACCATAGCCTATATCTATTAGCATATATTGACAAAGCTTTTATATAGTCCCATATGTTTGGAACATACAATGATGTGAGGGCGAATCTGCCGGGTAAGTTTAGCTTGCTGCATAAGATTATTAACTTGAGCTCTTCCTCTGTGAAGTCCCAGTTTGCTCTTTCTTCCGGCGTTATTGCTAAGTTTAAAGAAAACAATTTAGTCTGATAGTCCCTGAAGCTTAGAAATTTTCCGAGTAAGAGTTCTTACTTGTCGAAGTGCCGTATTTTAGAACAAAGTGCTGGCAAACGACCCGGACAATCATAAAAACACCCGCGAGCGCTGTCCATAAATCTCCTAGATTAAACTTCTCTTTCCTGTATTTCCGAAACCCGAGTCGAAAAACGAATAAACAAAACGCGATGGAATTGCATGCCCACAACGACGAAGGGTCGTTGTTGCCAGACATCATGCTAGCCTGTATATCGAAACCGCAGTCTCGGGAACCAAACAAAAAAATATGTGCGACTTGCTTTAGGCTTAATGGGAGTGTTATAGGCGATGTGGGAGTCTCCAACATCTCCAGAAGGGAAAACGTGGGATTCGGGATTCGGGAGGAGGGGGGCGTATGCATTATTATTATAGCCCTTCTATATACTCCGTTCATGCGACAATCCGGTATGGGTCCTGGCAGCTAACTCGCTTGCATGTACAGATCCAGACATGCCTGAATTGTTATCTGCAACGTGGGAAGGGAAAATCTTAATCGAAACGAGCTATTAGACGGAGTTTCTTGGGATCTCTAGCTATGGGCACCGGCATTGCCTGGTACGATACCCTAATTCCAAAGGCTATATTTTGCTTTTTATCGACTTTTTCCTTTCGGAATCTCGTTTGCCCGGTTTCAATTCGTCGCATGGAGGTATATCTACATTAGGTACAGCGAGCGGGTCTTAGAAAAGGGAAGGAACCCTGGTAAGTTCGATACACATGCATAAATCGTGTAGAAAACGGGCTAGAACAAAGAAACGCCTCATTGTACCTACATACGAGGACCTCTGGTAGAGGTATATCAACCATGTCGCTAACGGAATAATATGTCATTGTCAAAGCGTGGCAGGTTGCGCACATATCTAATTAACACTCCTAGAAGACCACGTGTGGCGTGATTTAGTCGACTCGCTTTCGTCTGTTTTTATTTCAAGCCTAGCCCGAATCTGTCTGGCTGAAATTTGGGGAGAATGTGCGTTAAAGACCTGAGTCGCACTCGCACTTGCAGCTGCGTAATGCCACATTTAGGTTGGTGGTAGTTTGTGTTCCTCGTATTCGATAAATGGTGCAGCAAAAGATGAAATTCATGACAAAGTCGATGTACAATCAACAGAGACATCTGGTTTCAAGATTCGGGAAATGCCGGATAACCGGGTCTATATAGACATCAACTGAAGAATCTAGACTTGGGGCTTTATATCATTTGCGGCGAAAATAAACCCCACAATGTGTTGCCTTGCTATTGACTGTGGGCCTCTGATATACACCCGATTCCGGTTGCAAAAGCTTTTCTGGCGAATTTCGAAAGCTGAAAGAGGTGGGACTCGTATGACCCTTTTTTGCGGAGGGGGTCTGGAGGCCAATGCGGGAGAGTCAACTGTCCGTGCCACCTCCCACGCGCAAATTTGTCGTTTCTGTTTGATCTCCAGAATTAGACGAATCGCCTCGTGCTACCTTTGCAGACGAAATACTTCGTACTCGAAAAAAAACGCTAGCACATGTCATAGCGAAGGGTCATAGCACTGGTTTTCGCACCCGGTTTGAGATCATGCATTGGATGAAATTATCACAGGAAAAATCTCATAGCTGAGTATAACTGAGCCGGGCTGAACAAAGCCAGAGGAGCTCGAGGGAAGGGATATATACTGAGAAAAGTTCCCAAGACTTCTTAGCATTTTTGTTCAGTTTCCTCTCGCCGTCTCGCCCGGGATTTCCCTTTCCCAAGAATTTGAGTCCAGCAAGAGAATAATAGCAATGCAAGCCAAGGAAGCTCTATAATCGACGAATTCTGCTTTGCGTCGACAATTCTGCACAGTCTCTCTGATCCAATAGCTCGAGCGCGCGGTATCCTGCTCATCTATATACTTGGCAACAGAGGATCTATTCAACGATCTCAGAAAATGGATACTCGGTCTTCGCCTGACCTTGTCGTCTCCACAGTCTCATTAAGAAAGGAAGATTTATGTTATAATCGACTTATCAACTAGCTAGGTTTCATCGACGGTCGACATGGGAGTCGAGGTGGAGAACATTCATTTAACGGCTCCACTGCCCACGGATTTGGGTGCCGTGGTATCGATTCCCAGCTTTTTCCGTTGTGATGGGCAGCAGTGGGTCTTCGGTAGGATAAAAGCATCGTTGCTAAACATGATGCAGACCGAGTTGGAGCCTTGGGTTGGACAGGCGACCCTTGCAGGCAGCGGCGTGGGGGCCTGATTTGGCAACGACCTGTCTAACTGTGCAACCTCAACACCGCCCAACGCATTCTCCTCTTTGTCATGACTGGACTGTGGTGCGCCACTGTTTCGAAACAAAATGTGAAAGAGCGAACAAGTTGTAGTTAGCTGCTATCCTGGTCCCGTAGATATCGATAATAATAAGAAGAGCTATTTTGCCTAAAGGCATGCCAAGGCGATCAGATATCTAACCCTGAAATATCATATCAATGGTAAAAGCGATTACGAGTTTGCGAGTCTGAAATATATTCTCGAGATGATAGCCTCTACGGAGCAATTACCGTATTCGACGTGAGGCTTAGGCTGCAAAGTTAGAGAGCAAGACACTATATTATATTCTTTTATAGATACATTATTTGACGTTTCGTCATCTCACCTTTAGGTACTTAGGTATTTCAACCTCCTAAGCTATGAAATCTGTAGACTGTCGAAAAGGTGTGACAGTATGAACACCTTGCCAAGCCACATGCTCCTGTGGTCCGCACCGAAATAATAGAAAGTATTAATATTCCGTGCCGTTGAGTACATAGAACTGGAGCTCTTATGCAACGGCTTGATCCGTGTCAGAACGACTCCGCAATAGAAGAGTGCAGAAAAGTTCCAATCCTTCTCAACCCGCAGTACGTATATCTGCATATGCATTACATATCGTAGTAAACAGACTTCCCGCACTTGAAGCCACACCCTACCTTGGTTCAACTCGCATAATCCACCAAAACTATTGGCTGGAAGTTGATTGCTAATCTCACGTGTTGCAGTTGTGACTACGCACTTTGACTTACATATTCACTCGATTGATCTACTGGTTCATAATATGGCTATTTAAAAGAAAAACAGTTTAATTAATCCAGGAGACCAGGCAGCCTTTCCTCCAGTGTTGTTTTAGGCCACCTGGTCTCCTCTAACAGAAAATAAAACAAAGGAAAAGGGAGAAAGAGAGAGAGAGGGGGGGGGAAGAAAAAAAAGAAAATTAATGAGAGGAAAGGCGGAGGCCCGCCGGCCACTCTTCGTCCATCCATTGTTGTATGGTGACCGGCGGGGTCCTCCTCCTGATTTTGAGGAGGTGGAGGGAGGGAGATGCGGAGGTGTCGGCGGCGTCGGCGGCGGGGAGGAATTGCCGGGCGATGGGTAGGGCGACCATGGACCGGTGAGACGACTTGACCCCGTCTCTGAGCCAGTTGGTGTCGCTCACCAGCCGTTGTGGGACCCTGACGGCCACCCTAACCATCTCACCCTCGGCGTCGAGGGTACCTCTTCGGTATCTACGGGTGCCGAGGATTTTGGCTGTACCGGCTTTCATTATCGGCATCGACTCGATTTCCCGGAAGAGGGCATCGCTCCCGGGCCCAGCGAGGGCTGCTGCAGAGATCGTCGGTGCCTGATCGTCTGCGCTGGACCCGGTGCCCTCTTCCGAGACAATACTGCCGCTGATCGAGGCGAGGAAATGGCGGCGTATTGTTTGTTGACTCGAGGTTGATCCGAGAATGAGTGGCCCCGTACTGTCGAGCATTAGTGGCTCCGTATTGTCGGGCATCCGTGGCTCCGTCCCGCTGGGCATTAATAGCCCGCTGCTGAGCATGAGTGGCTTAGTCTTTCGAGGCATTAGTGGCCTCGTATCCCCAAGCATTAGTGGCGAGGGGTTGGGCATTAGTGACCCATTGTGGACGAGCGTTAGTGGCTCTGTCCTTCGAGGCATTAGTGGCCTCGTACTTCCGAGTATTGGTGGCTCGGTGCTGGGCATTAGTGGCCCTTTGCGGTAGAGCATTAGTGGCTCGATACCGTCTTTCGTCGCTTTCTCAACCTTGTTCTTGCGTTCAATGGCGAACAGACAGGCGTTCTGAGCCTTGATCTTCTCCGAAGCTGATAGCTGGGTGAATGCGGCAATCCGTTGCTGAACGATGCTCTTTGGCACTTTCACCGGCTCTGGCGGGGCAGTGAACTTAGCGATACTCGCTTGGACGTGGTTTTTGGGGAGGTGCCTTGTTCCAAGAAGCTGGATTGGCTTTTTGATAGCTGGTTGCTCGTATTCACCACGCTGGGCCCAGATTTGGATCAGGTTCGAGACTTTCTTTGCACCTTTCGGGAGGGTAATTGGAGCAGGTAGGTCTTCAACCGGGATGTCGAGCTTTTGGTACTGAGCAGAAGAAGAGGTGGACGTTGGCGGGGTGAGCGGGCCATCGAAGAGACGGACCGGCTTGCCAGTGTATCCCCGATTATAAACGGTTGCTTGCTGGTAACGGAGCATTTTGAACAGCACAAGGGTAAAGGATAAAGGTAAAGACGCTTTGCGAAAACTCGTAATAGATAAAGAAGATTCGTAACTCGTAACAAAGGTAACAGAGCAGGTGAGAAGGTTGAAATGGAGGTAGTTGGTATGGGGAAGAAATGAGAAGAGAAGAAAGGCTCTGGGAGACCTTCGAAAGAAAAAGAGGATAGATGAAATGGATGACATGGTGGGCTTTGTATATATGAAAGGATATTGAATTATGAATGCAATATTGAAGACATCGACGTGAGATGCAGATGGAGGACTATGCGGAACTGAGATTGACCGGATCGTCAAGTTTGTGGACGTTGAGTTGTCGCGACAAGGCTTCAGTGTATCCCTTTAAGATCCAGCATACAAGCATCTTTTCGATCGAAAGGGCTATTATGTTTCCATAAGATGATAGTAGATATAATAGATAGATCGAGAGCCATATTGATTGGAACGGTGGATGCAAGCTAAGAGCAGCAGTCATCTGTACTAAAGGCGTAGCTTAGGCAAGTCTATCCATTGTCCAATCAGAGTAGATATGAGATAGACAAGCCATAAGCCTTACCAGCAGCTCTCAGCCAAGGTTCCAACGATAGTTGCTATGGGATGTCTAGAGATTGGTTGGCCGGACCCGAAAGTGGTATTATACGGTGTTCCCAACTTCAACATCCATCCTCAAATCCAACTTCTCGGGTTCGGAATGTTCGGCTTCTACCATTTCTCTCGCTTGCTTCCAAAGCTCCTTCTCCATCTTCTTGCCAACGGAATCGGAGCGCCCACTGAGAGCTCCGATGTCTAGCCCACCACTGGTACCGCTGCCACCGGCAGGAGCAGCGGAGCCGCTTGACGAAGTGAGGACGGCAGGTAATGGGATATCTGCCTGCTCCAAGGCATACACCTGACGCTTTAGCGCTGTGACGATGGATTGTACGGATGCGTGATATTCTGCGGACTGGGGTTTAAAGGTAGACTGCGAGGGCTTTGGAGATGAGAGGGTGGTGATCGCGGCCGAAGCTGTTGTTAAGAGAGAAGTGATTTTCTGGAGAGAATACAGGTTAGTGAGTGTGAATAAAGTAGGGAGGGTTGATTGATAGCTTGCTTTGTCGATTTGGTTTAGTTGTTTTATTCTATCAGATGGTGTGAATTCGATGGACGGTTGAGAGGATACCGACTGAGATGGCTCAGTGGGAGCACCGATTGGTGAGGGATCCATGTTGTATTTAATATTCGAGACCGAAGTTGCGTTTCGCTCTTTGGATGAGGATATCTGACGACGTTAATGACGACGAAACAGATGTGAATGGTGAAGGTTGAAGTCGAGGTTGAAGTTGGAGATGTTTAAAATGGGAACATGAGAGACGTGTTGTCGAATCCTCAACCCTTGGCGTTATTTGTTCCGCCGCCAAAATTTCGGAACTTTCGCAGACGTCAACCCGCATCCCCCAATCCCACCACCGACGACTACTCCTCCGACCTCGAACTAGAGAAAACACCTCTTCCAATCTCTACTCCTCGTCAATTGTCACAATGCAATCCCTTCGCCTCCTAAGAACCGCCGCTCTCCGGGCGAAGCCGCTCTCTTCGACAATTCGCACTCCCATGCGAAGAGGTTACGCCGAAGCCGCCTCGGATAAGATCAAGCTCAGTCTTACGCTTCCCCACCAGGTGCGCCCCATTGAACACTAATAGCCCCTTCGATACACTATATACTGACGATATGTCTGGGTTTTAGGCAATCTACAAGGCTACCGATGTGTATGGACCCCGCAGAGTAAACCACCGATATGCCTCTCTGTTCTCAAACTGACACACCATGTTTCCTACCAAATAATAGCGTCCAGGTCAACATTCCCGCAGAATCTGGCGTGATGGGTGTCCTCGCCAACCACGTTCCATCGATAGAACAGCTGAAAGCCGGTGTGGTTGATATCATCGAGGAGGGTGGTGCTAGCAAGCAGTTCTTTGGTATGAGAAATAGACAAAATCTCTATGAACACGAAATACGAAAAGCGCAATTATCTTACTATAGCTGTCTATTTGTTTAGTCTCCGGAGGATTTGCCGTCGTACAGCCCGATAGCAAATTGAGCATCAACGCTGTGGAGGCTTATACTCTCGATGAGTTTAACTTGGAGGTCAGTGTTTTTCACTTCTAGAGCCCGTTTGAAGACAATTGACTAATAGAATGAACCTTGGTATAGGCCGTCAAGGCGCAATTAGTCGAGGCTAACAAGATCGCAACCGGCAGCGGAAGCGAGCAGGATATTGCCGAGGCTAAGATTGAGGTTGAGGTATGAGGATTAAAACTAGGCTTTCTTATTTTTTTCTGTGGATTGTACTGACAGTTCTTGTAGGTTCTTGAGACGCTACAAGCCGCGCTTAAGGGTTAGAAGTGCCTACTAGGATTTCCTTCTATCAACACAATCTTCGTGTACATTTACTTTGATTCCTTTGGAATTATTCCCCCTAAAAAAGAAGTATATATGGTGAATTGATGGTATTTCAATTGGATTAATGATATCCAATATAGACTGGGCGTTTCCCTCAGCGTATCTTTTGTGCAAGCTTGCAGGGGAGTTTCTCGTGAACTATTTACATGGCTAAGTATTTATATACACAAAAGTTAAGCTAGCGTATATACATTATAAACCTAACCCCGCCCTACTTCGAAGGTCAAAGGTCTATAGATCTAATGATCAAGTCCTACTGTATGGATGGTACTTTGTCTCTGGCTTCAGCAGCATGTCCAACCCCTTCTTCTCCTTCTCCCACGCCCACCCTTGCCTATCGACCCGGTAGATCAACCCACTCTCACCTATCTTCATCTTTGCGAAATTATCCATTCTCAAAGTACTACGTAAACTTTTAAACCCGGCAACTGCGAGCCAAGCGATGTACTTTAGCGGTCCGAAGTAGCCCGCGAATGTCCAACTGCTGCCCGGAAGTATTGGTTTGTGGAATGGTGTGACGAAATAGGTTGCTTTAGGAGCCGTGTTACTCAGGCGTTTGCGGAACGGGATGATGGAGCGGGCTTGGATTTGGAGGGCTATGGATGGAGGTGAGGTGTTTGCGCGCGGAATAGCAATGATACGGTGGATTAGCCTAACAAGTTGCGTTAGCTGCGTTTTAGAATTGTGAGTTGTATATCGATATATTACCTCGACGGCACCCAAAAGCTATAAACGGATATTAAAAATCCCATTCCAGCTCCCATGGCTGAAACTGCTTTTGTCCATTGCGGCGCATTCGGTTGGCATATCACGTTCTCGTAAAATTCAAATGTGCCCCAACAGACCGATCCTACTGCGAGGGAGTAGTAGAGGTTTATCAATAGTCGTGAACTTGATTGGTAGAGAACGGTTTCATGGCCGGCTTGGGCGAGGTTCTCTTCGAGTGACCAGTAGCGGGCCGTGGTTGGAGGCGCGGATTTGGTGATAGGGCTGGTTTTGGGGGTATTGGTGCGCTTGGAGGCTTTGGAGGCGTAGGTTCGAGTGAGGCGAAGAAGCGTCGAAGGGCGTATCGATATCGGGGTGAAACCGGTATTATATGACGAGCAGGATGATGATAGCCTTGATGAAACCAATGGCCGCCGGAGCAGGCGTAGGCCGAGATTAGACGCCGACACCACCATGTCTTGATGCTTTCTGATGTTTCGTCGACGAGGTCGCTACAGAGAGAGTAAGGTATTCCAGATCAAAAGAACAAAACCCTGCAATATAGTAGCCCGAATTCAAGATTGAATTTGTGATTTCTATCACCGACAACCTAGCCAACGGGGCGGGCCGGATCCCAAGGCTGACAATCGGATATCGCGAATTCCAATTGGCGGTATTATAACCCTCGTGAGACTTTGGCTTTGGTGTTGTGCAGACAAAATTTGTGCCGATGTTGCGGCTCTGCGCGAAACGATCGTTAGTTAGCTTTAGCAGGGATCCGAGCTTCACTTCACATGCGACCAAACAAGAAGGACTAAGCTTGATTTAAGCTGGGGATTAATCCGGTTGTTCGTCCTTGCAGGCAGGCACACCGAATGTGTCTAATGGCGTACGCTATCCGATCATATTCTCCGCTTATCCATGTAGACATTAGACGGATGAGGTCCGTATGAGGTCTTCGGCCACATGCTCTTGATATCCCCGGATTATCGATCGAGGGTTGGTCCCATGTGGAGTGATCCCATCCTCTGATAAGTGACGTTGGTACCTAATCAAATCGAGTTGAATTGATCAATGAGAGAGGTTGACATGTGATTGAGTATCAAGCCAGCAAGCCAGCCAGCCAGCCCTGGCCAGGTTTAATTCAGTGATATTGGCTGCAAACTGTTGGGACTGCTGCTAACTCGCCTGCAGGTGCTCCACTCCACATCGGCCATTTCAACTTGGCCGGGCTCCTGCATGAGATGTCTTAAAGACCCTCGTTTGTCCTGACCTCGAATCGCACTGTATTCTTAACTACTCGCTCTCTCAAAATCTCGAAGCGTATCTTCCCCTTAACTTTCAAATATATAAAACTATCGTCAGGTGCCTTGCAGCTAGCCGGTCGGAGAGCTGTGTTGTTTGTTTATGCCACCAACACTCTAACTACGTCATATTCGCGATTCGAAAGCCAGCCGCCTGGCTCCAAGTACAGTCAATACGGACGAACATCCAAATCCCCGCCGTGGAATATTAACATGACAGCGTTTGACGATCAGTCTTCGAAAGGGCTTTAATTCACAATGAACGCAGATCACGAGCCGGTCACCGATGCCTCCGAACCATACGCTGCGAACGAATATCCCCCGGAGTTTGTCATAGACTATAGCATTAAGAAGCGTATGACGCCCTTATACAGCCTGGTTAGATAAGTGACGAGAAACTGATATTGGCGAAAATTTAGACATCGAACAGTTCGCCGAGGTCTTGAACGCCCCACAAAATGCGCCGGACGTATTTATCAGTGCCGAAAGCGACTGGAAGCCCATTCGACAACGAGTTGGTAAAAAGCGAAGGCGGTCGAGAAAGGATGAGACAAGGGAAGGTACGATTTTGATATCTCTGGAGATCCCTCCGTTAGCTCTTAATGTTAACAGAGAGTTTTAGGTTATTCGTATGCGCTCTTTAGTTGGCCATTACTACTACTCGTCTTTGGCTGGATTATGTTCTTAGGGTCGGTGCTCTCAGATATCCCTCAGAACACATATTATATACTAATTATAAATTATCCTTATAGATTCCTCTATTTTCTGACGAGAATCTACATCTGGCTCTATGAACATTTCATTACGCACCGCGGAAAACGTCAAACCCTCCGACTAGCCCTCCGACGCGCCCGAAACTATGACGAATGGAAAGTAGCTGCCCAGGAGCTGGACGCCTATCTCGGCGCTGATGAATGGAGAGACGTTGACGAATTCAGCTACTATGACTATCCAACCATCAAAAGGATTCTTGGCGATATGCGAGATCTACGAGCGCGAGCGAGGCGTGATGACGATGCTGTTGAGGGCCTGGCAGCGTTGGTTAGAGGCTGTGTCAAGAACGATTTCGCTGGCATTGAGAACCCGAGGCTTTACAGTCAGACGTACTACGGAACGAAAAGCCTGCTGCAGGAATACTACGACGAGCGTACGTATTGAGTATATACTGTTGATAGAAGCATATGGTTTTGCTAACCTAAGGTGTTACTAGTGGAACGGTGTCTCCGAATCCTTGTCGACACGGACCAACTTACTCAAGAAGAGAAGAAGAAATTATTCAAACACCTTTCTAAAAATCTCGGTCGAAGTGCACTATGCCTTTCTGGCGGCGCTTGCTTTGCGTACTATCATTTTGGCGTCCTTCGCGCCCATCTCGACGCCGGCGTGATTCCCAACATCATCACGGGAACCTCAGGTGGAGGTCTCGTTGCAGCTCTTGTCGGCACTAGAACTGACGATGAGCTCAAGATCGTCGTTAGGCCAGAACTAGCTGACAAAATCACCGCCTGTCACGATAGCATGGCAGTTTGGGTAACTCGATGGTGGAGAACAGGCGCTAGATTTGACTCGGTAGATTGGGCGTCTCGAGCTCTCTGGTTCACCAGGGGGAGCATGACATTCAGAGAAGCTTATGAACGGACAGGTCGGACGCTGAACATCTCCTGCGTTCCATCAAACCCGAATAGTCCTAGCATCCTGCTTAACCACATCACCGCTCCGGACTGTGTAATCTGGACGGCTTTGCTAGCCTCAGCTGCGGTCCCCGGGATTCTAAATCCAGTTGTGCTGATGATGAAAACGAAGGATGATAACCTTATCCCGTACTCCTTCGGTCACAAGTGGAAAGATGGCAGTATCCGCACCGATATACCCATCCAAGCTCTCAATCTTCATTTCAACGTTAACTTTCCCATCGTCTCTCAAGTAAACCCGCACATTACACTCTTTTTCTTTTCATCAAGAGGTACCGTCGGCCGGCCCGTATCCCATCGCCGAGGCAGAGGATGGCGTGGCGGATTTCTAGGGAGCGCGGCGGAGCAGTATCTAAAACTCGATTTAAACAAATGGCTCAAGGTCTTACGGCATCTAGAGCTTCTACCCAGACCGATGGGTACTGACTGGAGTAATCTTTTCCTCCAACGCTTCTACGGTCGGGTCAACATCCTACCCCGCACCAAACTAATGGATTACTACTACATCCTCTCCGATCCGTCACGGGAGCGGCTCTCATGGATGATAAACTCTGGCGAACACGCCACGTTTCCAAAGTTGAAGTTTATTTCGAACAGGATGAAGATTGAACGGCTTGTTGAAGAAGGGAGGAGGAAGCATAAGGGTAAAGGCGCGGAGCTGGAGGCTATCTTGAGCGCGGAGGATATATCAAGTTTGCTGAAGAAGAGGAGAGATGGCTCCGGGTTGATGAGTAAGAGGAGTTCGAAGCGGATATCAGCAGATTGGTCGAATATCATGGGTACTGCTGCGTCTGCTGCTGGTGGAGGCGGTGGAGGCGGAACCGGATTGGGTATCAGAGATTCGATCGGTAGCGGTAGCGCTACTAAAGAGACGAATTCACCGGTTATTCCTGGATCAGAGGTTACAAGTCCGAGCACGAAGCGGTTTAGCTGGTTTAAGAATAACCTTTGGCCGGGGAGTATTAATGACGTTATGGCGTCGCCGAAGAATACGGAGTTCCGACGACGCAGCGTGGCTAGTTTGAGGAATATGATGTCGAGGAACGGGAGTCAGGAGACAGTTAGAGGGGTTCTTGATAACAATGGTGGGTTTACGTCGAGCCCTGCGGCTTTAGACAGTGGAATGAGTGAGACAGAAGTGGAAGGGAGGTATTTTGGGGCTGCGGGTGGGGAGTTTGGCGGTGGCGATGATTTTACGAGTGCGGTTAATACAGAGGATAGTGCGAGTGCTAGTGAAGGAGATATTTTTAGCGGGAGTGAGGTGGAGAGGGAGGATGAAGATGATGATGATTATGACGGTGGGCTTGAGATGGGGGGTGGAACTCTTAGAATGAGGAGGTTTGGTGGTAGAGACGAAGAGGGGAACGAAGAAGAAGAGTTTGATGACGTGGGTGGACGGCCCGGGAAGGTAGAGTTTATTAGTGCCAGGCCGACGTAAAGGATTCGGGATTGTTTCTTTTTTCTTCTCGCAAGTATTGGTATCCAATTTGGATTTGGGCATTTATCACCGGAGTCATCAATTATTTGGGCTAGACTGGCGACGTTTCATAGCTATAAGAGAAAGATGGGGTTTGTTTGGATCATGTTTTACGTCGAAGCATTACTGTATAGCTTATTGTGGGTTCAGATTATAAAGACTGGGGTTTGCAGAGTTAACTGCATTCTAATGTGGCCGATATTGTGCTAAAATATATTCGCCAGTGGGTTAACATTTTATTCGAAGGTCATATCCGGGTACATGACAAGTGAATATGTTATAGCCAGACTCGCTTGACGATATCGAAATGGGCTAGCTAGACTATATATCTTGGCACCCGTTACTAGTAATAACGCTGCTTCAACGCTCGATACTTCTTCAAGTAGTACCTATGAAACATTTCATTAAAAAATATGGAATGGTTATGTTAGCCCTCGTCACTTTCAATCAATAAAGGAAAATATACAGAGGCGACTGCCCATACAATGCCTCAATCTCCTTCTTCACGAACTCCGCCCTTCCGATCCCCTTTATGATTTCCGATTCATCACTTATTCCAGCGTTCTTTGAGAAGGCTTTATGGCAGCGAGTGCGGAAGTAGCTGTAGCCTAGAGGGTATTGTTTACCGAGGTAGAGGAGTTCTAAAATTTTTTTAGTGAGGGGTATTTCGAATGTATGGGGTGGAAGAGGGGCGGAATACCCTTATAGATGCTGAGAACTTGATGGCGGAGGGAGGTCATTTTTGGCGACTACATTTTCTGTAGAGGGGTATTGGTGAATGTAGGTGTCAAGTTTGAGCTCTGGTGAAGCTAGGAGCTAGGTAT